>OZ010793.1:166506030-167715698 GCA_963932465.1 Maratus speciosus
TTTAAACCTGTATCTCGTATAACTTTATATTCTGAACTGTACATAATTTACAGTTTATACCTTACACTTCATTTATACCCAAATTAAAAGAATTTTGTGATTAAATTAAATGTACACATTTGATATATTTAGTCTATATTTTGTTGTACATGTGTATACAGTAAACAAATTATTTTTCACTTTAAATTCCTGAGTTTTTCCCATATAAACGTCATTGTTTTTATGCAATTTTTAGGTAGCTTTCTTTACAAAAAGCTACCTATTGCAGCCGTTCGGAGGAAAGCGATTTCAAAAAATTTTGGTATATTTTCATCGATCATGACCCCCAGACCCCGAAACCAACCTCCGTTCAAAATTGATATATATATATATATATATATATATATCAATATATATATATATATATATATATATCTGACCTATGTCACACTGTAACTCTCGTATTTATGAACCGATTTGGATGTAATTCGGTGTGTACATAGTACATACCAATGTCTCGACCGAGTTCGTTGGCCAGCTTCATCCGCCATTTTGTTTCAAAATGGCGGCCATTTAAAAATTTTAAAAAAATTTAAAATTTAAAATGTGGTACCAAAAAATTGAAAATGGAAAAATATTTCTTTCTTATGTATTTGACCTTTATACAAAGACTCCGTAGCAATTTTTGTTTCGTCTATATCTTAAAAAATGGCTGAGTTATAGCATTTTGAATTTCTAGCGAAGCTGACATTTTGAAACGCCCTGAATTTTGTCACGCGATGAAAGGCGTATTTATGAACCGATTTGGATGTAACTTCGTTTATACATAGTACAGACCAATGTCTCGACCAAGTTCATTGGCCAGCTACATCCGCCATTTTGTTTAAAAATGGCGGCCATTTAAAATTTTAAGAAAAATTTAAATTTGAAATGTGGTACCAAAAAATTGAAAATTGAAAAAATATTTTTTTCTTATGTGTTTGACCTCGATAAAAAGATTCGGGAGCAGTTTTTGTTTCATCTATATCTTAAAAAATGGCTGAGTTATAGCATTTTGAATTTCTAGCGTGGCTGACATTTTGAAACGCCCTGATTTTTGTCACGCGATAACAGGCGTATTTATGAACCGATTTGAATGTAACTTGGTCTGTGCATAGTACATACCAATGTTTCGACCGAGTTTGTTGGCCAGCTTCATTCGCCATCTTGT
The DNA here is from genome assembly GCA_963932465.1 of Maratus speciosus. NCBI lineage: Eukaryota > Metazoa > Arthropoda > Arachnida > Araneae > Salticidae > Maratus > Maratus speciosus. The sequence continues at coordinate 166,507,220 of OZ010793.1, forward strand.
TTCAAAAGGGTTGCCATTTTTAAAAAAAATGTAATTTAAAATTTAAAATGAGGTATTAAAAAATTGGAAAATGAAAAAGATTTTTTTATGTGTTTGGCCTTGATAAAAAGATTCTGGAGCAGTTTTTGTTTCTGAAAATTTGTTCTTTTGTTTATATCTTAAAAAGTGGTTGAATTATAGCACTTTGAATTTTTATCATGGCTAACACTTTGAAACGATCTTGTATTTGTCTCGCGATACCACACGTATTCGCCTATTTCGATGGAAGAAGGCATGTGGATAGTATACATCAATATCTCGACCAAGTTCGCTAGCCAGCTTCATCAGACATCTTGTTTCAAAATGGCGGCCATTAAATTAAAAAAATATATATTTAAAGTGAGGTGCAAAAAAATTAGAAATTGAAAAAGGTTTATTTCTTAAGTATTTGACCTTGATATAAGGATTCAGGAGCATTTTTTGTTTGTCTTTATCTTAAAAAATGGCTCAGATATAGCAGTTTCAATTTCTAACGTGGGTGACATTTTGAAAAATCTGATTTTTTGCCTGCGACAGCACTCGTATGTATCAACCGATTCCGATGTGAGTGAGCATCTGCACAGCAATTACTAAGGTCTCGATCAAGTTCACTGGTTAGCCTCATCCACCATGTTGTCTTAAAATGGCAGGCACTTTAAGAAATCGCCGAATTTGGCAGCGAAATATAAGTTAGTTTAAATAAAAGCAGCTTGGATAAAGTTGACTAATTTTGCGAAATTCTCATTCATAATGATTTAGTATTGATAAAAATTAGTATTGAATCTCCTACATTGGGTTTCGACTTAATTGAGCTTCGTGTGTTTGAATAATATAAGTTGGCTTTTTTAAAATAAGGAGTATGAAAGCTACCTCTTCCTCCCGGCACTGGCCGGAAGGACTTTTTCACAATATGGCGACTGGATTTTTTGGGTTTAGGAGCCACTGGCTCCTTAAAAATTTTGGGAATCTTCACCTATAGTTTATAGAAGTTCATTTACCTCTAAATCATTTATAGGATATATCACAAAAAACTGAAGGTCACATAATTTTAAAATTGGAAAATCCCCATATGAAAATCAAGGAAGTAACCTAAAGATTCAAATTATGATTATGTTGAAAATAATAATAATAATAACTGCTATTATTATTAATTTTAGATGCACATCGTAAATTAATATATTGATTCTCAAAAGGAAAAACGATCCAATCTAAACAAGAAATGGCAGTATTCTCAGGGGGAAAAAATGCGTAAAAAGAAAAACAATACAAAAATATATTGCAAAAACATGATGGGAAAAGAGATATATCACTATCTACTTTGTTAGTTAAAAGCATATAGATTTGAATTATGATATTTACCTTATTAAAACATTGTTTTGCTTACGTGACAGTACAGAAAATGATGCATCGGCTTGTAGGATATTTGATGTGGTAAATATAAGCACGTTTTATTAAAAATAATAAATTTTCATTCAGAGATATGAAGACAATTTTTTACTCAATTTCTTGTTTAACTGTTTAGTTCTCACATAGGATCTGCCGGAGCAATATTCTTTTTTATATTCCGAACATAACGTAAGGAAAGTACTGTAATCATGATTTGAGTGTGTGTGTGCAAGTAGGTGAACATGATAATACTCAAACGATACTTCCGACTGTGCTTCGATTTGGCGAGTATGTCATTATGAACCACTGTCGGAAGAACTGAACACTGTACAGATTTTAAAACAACCGACGGATAAAGTATTAATCCCTTTTAAGGGAGTTCCTCCGTGTGATGGCGTGTATAAGCATTTTTGGGGATTTTTTGTTTTGACGACAAATGAAAAAATAGACCTTTGAGTTTTTTATTATACATTTATTGCTATTTTAAGAACATGTAAAACAAATTTCAAGCAAAAATCTTTAATATAGAACGTAAGTATAACCACTCTGAAGACACTTTCCTCTATAAAAAGAACGCTCACTTCCTCCACGATTTCGGCTGATTGGCTTATCTGAAAGAAAGAGAAAAAACGGCGTTTTAATCTGTAAGCCTAAATGCATTGAAGGAACTAGAATCATTTGAAAATATTGAAAATTGGGGTTTTGGCAGACTTCTGAAAAAAAAAAAATCGAATTTCATGAATTTTTTTTTTTTTTTTTTTTTTTTGGTTACGAAAAAAACCAGAAATATTCGGAATTTTCGGTAATGGTCCTAGTTCACTCCGTGCGTCTACATGTGTTGAGTCTACTTAATAAATTTCACGTGAATTGGTCTAACCGTTCTCGAGATATGATGGAGAAAAGTTTGAAAAACAACGTTTTGATAAAAAAGCGTTTAAAGTTTCAAGTACGGTTAAAACGATGAAAATCTCAACTTACCATCAATCTGCGATACCTGGTCCATAGAGCATTCCTTCCTCTTACTCTTGGAGGTCTTTCAATGCGGATTGCTCTACTCTTGTTTCCATTCTGAAATTTTTCGCAACGCCACTCGTGCGTCGCTCGGAGCGCGCGACTCGCGTTTCATCACGATTTTGTATATAAGTATGCGCTTTGCAGAAATTGGGGCATCCCATGATTGCCATTATTTTTAATACCCCTTGGAAACCTTCGTTGAATATAATGATAGCAATATACGTTGCAATCTTAACGATTTTGGCGACAGAGTGCAGATGTTTTGGAGCGAAAGTCCAAATCAAGGAATTTAGGGATTCGTTATTGTTTTGCGTTTCCGAACCTAAACAACGATTCAACAATTCATCTCTTGACAAATCTTCATAAACAGGTTTTATAACGTCTTGGAATTTTGGTAATAAAGGTGGTTTGTCGTGATGGAATTGTTCGAGCTCACCCCGAGCTTCCGCCCGGCGCCATTTGCACCAGCTGTCTTCGCCTTCCGGACAATATTCATGCTGAGGATTTTCATCTTATGAACTTTTATGATAGAAAGTAGCCCAAATTTCTTTCTTCATGTCTTCAATAGAATCTGGGATTCGCAGAATAGCTAACTTCGTTATTTCGTTGATGATTTTGTCAGTCAGTTTGCTTGCGCCTATACAGAAAATCTCCAAGATAATGTGGCAGAGTATGGCTGATAAATATTGCTGCGATGTTATCAAGCGTTAGTTGCGCAGATGTAACGTCTCCATTTCAAAATGGTTTCGGCCAGCGTTCAAATCCAGTCAATTCTATTGTATAGTAAAGAACTGGCTGATAAGTTATTAAAAGGAGCAACAAGTATTCAAGATCCAATGCTTCAGCGATTTTTCCCGTTGCCGAAATCTGCTTTTAAAAAATCGCTGAAGCATTCAGCTATTCAAAATTGGCAAGCTGAATGAGAGCGTTATTACCAAAAGTTAAAGAAAATTTTATTCTTCAACACAAAAATTTATATATCTTCGTAACAAACCATGGCACATTCCCCAGTTACCTATCGCAAAATTCGGGCGATCACCATCTCCCCTTTGTGTTTGTGGCTAAGGATATAGATGCTACCTTCTTACACTATATCTTAGACAGCACCCTAACCTCAACATATCATTTACGAAAAACCATTAAATATGAATTTGTCAAATGTCAAGATCATCGACTATATCCTACCCTTATGCTGCAAAAATAGAAGCAGAGGAAGTGGTAGTACTAACGAGGAGAGGGTCCGAGGTTGGTCTCACTGAATACGATGAACATTTGTGTTTCGATAGAGTATAGTTAGTATATAAATATATGATCGTCATAAAGCGCAATACCCAGGGGGTCTTGAGAAAATCAGTCGCAAAGTTTAAGCCACAGTTTATAATCCGATAAATTTCCTGCTGTGGAAAGCGGCTCCGTGGCATAGCGGTAGTAGGCTGGATTTGAGTTTTTTCTACCCGGGTTCGATCCCGGCTCGGACTTGTTTTTCAGAACGAAAATTTTTATCAATCATTTTCGAACCGCAATTGAAAGAATATGTATGATAATTTAAATTTACGAAAAATATGAATTAAATGTATGTTTTGTAGCATATAAGTGCTTTTTTAACTACGAAATTTTGCATGTTTAAATATATAATGAAAAAAAAAAAGAAACCAGCATATTTATATGTCTATAGACCAGAAATTATTTGTTGTTATTTAAAATTATTTACAGTTATTTCAATGAATAATGTACTATTTTTCACAGAGAAATAAATTAAAACATGTGATATAAATGCGTAAATAATTATATTAATTTAATTTTGCTTCTATATGAAAGTATTTCGAATATTTCATGATTTTTTTAATACGCTTTTTTAAATTCTAAATATGACTTTTTTTATTTCGGATTTTTGGTTTTGTAATTATTACCTACGTAATAACTATTTTCAGCAGTTCAATATCTTTTTGGAACTTATTTTTAAGCACAAAGACAGTTATTCTAGGTATAATGATAAGCATCCAAGATTTTAAAAATTCAAAAGTTAAAAAGGTAGTTGGTAAAAAACGATACATTTATTTCACTGTGAAAAGTAGTACCTTATTTATGTAAATAACAGTAAATAAATTTTTAAATTAGCTTAATTGTATGGTCTATAAAAGTTCCAATTGACTTTTTTTTTAATTTGTTATTATTATTATTTATTTATTTTATCTTTAGTTTTCATTAAATAAATTAACATGCAAAGATTCGCACCTAAAATTGTATTTATATAATTAAACTGATTTATATAAAAATATTAAACAAGGAAAAAAAAAAGATTTCCGAAAGAAATTACTACGTAGACACTTATTCTAATTAAAAATAAAGAATCTCAGACTTTAAAAAATCATATTAAAAATATAAAAGCATATTTTGAATAAACCATGAAATATTTCAATTGGGAAACAAAATGAAAATAATATATTTGTTCACTTATTTTAATTTATTTCTTTGTTAAAAATTGTAGATATTCATTGAAATAACAGTAAATAATTTTAAATAACAACAAATAATTTCTGGTCTATAGACATATAAATATGCGGGTTTCTTTTTTTTATTATTATATATTTAAACATGCAAAATTTCGTAGTTAAAAAAGCACTTATATGCTACAAAACATACATTTAATTCATATTTTTCGTAAATTTAAAATATCATACATATTCTTTCAATTGCGGTTCGAAAATGATTGATAAAAATTTTCGTTCTGAAAGACAAGTCCGAGCCGGGATCTAACACGGGTAGAAAAATCTCAAATCCAGCATGCTACCGTTATGCCACGAAGCCGCTTGTCAAAGCAGGAAATTTATCCGATTATAAACTGTGGCTTAAACTTTGCGACTGATTTTCTCAAGACCCCCTGGGGGTTGCGCTTTATGGCGGTCATATATTTATATACTAACTATACTCTATCGAAACACAAATATTCATCGCATTCGGTGAGACCAACCTCGGACCCTCTCCTTGTAAGCGATTCAGATGAAGATGTTTATTAAACAGAATTTTAATATATTACTAACAGTTTCATTGAATTATTATTATTGTTTCTTTCTTATGGTTAAAATGTAAGCGTTTGTTAAATATTAGCACAAAAAAAGAATTTTCAATATTTTAATTTGGTAAAATGCAACAGAGTATAAGAATTTGGTCAAAGAATTAGAAAATATTTAAATTTGGTAAACGTACGTGCAGCACTTTTTATTTTCAAGAGAAGGAGAAGAAAAAAGGGAAGGGGAAAAAAGTAGTAGAAATTTAGATTGAAGAATGCGACAAAGTGTATGCACAGTTAAAAAAAAAAAAAAGAAGTAAATAAAAGAAAAAGAAAGAAAGGAAAGAATAAAAAAATGGTCATAGTTTTTGTAAATATTTCAATTTGGAAAAGTGTACGCACAGTATGATAAGTTGAATAATCTTTGTTAAAGAATTTGTTAACATTTGGTAAGAGTTTTATGCATATTGATTTAATTCTAGTATAGCATTTTTAATTTTATTTGTGTTATTAAGTTTAAACAAACTATACTGAGGTTCAGTACAGGTATGATATGGAATATTGTTATTATTGCATAATGTTCTTTTTTGTACTGTATTTAGTTTCTGTAAAATAATGACAGTGTAATGTTAATTTGTCAAAATTAATTTCATCGAGGGTTAGGACATCTCCCACTGTTTTCGTCCTTGCGTCCAAATGAAGTTTTGGTCGGGGAGGAGGATCTTCGTTTTCAAAGGATTTTCCTACTTGCTTGTGGCTCGCAGTAAAGTTTCCCTATCGTCTGGGATGTGAGCTAAAACTTTTTGGTAGACCACCCTGTTCGGTCAAACGTGTCAGAAATGTATAAAAAATTTCTATTTTTACTTTTCGGACATTTATACTAGTAGAAGATCGAGTGGAATCATTCCAGACGTTTTTAGGGTTCCGTTCATCTTACGAAACCCTATTCGTCTCACTCCTCTGTCTGTCTATTCGTCACAGAGTTAGTTCTCAGAAACTGTATATATTAGACACTTGAAAATTTGCATACTTATAGCTGAATACTTCCGATCGCACGGCAAATAATAAAAGTTTGAAAAAAGTCTTATATTATTTTAATTAAATGAATTAATTTAATCACATCCGACCATTTTTGCGAATTAGATTTCAAAACAGAACGTTAATTCCGGTCTTTTTTGCAAGACTAGATAGGTCTGCGGTAGCGCATCTGCCTGCTGATCAACAGGTTCCCGGTTTGAAAAATTTCCCCCGGAATCGATTTCATTATCTAACAGATTCAATTTTACAGAGTTTTTTTTAAGTTCTTTTGCCGTTTTAATGCCAAAAGTTGTTGTAAAATATTTTAACAATTATTTTTTTTTAATTCAAAAATTCTTTTTTTGAAGAATTACGAAATTTTAAATTGACTACATTTCATTGTCCGATAGATTTAATAAAAAGAACTTTCGTATTTTTTTGCCATTTTAAGTTTTTTTTTTGGTTTTTTTCTTTTACTTATGTAATCAATATATTTTTTTTTTACTCATGTAATTAAATATGCTTTTCAGATATACAAACATATACTGTTACACTTGTCTGAAAAACATTTCTTGAATATTTTTAATTTTATTAAAAAAATCTCACAATTGTAATATTTAAAAAATTAAATTTAATAGTGCTGCCATCTATGTTGGTATTGTAAAATATTAAGGTTTTGATAATTACAAATTAATTATTTGGATTTATTAATGAAAGAATAAAGTGTTTTGGAAAGAATATTAAACGAAACCCTATGTGCGATCTTCGATCACATTCACCGACTTGTTTCAAATGTTTTCAATTATTTTGCTTCTAAATAAGATAAATACAATTTTTTTTCCTTGTAGTATCACACACTACAGTCTGTACTGGACATAGAAACAACAATTCCGTGTCAATTTTTATACGCGCCACTTCTAAAACTATTATACTAGCGATAAATCGTTGTAAAACTTCAGTAATCACTTTTTACAAGTCGTGGTAAACTCAAAATTTAGGCATAATTGAAGTACCGTTAGTGAAAAGAACGCTAAGAAAGTTAATAAAAGCTTCTGGTTATAACAGAAGGTGTTTGATTCGGTATAACCATCATAATTAGTTTTAGAAGAATATGGACCTTAACTTGACGATTGTGATTTTATAAAGAATTGGGGAGCACCTTGGAGGGTGCATTGGAAATTGTTGAAATCGATGGAAAGATTTATATTCTGAGTTATTCAGCGTTGTATTATAAGAGCGGCAGCAAGGATAAAAATATTATGTGGATCTATATTTGTAGGATCAGTTTTATCATTTGCCATGTGTAGGAACATTTTTTTCCTATCCTCAATATTATATATATGCAAAGATAAGAAATACGAATTTTATCTGATAAAAAGGTTGTCTTGCTAGCGTGATTTTAAAAAGAATGATGCATGAGTTGAAACATTCCTTATATTATCTCTGTATTTACGTGCATGTTTTATTAAAAATAAAAAGTATTTAAATTTAAAGATATGAAGTCAATTTTTTACATTTCGTTTAATGTTAAATGGATAGAAAGCTTTTTTAGATATTCTAAATGCAGCGCAAAGATCAAAATGTTCAGTAGATACTACATTTTCTGCTGTCAGGAACATTATTTTGGATCCTTGTTTTTTAGTTATAGTCATAGATAAGAATTATGAGTCATATCTGATGAAAATGTTGTCCTGCTTACGTGGCTATACAGAGCATGATGCATCAGTCGGCAGGGCTTAATTTGCGCCGGAGTCCACCGGACCTCAGCTCCGGTACTTCTCTGTTTTTAGTGAAGAAACAACATTTTTTATCCAACACTTAAATGTTGGTTGAAATTCACCAGATCTCATAAATACAATGCTCCGGAGCCCAGTGCAATAGCGCTCCCGAAAAACCGAGGCCTAAATTACCCTTTCCTTTCCCTCCCACCCCCCAAGCTTTTGCATTCTTTCTATCAAAACACTTACATGTGACGTAATGTGTCGCACGCGTAGGTGATAGAGATTAAACGAGCTCAATTTTTTATGTCAGTCTTAAGCTCAATCTGTCTTACATTCAAAATTTTGTTTATTCAGGTATAGAACAGAAATCGAGTTTTCTATTCTAGAGATTTTTGCAGATTTATGCCGGGTATTGATGGCGGCGATGTGTTGATATGGCACCACTCAAGAGAGCGAACAATAAATTTGCTTTCAGTTCGATTTTTATTGTGACGTCATATATTTTTTAATTGGATCGTTTATTTATTTTATTTAGATATCTAACCTGAATTTTTTTTTTTTTTTTTTTTTTTTTTTTAGTCAACGACCATCAGATTCAGGTTTTGTTTGTTTGAAGTTTTTAGCCTTCTATTGTGTACGAGTATGGGAATAAGGTTGGTGATTTTTATATTTATTTTTCCTCATGCCCATTCTAAGGTTTTGCTCTGCACATTTGCGAAGTCACTTTCATTTGTAAGTAGATATAATTCTCATGTATTATTATTCTGATAGAAAGCAAACGAGCAGTTTTTCCTATATTTACCAGACAGACAAGAAGGGTTTTGTGTTTCATGCGGATCTGGATATGTGGATTTCTTTATACCCTCGAAACATCACAGCGGCTGGATGAATTTTAATGAATGAGGTCTCTATCGATTCGTCTTAACGACCCGATGGTTATAGGCTAGGTTTTGTTTTTATAAATTCAAAATGGCGGCCGTAAAATACAAAATGGCGGTAGAAACGAAAAAAAAAATACGCACCCTATTGAGTGCCATATCATTGAATAGGTCTTTCAAAATGAAGACATTGATTATTTTACACCCAGAAGCTCCGTTAAAATATTATACAACCTGGAAGTTGTGTAGGTAGGATCTCCAGTTTACTGCAACTCTAACCATCATAGACATCTATAGACCTCATCAAAATAGTGTTTATAGATAAGAACTAACAATTAAACACGACTTAAAAGTCATCAATACAAGTAAATAAAAAAAAATAGGTAAGTAATATAAAAAAATAATTTCACATTGATGTGAAATAATTAATTAGTTCGCTTTTTACGCAGTCGGGTTTTTTGATTTTTTAAATTTAATTCATTTATTCTATAAAAGCACCGAATCATTCTGCTAACGGTGACAAATTTTTAATTTAATCTGATTTTCAGGGACTCATCACGAAAGATTGTTATGTGGAAGGAATCGATTATAGTTTAAGATATGTACCTTTTATAGGAAATTGAAAGACGTTCTTCAGCATTTAAATATTAATTTCTGTAAATTTGATTCATTTTTAGGGTTTCCGTACTTAAAAAGTAAAAACGGAACCATTATAAGATCACTTCTGTGTCTGTCTGTCACAGCCATTTTACTCGTAAACTATAGAACGTGAAAAGTTCAAATTGGGGAAAGCAATAAAGACTATTGACCCACATTTTTACAGATTATTAAATATTTACAAATACTTTTTAGGAAAAATGTAGAGGGGCTAATTAAGTTACTTGAAAAAAAAATATTTTCTTTGTATATTGTGTTCGGTATTGTGTGAAAGTTTTCGTAACGCTAAACTCAAAAATACATTTTTTTTCAATTTTAAATGTTATATTTTCAGAGATATAATGGAAAATGTAGTGCAAAAATATGTCCCCTCCCCACCCTTTCACCCCCATCTATTTCCGAATCTACTGAAAATAAAATTATAAAAAAATTAGAGGTAGTAGACGATAAGTTAAATTTTGCAGGAAAATTATAGCGATTATCCTAGGTCACATACTTTTTGAGAAATGTGCATTTTCCCGTTACACACAAATTTCGATTTTCAGGCATTCAGCAAAGGTGTTGAGGAGTGCTGGAGGTACCTATCGTAGCAGAAGTATAAAAGCATTGTTGACAATGATTTTCGAAAAAAAAAAATCGTCGGTAATTAGTTGAGATATTAACAATTAAAGACACAGACGGTTTGGACATACGTAATGACAGGGGCGGCGTATGCGGCTTTTAAAGCGCAGGTTGCAATTTTTAATGATATATTTGCATAATGCAATACCCAGTAGCAGTATAAAATCAATAAACGCCAAATTGTTAAAAACAGATTAATTTAATTAGAATTAATCACATAAATACTATGGGATTCGCGGCTAGTTTGCATTGAACGGATATTTCAATAACCTCCCATGTCTTTAAAAGTTAATTGAAAACCTATCTGGAAAAATGCGGCACGGACCAAGGCGGCGCACAGTGTAAGATTTTGCGAATCTAGCGTGTCAAAATTCAATTTATGAAAATTATCGATATTAAAGTAATAAAATTGATTTCACTAGAGATAAAATGGTTATGAATTATGAAAAAATACGGTGAAACCGCCTTGTGCGACCATCTCCATTAAGCGACCACCTCCTGAACGACCATTTTTCCATGGAACGATATTTATTCCCATGCGCTCAAAACTAATTTTATCTCCATTCAGAGACCATCCTAGTTGGACTCCCTCCATGAGCGAACAATTTATTTGAAGAAAATGAAACAAATTCCGTTTATTCCAGGTCACTTGAAGAAGGTTTTATTACAAAAATAATTCCGGAAAGCGCATTATTCATCAAACTTCTGAACTAAGTTTAGAATTTGTTTTTATTCCCTTAATTTTTATGTGGTTAAACCGCTTTGTGCCTTTTTAGCCAATGAATTTAACTCTGATGACAAATTTATAATGACGGTCAATAAACTCCTATGACCTATTCTGTCAGGAAACTCTCAAAGAAATAAATTAATGAAATCGTCATTATTTGTTCACGTCCAAAGAAAACTGCTTTTATTTACTGAACTTCGAAAGGACTTGGAAATAAAATTTATAAAAGATAAAACCGTAAAATCAAAGCAAACATCGATGCATTCATTTTTTAAAGTCTGCAGTGATTAACGTATGTAATTAACTTTTGTTTTGATACTTAATTTTTCATATTTTTTCCTAATGTGAAAAATAAATTTTAATAACATTAATTGTTACCTTTTTCCAACAATTAAAATCTAGATTTAAACTTGACCTCCATTAAGAGACCACCTCTCGGAGTGATCAATTTTTATTGGAACGGAACGTGGTCGCTTTAGGGTGGTTTTATTATATATCTTTACACATTACATTCTACAATTTACGTCACTGTTATTCCGTCATCATAATCATAATAAAAAGATGTTTTGTCATTTTCATACGTTGACATTTGCCTAATGTTCTGGTATTCAGTGCAGATTTTTAAAAATGTAATACATATTTATTTTCAACAAGAGTTTTCTTGTATTAAAAATATAGTATTTAATTACATACTGCTATAGTTACCAGTGTTATAAAGTGAATAACTCTCATTTTTCGTTGTTTGCTATTCTTTTATTATTTGTATATTCGGCGATCGTATAAATGTTAAAACTTCGGGGTGCTTCAGCCGCTCTATAGTTTTATTGAGGTGTTATGTCATGATTTGTAATGCTTAAAGGCAGATATATTTATCTTGTATCCACATGTCATGTAAAATTACATCAAATCGCTCAAGAAGAGCTCACTGTTAAAAATTTGCAGCATTCTGTCCAGTCATTCAACCGTTTTTTGAAAAAACGGTTTCATAACCTTAATTTAACTATATTCTAACCATAAAATGGCCAATAATATGGTCATAATAGTGTTAAATTACGGTTGTGTAACCGTTTTCGGAATAAAACGGTCAAATGCCTGGACAGAATGCTGCAAATTTTTAACAGTGTTATCAACACCTGTTGTGCTAGCGGCTACTGCAGCATCCTTGAAAAAAATCTTCCTTTTTCTATTTCCTGCATTAATATTATCTTGCCCTTGTTTTGGAGTTTTTAATAATAATTCTCTTTTAAGTCTAAATCTTTCAATTATATTTTTTTTCTTTCTGAGATGCTTTATTTTTCTTCAGGTTTTCGGAACTGCTATTTTTTTAATATCATATCTATAACCAATATGTAAGAGGCATTCCATAAATCTTAATTGTGCATGTTGTGCCGATAAGCGCCAAGAGAACTCGTGACTATTATTTTCGTATATCATCGAATCATTTTTAAGTTATTTACCACCTTGAATTTTCCGTTACAGACATTGCATTTTTAAGTTGCTTTATTTGAAGACAGAATCCTGCACATTGTGCTATATTATACCACTGTATCTTCAAATTTGTCCTCTATGTCATACGTCTGAACATTGAATTCTACTACAGTTAGTGCAAGAGCTGTAAAGATTTAATTTCTGACAATTTCATAATCTTCTGTTATTGACTGATCAGTTTCCATGATGAACTTAAACTTTATGGATCTAGAGTAAGAAGTAGATGACGGCTGTGGATTTACCCATTATAAATTTTTGATTTTCTTCATTACAGCCCTTTTTTATATGACGAGTATCCGGTTTTTTGAACGATTTTTTTAAATGTCGTTGCTCTTTAAGGGCTTTCAGATATATTTTTTAACACATCCATAGCATCCTTTTTTCCAGATTGTCCCAGTTTTAAACACGCGGTGCGCGGTTATTCATTTGTGTTCTGGGAATAACGAATGTACATTTTGTCTTTTGATTTCGGTCCAAATTAAATAAAAAAAAAAAATTCTTTGGTTGTCTAACCTTTTTCTGGTAATAATTATTACTTCTTCCCTGTAAATATATTTACTGTTAATATTCAAAGCTGACCATCTCTCATTTTACTTCAAAAAACGTTGTTTAAGCGATGTCAGTTTCTCCATCTTTGATTGCTGCCAATTATAAATGAATGGATCAGCCGCTTAATCTGGTCTAACATAACAGATGAGCAATGTTGAAGATTATATTTATGTAATATATATTATATCAGGATATTTTTTAGAATTGACAAGGAATGGTTCATGCCCAGTAACATAAATTTTCAAAATATCATATAATTCTCTTTCCGAAATTTAAACTTCCGTACCTGATAAAAAATTACTTATATTCAAGAGTTGCAAATACTGACAGCTGAAAATGATTTATTCTATATCTGTATAAATACATAATTACAAAAAAAAAATATATTACAATGTACCAGCGTGTACAAAATTTTTGGATGCTTTTTAAAATTTATCATATGCTATTAAATTTTCAAATAATTTTTATATTGACTTAAAAAATTATTTTTTAAATATAACACTTCTAAATAACTATTATATTTGTAAAATACAAAGTATCTACATTGTTGTAAAGATTCCATACTATCATTAAAAAACATTTACAAAATAAGTATGTTTTTAGCCAAAAAATATCAATGGCAGTTACAACTACAGAATCGCCATACTAAAAAGGTTAAAAGAAAATTTGGTTTTTGAGCAGATTTTTGATGGTGTTGTTGTAGAGTTAGGCTGCTATCACTTTACATTTTTAGTGTTCCGTACTTAAAAAGTAAAAACGGAACCATTATAAGATCACTCTTGTGTCTGTCTGTCTGTCACAGCCCTTTTACTCGTAAATACGCAACGTGGAAAGTTCAAATTGGGGGAAGTAATAAAGATTATTGACCCAAATATTTACAGATTAATAAATATACATAAATATATTCAGGAAAAATATACAGGGGCTAATTAAGTTACTTGAAAAAAAAATTCTTTGTATATCGCGTGAAAGCTTTCGTAACGCTGAAATCAAAAATATATTTCATTTAATTTTAGGTATTATATTTTGAAAGTTATGTTGGAAAATGTAGTGCAAAAATATGTCCCCCCCCCCCCATCTAATTCCGAATCTATTGAAACTAAAATTATGAAAAAATTAGAGGTAGTAGACATTAATTTAAACCTTGCAGGAAAGTTATAGCGATTACCCTAGGTCACATAGTTTTTGAGAAAATCACATTTTTACGTTACACATAAACTTCGATTTACAGGCTTCAGCAAAGGTGTTGAGCAGCGCTGGAGGTACCTATCGTAGCAGAAGTATAAAAGCAGTGTTGGTCATGAATTTCGGAAAAAATCGTCGATAATTAGCCGAGATATCAACGATTAAAGACACATACGGTTTGAACATACATAATAACAGGGACGGCGTACTCTATGCTCCATTATATACTCCTTATCGGCTTTTAAAGCCTAGATAACAAATTTTAAGAATATATTTGTGTAATGCAATGCCCAGTAGCAGTATAAAAGCAATAAACGTCAAATTGTTAAAAACAGACTAATTTAATGAGAATTAATCACATAAATACTATGGGATTCGCGACTAGTTTGCATTGAGTGTATTTCTCAATACACCTACCGTGTCTTTATAGTTTAACTAAAAAACTATATGGAAAACACATATACAGAATAGCTATATTTGATATTATTTGGGTTCCATATATCTTTGAACTTTCATGGTATATCCGTTTATACTTTTCTAGTATACAGGGTGCAAAGGAAAGTCCCTTTAACCTGAAAATACTTGCGGACGCAGAGAGCTACAGCTATGCAAGTGAAGTAACGGTATCACGGAAAAAACTGTTTTGTTGAAATTACTAAATTTTGGTTTATATAACTCCATCCAAATATTTTGTTAGGAATAATTAAATTCTGGTTAGATTAACCAAATTATTTTGTTAATTCAACAAATCGTTTGGTTAGTCCACACAAAATTTGGTCATTCTAACCAAAATATTTAGATGGAGCTATATGAACCAAAATTTAGTAATTTCAACGAAACAGTTTTCCCGTGTAGTAAAGCGTCTACGCCCGATTTAATAAAAACGACAGCAGCACCCCTATTTGCGAAATTTGGAAGATAGCCACTGCAAATTGAAAATGAAAAGAGATATTTAGCAAAATATAGAGCAAAATTTCCAGTTAGAAAGTTTTAGAGCATTAATTAATTAGTAGAAAACGCCATGTGGTTTACATGGATGAGATAAATCTTCGCCTGTGTACCCAAAAATGTCCAAAATCAATGCACTCCATTTTGTGCAAACGTTTGAATGGATTAGCCAGAAGTATGAAGAAATACGCACAATTTATGCTATAAATACGCACTTATCTCAATACATTTTGATAACATCGCACAAAAAAACAAAAAAAGACAAACTGTCTCACAGTGATAAAAAGTTAATATTCAGTATGTTCGAAAAGTTCGCCATTGCTCACGATACACGTTTGTATTCGTGAGAGTAATTCTGCATGCGCATTTCTCAGCATGGAACTCCTATTGCAAGCCTCTTCAATACGACGACATAGATTTAGCCCTTTTAAGGGCGTTGGCTTGACGGTCTAGTCACCTAATTTTAGTTCCAAAACTGACAAATGGCACCAGGAATATTTTAATAAAATTTTGCTTTTGTAATGAAAGTGCAAATTAGTAGGTTTTTGTTTTCTGAGAAATTCGTTTTAATATTCTGGTGTCAGCCAATTATTTCATCAGTTTACGAACAGAATTCTTCTACCCCTCAAAGGGTTAATATAAAATTTTAAATGCATTGGAAATTAAATTTTAAAAGACATTACAGCACAGTACAACGTCACAATCTCCAATTGTGCACTGCTACATTTCCGGAATGTGAATACCCAATTTGAATCGTCGGTCATCGATTTCGGACATTTTTGGATATGCAGGCGACGATTTATCTTATCCGTGTGAACCAAATGTCGTTTCGTACTAATTAATTGATGCTCTAAAACTTTCTAATTGAAAAATTTGCTCTACCTATTTTCGTTTTCGATTTACAATGGCTATCTTCCAAATTTCGCCACTAGAAGCGCTGCTGTGATTTGCATTAGGTCGAGCGTAGTCGATTTACTGTACCGTTACCTCACTTGCATAGCTGTAGCTCTCGCTGTACGCAAGTATTTTCAGGTTAGAGGGACTTTCCTTTGCATCCTGTATACTATAGCGCTATACCCAATCCTACGTTGTATAGTTTTTACAATGTCTTAGTTCCTTTTAGCAACGGTATTTTTTTAATAATACACTTACTAATTCATAAATGTATTATTGTATGGAACACTTTGTGCGCGAGTAATACTCGCACTTGACCGTTTTTTTTCTCCAATATGTTAGATGTTATTTGAAATATCTAAAAGTGAAATTACTGCAATTCGATTTTTGGACTTTTTTCCCGCTAGATTGGCAAATTCTTACACTGTGCGGCATTTCAACTTTGAGACCTCCTTTCGAAGCGCGCTTAGCTCAATGGCAACTTAAACTTTGGACAAGTGTTTTGTTTTAGCTGCACTTTAAAAAGAATAGATCATTACTACGCTGAATTTGTTTAGCTTCTTGCGCTGTATGACGTACGCAGCGTAGGTCATGCTATTTTGGCTATTTCCAATAATGATATATGGCTGATTTTTGCATTAGATATTCCGAATTTTCACCAAAAAGTTTTAACTCTTATTTTTATTCTACAAGATGATTGATTTTCCATAAATACAGTAAATGAAAATTACAAATTAAAGTTTTGTGGTGTGCATTCAAAATTTCTTTTAAAAAATATCTGCTAGATGTGGCAACACTGGTGGCTAGTGACATACATCCGCTAACAACGCCAGAGCGCAAGGGGTTAAATAAAAAACTACTTTTATTGTCAGTTTCAGTGCTGAATTAAGTTCATGATAGGCAGATTAGTATAAGATAAAAAAAAAGTTATACAGAATAGCAATATTTGATATAATTTAGGCTGCATATCTCTTTTTAAACTTTTATAGTATACCTATTCATACTCTTCTAGTAAATACAGCTATACCGAACCCTACGTTGTATAGTTTTTTACAAAGCCTTATTTTTCTTTTAGCAACGATTTTTTTTAATAATACAGTTAATAATTCGTATATTTATTGTACGGAACCCTCTGAGCGCGAGTATTAATCGCGCTTGACCATTTTATTTAATAAAACGTTCAATTCATTTTTATCACTTTTAGCTATTTTTAGCTATTTTTAGCTTAGTTTGGGGGGAAATGTTTACTTGACAATTGGTGGAATGCTAAAAACTGATATTTCGTGTTGAGAAAACCGATTAATTAATCCCCCCCCCCCCCATTTGAAACGGGCGGCAAAATAAACTATTTTTTTTTTCATAAATGCTACTTTAAATCTCGGATATTTTTTGGTTTCTGAGGATAAAAGAACATTTTTTTCGGAATCGAGGATAACTCGGAAGACGTTAAGTGTTATAATTTTGTAAAGTTTTGATAGAGCCAGAAACACGTCTCTTTTTAACACTTTCCAACATAGTTGAAAAGAGTTTATGAATTCGGTTTGCCTGTCTGCTGCCTGTTCGTCAGTCTGTCCGGGCTCTAACTCGCGTAAATATATCAGATTGGCATGTAAATGTTTTATGTTGTTAAGGTTTGCCATGGCATGTTTGCTATCCAAAATGAAGTATGTAACATTCATGGTTTATTTACAGGGGACGCGAAAGTTTTCTGTTACATTATGGTCTATGGGGGACGATCATTTGCGGTGTATTTTAATAGTGTTACACAATCTTAAACATAATGAAATTTAAACATATTATTGAGGAGCACTAGAATATGGTTACTATCGAATATGCTATGTTTAACCTTTACAGTACGCGTACAGGGAAATTCAAAAGCATTCCGTTATATTATGATCTATGAAAAAAAAAATCGTTTGCGGCGTATTTAATGATGTTACTCGATTACGAACATAATGAAATTGATATGGCATTTCCATTTATAGTATTCGTTTTAAATTTAACTAATCTTTTGCATATTGCGGGGTATGTATAAATTCTATAGACCATATACAGGGATACACAAAAGAATTCGTAACCATTACTCAATGAGCGTGAATTGCTTAAAGCTGTTTTTAACACTTAGTTGAAAAGTGCTTATGAATTCTGTTTATATATATGTCCGTCTGTCTGTTTGTCTGCCTGTTATGGATCTTTACCTATAGTGAAAATTCTCTTTTGCACACTAAACGTTAGAGAGATTGACGAATGTGATCAAGAATTCTTTATGCTCTAAGTGTGTAGTTTTTATTAAAAATAACGCAGTTTGATTTAGATTGTATGCAAACAATTTTCTCCTTTGACTGCTCATTTAATGTTGAAACGGATGGACAGGTTTTCAGACTGGAAGCATGATATTCGTAAGTAAGGCAAATGCCCCTATATTGGGCCCCGTACCTGTAGTAGGCCACTAATTTTTTAAGTTTAAATACAAGCCACAAATGAATTTTTGAAAAATGACTGAAATAAATCTGATTGACTAATATCCTTAAATGTTAACTTTCCATAAACTGTTTGGAATAATTGTTTCTTATCTGCTGGTACATTTGTTTATTTTCTAGAGTGTCTTCAAAAAAATTTTTTTTTGGCAAATTCTTAGAGATTTCATTAAGAGATCAGTTCTTATTTCAAACACTGTTTTCTTAATATTTGTTTTATTTTAAATTAAACTAACTGTTGGTGTAATTTATTACATTGTAAATAATTTATTGAATAAGCCGAAAACTTAAAGATTCACGCATCAGAATTTTACTTGACCCACTACTGGAGCATAGAGGAAGGTAACATTAATTTACTTTTTTTTCATTTTATCCGACGAATATTTTGAAACTTTGAATGTTTATTCTGATACACGAAGGCTAGGACTAGGCTAAAAATATATATATATCTTTCGGAATCCAATAACACTTTAATAATAATTAGATAAATGTCCTTAAGTGACCCACTACTGGTGCATTTACTTTAGTAAATTAGGTAGGAAGTTTAAAATCTTCTGCGGATCATACATTTTTTGATTTAGGATAACTTCTTGCATCCTCGATTTTAGAGAAGTGTTTAGGTCAGTATCAATTATGGGTCTTATCCGGTGACAACTTTGTTTGCAACGCGTGACGTTGCAGAAAACTATACATGAATTGGTGGATTTTTTTATACTGTAATTGTACTTGCATACAATATTTTTTTAATAAAAAAATAATACATTTTAATGTAAAGATGTAAAGTTTTTTTTTTCTTTCTCGTTTAATATTGGCCATAGTCATCACTGAGCTTACGGAGCGCCTACAGAAAGTTAATACCTCTCCGCTAAATCTAAAACGAATGCTGTAGAGAACATGACACTGGATTTCTAAGATGCTGATGGTGTAAGTGCATAATGAGCTGTTTTCCCATTGGTTGGAGCCGTCGATTCTAAATACATCCTTCTATATATAAAAAAAGTTTTGATTTGGAAATGGACCAATGAAAATCTGCGTAGATATTCCGGGTAGATTGCATCCAATTTGAATGCTTAAGCATAGCCTTTCATCGTTAACATTAAAAAAACTGTTGCATACAAAAATATGAAAATCGGTGGTATTATAGAGAAATGTTTGATAAACACGCTGATGCAGACAGTTTTCAAATCGAAGAGTTATTTTAAGAGATATTTAATGCTAAATTTGGACAAAATCGTTCATTAAAAAGTTTTATTGGAGCAAAAACTATAGATGAGAATTTAATCATTTTTAGATCATTTTATACGTTATAAGTTCCCGGTGTGCAGATTGCATTTATTTTTCTTATTTGAATCATTTTTTGAGGTTTTATTTCAATTTTAAATTCAAATTTTCAGCATTCCGAGAGATATTTTTTACAAATTTTAGAAAATGTTATTAATTTAAACTGTTGCCAGTTGTATAAACAGCGCAAACAATAATGTTTACTTAAAATTAAAAATTTATTTACACGTGACTATTACAAACAGAAAAAAAAACTTTAAAATTAGAATTAAATGATTACATGTTAAAAGCAGGAAAATTACGTCATAAGAACCATAGGCACAGATGTCATATACGCGCATATTGGCGCAATTTTTTTCCGACGCCAATTTGGCGAAAACATTAATAGCATAAACAACAACATCCGTGTTACCATATCAAGCAAAATAACGGCACTTTAGCACCAGTTAAGTATCCGTTGGGTATATGAAATTGGCGTCAGAAAAAAATTGCGCCAATATGTTCGTATATGACATCTGTGCCGAACCATATTTGCACTTGAATTTTAAAAAAGAAACAAAATCTTAAAATAAAAAAAATCATTATTATGCGTTAAAACTTGTAATTTGAGGAAATTACGTCATATTTAAAATGGCAAAAAATGTAGCAAAACAATTTAAAAACTTTTCAAAATAACAAACATTACATTACATTGCAAGATAAAAACACTAAAAACAATATAAAAGGACGTTTTTAGTGTTTTTATCTTGTAATGTAATGTAATGTCTGTTATTTTGAAAAGTTTTTATAAATATGAATGAATTCAGACGTAGTCCTTTTGTTTATATATATATAAAAAAAAATTAAATTGAAAAATATATTTGCGCGAGATATTTTGAGATAATCTTTTCAACTATTATCGTAAATTCGAAGGCAGCGCAAATAATATTTCCTTCTTACAACAAAAGTATTTTCACGTGAATATTAATAAGAGAAATAAAACTTTGGTGTAAATTACGTCAGATTTGAAACGATACATTTAAAATGAATTATTTAAAAGAACTATCTTATAGCGCTGTTAAAAAATACCGGCTGACAATGACACTGCTTACTTAATTCATTTTACATTAGCTTATTTCCAAATGTTTAGCTAATTTTTTTAATTAAATACGAAAACAGCCATTGTATCTCTTAATAGAAGCAGATTTGGCCTTAAAAATCCCCAATCCAAGGAAAACGAATGGAAACCCGTTTACAGAGAGATCGCTACTGTTTTTTACACTTTCCAACAAAGTTGAAAAGTGTTTATGACTTCGGTTTGTCTGGCCGTCTGTCCGCCCTCTAACTCCCGTAAATATACTCGGATCGTTCTGAAATTTTTGTATGTTAGTAACCTCTACTATAGCACGAACCCTATTTCAAATGAAGTTTATAGCACGTTTAGTTCATTTACAGGGACAGTCAAAAGTTTTCCGTTACATTACGGCCTATGGGAAAAAATCGTTTAAAATGATTTTTAATTACGTTACATGCTTTCAAACATATTAAAATTGACATGCATTTATCAAGTGTACTAAAATATGCATTCTGTAGAATATGCGGCGCAAAGAATAGTTATTATTCATTTACAGGGCCACACAAAAGGATTCAGTTACATAATGATATAGGGGTGGAGGGAATTTTTTCCGGCGTATTTCAATTATTTTAAATTATTTCATGTATAATGAAATTGATATACGTCGCTGAGGTTCACTATAAGTTATTTCATGTATAATACGAAGTGCATAGAATTATTTACAGGGACACACAAAAGATTTCAGATACTATTTTGTATCCGAAGTACTGTACATTAGCGATGATTGCTGGAAATGCATTTTTAATTATGGTATGTGCTTTTATGTTTCACTATATGTATGCATTTTATATGGTGTGTAAAAATGCTCTAATTGATATACAGGGCTACACAAAAGAATTCGTGGTGGTTACTGTGTATGATTGCAAATTGTTTAAAGGTGGTTTTTAAATGAGTTATGCATTTTTAGGCTGAACTTTATTTAGTTTACTAAGAAATGCTTGTAGAATATGCATACAATGATATACAGGGTCACGCAAACAATTGAATACATGGCCGTCTAAATGATAATTTCTGGAAATGTGATTCCAGTAGTTTTAAGAGTGTTTTACTTTGAATTAAACTTTAGATAAATAGTGGCATGTAATAAAGGTACTAGGTTAACTACAGGGTTGTACAAAAGTATACAAGTATGCTTCCATCTATTAGTATAAATTGCTGAAAGAGAAATTTCAACCTGTTATATGTTTTCTTGCTAAACTAAATTTCTCCATTATATAGTATCTATATCAACTTACAGATCAAATACTGGGATGTTCAAAAGAATTGGAATACATATTTGATATGGAAGATAACTGCTGAAATCAGTTTTTCAAATGTTTTATGCGTTTTCTGAAATGTTTAGTTAGTTCTTTTATATACTTTATTTCCCTAAATAACGAAGTTTTATTAAAGCATTCAAGAAGTGTTGGAAAGTGTTTCATAATCTATGCTTAACGCATGATTTTTCTTACTTGTTTTAAATTTTAATTCAATATTTTTAAAGCCGATCAAATTAGCGTGCTTTTTCGATTTTGGTGTGCCTGAACGGGGGTTGGCGAGCGTAGCTCGTAGGGGGAGAGCCCCCTAGTGTAATATAAAAATATGAGATTTATTGATGAAATTTTTCGTTTGTTCACGTGACTATGTAAAGAGTGAAGCATGAGTCGGAGGAATTTTTTTTATCGTAAATGTATTTTCGTGAAGTTTTTATAGAGATGTGATGACAGTTTTTAACTTGACTTCTCGTTTTTACTGAAGCGGATGGAAAGGGTTTCAGATTCTAAGCACTATATTCGGCATAATAGTAACAAGAATGAAATTCATGCGACAAGCATAGATTATGAAACCTTTCCAACATAATCAGAATGCTGTAAAAAAAAACTTCATCGTTGAATAAGATAAAAGATGATACCTGAATAAACAATTTGGAAAACGTATAACATATTTGAAAACCCAATTTCCGCAGTTACCACCAAGAGTCAGAAAATATCCAAAGTCTTTTGGGAAGTCCTGTATATAATCTATATACATATGCAGCATATATACTACTACAGAGTATACTAAAATTAAGTTCAGTTAGGAAACGCATAGCACAATTGAAAATTTCCCTTCAGCTACAGTGCGTCTCAAAAGAATATAGGCAGGCGATGTTTTTTAATAACAGTTCAAAAATGCAGCAATAATCACGAAAAAATAATGAGCATGTGGAATCATAACATACGTTTGTTACAACAAAGGAATACAGTATAACCCAGATAAGCATAAACATTAGCAGCAAGTTTCATTTTTCTGATATTACCTTGCCGTGACAAATTTGAATTGAGAAATTCGCAGCAAATCACCCGCAAGGTATACCATCACCCCCTTGCATGAGTAGTTTGTTGTGAAACTGAACTATCCAAACTGAATTTTTAGAAGAAGATATTAAGAAGAAAATATTTAACTATTCATCCGTCCAATTTATGTGTTTTTTAGCCCAAAGAACGTGTGCCTTTCTGAGGTGCAATTTCAGCATTGGTGTCCGACACATTCTGCAATATTTATAAAATTTCCTTGGCAGTATGCGAAGGTGATCGGTAGATCTCGATATAGGAAACCTTAAAGCCCTCGAAATGTAAAAAAAAAAAACTTCTTTTGGTTTGAAACTGCTTGAAAAATCTCTCTATCTTGTCGCTGAGATGGTTTTCTTGGTCGATCTGAACGATTTTTTACAATCGCATTGTTACCTTTCGATAAAATTTCACAAATTATAGATCTTCTACACTTCATCTGTTTATCAATATCAGAAACTTTTAACACTTTGAGCCTTTAGACGCTTAATTTTGGCTATATTAGGTGCAGAGAATTGAACAGTGCGAGGCATTTTTCAAATATTCGAGAATTGAAGAACGAGCAAGGATTTTATATTTCAAATTGGTTACATTACATGTGCAGAACGCAAAATATGCAAATTGTTTTGATACGGTGGTAATAATAGCGATTCTTTCATTGTCCATCTATTTTTGAGACTGGTTATTTTGAAATTTATTTTTTTTACAAACAACCTGTGCAACAATCCTGCTATTTCTCTATTGTAATAAACTTATAGTGAGATACCCTATGCTAATTATTTTTTTCGTCATCATTGCTTCATTTTTTGAACTGAAATCGTTTGTCCATATACTTTTGAGACGCACTGTATTTCCGTCAATAAACGAAAATGTACTCGAGATCTTTTGTAAAGCCTTGTATATGATCAATAAATTTAATGTTGGAAAAATTAATTAAATATTAAAAACGCATTCCACAACTGAAAACATTTCTAGTGATTATTGCTCTAGACAGTTCTGTAATCGAATTCTTTTGCGTGTCCCTGTAAATGAACGATGAGCTCCGCTTAGCTTCCACTAAAGCCCCCCCCCCCTCCTAACTGTTTCACAATTTATAATTGTGTTTCATCAAGATGTACATTTTAATTAATCTTAACCCTTAGTTGGTGTTGGCGGTCTTACAAATCGCAGCTTTTTTCAGTTTTCATAGTTTAAACCCTGGATTCCCACCCTTGGAATCCCATCGCTTATTACCACCAACACGTCACATAGACATATACTCCTAAAAAGCTGCTATTACTACGGGAATATACAGAGGCGTTGATAGAAAAATTGGATATTATTGTCTAATATAAAGATATTGAAAACTTAAAAAATTACACGTCGAATTAACGTAGGAATGGTAATCCAGGGTTAACTTGTAATTTTCAGTTCAGCTCTAGATACAGTGAAATTTTGTTTTTTTTGTTTCGAATTATAGTACACTGCTCAAAACAATTAAAGGATATTTGAAGTTTTATATAAAATAAAGATATAAACGAAATTTTTTTTGCCGAAAATAGAAGAAGAGAATCACAAATGCAAATTTTTCTGGTTTTCAAACTGTGGAGTATGCAAATTTTGAGTTCGACGTCAAAAACGTCGCTTCAGCGGCAATGAATGAAATTTGACTTTCAACTGGATAAAAGAGAATGAAGACAAGGATGATCGGTATTCAGTGATTGCTTTGTTTCGATGAGTACGATGTCTCAGCGAAGTCATTTGACAGATTCAGAAGCTTTGAGAATTGTTGGTAGGTTAGAAGGGGGCCAAACTCAAGCCGAAGTACCGCAAGCCATTGGAGTGTCACAAAGTGTCATTTCCAGGATCTGGAACCGTTTTTTGGAGAGTGGATGTGCAAGCCGAAGACCAGGGCAAGGTCGTAGACGGGCAACAACGCCCAATGAAGATCGGTATTTAGCGTTAACAGCTCGGAGACACCGAACCATGAACGCTACTCTTCTCCAACAACACCTTCGCTCGGCTACAGGCACCACGATTTCAACTCAGACTGTCCGAAACCGGCTCCATGCTGTAGGTCTGTAGGCTCGCCGACCGATGGTATGTGTTAGATTAACATCAAGGCATCGTCGCGACCGTAGGGAGTAAAAACCGAGCATGTCAACTGGAGGAGAAATGAATGGAGCAATATTCTGTTTTCTGACGAGTCCCGTTTTTCTGTGCATCCGGATAATAGGCGTATTTTCATCTGGAGGGACCGTGGCAGTAGGAATAATCCTGCGTTCGTGCACGAAAGTGTCAGATTTGGCGGTGGAGGAGTGTTGGTGTATGGTGGCATCTCCATTGACGGGCGCATCTACATCATTTGAGATGGAGCTCTGACTGGTCGCCGATATAGGGATGAGATCCTCAGACCTATTGTAGTCCCTTACGCTGCAGCAATCGGAGATAACTTCATTTTAATGGACGATAACTGCAGGCCACATCGTGCAAACCTGGTGGAGGATTTCCTTTTCGAGGAAGGAATCGTTCGAATGGAATGGCCAGCGTGTTCTCCAGACATGAATCCAATCGAGCACGTTTGGGACGCTCTAGGAAGACGAGTTTCTGGCCGCCAACAACCCCCACAAACTCTCCAAGAACTGGAAAGAGCTCTTCTGGAAGAGTGGGGCAGAATACCCCAACTCGTCATTAATAGCCTCATTGAGTCCATGCCTCAAAGGTGTTCAACGTTGCTGGCCGCCCGTGGAAACCATACCCCCTACTGAAAATGATTTTCTTTGAAGAAAACACCTTTTCTTATTCTTTTTTTCTCATATGCACAAATTGTGTTTTTTTCCTTTAGTACACAAATGCGCAATAAAATGCATTTTTTTCTGCCAAACATGTGTAATTTATTCTCATATAACCTACTATGTCTGTCGACCATGTATCAAACAGCTAAACAGTTTACCAGATACAAAATCCACCTAAAACTGCAATATCCTTTAATTGTTTTGAGCAGTGTATTATATATAGAGATTTCTGAATAGATCAATTTTAATTATAATAGTCCTGTACGTAAAATTTAATACAGAAACAATATCCTATGACTGAATTGAACCTCCTATTCCAGGGGTGCCACAGGCGACTATTTTTCTATTCTGTCCTCACCACTATTTTAAAAAATTGCTTTTTGTAATATATTTCTCTTGCAAATGTTGCCAAAGCGAATGTCAAATATTTCTGTTTTAAAAAAGTGGTGCGAATTAGAATTAAAAAATAGTCGATTTAGAATTAAAAAATAGTCGTGGCAGCCCTGCTATTCACGCTTCGATCAATCGGTCTCAGAGACCGCTTACAGTAGTTATGTGACCATTTTTGTCTTACCAGTTAAGGGTTAAAATAGAGAACTTATCTGTAAGAAAACATTTAGATCTTTCAATTGCCTTGGATATAACGGAATATGCTAAAATTTTCTATTTAGAAGCATATCAGGTATGTTATGGTCCACTGCTGATTAAATAATCCCAGAAGTTTAATTGAGTTTAATAAATAATTTTATTTACTTTTAAATCAAAATCGTTCATGAATTTAACTGGTAGAAATTACATTTGTTATTTTATTAAAATAATCTATGCTTAGCTGCATTAATTTACTTCATATGAATTAAAAAATGTATTTATTTCCTATAACAGTAAAACTAAATTACCTCTTTTACTAAACTAAACCTTTAAAACTATTTTTACAAATTTCAACAATAGATCAAAACAGAGGAACGCTTCAACAAAAGTTAAAGGAAAATGAAACAGGATTTTTGACGTTTAAAACATTCCTAAAGAGAAATTAAGTTTCAAATCGCTCAACCGAATAACTACCAACTTATCCTGCTAAACGCAAGGCGATGCTCAAGCATGACTAGTTTTACTTCGTTAACAATATCCGTGCACGTCTGAACGTCATTCGTCAGATTTCTTTTTCACGTGTCAAAAACTTTTCTCCTGATACATTTTAGATACAAAAAAAGATTTAATTACATTCCAAAAAGTTAAAATGTAACCAACCGGTCACGTTTCGTATAGTTAGAACAAGTTGTTCTAAAATTTGATTTAGCTTTTCTAGCAACAAAACTAACACAAGTTTTGTGCATGGTTGCTCAAGTGTTCAAGCGAAAAATCAAAAATCACCTATCAGCTAGCAGATCCACTCTTTAGTTAAGTAAGACTGGTTTTGAATAAATAACGCCTAAAGGATTATTTTAAAATTATTTCAATGTATCAAGGAATTGATGGTTGGAGAGCTTTATGTGGTATTTTGTGGTTGCTTGGACAACTTCGGATTCCGTAACTTTAATCGGGTTAGAGAAATTATTTAGTCAAATTGCATTTTAAACAAGTTACATGATTTTCTTGTCACTAATTGATTTTTCATTGTAGATTAATCATTGTGGCATACTTTTCTAGACTTTTGAATTTTAACAGCCGGAAGAAAGATATCTAGAGGAACAATATTTTAATTTCTGTTTTCCATTTTACATAATTTTTAAACCATGAAAATAAACACAAGAGCCACAAATAACTTCCACGGGGGTTCAGGGAAGCAGAACGCCCTGGACAAGTTCCCGTTTCTCTTAGTTTTTAATTATTTTAAGCCTTAACTACGGTGAAAAAAAATGTCGCATAAATAATCTGAGCAGTCTCCGAGACCGGCTGATTGTAGGATAAACAAAAGGCTTGATTAACTCATAACATACTTTTCTGTATTAAACTTTGTGTATTATTATAATTACTATTATAATTCAAATTCCCTTTTTCAGAAGTCTCTAGCCACACTACTAAGGTTCCAAACGAATCAAAATTTCACTGTTATCTACCTGAAAATTATAAATTAAACTGCGAAAATTAAAACAAGGTGGAAAGTGCACGTCAAACGTGGCAAATGAGGTGCGTTCGTGCTATAACTAGTTTTATAAATATTTTTTGCATCGCATGTTGTACTGAATGTATATTTTAGTGCACTTCATAAGTGCATATCTATTTCATTCTGATCGAAAAGCATCATTAAAATGCACTTGAAATAATTTTTTCTCACATTGGCCGTAATGTAACGGAAAACTTTTCACGGTCCCTGTCATTAAACTATAGATCCGATTTTCATGAAATTTGAAATGACTCGACAAAATATTGCAACAATTATACATTTAAAATTTCAGACCATTCGGTTGGATAGTTTTTGCTCTGTTATATGCAGACGGACGGACCGAACGGCGACTATACCCAGATAGCATGAACATTAGCAACAAGTTTGATTTTTTCTGACATTATCTTGCCGTGACAAATTTGAATAAGGAAATTCGCAGCAAATCTCCCGCAAAGTATACCATCCCCTACTTGCATGAGTAGTTTGTTCTGAAACTGATGGCAAGATTGTCTTTAATTCACGAAAGTGACGAAAGCAAAAAATCCCTCTGTTGAAAGAATAGAGAATGAGCATATACGCAGAAATTGCAGAAATTTTATTCGATTGGCACGGCTTTTTCTAAACGCTATACTTATCAAATATATATATATATATATATATATATATATAAACAAAAAAAAAGGCGCATATTAAAAAATACAAATATTACCTTAACTTGTTTATGGTGATGAAAACGATGCTTGCACCTTCTGACGGTGTATTCGCATCAATAGACCTGATCATGGACCACTTCGAAGGATTTAAACTTATAGTGTAACAGTCGTAAACAGATAGTGGGGAGTGGAAAGGTTACTACTTTGCAGTAATTTTGCAGTATTTTCTGTTACTTGTTTGCCATTAATTTGCAATAAATTTGATATAGCATGAATTTAACTTGCACTACAAGTTAGTTGCAAATTCAAAGTGTGGCGACTTGTTATGAACTTTCAGTCTTGCCATGCTGAGCTTTCTGCAACTTTGCAGACTTTCAAAGCAAGGTTACTGCAAATTTTCTGAAAATTAAAAATGCTATCTGGGTATAGGTGCTACTTATTTATGTAATTACGAACGCACCTAAAAAGCAGCGGGCTCTGACATCGCCAATACCAGATAAAGGTTAAGAAGAGTTCTACTTCTTTAGGCTAAAATTCACGTCATTTTTTACGATTTTTTTTTCTTTCACAAAGAAAAGAGAGATATCACCTAAAATTTGCGTGATTTTTTACGTTTTTCTTTTTCGTTTATAAAAAAAAGAGGTATCACATAGAAGTTACGTGATTTTCTACGATTGTTTTTTCTTCGTTTACAAAGGAAAGAGATATCCCACATGGACATTTTGCGTTATATTTATTGACATTTTAATTACAGGGATCGTACTTGTCCTGATATTCCTTAAATTCCTGAAAAATGGAAAAACGTCCTGAAATGTCCGCTGAAATATGGTAACATGTCCTAAAATTCCTGAAATTTCGCGAGTTTAGTACTATAGCACAGACAGTTATGATGTTTACATGAATGTATATATATTTATTTTTTTTTTGTTTTTTCGCGGAATTCACAAAATCGGTACTTTGGAATTAATAAGTGCTTTAGCGTCAGAAAGTAGTGAAACGTTTTGTCATCTGATGATGAAAAATTCACAAATTTTGCCAAGTGGTCGCATAATAAATAAATAAATAAATAAAATAGGAATTTCTCAGTCAGACAGGAAGAAAATTGCAAATTTTGTTAATCGGTCATTGAAAAAAATTGCGATAGTCTTCAACCCATTTCTAAAAAATCGGGAATGTCGTCAATCATTCCCTGAAATTCCCGAATTTCGGCAAATATGATCGTGGAAAAAAATCGTACATTTCGGCAAACGTTCGCGGAGAAAAAAAATCTCGTATTTGGCAAACGATCACGGGAGAAAAAAAATAAAACCCTGAGTTTCGGCAAATGATCGCGGAAAAAAATCTTTTAACTTTGATTAGTGATGGCAGAAAAAAATCTCGAACTTCACCAAACAATCGTGGAAAAAAAGTAGTATGCTGGGTAAATGTGTCCTGAAATTGTCCTGAAATATTGGAAAAAGTATGTCCTGAAATATCACCTAAGACTAGTACTACCCTTGTAATTATATATATATATTTATTTTTTTGTGGGTAAAAAAAAAAATAATAATAATAATAATGAGTAACATGTCTTGTGCGACTGCAGATATGCGCAATGGACTTTCAATCGGACGGCCGTTTTTCTGAGGTCATAAGTATCTCAAACAAATTTGGTAACCATCGTATGAAAGGGCATTAAATTCTTTGGAGCTTATACTAACAGTTAAAAAAGTTGATTTTTGAGAAAGAGCGGTCATTTGAACAAAAAAGGCCAATCTGTCCCTTTTTTTTTTTTTACCTTTTGTGAGCTCTAAAAAATATTTGATCTATGAATATTATACTTTTCGGTGGTATAAACTCCAGAAAAGAAAATTATTAACCTTCTTTTAAATAAAAAAATGAAAGAAATCGACTCAATCGCTCTCAAGAAAAAGGGTCGTTCAATTTGAAAAATAAAATTTCGAGAAAAAAAAAATTGAATTTTACAATATCATTACGTTCAATGAGCGACGTTATATTCAATGTGCAAAAATATACTGTAAGGAGTTGAAATATCCCAAAAATGCTTTAGGGAAACAATATATTCACTTAAAGGATGCAAAAACAAAAAAGAAAAATCATGCGTCAAGCATAGATTATGAAACACTTTCCAACACATTCAGAATATTATAACAAAACTTCACCGTTTCATGAGCTGAAATAGGATGTCTAATTGAACCCTTTGGCATAACACATTTTAAAACCCAATTTCAGCAATTCCCATCTACAGTCGGGAAATTATCCGAATTCTTTGAGCAGCCCTGTATATGATATATACACTTGTATCTATTAACTACATGCATTCAAAAATTTAGTTCAGTTAGGAAAAACACACCTGAAAATTCCCCTTTATCAGTTTCCGTTAATAAGGAGAATGGTGAGTGAATTCTTTTGTGCAGCCCTGTATGCGAGATATAAAATTTATATGCAACGAGTAATGAAAATTCCCCTTTATCAATTTCCATTAATAAGGAGAATGGTGAGTGAATTCTTTTGTGGAGCCCTGTATACGAGATATAAAATTTATATACTATGAGTAATACACAAAAAAATTGTTAAATTTAAAAGCGCATACCGAATTTGAAAACGCACTTCAAAGAATTATGGCTCAAAGACAGTACTGTAACGCAATTCATTTGAGTACCCCTGCAAATGAACTATTGACCCCCTCGCTGCGTAATTGTTTTACCAAAATGGGTTCAAAAATTGCGCAATTTTTTTTATTACATATTACAAATCTACATATATTTTAGAGTTAAAATTTGTGAAAAATTTTTGTAAAAGATTTTTTTTTTCAATATAGAATTAGATTATTAAAAAAGCCTGTCAGAATGAGCGTCTTTTACAGAATTTTTAATATTTTCAAAATAGAAATTTTTCAATAATTTAATCGGGAAAATGCCAGGCAAAATTTACAATAAAAAAAGTCCTTCCGGCCAATGCCGGGAGGAAGAGGTAACTTTCATATTCCTTATTTTTAAAAAGCCAACTTATATTATTCAAACACACGAAGCTCAATTAAGTGGAAACCGAATGTAGGAGATTCAATACTAATTTTTATCAATACTAAATCATTATGAATGAGAATTTCGCGAAATTAGTCAGCTTTATCCAAGCTGCTTTTATTTAAAGTAACTTATATTTGGCTGCCAAATTCGGCGATTTCTTAAAGTGCCTGCCATTTTAAGACAACATGGTGGATGAGGCTAATCAGTGAACTTGGTCGAGACCTTAGTAATTGCTGTGCACATGCTCACTCACATAGGAATCGGTTGATATATACGAGTGCTGTCGCTGGCAAAAAATCAGATTTTTCAAAATGTCACCCACGTTAGAAATTGAAACTGCTATATCTGAGCCATTTTTTAAGATAAAGACAAACAAAAAATGCTCCTGAATCCTTATATCAAGGTCAAATACTTAAGAAAGAAACCTTTTTCAATTTCTAATTTTTTTGCACCTCACTTTAAATATATACATATTTTTTAATTTAATGGCCGCCATTTTGAAACAAGATGGCTGATGAAGCTGGCCAGCGAACTTGGTCGAGATATTGATGTATACTATCCACATGCCTTCTTCCATCGAAATAAGGGAATACGAGTGGTATCGCGAGACAAATACAAGATCGTTTCAAAGTGTTAGCCATGATAGAAATTCAAAGTGGTATAATTCAACCACTTTTTAAGATATAAACAAAAGAACAAATTTTCAGAAACAAAAACTGCTCCAGAATCTTTGTATCAAGGCCAAACACATAAAAAAAATCTTTTTCATTTTCCAATTTTTTAATACCTCATTTAAAATTTTAAATTACATTTAAAAAAAAAATGGCAACCCTTTTGAAACAAGATGGCGAATGAAGCTGGCCAACAAACTCGGTCGAGACATTGGTATGTACTATGTACAGACCAAGTTACATTCAAATCGGTTCATAAATACGCCAGTTATCGCGTGACAAAAATCAGGTCGTTTTAAAATGTCAGCCACAATAGAAATTCAAAATGTTATAACTCAGCCATTTTTTTAGATATAGACGAAACAAAACCTGTTCCGGAATCTTTGTATTAAGGTCAAACACATACAAAAAACTCTTTTTCATTTTCCAATTTTTTGGTATCTCATTTTAAATTTAATTTTTTTTAATTTTTTTTAAATGGCCGCCATTTTGAAACAAGATGGCGGATGAAGCTGGCCAAAGAACTCGGTTCAGTTATTTGTATGTACTATGTACACACCAAGATACATCCAAATCGGTTCATAAATACGTCTGTTATCACGTGGCAAATATCAGGGCGTTTCAAAATGTCAGCCACACTAGAAATTCAAAATGCTATAACTCAGCCATTTTTTAAGGTATAGACGAAACAAAAACTGCTCCCGAATCTTTTTATCGAGATAAAACACATAAGAAAAAAATATTTTTTCAATTTTCAATTTTTTGGTACCACATTTCAAATTTAAATTTTTCTTAAAATTTTAAATGGCCGCCATTTTTAAACAAAATGGCGGATGAAGCTGGCCAACGATCTCGGTCGAGACATTGGTCTGTACTATGTATAAACGAAGTTACATCTAAATCGGTTCATAAATACGCCTTTTATCGCGTGACAAAATTCAGGACGTTTCAAAATGTCAGCTTCGCTAGAAATTCAAAATGCTATAACTCAGCCATTTTTTAAGATATAGACGAAACAAAAACTGCTACGGAGTCTTTGTATAAAGGTCAAATACATAAGAAAAAAATATTTTTCCATTTTCAATTTTTTGGTACCACATTTCAAATTTAAAATTTTTTTAAAATTTTTAAATGGCCGCCATTTTGAAACAAAATGGCGGATGAAGCTGGCCAACGAACTCGGTCGAGACATTGGTATGTACTATGTACACACCGAATTACATCCAAATCGGTTCATAAATACGAGAGTTACAGTGTGACATAGGTCAGATATATATATATATATATCAATTTTGAACGGAGGGTGGTTTCGGGGTCTGGGAGTCATGATCGATGAAAATATACCAAAATTTTTTGAAATCGCTTTCCTCCGAACGGCTGCAATAGGTAGCTTTTTGTAAAGAAAGCTACCTAATAACTAGGGGGAAGAATCAAGGAGAGTTCATTAAACGGAAAAAATGCATCTCCGAGGAAATGTCAAGTTGCACAAATTTTGTTACTTTTACGTTGGCCAAGGAAATCTCGGGTTGCGCAGCGAGAGGGTTAATGCTACACACGTCATATTCAATAGCGAACATGCCATGGTAAACATGATTAACATATATCAATTGCATAAAAATACGAGTATATTTACGCGAGTTAGAGCGTGGACAGGCGGACAGACAAACCGAATTCATGAGCACATTTCAACTTTGTTGGAAAGTGTTTAAAAGGCGAAATAATAAAAATAAAACTTTTTGACCTAAACAAGTAGAACATTCCATTAAGTCACATACTTAAATTGAACAAATTTTACTATATACTTCAAAATCAGAGAAAAAGAAAATTTAGTTAAATAAATTTTAAGATCCAGAGAGAGGCAACGGCCCCTCTTTGCCCTCCTTATCCTTTGGCAGCACCCATGATTTCAATGTCTCAGGAGATGAATGTTTGGAGAGCTTTGTGTGGCATTTTGTGGTAGTTTGGGAAACTGGGACTGGGAATTACGTAAACTTTAATCGGGTTAGATAAATTGTTCACTAAATTTCAGTCTATTCAAAAACGATTCGTTTACAGTAGAAAACAAAAGAATTCGTTTACAATACTGTCTTTGGGCAATAATTGCTGGAAGTGAGTTTACAATTTTGGCATACGTTCTTAAATTTAGCTAGTATTTTGCATGTAACTAGAAATATAAATTCTCCAGATAATATACCCAGATAGCATGAACATTAGCAGCAAGTTTGATTTTTTCTGATGTTATCTTGCCATGACAAATTTGAATTGAGAAATTCGCATCAAATTTCCCGCAAGGTATACCATTCCCTACTTGCATAAATAGTTTGTTTTGAAACTGATGGCAAGACTGTCTTTAATTCACGAAAATAACAAAAGCAAAAAATCCCTCTGTTGAGAGAATAGACAATCAGCACAAACGCAGAAATTTTATTCGGTTGGCACCGCTTTTTCTAAACGCTATGCTTATCAAATATTAAAAAAAGGTTCGTATTGAAAGGTACAAATATTCCCTTAACTTGTTCATGGTGATGTAAACGATGCATGCACCTTCTGACGGTGTGTTCGCATCAATAGATCTGATCAGGTCTATGGACCCCTCCGGAGGGGTTAAACTTATAGTGTAACAGTTATAAACAGATAGTGGGGTGTGTGGAAAGATTACTGCTTTGCAATAAGTTTGCAGTATTTTCGATTACTTGTTTGCCCTTAATTTGCAATAAATTTGATACAGCATGAATTTAACTTGCACGACAAGTTAGCTGCAAGTTCAAAGTGTGGTGACTTCGGCGTTTATGTTATCTTGCTGCAGTCTTGTTATGAACTTTCAGTCTTGTCATGCTGAGCTTGCTGCAACTTTGCAGGTTTTCAATGCAAGACTGCTGCAAATTTTCCGAAAATTAAAAATGCTATCTGGGTACAGGGCTGCACAAAAGAATTCCAGTACATTTTTGCTTATTGCCGTAAATTACTGAAAGGGAATTTTCAAGCTGGTTATGTGTTTAATAAATGAACTAAATTTTTGCATATAGTATATTATATACAACGCTATAGATCATATACAGGGTTGCACAAAAAATTTCTGATAATTTTCCTGCTGTAGATGGGAATTGTTTAAACTAGGTTTTTAATTAAGTTATGCATTTTCTAATATGTTTAGTTATACATCACCCTTCACAATATTAAACGGAGAAGTTTTGATACATTATTTTGTACGCGTTGGAAAGTGTTTCATAATCTATGCTTGACACATGGTGTTTCTTTCTCGTTTAAGTTTTTAAAGATAAAGAACGCTTTTTAGAATCGCCTGTAATTGGGAAAAGTTTATTATATATTTTCGTTCTGGGTTATGTTACATTGTCCTAGAAAAAAAAAAATAAAAAAATGTGTTTTTTTACAGTTTGCAGTTATTTATTATTAAAGTTCGCTAAATTTCAGTTTAAATAAGAGTTCAAGTACATTATTTTCTTGCCTCTAGCTAATTTATCATTGTAAATTAATTTAAATTTTGACATACTTTCCTCGATTTTTGAATTGTAATACTTTTAAGCAATATCATTACTGACGTTATCACATCATGACAAGGGAAAAAAAATGGCGATTAAAACATGTTAGAATAATTTTATTCAAAGAAAAAAGTTTTTTCCTCACCTTTATCTTAATTATAAAGTTCTAACTACACACGTTTTAGTAATTAAATAGCATTATAATTATTACCACTACAATACCTTTTCCAGTGTAGCTATTCATCAAGGACAAATTTTCGGCTCATTCACCTAGAAAATAATAAATAAGCATATTAACATCACTTGCATCATCTCTTAGACTGGTGATTAAAACATATCAAATTAATTTTTCTGACGTAGAAATGCTTTATCTTGACACACGCATAAATATTAACTATTAAAATTATTTTTATTATTACCATTTCTATTGAAATGTATTAGCTGTTCATTAGTTACAAAGTCACGTCTTATTCCCTTGGGAAATAATAAATTAGCATAGTAACATATATTGCATCATCTATTAAATTTCAAATGCTGTTAGCGGTTTTACAGACTACCCAGATAACACGAACATTAGCAGCAAGTTTGATTTTCTTCTGACATTACCTTGCCGTGACAAATTTGAATTGAGAAATGTGAAGCAAATCTCCCGCAAGGTATACCCCCCCCCCCCCCCCCTTGCATGAGCAGTTAGTTGTGAAACTGATGGCAAGACTATCTTTAATTCACGAAAGTGGTGAAAGCAAAAAATCCCTCTGTTGAGAGAATAGACAATCAGCACATACGCAGAAATTGCAGAAATTTTATTTGGCTGGCACCGCTTTTTCTAAACGCTATACTTATCAGATACCAAAAAAGACTCGTATTGAAAAGTACAAATATTACCTTAATTTGTTTATGGTGATGAAAACGATGCATGCACCTTCTGACGGTGTGTTCGTATCAATAGACCTGATCTGCAAATCAAAAGCTGACCAAACTTTGTTTTTTCAATGGCAACACTCAATTTTGATAATATATTTTTAATTTACTGTTCAAACTATGCCTAGAAATGAAATTCCGAGTCATTTAGATCGGTAAGTTTTTTAATTATAAACATTCAAAATTTAGAGCTTCTAATGTTAAATTACATTTCCATATTTTTATTAATATCTCCTGAAATTATAAGCATAATGTGATAATTTTATGTATGGTTATAATACTAAAAAACCCAAACATAAATACATTAAATTTGCACTTTTGAAGCTTTTATAATATACGAGAAATAATACATTAATAGAAGTGAATTGACAAATGGCTCGACTATCATTCTGTTTATTATTATAATTACTTTTTTTTTCTCTCTTTTCGGAATAATTTTAGCTTTATTAAGGACCAATAAAATTATTATCCAAACTGTTTGAAATGTTTTTTGGCTTAAGCTGAATGAACAAAGAAATTATAAATTTAAAAACCTTTATTTGGTACTCTAGTCAGGGTTCGCAAAGCTGGGCCCAGTTCGAAAAAACCCGGCGGGTTTTTTCAGAATGGGCCCACTTGAAAAAGCCCACTGAAAAACCCATAATATGGGTTTTTTCAATTTTCAGAAATAATTTAAAAATTTAAACAACATATACATTTAATGAATTTAAGTCATTTCAGTTAATTTTGAAAAAATATTAATATATAAAAGCCATTACATACACATCTGAAGTAAAATAAAAATGTATTTCAGCACATTGAAATACTTTACTAACATCGAACCTAGTAGGCAACATACATAGTACATAATTATAGGTAAAGGTTATATCATAAGAATGTCTTTATATAAAAAATTCAAATCAACTATATTCATGGAAATAAAAAATATGTATTTTCTACTTTCTTCTATCTTTACAAGAAAAAAGTATTGGATTCGTAAAAAATTTCGACTTCCAGTTTATGATGGATTTGTACCTTTTAAAGAGGTCCCGAAGACGATTTGATGGTTTTAAAATGTCTGTCTGTATGCGAAAAATTTTTTGTGGGTGCTCTGTCTCAAGAACTAATGCACAGAATTTCACAAAACTTTAGATTGAGTTAGACCTTGATGTAAACTGGTGCTGATTAGTTTTTAGTGTATACTGTCCAACAGGTGGCGCTGCTATGCTGTATTTATCTAAATTTTTGC
Source organism: Maratus speciosus (assembly GCA_963932465.1). Taxonomy (NCBI): domain Eukaryota; kingdom Metazoa; phylum Arthropoda; class Arachnida; order Araneae; family Salticidae; genus Maratus; species Maratus speciosus. The sequence continues at coordinate 166,545,391 of OZ010793.1, forward strand.
AATAGCTTTATCTCAAGAACTAATGCACGGATTTTCATAAAACTCCAGATTCAGTTACAAGTTAAGTTGTTGTTTATTGAATTTTGGTGCATATTGCCCAACAGGTAGTGCTGCTATGCTGCATTTTTCTCGATTTCATTAATAACTCTTATCTCAAGAACTAATGCACGGAATTAAATAAAAATTTCGATTCAGTTAGACCTTGATATAAACTGGTGCTGAATAGTTCTTGGTGTATATCGCCCAACAGTGACACTGTTGCTGCATTTATCTCACTTTTTGCAATAGCTTTATCTCAAGAACTAATAATGCATGGATTTTCATCAAACTTCAGATTCAGTTAGATGGTGACGTAAACTGTTAGTGATCAGGTTTTGTTGTAAATTGCACAACAGGTGATGCTTATATCTCCTTGTTAAATGCATCCAATTCAACAAATCTATATTTTACAATCCTCATGATGGGCATAAATTGTCATTTAATTTTGGCACTGTGATAGCGAATTTTGAATTAACATGTATGAGATAGAAGAAACTTTTGGGTTTGGCACATCCGACTACTTTTACCCTTTTTTTCTTCCTACTTATATATTTTAAATTTTAATATTCTATTCATTATTTGATTTAAAGAAAATTAACAATTTTATATCTTCTATTATATTTAAAACTAATTTGTGGGGAAACACTGACATTTAATTAATTTAACTTAATATAATTTATACTATTTATAACTTGTAAAACAGCATTACAATTATATTGTATGTAAGGGAACAATGTATATTTTTATGTATAGTGTATATAATATATAGAAAATATAGTATACAATAATGTAATTACGCATATATTATACTTTTGAAAAAACCCGATTTTCCCCGGGGAAAACCGGGTTTTTCATGAAAAAACCCGAAAAAACCCATGTGGGTTGGGCTTTTTCAGAAAAACCCGGGTTTTTGCGAACCCTGACTCTAGTACACCTTAAAGTAAACGAAAATTGCAAAATTTTAATGTAAATCTAATAAAACGAGAGGAAACAAGTTCTACTTTGTAGTTCTTTTAAATTTTTTACATTAAATTTCAATTAAAATTTTGAAATTTATTTGTCGAAAGTCTTGGCTTTTTATCTTTACAGTGAAAGGAATAGGGTAGATAAGGCTTTAAAAGTGGTCACTACTTTTGCTTCTTTCATGAAAATTTTAAGGTAGGAGAGCTGGGGGATGAATGGGACATTCTCAATATTTCAGTCAACAAACCTTTTTTTTTTAGTTGTTTTCTGTTCTCATATATGGCACAACCATAGTGTGCTTTAGAACCAAAAGCTAAACCACATGGCTGATTTCATTTTTGTACAAATTTGCATTTCCTGAAACTCTGCTTAAAAGTAATTTTTTTTCTTACATTTGAAGTTATCAAATATCTTATACAATATAAACAATTAAGACATGTTATAGATATTTATTTGAGGGTTCAATATTGGTAATTAAAATGAATGAACAATAACCAATGTGACAAAATAATTTCTGAGACAAAATGGCGGACAATTGAATCGATGTATCATAGAGATGATTGGGACATTTCAAATGGGGATGAATGGGACAATTTCATTCATTCCTAGAGATGTTAAAACATTTATTTATTAATTAAAAAATATTATATAGGTTTATAAATTAATAATTTATGTTAATTATTAGTATTAAACAGTATTCGTATTATATAAGTCGTTTATTATTTAAAATTATATTGAATCTTAACAACCTTCCGAAATGGGAAGTAAAAACAAACCTAGAGTCGAGAAACCCAACCAAGCTTCAAATGGCAGGTTAGTGAACCGCGCATGCCCAGTTGAAAGAATCATGGCGGGCTGTTTTAAAATATCCTTTGATGCTTCTTTTTGTTTTAGACAAAACTGTTTGTGATTTATTAATTAAACGAAGCGTTAATTATAAAAAATGTCATTATTAAAGCATGTGTCACATAAATTTTTTGCTTGTAGTATTTAGGGATTACAATTAAATGGTTCAAAAATGAATCACCGCACAAAATATTTTAACAAGGGCCTAAAAAGAACTAAGAGAATAGTATATGATGGCTGTTAATAAGGATTTAATTTTATTGGATGCTACCTAAAATAAATTGCTACTAAAGTAATGTAATTTATTTATTGATATTACATCAATGTAGTTTTGCATTAATAAAACAAACTATAAAATAAATGTATAAAAATATATAATCTAATAAACTTTTTTTTATCTTGTAAAAAACGTTTTTTTTCTCAACTATAAGCAAGCTGAGCTATTAATTTAATTTTTTTAAATTAAAATAAACATATATCAAAATAAAAATGATAACTTCATTTATTCTATATGGAATAAATAGATAAAGTGTGAAAATCAGTTTAAAAAATTTAAATAAAAGCACATAAAAAAGTGAATTGCGGTACCGTAAAGCACCCATTATACGTTTTTGAGAGGACCCTTCTAAAATGACGTATAACTAAGAAAGACGTACAATCGAAATTGCTGTCCCCTAAGATTCAAAATCTTTGACTATAGAAATTTAATGCTGCAATCATAAAAATTTAATTCTTCTACCATTTTCGTTTTTTTAAAATGCACTACGTATATTAGTCCAGGCAATAGAGACCGTTTAGGGGCTCTACCTAGCAAAATTCATGGTAGTTCTGGAAAAAGGCTTACTATATGTTTTTTGGGTCGCTGAATCCGAATTTTTAACTTCCCACCAAAATTTTCCCCGCTAACCCCCCCCCCCCCAAATTTTGGTAAAATGCCCCCCCCCCCCCCAAAAAAAAAGGTTTTTATTAAAAAAAATCAAACTTTTTATTATTTTAGGGGAAAAGTATCTAGAAATTCGGAAAGTAGACAAAATTTGCAACAAATTAGATGTATGACATTATGACTTAGGATGAAGGGGAAGGGGGGGATCCGGATCTGCCTCGGAACATGCGCGCGGTGCTGCGTGAACTAAGTTGCGCAATTTCACTTAACCACTCACACGTTTACATTTGTCCTTCCATCTACCCTTCAAACTTTCTTTATAAGGTTTACTTTAAGTTTTTTGGGTCGGTGAATCCGAATTTTTAACTTCCCCCCCAAAATCACCCGCCCCCCCCGCAAATAGCTGTTTTTAACTTAAATTTCTTATTGTTTTAGGGGAAAAAGCATTACGAAATTCAGAAACTAGACAAAATTTGCAACAAATAGGATATATGGATATATGACATTATTGCGCAGGATGAACGGGGAGGGGGAGGGCTGTCTCTGAACATGCACTACGGCGCTATGTGCACTAAGTTATGAAGTCCAGGCAATAGGGGATTTTACCTAGAAAAATTAATACTAGTTCTGGATTTCAACTCACTTCATGTTTTTTGGGTCGCTGAATCAGAATTTGTAACTTCCCACCAAAATTTCACCCGGCAACCCCCCCAAAAAATTGATTTTGTGAAAAAATTTGGTTTTTGAGAAAAGTGCGCGGAGAATGTTCTGAGGCAGCCTCCTCTCTCCCCGTTTATCCTACGTCATAATGTCATCTATCCTATTTGTTGCAAATTTTGTCTAGTTTCTGAATTTCGTAATGCTTTTCCCCTAAAACAATGAGAAATTTAAGTTAATAACAACTATTTTAGGGGGTTTTCGGGGGAATATTTTTGGGGTAAATTAAAAATTCGGATTCAGCGACCCAAAAAACTTAAAGTAAACCTTATAAGGAAAGTTCGGAGGGGAGATGGGAGGGCGAATGTAAGCGTGTGAGTGGTTAAGTGGAATTGCACAACTTAGTCCACGCAGCACCGCGCGCATGTTCCGAGGCAGATCCCCCCTTCCCCTTCATCCTAAGTCATAATGTCATATATCTAATTTGTTGCAAATTTTGTCTACTTTCTGAATTTCTAAATACTTTCCCCCTAAAACAATAAAAAAATTGATTTTTTTAATAAAAACCTTTCTTGAGGGGCTTTTTACAAAAATTTGGGGGGTTGCCGGGGGTAATTTTGGTGGAAAGTTACAAATTCGGATTCAGCGACCCAAAAAACATAAAGTAAGCCGATTTCCAGAACTACCATTAATTTTGCTAGGTAAAATTCCCTATTGCCTGGACTATATATAGGAAAAAAGTTAATACATTGAAATAAAAATTAAATAATCATTTCTAAAACTGAAAAATAAAAGTGAGAATTATCAAACATTATATCAGTTGCACACCTCGAATTACACTTTTTTATTCCATTATCGAACGTACAAACCCATTTTAATTAAACCAATCTTTAATCGCCGCCTGACATACCGATTTACTTTGAGAATTAAGCAAAGCTTTATGTACGGAGTTAAATTCCTGGAAAGTTTTCTCAATAGTATTGAGAGAAACAAAAAAGGTTCTAAGTGTGTTAGTATCATTGCTCTTTACCCATTGCCCATTATTTTCGGCCCACACCTGAACAGGTTATACGAATTAGAAATAACCCCTGTAGCAGTCACGCATGTTCTTTGTCTTTCATCTTTCCCCAAATATATCTAGCAGAAAAGAAAAAAAAAGAACGTCGCTGAGAGAAAGAATTATGAGAAAATCGGTTACGGCATGAAAGAAACGAAGTATAACTGACGTTATACGTCGTATAGACGAAGCACTGCAACATTAAACTACATAGGAATGAATAGGGACCGCACTGAAACGGCGTATAAATGTAAAAGACGTATAAATGAGAAACGTATAAACGGTGCTTTACTGTAATTTTTACCCGATTGAAAAGAAGGGTTATGTGTTTCACGCGTATCTGTGTATGTGGATTTCTTTATACCCTCGAAACATCTCAACGTCTGGATGGATTTTAATGAATGAGATCTCTATCAATTCGCCTTAACGGCCCGATGGTTATAGGCTAGGTTTTGTTTATATAAATTCAAAATGGCGGTAGAGACGAAAAAAATTTACGCACCCTATTGAGTGGCATATCATTGAATAGGTTTTTCAAAATGAAGACGATGTTTCATTGACTATTTTACAGTCAGAAGCTCCGTTAAAATATTATACAACCTGGAAGTTGTGTATGTATTGTGGATCTCTAGCTTTACTGCAACTCTAACCATCATACACAACTATAGACTTCATCAAAACAGTGTCTATAGATAGGAACTAACAATTAAACGCAACTTAAAAGTCATCAATACAAGTAAATAAAAACAAATAGCTAAGTAATATAAACAAGTACTAAAAAAATATATATATTAAGTCAATTCCTACTTAGGTCAATAAGAGAATTTTTTTTCTCCCATTCTTCTTTCCTTTTGAGTGGCGCTTAAAATGCTTGATCAAGAAGAGGGCTCTCTCGATTATTGAAAATTAATTAATTTAATTTAATTAATTAATTGATATTTGAAAAAAAAAAATGGATTAACATCAAGTGTCATCCACTACAAGTTAAAAAAAAATATTTGAGCTTGATTGGATGAATAATAAGTATTTTATTAACGATTGAAAATTTGAACAAGATATATATAGCGAGAGTGTGAGCTAATAGTAGGAATTGAAAAAAAAATAGTTTCACATTGATGAGAAATAATTAATTAGTTCGCTTTTTACGCAGTCGGGTTTTTTGATTTTTAAAATTTAATTGTTTATTTTTTTTAATTGCTTTATAAATCCTTATACACTCGAACAAATTTAATACGACCATGGCTAAAACGAAGACACGGTTAAAACGAGCAACTTGCACGCTAAGAATCGCTCATCATTTAACCCTTTAGTGCGCAGCTTTGTATATATGAAAACAACAGTGTTTTGAATTTAATAGATTTTTTTAAATTCGTATATACCTAATTCAGACCAGAAAATTAAAATAGTAATATCTACTTTAATTAATAACAGACATTCCGTAATTAAATAAAGCGAAATTAACCACTAAAACCTTCTGGTACAAAGTGAGATTCTGTGAACTACGTAATTTCTAGAACGTATTCCATAATGGGAATCAAACGGTTAACGGTTAAGTTTTATAAAATAAATAATTATATAAAATAAGGTATTTGGAGACATACTTCTTAAAATACTTACTAATTTGAAATATTTTAGCGTGAAACAGCCATTACTTGTATTGCAGATGTGCAATAGTAGAAAAGATTGACGTATAATATGAAAAAAAAAAAAAAATCCATGCCGGGTCGGCTTACAGGCGCAGGCAGATTTCGAAGTTAAGTGCTGATTTCAACAACAAAAACTAATTCATAATGAGAGATAAACCCACTTTAACAATTTTATCTGTCTGCTTTTGACAAGTTTTTATTTCATTTTTATATAAGAGCTGTTTTTATAAGAATCATGTTAAGGCAGTATTAAAAAAAATACTTTAACATGCTCAACAACTCGACGTTTTCTGAACATTTTCAGATTCATTTTTAAAAGAAAAAATATGAAACTTGCTGACGTAATTTTTGAAGAGATTTATAAGCGATCTGTGTTTTTATTTTTCGCTCAATTAATTAAAACTTGATTTATAAACAATTATTTTCTCAGAAGGACAATATTTTTCGTTTCCAACACAATCGCTTCGGGAAGTTCGGTTCAAAATGCCCACTTTGACATCATTTTTTGAAATATATTCTGCCTTTATCAAAAAATCGACCATTACGGTATAAAGAGAATCTACCAATATGATGCGTTTGAGAGCAAAAATGAATTTAAAAATGAGCCGGAAAATAAGCAGTTTGGATTTGAATACACCCTTAACACGATGATATACCCTCCCTATCACCTCTCCCTATTTCCACCCCTTTGGTTCGATTTTGCCCATTAACGAACAATTTTGCCCGAGATTTTCTGTCCCTGGATTTTATGTATCAGTTTGGAAGAGGTTTGTGCAGAATTACGGAAGTTATCGTGTCCGTAAAAAAGGTGATATATATATATATATAACCATAATATAATTACAAATCATCATCTATTTCCAATTACGATAATTAATTCAATAAATTAATAAATTTAGCATCTAATTCTAACTGTAACATTATACAAAATACAGATGGAATCCTATACAAGTAATACAAATTAAGCAAAATCCACTAATTGACTATAACATTGCATACGATTAATCCATATTAACATATGAAAAAACACCAAATTTTGAAAAAATAATCTATTAAAGACATATGAAACAAAAAACCAGCAAAATAATGTTGAACCATTAAAAGACGTATTATAAACAAATAATAGATCAAATGGAAGGATGTAGCCGGAAGCTTTGTAGCCGGAACATTTAAATTTGACATACCCAGCAAGAGAATTGCAATGAACCTTATTACAACATAAACAAGTATCAATATTAGCACAGCAAAAGTCCCGCCTATTTAATGGTACAGTTAAAATCGAATTCTTACGGTTGCAAAACAACACAGTGTGCAGAAAATACACAACTTCTAACAAATATAATAATTATAGTTAACATATATAGTCATTATAATAAAAATTATTATATGCATTTAAAGGATCCTGGAATAAATTATTACTAAAAGTATACAAATAATTAAATTATTTAATATTAAACGGGTAATAACATAGAGAAATATTAAAATATAAAAAAAATTGGCAAGAATATTATTTAAAACTAAATAAATAATTAATTAATGCTGTCACCTTGCGGAACTTCATAAAATTAAAAGAACACAATCACCTTGAAATAAAATAATTTATAGTGCTGCCATCTGTTGTAAATAATGTAAATACCAGATATAACTGTAGAACAATTGCACATTTAAACTATTCCTAATATTTAAAACACAAAAATATCATACTAAAAAAGCACATCGAACTATCGATAATAATCACTTAGCATCTATATTATAATGTTTATAATTAAAAAAGCACATCGAACTATCGGTAATAATCACTTAGCATCTATATTATAATGTTTATAATTATTTATAATTATTTTATTAAATAGTACGTAAATTAATAATAATTTCAATTAAGTTACAATTATGATATAAAAGTATGATTTTGTTATGCACATAATAAATTTAATGTTTTAAATTTTAAATGTACTTTACGAAATGGGGGGGGGGGTATATATAAACAAATTACAACATTTCTTCATACTGATAATTACAAATAACAAACTATAATAACGTCCAACATCATAAATCGATATTGAAGTAAATCAATAAAAGTGACTTAATTTTATATCAATATAATGTAAATATTTCAATACAGTGCCAAGGACAACAAACCTCATGAGGACCCCCATAAACACATAAACTACAAAATGAAATAACGATAATATATAATATATATATATATATATATATATATACACGTATCATTCCCTTTTTACATATATATATTAAATCAACATTTGCGTATAAATTATCCAGACAACTCCGCCCTCCTCCATAATTTAACATCTATCCACCCAGCCAACCTATTTAAAAAAAATTTATATACAAGGTGATTATAATTAAAGTTTAAGTTTCAAAACGCTCTAAAAAATGAACCACTGTTTATGTATGTTTTGTATGACGTCAAAATTGAACGACATGTTATTGAAGAAGGGGGAAAGAACAAGAACCAATAAAAAATAGTTCCAAATTTTAACGACAGATGGCGCTGTAAGCGTCAGAATTTCTACTACAAATGTCGTCTGCTTCAATGCTTCGTCTGTCCACAGAATTTTCCACGGCCAGTCATTGTCCACTACCATGCGAGCAAGAAATTCCAAACCAAAACCTCTTCTTGTTGGTAGGTCCGAAGGAAACAACTCCGGCACATAGGAAATTTTGTACGGATAGCATTGTGGGATGTTTCGTAGAATGTTATGTACCGTGCTCACAGGCCTGTTCTGTGTTCGGGCAATTCTCCTGCACTGCATGGTTGCACACCACTGCTCGACTCCTCCTGAACTGCTGTGGCCACTTCTTCAACTACCGCCAAATCACATCTTTTCCTTCCTTTACCAGACTGCACATCAAACGAACTTGTATTTTCGAATTTTCTCATCATTTTCACAAGACCCATGACAGTCATCAGTCCAACGCCTTTTTTCATACCCTTGAGGGTTTTGAACTTCTGCAGAGCTACTGGTGCAGAATCACCGTTCTTGTAATAAAGCTTTACAGGCAGAGCGCATTCCTTCATTGAGAAACTCATGCCGAAAGTCTGAGACGCGAAATGAGGAAACGCCGTTTACCCAACACCTGAAATAGCCGTGTGCATGCCAGGTATTTTAATTTACATCTTCTGACGCTTACAGCGCTATCTGTCATTAAACTTTGGAACTATTTTTTTTGTTCATGTTCTTTCCCCCTTCTTCAATAATACGCCGTTCAATTTTGACGTCATTCTAACCAGTGGATCGTTTTTTAGAGCGTTTTGAAACTTAAACTTTAATTATAATCACCCTGTATTTTGTATTTTTATTATCTTTTTTGCTTATTTTCATTTTTTTTTACATATTTTTTTATAAATATTTTTTTTTATACACAAAATGTTAATAGTAACATACAAGAAACCGCCCTACTATACATTGTTTAGATCATTAATTAATTGTAGATTAAGGAATATATGAATTTCTTAGGAAAACCATGATTTTATGCATCAAAAATTAATTGTTTAATGTTTTTATTGATAAGATGTGATGAACATAAACTTTTGATTCTATATAAATTATTAACTAGAACATTACGGTAAACTGAAATATGTAGACAGGATTTAAAATGAGTAAATGTGTTAACTTTGAATTGAAAGTCTTTACGTTTGTCATAAAGATCAGTAATTGTTTTGTTTTGTGCGATTATTATTTTTAGATCTAAAAAGTTAATGGTATTATTTGTTAACAGGTTTTCTGTCAATTCTAAATTAGTTGGATAATCAACTGGAAATTGAGTAATATTTGATTGTTTAGTGTCAATCAAAATTATATATATATATATATATAATAAATTTGAAATCACAAATATATGAATAAATAATATATATATGTATATATATATATATGTGTGTGTGTGTGTGTGTGTATGTATAGTGAATTAGTGGTATTGTGCTTGATTTTGTATTACAAGTCAAAGGTTCCAACTTTATTTTGTATAATGTCAGTGTTATGTATTGAAGCTAAATTTATTTAATTTTAGTATTTGGAAATAGATGATGAATTGTAATTATATAATGGTTATATGTATATATATATATAAAGTTTTTTACTGAGGGGGGCATTGGGTTCTAGGAGTCATGATCGGTGTAGGTATGCAAAAATTTTTCAGAAATTCCAGCATAGGGGAGAATGTAATAGGTAGTATTTCATACGAAATCTCCCTAAAAAGGTATCTCTGATTTTTTTTCATTATTTTTCCTGTGTAATAAAACTTTCAGAAAATCATATATACAGTAGAACCTCTTTTATCCGAAACTCCTTTAACCGAAACTCTCGGTTAACCGAAATCCATTTTTAAATCTTTTCTTTTTTCACTATCACATTCCTTGCGTGCAAAATTCATTTTGAAAGCTTTTTTTTTTACTATCATATTCTTTTTGTGCAAGCGGCCCTCTCCGAACTCCGAGTGCATGTATCTATTTATGATCCCTTTTCTTACAGTTAAATTATCGAAACTGCAACAAATAAAACATTTTTTCAAACCCTTGTGATACATGTAAAAAAGTACTTAATTTCAAAATTAAAATTCAGGTAATTTATTCCTGTTTCTATTTTGCTATTGCTTTATTTTTATTAAGCTCTTGTTACCAAAATAAGAAATATTGCATATATTTCTCCTTAATCTTAAAATAGAAACATTCTCGATTATCGGAAAATTTCGATTTTCCGAAAGATGGTCGGTTCCAATTACTTCGGATAATCGAGGTTCTACTGTAAGTTTTTCGAAACAAAATAAAAAATCCTATAGTTACGAGAAGGCGTTGCTAAATAAACATAAGCTGAGTAAACGGAGCCTGTCTTCATTCATGCCGTGGTTGCGTTGGGAGTACCCAGGCTAGTTACACGCACCGCGAAATGGCTGACATAAATTTGATTTATGGCGTGGCCAACTACAATGTACAAGAAGCCGTGCGAATGTATCAAGAGAAATATCCTGATAGAAAGGCGCCGTGCCACTCATTCTTTGCCACTCTGCATCGACGATTGTGCGAAACCAGCTCGTTCGGCGTGCGCAAGCCGGAAGCTGGTCGCCAATGAGCAACTCGGACAGTTTTTGCATCAAAAGAAAGCGTTATCTTTTAGAACTGAAACGTAATCCTTCAACAAGTACACGAGTTGTATCCAAGATACCCATATCCCCCAACCCATCACCTGGCGCAAAGTACACGGCGATGGACTGCATTCTTTTCATTTACAACGCGTCCAGGCATTGGAACCGGAAGAATACAACAAGAGCATGGAATTTGTGCGATGGTTTTTTGCAAGAAAATGCTGCAGACCGAAACCACAGCAAGTGTCCTTTTCACTGATGAGGTTACATTCTCACTAGAAAGGGCGATGAACGTTTACAACTTGCATGCTTGGGTGGATAAAAACCCATATGCTACATGTACGCATGCCTCACAACGCAAATTTACGCTTAACGTGGTGTGGGCTGGCATTGTAGGAGACTGTTTACTTGGTCCGTACATTCTCCCAGAAATACTTGATGGTTGCATTTATCTTGCATTCTTACAAGAGGTTCTGCCAGACATGCTGAATAATGTTCCTATGCGTATTTGTCGACGCATTCGAATTCAGCAAGACAAAACTCCCGCATATTTCAGACGTCAAGTCAGAATACATCTGCAGGCTACTTTTCCTGGGCGCTGGATTGGTTGTGGTGGATCAATCGCATGATCACCAGACGTTTCCAATTGATTTTTCCTCTGGGTTTGGGTTTTTTTTAAAGCACTTATATATGAAACACCTATGTCATCGCCGGAAGACTTAGTAGGAAGAATTGTTGCGGCAGCAGGATGTATTCGAGATACACCTCGTAGGTGCGCCGTTAAATGCAGCGTCAATGTCAGGGATGTCTCCATGCACCTGGAGAAAACTTTGTGCATCCCTTATAGTGGTCGTACGTTTGTAGCACGTGACTAATAAAAATAAATGATCTGGAATGATTTTGTTTCTTGTCTGCATTACATATTATTTTAAACGCACTCTATTAACTCCGGATAGTATTTGCGAACCTATGTTCCAATGTGATTTTTTATCCTTGCTGTAAGCCTGATTTGTCATGCCATTTTGTAAACTTTTTTTTAATCATCCTGTATATATGAGGACGTGAGTTTCAAAACTCACCTTATCCAAAATAAAAAAAAAAAAAAAAAAATCGTGTTTTCTCTATCCATCTCTTCTATTGGTGAACCTGCACCGAAAAAAACACAATGATCTGCAAAAAAACTAGTTTTATCCTGTATTTCTGCCATTGTAAAATCTTGGTTTACAATGAAAAACAGTGGACGCAGTTAAAGGTTTTTTGCGATCCAACATTTGATTTTTTGGATAAGACGAGTTTTGAAACTCACATCCTCATATATATTTATACATAAATCAAAAATGTCGATTTTTTGAAATAAAAAAAAATTAAAAGGGGAGAATAAGCGTAAAAAAAAAAACTATTCAATAGGAAGCATATGAAAATGAAACTTATTAACAACTGAAAAAAATTACATAAATTACAGATCTCTCAGATAAATCCTCTTAAAAATTGAAAGGTAAGAAAATTTCGTGCGATTCGAATATTTTTGAAATTAAAAACTCTTACACAACAAATCCAAAACTTGATATTTTCTATATTTTTGTTAGATATAATAAAAAGACAAAAAGTTAGAAAAGTTAAATCACATCACAAGCTTAATTCCAAAAATTTAATTAACGCCATAAATTAAAATCAAAAAAATTAATTAACATTAAGATCAAGAAATTTTTTTATTGTATTATTTGACATGGAATGACCCACGTATTTTACTCTAGAGATGGGCCGAGGTCGAACTGAAACTGACAATTTCCTTTATTTTCGAAATTAAACAAGAAAGAAAAATTCATGCGTCAAGCATAGATTATGAAACACTTTCCAACACATTCAGAATGATGATACAAAACTGCACCGAAATAAGTTAAAATATTATGTCTAATTCAACCCTATGGAAGCGCATAACAGATTTGAAAATCCAATTTCAGCTGTTCCTATCTGCAATAAGGAAATTATCCGAATTCTTTGATCAGCCCTGTATATATTGTATTGCCGTATTGTATAGTAATCGCCTTGTAGGGAAATTCAGTGATTTATATCAATTTCAATACATCTGAAATAGCGTAATGTCATTAAAATACACTTCAAATGATTTTTCCTATTGACAATAATGTAACGGAATTATGTTGAGTGCCCCTGTAAATAAACTATTAATCCACATAGTACTTCATATACAATCCCAAACATGCTTTGATGACCCTAAATAACGTTTATCAATTGCATGATAATCCGAGTATGTTTACGGGAGTTACAGCGTGGATAGACGGACAGACAAACCGAATGAATAAACACTTTTAAACTCTGTTGGAAAGTTTTAAAAAGGGATTAAAAAAAAAAAAAAACTTGCTGTTTGAGAAACAAGGATGTAATCTAACTTTCTTAAAATGTACTGCAATCTTCTAAAAATCAGTTTGAAAGGGAATTGAATTGTTGTAGAACGGATTTGAGGAGAAACATGCTAATTTTGAGGGAATCCGTGCGATATCTTTTGTCCATCATCGCTTTCTGTTTAAAGTCTTTTTTTTTTTTCAGGATATCTTGAAAACAGGCTGCCTTAACTCTAGCCAGTGGTTGGGTATATGACAAATTTACTATTTTAACACTAGAAAGACGGCGAGCGGTCATTTTGACCGCTACCAAATTAATATATTTCGGTTCGAACCAGAAACTTATTTATAAAACTAGTTTAAAAGATAAAAAGAATTTAAAAAAACTAGTTAAATAAATAAATAAGTTAATAATTTAAATAAAAAATTCTGGTGTGAAATAATGAAATTTGAGTAAAATTTCCAGTCTTTCTAGTGTTCAACATCATGTTGTTATTAGGACAAATTTAATATTACCTAACTTAGGATTAATACTTATTTCTATGAAATAAAGTATCTTAAAAAGAGAAAATTATCTTTCAACAGTTAAAAATTTTTATTAACAATCTTCTACTGCATACTTTCTGTATCGGACCTGGCCTCTAATGACACAAATATTTAGGGTTTAGGTTCCAAAAAAGAGCCCAAACTCGTCTCTATAGTACACTTTCACACTTTCCCCAAGTTTTTCTCTACATTTTCATTTTCGTCCTTTTCTTGTGCCTTTTTTTTTTTTTTTTTTTAAGTTTTTTATTTCGTTGGTAGCAATTGTAGAAATATCCAGAAAATGTTCGAATCGTATCGAATCTTCTGGTTTGGACTTAAAGTAACTAAATAAACAAGCAGGAGCTTCTTTAGAATTTAGTGTCGCTCACGATGGGAAAAAGAAAAAAAAATATTATTATTACGAGATCCGTCGAATTTCCACGAAAGAAAATGTTTAAGAATGAAACTGTTTCATTAATTTATAATAAACCTTTAAAAATTAGTTACAATAAAAAATCCACCTTATATTGTTTAGTCTAACTCTCAAACAAATATTATTTTAACCTAAAGGTCACTGCTGTTCTATAAAGACACTCTAAATTTTTGCAAAACTTTGTATTTAGTCAGTGTATGATTTCAATTGCGTTATTTTCAAATGTGAAGTATTTCCACTTGTGAAGAATTTCAAAGCCGCTGGAGTGAAAATGATGCACTTCAACAAAACTTATTTCAGTTTAAAAACTTAAAATACACGGGTTTTTTTTATATAAAATCGTCATTTGCATCCTCTGAAGAATTCCACATTTACGATCCAGTTTTAAACAACATCTATAGAAAAGTATGCATGGGACGTCATTATCGTAGAATAATACACAAACTCAGCAAACTATATAATAACTCTATATTTTATCAGAAATCATTTAATTATATGTTTCAAAATAGCACGTATTTTAATTACATTTTTTTTTTTTTTTTTTATCAGTTGTTATGAAGAAATGGCGACAAAAAGACAAAAAGATATAGTAATCTACTATTTTCCTTTTACTTTCTACAAAAATGGAGTATTTTAGTTGTCACCATTACAGGAATGGTATTAAAAACTGCAAATAAACTAATCTCTCAAAAATAACTTGAGATACAGCTTTCAAACAAATTGTCGTTAAAAATACCTTTTTTCCTATACGAAGGTGTATAAATTAAAAATGTGCGATGCTCAGAAGTTAAAAAAATTACATTAGAGATTATCCGTATTTAAGCGTACAATGATACATTCTGCTTCGTTTTACCGCTGGCTCATGTTACGTAATATTATTTTTTAGCGGCGACACTTTAATTGTTGCCCGAAAGGAATAGCATATAGGGGGCTAATAAATGAAAAAAATATGAAAACACGTTATTTTAATGATCCATTTGGCGATGTCAACTCAGTAACGGCTAATAAAAAGTGTAGCTTATTTTCTTTTTTATGAAGGTTTAATCTAAAGTGTCTACTATTGATAATGCCGTGAAAGCTGCAATTACCATAACAATATAGTACTAATCCAGAAAAATGAATATCATTATATTAATCCACGCGCCTGCGACATCGAAAGGTCCGGCATCGCGGAAATGAAAAACTTTTATGTAAATCGATAGTAAAAAGTCATATGAACAAAATGAGCTGGGTAACAAAGTTTGACCAGACAAAAATAAGTTTAATTACATTAATTTTTTTAAAAAAAGCTGTAAGGATTTACAGTTTTCGCGGAAAATCGACACTTGGTCAGCGTCCAGACGCGAAATAACGAAAACACCAGTAAAAATTCAAAGTAAAATAAATTTGGAATTTTATTACTGTTGTCGTCTCCTTAAAATAGGTATGATAGACTGTTCCGGTTGAGTCAAGTTTGTCATACCACGTTTTTCTGAAAGTGCATAAATTTTTCTATAAAATGCTCTAAGCAGTTTTGCGAGATTGGGGATTTTGTCCCCATTTTGGGGAATTTTGAACCTCTAGGGGAATTTTCTGGGGACAAGTAGTTCGAGGGGAAATTTTTGGGGACTACAAAAAATTTTGGGGAAAAACTTGGGGATTTTTTTTTTTTTTACTATTTTCCGTAAAGATATCTTTTAGTCCTGTAGAAAAACTGGATCTGTCTCTAACTCAATTTTGATTTGAAAAACGAAAATACAATCCAGAAATCGGAAATATCAAACATTATTCTCTTGGATGTGGTCGTGTTCGTTGTTTACTTACATCACAGTTTACACGTATTACAGACACACCAGACTCCAAAGTCTTAAGTAGCCTACACCTGCACGTAACTAAATCTGCAGGACTTATACGAAAAATTCTTTCGCCGTACTTAAAAAAAAATTTATTTAAATATGCGGAAAACAGATATTTTCCTCTTATGATATACAAAAGCACATCGATTAATACAGTGAAAATACTTTGCATTATGATTATGTTCTTCAGAATAGGTATGACAAAAAAAATTAAAACAGCGTACCATATCGGTTTCATTCAAGTCCCAACTGATTAGAGATTGTCTAAATCTATGGAGCTAATGTAACAATAGTCCAACATTGTTAGACAATACTTTAAAAAACAAACGTAAAAGAACTTGTCACTGCAAAATATATCTCTCATTTTCATAATGTAACTACAGAATATAAGTTCAGCCCAGTTTAAAAGTTTGCTTTTTGTAAATGGGGATTTTTTTTCAAAAAAAGGCTTGATTTGGGGAAAATTTTTGAACTTAAATTACTTAAATATTTTTATAGTGGTAAATTGAAAATTGAAAAATTTCCTTTTTGAGTAAAAACTGAGTTGGGGACTTTTGCGGGGAAAAAAACACTGATTTGGGGAAAATTTCAGAAATTTTGAGGAAATTGACTTTTGAATCTGGAAACACTGGCTCTAAGAGTGATCAATAATCGCGATGAAGGTAAAACATTTTAGACCGGGAGGAGTCATCTCAGACAATCACCTAATCGAGTTCACGGCTGAAATTCTAGAATTAGTTAAAACTCGATTCCCATACTAAAGCGCAATCGGTCTGCCAAGTCATCTCTTGTTGGAAAACACCTGAAAACCCGATTTTAGCGGTTGGCTGGTAAGTTTATCATTGCGTTTTCCTGCTCCCAGTCCTTCATGTTTTCATACCTTAGGCTGCAAGAAAATACAATGGTAAACTTACAAGTCAACCGCTTAAATCGGGTTTTCACGTGTTTTCCACCAAGATATGACCTTGCAGACCGATTGTGTTTTAATATGTGAATCGAGTTTTAATTAATTCTGGAATTTCAGCCGCTAACTCGATGAGGTGATTGTCTGTGATGACGCCTCCCGGTCTATTATAGTTTTTAATGATAATTAATTTAATTAAGCATGTTTTCGGCTTGTCTTGCCTAACTCATTTTGTGCGTATGAGTTTTTAACTATCGATTTACATGAAACTTTTTCATTTCCGCGATGATGGGTCTTTCGAGGTCACCTGTTCCCGGACTATATGGAAGTATGGGCCACTTATGTAAGAGAACTCCCCCCCCCCCCTCCCATTAAAGTGCATATTTTTAACACTTTCCGATATGGTTGAAAAGTGTTATTGACTTCGGTTTGCCTGTCTGCCATCAGTCTGTCCGTGCTCTAACGCGCGTAAATATACTCGGATCGATATGAAATTGATATATGTTAATGATAGTCACTATGGCATATTTTGTATTGAAAATGAACGTTGTAGCAGTTACAGTTCCTTTACAGAGACATTCAAAAGAATTCCGTTACATTACGGCCTATGAGGAAACATCGTTTGTGGTGATTTTTAATAATGTTTCACAATTTCAAACTCATTGAAATTTATATGCATTTCTGAAATACACTATACGCCATGCCTACTATACAATATGGTATGTATAGCATTCATCGCTCATTTACAGGGACACTCAAAAGTATTACATTACATTACGGTCTGCGGGAAAAGATCGTTTGCGGTGTATTATATTCCTGTTATATTATTTCAAACATATTGGAATTGATATATATCTCTGCAAGATATTTACTATAAAATATGATGTGCAAGCATTCATCATTGATATACAGGGACACACAAAATAATCGGGTACAGTAATCTCTAACAATTGCTGGAAGCTCGTTTTTTTTTTTTTTTTTTTTTTTTTTTTTTTTTGTGGTACGCGTTTTTAAATTAAACTTCTTTTTTTAAATATTTCTTAGTGTTTATAAATTCTTCACATCACATACAGGACTGCACAAAACAGAAGTACATTTCCGTTTATTGATGGAAATTGATGAAGTGGAATTTTCCAATGTGCTATGCTTTTTCTAATTGAACTAAATTTTAGTATACAGGCATCCCCGACTTACGTAAGTAATTCGTTCCGTAAAGTTTTACGTAACTTGAATTTTATGTAAGTCGAATTTGTAAGTTGCTTAGGTAAAAATTACTAAGAAACTGCAGTATTTATTATAATTTATATATATGTATATATACATACATATATTATTTACAACGTATTATTTTATAGATAAAGCATCATGCGACAGTATTATAGTATTTACTCGTATATAAACTATAAAAGTATGAAAAAATATAAAACCAAACTTAACTTAAAGAACACTTTTCAAATATCTTGTGGAATACGGGATTTATAAATCTAACATTGATGACTTTATTTATAACATTTTTTAATTTACATCAAACGACTATAAAAATAAGAAATAATTAAAGAGGACTCATTTAACCTATTCTCCATAAATTTTTGATGACAGACAAACGAACAGCACGCACAAAATAAAATAATCCGTGATAAGTATAAACTGTATTTATTTATGAATTAGATGACTACTATAAATAACTAATAATAAAGATTAAGTTGTTTTGTTATAGATTTAATTGTATATACCAATAAAAAAAAATAACTATCCTATTTAATAAAAAGCTATGCGTTGCTGGCGACTGGCTTTTTCATTAATCGTTGCCACAGAATAATCTCGGAAAACGAAACATTTGAAGTTACTGAAAAAATTAATAGCTCGAAAAGTATTTATCAGAAAATTGTTAGACAAACTGTGTTAGAAAGGTAAAAAATTGTATTTTTCTTGATATAAATTTCAAATCTAATGATTATGTCTTTTTTCAACTATTGAATATAAAAATTACCAAATTTCACAATGGAGTACCATAGCGAAACCTTCACGTAAAAATATAACTATAACGGCAATATGTCCTGACGTGTATGTACAGGCTATACCACGAGTCACATATTATAGTAGTCTAATTATTCTGTTAAAACATAAAAGTGAATTATGATGTCACAAGTACATGATTTTTATTTAATTCTCGACAAATACAAGATGCGCCATTTCTTTTTAGTTGTGCATAATACAGGTGAATTCACGTATGATCTTCTATTTAAAACGGATACATGGCTTTTACCAGAGAAAGAGATATCATGAATAACCCAGTGGTTAGGGGGTTGAATTCGGAATTAATTAGGGGAAACCTGGTAATTGTTTTAATCCCTTCAGTTTAGGTCTAAAATGAACGTGCTATGTTTTTCCCCTCGTACTAGGTGAGCATTAGGAAATGTGTACAGATTTATAGTCGAAAAACACGTTTTTTTACATACCATAACAGTATCTCCAAACAGCTAACTCTGTCAAAAACATTGTCAATACAAATGTTGTAGAGCTTAAAATACTGAATAAAATGAGTACCATCATTAATATTTTTGTTCAACATTAAGGTCGCAATTGTATTTCAAAATTTTTCAAATCAGGAGCTTGATGCCAGGAGAGACCAAGTTAACTTAACAATAGAAGTAGTTGTATAACTTAAAATTCTGAGTGAAATGAGTACCTACACTTAATAATTTTGTTGAACATTAAGGTCACAATTCCACTTTAAAGTTTTAGACCCGAAGTCAGGGTGTTGAACTCAGAATTAATTAGAAGAAAACTGGGAATTGTTTTAATCCCTTCATTTTATCTCTAAAATGAACGTATTATGTTTTCTTCCTTGTACTTGGGTGAATGTTAGAAAATATGTACATATTTATTTTCGAAAAACACGTTTTTTTAATTACCTTAACAATATCTCAAAACAGCTAACTCTATAAAAAAACGTTGTTAATACAAATGTTGTAGACCTTAAAATACTGAATAAAATGAGTACCATCATTAATATTTTTGTTCAACATTAAGGTCGCAATTGTATTTCAAAATTTTTCAAATCAGGAGCTTGATGCCAGGAGAGACCAAGTTAACTTAACAATAGAAGTAGTTGTATAACTTAAAATTCTGAGTGAAATGAGTACCTACACTTAATAATTTTGTTGAACATTAAGGTCACAATTCCACTTTAAAGTTTTAGACCCGAAGTCAGGGTGTTGAACTCAGAATTAATTAGAAGAAAACTGGGAATTGTTTTAATCCCTTCATTTTATCTCTAAAATGAACGTATTATGTTTTCTTCCTTGTACTTGGGTGAATGTTAGAAAATATGTACATATTTATTTTCGAAAAACACGTTTTTTTAATTACCTTAACAATATCTCAAAACAGCTAACTCTATAAAAAAACGTTGTTAATACAAATGTTGTAGACCTTAAAATACTGAATAAAATGAGTACCATCATTAATATTTTTGTTCAACATTAAGGTCGCAATTCTATTTCAGAATTTTTCAAATCAGGAGCTTGATGCCAGGAGAGACCAAGTTAACTTAACAATAGAAGTAGTTGTATAACTTAAAATTCTGAGTGAAATGAGTACCTACACTTAATAATTTTGTTGAACATTAAGGTCACAATTCCACTTTAAAGTTTTAGACCCGAAGTCAGGGTGTTGAACTCAGAATTAATTAGAAGAAAACTGGGAATTGTTTTAATCCCTTCATTTTATCTCTAAAATGAACGTATTATGTTTTCTTCCTTGTACTTGGGTGAATGTTAGAAAATATGTACATATTTATTTTCGAAAAACACGTTTTTTTAATTACCTTAACAATATCTCAAAACAGCTAACTCTATAAAAAAACGTTGTTAATACAAATGTTGTAGACCTTAAAATACTGAATAAAATGAGTACCATCATTAATATTTTTGTTCAACATTAAGGTCGCAATTGTATTTCAAAATTTTTCAAATCAGGAGCTTGATGCCAGGAGAGACCAAGTTAACTTAACAATAGAAGTAGTTGTATAACTTAAAATTCTGAGTGAAATGAGTACCTACACTTAATAATTTTGTTGAACATTAAGGTCACAATTCCACTTTAAAGTTTTAGACCCGAAGTCAGGGTGTTGAACTCAGAATTAATTAGAAGAAAACTGGGAATTGTTTTAATCCCTTCATTTTATCTCTAAAATGAACGTATTATGTTTTCTTCCTTGTACTTGGGTGAATGTTAGAAAATATGTACATATTTATTTTCGAAAAACACGTTTTTTTAATTACCTTAACAATATCTCAAAACAGCTAACTCTATAAAAAAACGTTGTTAATACAAATGTTGTAGACCTTAAAATACTGAATAAAATGAGTACCATCATTAATATTTTTGTTCAACATTAAGGTCGCAATTGTATTTCAAAATTTTTCAAATCAGGAGCTTGATGCCAGGAGAGACCAAGTTAACTTAACAATAGAAGTAGTTGTATAACTTAAAATTCTGAGTGAAATGAGTAC
The DNA here is from genome assembly GCA_963932465.1 of Maratus speciosus. Classification (NCBI taxonomy): domain Eukaryota; kingdom Metazoa; phylum Arthropoda; class Arachnida; order Araneae; family Salticidae; genus Maratus; species Maratus speciosus. The sequence goes on from OZ010793.1 coordinate 166,567,162, forward strand.
CTACACTTAATAATTTTGTTGAACATTAAGGTCACAATTCCACTTTAAAGTTTTAGACCCGAAGTCAGGGTGTTGAACTCAGAATTAATTAGAAGAAAACTGGGAATTGTTTTAATCCCTTCATTTTATCTCTAAAATGAACGTATTATGTTTTCTTCCTTGTACTTGGGTGAATGTTAGAAAATATGTACATATTTATTTTCGAAAAACACGTTTTTTTAATTACCTTAACAATATCTCAAAACAGCTAACTCTATAAAAAAACGTTGTTAATACAAATGTTGTAGACCTTAAAATACTGAATAAAATGAGTACCATCATTAATATTTTTGTTCAACATTAAGGTCGCAATTCTATTTCAGAATTTTTCAAATCAGGAGCTTGAAGCCAGGAGAGACCAAGTTAACTTAACAATATATCAAAACTGCGGCCTTAATATTGAACAAAAATATTAAATGTACTCATTTTACTCAAAATTTTAGGCTCTACAACTTTTGTACTGACAATGTTTTTGATAGACTGAGCTGTTTTAAGATATTGTTAAGTTAACTTGGTCTCTCCTGGCTTCAAGCTCTTGATTTAGCGATTAAGTCAAAATTTTCATTAAACAAGAATGGAAAATTATGCGTTAAGGCTCCTGTCCCTGCCGGCGAAGACACTCACGAGCTAGTGCTAATCCTATGGGGAGGGATTTTTCTAATATCTCTTTTGCATTTCGACATTTATATATATATATATTTTTTTTTTTTTTTTTTTTTGCAGTGGATAGCCGAGGTCCGTCTCGACATCGCACCTTTTTTACTTTTTCGATTTTGGTCGCAGATATTTTGTATAAAGTTACTTTCACTTTTAAAACTGGTTCTGAAAATGAAAGTGTCATTCTAAAAAATATCTGCTACGAAAATCGAAAAAGTAAAAAAGGTGCGATGTAGAGACGGATCTCGGCTATCCAATGCAAAAAAAAATATTTTAAAATGTCGAAATGCAAACGAGATATTAGAAAAGTCCCTCCCCATAGGATTAGCATTAGCTTGTGAGTGCCTTCGCCGGTAGGGACAGGAGCCTTAAGCACAAATTATGAAACACTTTCCAACACATTCAGAATTCTATAATGAAACTTAACAGTTTAATAAGGTGAAAAAACATGTCTAAAACAAAAGAATTTGAAAAGCGCATAACACACTTGAAAACACAATTTCATGATTTCTTATCAAAAGTTAAAAAAAAAAAAAATCTGAATTTTTTGGGCAGCCCTGTATATGAACCACAGATTTATTATATAATACATAGTACAGGTATCCCCCTGACTTACGTAGATTCCCAGTTACATAATAAATATCGAAAATTACATTTGCGAACATACCAGCGTTTGATACGCAGTTGCATACTTTTGATATTTATTTTATAAATAAAATATATTGATATAAACCAGAACCTTAATATGGTTTATATATTGGACTAGCTGAAATACCTGGCGTGAAAAATCAATTTTAAAATTTAACATCGTATGGACTATGAATCTCGCGCAATTATGATCTCTTTTTTACCCGACTGCCAAGAAGGGTTATGTGTTTCACGCGTATCTGGGTAAGTGGATTTCTTTATACCCTCGAAACATCCCAACGGCTGGATGGATTTTAATGAATGAGGTCTCTATCGATTCGTCCTAACAGTTCGATGGTTATAGGCTAGCTTTTGTTTTCATAAATTCAAAATGGCGGTAGAGACGAAAAAAAATTTTTACGCACCCTATTGAGTGGCATATCATTGGATAGGTCTTTCAAAATGAAGACGATGTTTCATTGACTATTTTACAGTCAGAAGCTCCGTTTAAATATTACACAACCTGGAAGTTGTGTAGGTAGAATCTCTAGCTTTACTGCAACTCTTACCTTCATAGACATCTATAGGCTTCATCAAAACAGTGTTTATAGATAGGAACTAACAATTAAACATAACTTAAAAGCCATCAATACAAGTAAATAAAAAAAATAGGTAAAGTAGTATAAAAAATAGTTTCACATTGATGAGAAATAATTACTTAGTTCGCTTTTTACGCAGTCGGCTTTTTTGATTTTTTAAATTTATTAATATAGTGAAAGCCTTGAGATATTTTGCTTTCATACCAGTATTTAAAAAAAAAATGCTTCCTAAGCCTAAATAAATATAGTTTTGATTCCTGTAAAAAATTGAAAAGGAAATTTAAATTCATGAAAATCCTTTCTAGCCTAGTGGTAGGGGAGCAAAAAAAGGCCGAATTCGGAATTAATTAGGGGAAAGCTGGAAATTGTTTTAATCCCTTCAGTTTAGGTCTAGAATGAATATGCTATGTTTTCCCTTTCGTACTAGGTGAGCGTTAGGAAATATGTATAGATTTATAGTAAAAAAGCACTTTTTTTTACATACCATAACAGTATCTCCAAACAGCTCACTCTGTCAAAAACATTGCCATAAACAATATCAATCGCTCAAGGCCGTAGCCAATAGGGGGATCACCAGAGTTTGATCCCCCTCCGAAATTTTTGTCAAGATGACTATAAATATGCCATTAACTATCACTCCAACACAGTCAAAATTCGAAAATGAGCTAGAGTTCTGATTATATGAGTTAATATGGACCAAACTCACCTCGGATAAGCAAAAAACTCGGATAAACCGGATTTACACAAATCGTTACCAACTAAGGAGATGAAATATAAATTTTCACTTAATTCATTCTTTTTTATGGTACTTGTAACATTTCTTTGATGTACATTTCCGTTACTTTTTAAGAAAAATGGGGAATGAAATTGTTTATTTGAAAAATCCCTTGATAGTGTTTTGTTTGTTGAATGTCAATTTTGCTGCAGTTTTTTTTTTTTTTTTTTTTTTTTTTTTTTTTTTTTTTTTTTAATTTGCTGCACTATTATGCTACTGCATAACTGCCAATTTCTAAAATTTTTCCTTACCACTAAAACTTAACAGTAAATTTTGTCTAATTGAATCGCCGAAATCTTGTGGAATTGCTTCGCAACCGGGTAGTCCGTGGAACTGTCTACTGTTCACTGTTCAACAATTGACAACAATTAAATAGGGCAAAAATTTTTATAAAATTTTAATGGTAACAAAACCGTACAAATTGGCAGCGATGTGATTGATTCTATTAGTGCCATGAAAATTGCAGGTGTAGCCTCTTCTTTCTGCTCAAAGTATTAATTAGTTTTTTTGAATGGAACCTTTGGAATGGATCATTTTCTTCTAATGGGCTGATGGCTTCCATTATTATGAAACAGCCATCATAGGTGTTAGGTGAAGATGAAAGAGCAGTCGTAAAAAGTTAGTTTCCCATTCTGACCAAAAAATGAGAGTTCTAACTTTTTACGGCTGCTCTTTCATCTTCACCTAACACTTCATTTATAATGGCTGTTTCATAATAATGGAAGCCATCAGTACATCAGAAGAAAATAACAGCGTTAAAAATAAACAAGTAATATAAAAATTTTGTTTTTAAAGTCAATTCCTACTTAGGTCATCAAAGAAAAATTTAATATAATCCCTTAAGCTAATATTAGTTTTTGTTGCATTAAAATATCTCAATTAATGGATTTTCTATAAGCAAGTAGGTTTACAATGGAAGTCTATGGGAATTTGGCGAAATATTAGAGATATCGCCAAGTTGGCGTCACTTTTGGCAACTCATTTTGGCCGCCAAATTTGGCGATATATCGCCAAGTTGGCGACAAACTTGGCCGTATTTGGCGACAGAACAGTGTCCCCGTATGGTAACCCCCCTTATAGATATGAAGATGCATTAAATTCTTCAATAACCAATGGCTGCCATTTTGTCTCCCATGTAAAACTAAAATTAATTAATTAAAATTTAATTAATGAATTAAAATTTGAAAAAACTGTATTAACATCAATTGTCATCCAGTACAAGTTTTAAAAAATTTATTTCAACTTGATAGGATGAATAATAAGTATTTTATTAGCGATTGAAAATTTGAACAAGATAAATAAATAAATAAATAAATAAATAAATAAATATAGGGAGAGTGTGAACTAATAGTAGGAATTGAAAAATCCAAAATGAGATAATGATCAAATCCCCTCCAAAATATTTTTCTGGCTACGGCCTTGCAATCACTGATTCTTTAGGTTTACATTTCCATACACATGTTCTATAATGATTAAAAATTGAAATTTTAATTTTGGGGGAAAAGAAAGAAAACCTAATAGACGAGAAAAATGCTGCTATCTGTAATAAAACCATAAAGTGCCGCATACAGTGATTTTTTATGCTGGGAGCATCTGTAATGTAGGTCAACATGGATTACAGCACGGAAGTTCCTAGTTATAACTTCTTCGGAATTCAAACCTGGGTTAGTCAGGTGAAAAATATTCTCGCTATCAAGAGAGCTAATTTAACATAACGCTTGAGGTATCTGTATCTGTAGAATAGCACAATTATGGGCAAAAGGGAATTCGATTTTTTTTCCATTAAATTGATTTTGTAAAGAACTAATGTATGAACAATAACTTACAATTTTGGATAAAATCTGTTATATATGTATATATGTGTGTGTGTGTGTGTGTGTATATAGCTCTATCAAAAGTAAATGATTTATGAAAACCATGAAAAAGAGGGTGCAAAACAACAACAGAAATCAATGAATATTCATAACTAGAAAAACAACAAACAAACAACTCCCTGCTCTTCGGAAAGTGGGGGAAAGTTAAAAAACAGGTACCAAAAATAAAAATTGAATCCTCACAGGTTTCGCAAGATATGGCCAACCCACATACTCCAAAAGTGTAAAAAAAAATCATCAAATAAACTTAAACTTTCAAAAACTTAACGAAACAAAACTGCTTTAAAAACATAAACAACCAACCAATTCAAAATCACCTTTACAATTTTACACCTTTTTAAAAGCATTATACAGGGATGAGATTTCCGCGTTTTTGCCCACCAGTATTTTGTTAGAGAAAATGTGATTTCATGTAATCGGAACATCTTTGCGATTTAGCAAAATAGCATTTTCTCTAAGATAATACTGGTGTGCAAAAAAGCGGAAATCTCATCCCTAATTATATGTATATATATATATATATATATATATATATAATATACAGGGTGATTCATAAATATCGAAACAATAGGCTATCTCCTTAAATATTGCCCCTAGGTACATACTTCCAATTGCAAAGTTTCACAAAAAAGGTGCAAAGTTTGATGAGATAAGTTTCAACTCCACGGGGGGTCTATATGAGAAAATACAAAAAATAAATTTTTATACGGCCCCAGTAAAGTAAAATTCCCAATTAGGAAATTTTTCCTCATCCATTCCTGAATTAAACACAAAAAAATTCATCTCGATATCTTCAAAATTCGCAGAGATATCAAAATCCGAAATTCGTGACTTACACCATTTATCCATGCCTCTGAGCGACGAGTTTTTGACTCATTTTGAATGCAAGATAGGGATCATCCACAAATTGTACATTATTAAAAGTCGATATAAAACAGTGCCTCTCCTTTGGACATAAAATAGGCAGCGTATAGATTTTACTTTAAACCTGCTTTCAAAGTATGATGGTGGTCTGCACTAGAGGTCTGAACGGGTCGAAATATCTAGGTCCGGTCCCAAACCGACCCATAGGGAAAAAAGTTCGGCCTTGCCTAGAAAAAGTTCAAATCGTAGCCTGGCCCGGCCTGACTGAATTTCTACATAGTTTTTTACATCGATATGGTTAAAGTTGTTTCGTATGAAGGAGTTCTGACCAAAAATACTTATTATATTATTTGTTTTTTCTTGTTTATAATTATTAATTTTAAAGAATCGCCAAAAGCTGTGATTATTTGTTTTATTAATGAATCTCTATTTATATGTAAACGATTCACTTCTCTTTTAATATCGTTAATCCATATTCCATGTGTTGGAGACGATGAAAAATGCTATAAAGTAAAATCTTATAAGATGGAATCACAGCGGAAAGAAAAAAAAAGCGTTATAGACAAGTTTCCTTCTTAGGAGTTATAAATGTACTAGCCTATTTTTTCTCAGGTATTATTATATTCAATTTCCATGGATAAACAGATTTTTCCGTTTAAGAAAGGATTCCGTGATAGGCAGATTTTTTCACTAGTTTTACTGTATTTTAATTTTTTTTGCCTTAAAATATACTATCCTTTAAAAATGTGAATTTTAAAGTTTTATTGTAAAATAATGGCCATTTAAAAATATATGCATTTGTTGTAAAAGTTTTTGGACTGAGCCAAATTTTAGTCATTTTTGCACGCATTAGGTCAGTCAGAGATAATGATTTTAATGCGAGTTGTCTCGAGACCAGGACTGAAAATTTCGCCCAGAGGAGACCTAGGAATAAGGAAGCCAGTCCCGGTTCGGTATAACCAGTGGCCGAGAGGTTCTGCTCCCAAAGTTGGAAGACGGGAGGTGCTGGGTTCGAACCCAATCGCGCCCTTCGGCCCAATCGTTCGGAGTTTTAAGTGGTTTTCTTCGAACCTTGGATATCCTTGCGTAAATACGGGTTAGGTTCTCTTAGAAAGACCTCCACGGAAGGCACATCTCCCCCCTGCGGGCCCATATCCCTCATGTAGGTAATTGGTCGTCATAAATTGCACCAACACCCGGTTCGGTATGAAAAAAATACGTTAGGACCGGCCTCACCGAGTCTTCAGAAAAAGTCGCCTAGCCCGGCCCGGCGACCGAATATAGACTCTTTTAACCGCCTCGCCGGAACTATAAAAAGCCTGAATTTAAGAGGACTAAAATTATGAAAAACTCTTAATAGGCATGCTAGAAAATGCATTGTTTCAAATTACACATTTAACATTTATTTATGGACATTTAATAGTACAAAAAGGAGGTGGAGACGGCAAAAGATAAACTGAATCGGAAGTTTAAGCTACAGAAAGAAGTTACTTTTCCACGTGCAATTTTTAAAAAAGCATTTAAACATTTTATTAGAATACAATCAATGTTTAAAACTTTAAATGCGTTTTTTGCATGAAGTTTTATTTTTTCTGTTTCTTTTTACCATTTTTAGTCATTAAATTATTATAAGTCAAGAATCGTAAATAAAAAAGGTGCAAACTTGGAACATGTCTTTTTTGATTATATTACATTAATTTTGTTTCGGCGAATTTGAAAAAAAAATTTACTTTTGAAATTATAATTTTTTTTAAATAAATTACATAATTTTTTAAATAAATATTTTTAATATTTTTAAAATTAATATTTAAAAAAATCCTGAAACAGAACTAAAATTATACTTTCCTCTTTAATTAAATGAAAAAAATTTGAAATCCGATGAATAATTTTTCGAATTATAAAGATTTTAAATTAAATCCGCTTAAAAAAATACTAATCATTTAATTTTTTTTTAAACTTTATGAGAAATATTAGGATGTGATTTTGTTTGCAAATTATATGGTTAACCAGCACAAAAAAAGGAAAGAAAAATCAAAATTCTAACTCAACAAATATATTTTTTACATGCTTCCTAGAACTCTTAAAGTAACATTGTTTCTTCGATTGCACGCATTTCAATTTGCGTCTAATCTCTTAAAACCTGATGAATTATTTAAACGGCCATAACTCTGCGAGTTTTTCAGATATGAAGATGCAATTTTTTGTGTTTAATTCAGGAATGGATAAGGAAAGTTTTACTGATTGGAATTTTTACACTACGGGGACCGTATAAAAATTTAATTTTCGTATTTTTTCAAATAGACCTCGCATGGAGTTGCAACTCATGTCATTAAATTTTGCACCTTTTTTTATGAAATTTTGAAATTGGAAGTATGGGTCTAGGGGTAATATTTAAGGAAATAGCCTATTGTTTCGATATTTATGAATCGCCCTGTATATATATATATATATATATATATAATAAAGATGAAACCACAAATATATGAACAAATGGTAAAATTCTAAAGATGAACAAGATATGAATATAGGGCTATATATATATATACATATAATTATTTTAAATTTATATTTTCAATGGAAAATATTGCGTTAATGCAGCTGGTATTCAACTATTAAACAGCCCAATTTTTGGCATATATACAATTCCATAATTTTTAAATACATTATTTTACTGCTGCAAATGAGCATAATATGATGTATTATCTTTGTTTCTATAACATCTTTGTACTAAACTGCATGTCAATAACTTTTTACAAATTTTGGTATTGTTATAACATACGATTTTGAAATTTTAGCCATGGACATTATGTGTTATCTGTCATTCCTATATCGTCAATTCGCATTTTAAATCAATTGGTTTGTATTTATGTAAGGGCTTTTTTTTCTTATTTTTTCTTTTTGTTAAGATCCTTTTTAATCCTCATAAGCTAGTAGATTGGATTATACAATTCAAATAATATTTCGTTTATGTGGTGTTTGTGATTTCATAATTATTGGTCAATTTCATTACTTTTCAATGGTATTATTGTACAGAAAGTTTATATATATTTGCAAAAATTTAAGGCCGAATCAGTTGCTGTTAAGACCCCCAATGGTTGTTTCGTGTTTGATGAAATAGGATCAGTTAAACATTTGAAAAGAAGCTAAAATAAAATGAATTAAGTGTACAGAGTCTTTGTCTCCCGGTATTTTAAAATAAATTTCTATAACAATTGCCTAAGTCATGTGACTACCATCAACAGTTCCGGGCGGAATACTTCCCTTTTTATATTCCAGGTGCCATTTTGGTACTTTAATGTTAGTCAGGCACAGGTGATAAGTCGCCAAATATTATTTTATCGCCATCATCCCGTCTATATTATAATAGTTCAAGTCATGTAACTGCCATAAATAAATACGGTCTGATCGATTCGCTTTTCATATGAAAGTCTGGCACAGATATCATGTACGGCCCCATATTGACGCAATTTTTTTCCGACGCCAATTTGGGGAAAACATCTACAGCATAAACAACAACATCCGCTTACCATATCAAGCAAAATAACGATATTTTGGCGCCAGTTATGTACCCGTTGCTTATATGACATTGGCGTCAGAAATGAATCGCGCCAATATGGGGCCGTATATGACATCTGTGCCGAAATTTTTCCATTTTGATTAAAAAATCGAATTTTTTTTTTCCGAATAAAACTACATAAAAGTTGCCATAGTCGCAAAGAATTCTTGGTACTGTTACGCTAGCCAGGTGAAAATCTCGCCAATAGCTTTTTTTCAGCTCGCCAGTTAGCATTTTTTTTTTTTTTTTTCCAGTGGTAAATTAAAACATTGCTTTGGGATAGCGAACCTTTTCAAACCCGCTTTCCAAAATTTTCCAAAAATATAGTTTATTTATTCTTGACGTGAGAATAACCAAAAAATATAGTGATCTAATAATAATGAATCAAAATTACATTACATTTTACTTTTTGGATTAAAAAAATTATTGTTAATATTTGGTGTTATACTTTAGGAAATTAAAAATAATAATAATTCATCTGTTGTTTTATCTTAAATACCAAATAATTTATTAAGTTTCGGACTTACGTTAGTTGTTTTTAAGAGAATGCAAGCTGGATTGGAGTCATTTGATTAGAGGTTTCTACTTCAGTTTTTTATCTTGTTCGTTTTCGGAAATAATGACTCGAAGAAAAAAAATGTCAAAATGGTAAGCACCAGCTTCTTTAAATAGTTCTTCGACTCTGGAATTGAATTCCAAAATGGAGTAATTTTACCATCGCCATTTTTGGTCATTATTCCTTATAACATTCTCCCAATCCTCCCTTAACCCTTTATGTACTGAATTATGAATTCCTGAAAATTTTATCTTCTTTTATCTTCTTATCTTTATCTTTCTAAAGTATTTTTCGTGAATTTTTGAAACTACATTAGAAGATTTACATAATCATTTAATAAATTTTAGAAGGATTAACTAAATTTGAATTTATAGGAATTTTGTGCAATATTTATAACCCCACTAAAATCTTTTTCTTAGTATTTTGTAGAATTAGGAAATGTAGAAATATAATGTTCTTACAATAGAAATATAGAAATATTTCCGAATTGAAAAATCCCCCCCCCCGCTCCCCCAACGCCAAGAAAGCTGAAACGATGCAAAAACAAAAGAAATAAAAAATATTTTTGTTTTGTGTAAGCAATAATGCTTTTGGAACAAGATAAAGTAATGTATCTATAACTTATTATAAACTGCATTACAACTAATCGATGTATTAAATGAATTTTATAACAAGTTATTTTAATGGTACTTATAAGTACCATCAGCAGATAAAGGGTTAATATAAAAATATTTCGAGCTAATATTTATTTAGAATGGAAGTCATTAAGTTGTATTTCAGTTTCTTCACTCCGTACGACAACGACAAATCAATTGAACAAATAGAATTCAGACAAACACAGCTTATCCAAATTAATGCATTTTGTGCAATTTCAATATACTTTAATTTAGAACCTGATTTTATGCAGTGCCACAAATAATCTGCCGCGCCTATCTATGTCAATGACGTCCCTGTTATAGACTTTAATTTTCGTAAAAAATTTTTAATCATCACGAGCTTTAAGTATGACGCCAAAGTACAGAATACTATTTTACATTTTAATTTTAGATAGTTGTCGTATTGGTTCCAGTTTTTTATTTGTATCCGCGAAATGTTTTAATATATTAGCTTTGCGCGTCAAAATGAGCAATATTGGCCAAAAAAAAAAAAGATTTAAAAGGAATTTAAATTAGAATCCTTCATAGGTTCGGGTTTCTTGTCAACGAAATTTGTTTTGTCGGGTTCCGACCTGGCTTTGTATTGATCTCTGGGTTCGAGTCGGAACCGACACAACATGACTCTCGACATGGCCCTCTCTCATGATGTGGATAACGATAAGGGTTGTCATAAAACATGAAGATAAAAAACAATCTCTGGAATTTGGTTTTATTTATTATTTTCTTACAAATTACTTGTTTAGTTTTTATTTTAAAATGCATATTTTACGTAACACTTCAAGACATTTTCCGCACTCTAAAATTGGGAGGAGGGAAAAGTTCACTCTTTGAAAGAGTAACAGGCGTTTTCACTGTTTCTGGAATGAATTTTATAAAAAATACACTCCTTAAGCGGGTCCTCCTTCTTAAATTCCTAGAGCTTAAACTCCTTCCGGATAAGCTCTATCTCCGCCATGTTAAAATACACCAACCTTATGTACCTTTTTCTCAGAAGTGGTGGAATATAGAGGTCTAGAATTTTTAGAGTAGTCTGAGTAACATGCTTTACGTATTTTAACAGACCATTTGCTTTCTAAGTGAACCTGAAAATTAATTATTAATTATTTATTGAAAGGTATTTTTAAATTAGCATTTTTGGTAAGATTTCACTGCCTAAAATAAATAATTCTCAACAAATCATTAAATGCCTGTGTTAAAGCATACAATGTAACATAATAAAAGTATTAAGAAAATTGAGTTCTTAAGTTTAATAGATATCGAAAAAAAGGAACACAAACATGAAAAATCCAAGTTTTGAGAAAAAGTCAATTAAAGATTTAAATGGCCATTAAGCTGTGAAGTACTCTTAGAAAGAATGAATAATTCCAACACTTCTTTTTTTAATCTATAAACATGTGTGACACATCGTTGGAACGATAAAAGTTTAAAGATATAAAAAAGTAAAAATCGATTTTTTCCCCAAATTTCGTTTACCTGGTCCCCTTAAAGAGTGGAATTTTGCACTCCCTAGAAAGGAATGACATATCTCACTCCATTGTTGAGAGTGAAATATGTCACTCCGTTGTCGAGAGTGAAATATGTCACTCCGTTGTCGAGAGTGAAATATCTCACGCCGTTGACGAGAGTAAAAGACTGACATCACTTAAAAAAATTTCCGATTTTGAACCAATATATACGAAGTAAAATAATGAAAAGCATCAAAATATGTCACTTCTTAATTTTCAAAACTCCATTTCAATAACCTTGGAAATTATGCTGATTTGGTACTAAAACGCACTCCTTTTCAAGAATGATTAGTCACTTCTTCTTAGAGTGACCATTTACTCTTGCTTAGAGTAACTAGTCACTCTAAGAAGGAGTGAGTATTGGTATTACCTATCAGCCAATCAGAAAAGCAAATCTACAACTTTTTTTTAAGATAAGAGAAAGACGTCCGCCATTTTAGGATTAAAATACACGGATATTATTAAGGTGATTATTTATGGAACGTAAAGGTAAGTCTTATTTGATTTTAATCTTTTATTCCTGTAGTTTTGTATGTTATGATCATGAGTTAAATAGTTTTATGTTATATAGAAAAAGATTGATCTGGAATTGTTTTCAGAAGCGATTTTTTCCTATTCGATACTGTGATGTAAAATGTCTTAATCTGCCATCGCTCGTAAACAAAATGCTGACACAGAGACTGATTCATGCCTACATTCATAGTAGAATGTAAACATTAATTTGCAGTTACCTGAGATTGAAAATGTATTGAAACTGTGATTTGGATTTTTTTCGGTTTTGTACTGTTTTCTGATTACTAACACTTACAGTATTTATCGCCATTATTATTTTGGAATTAAATATGATATTCGATTATTGTGATATTACGAAACGGTTTCAGATTAGTAATTAGCATTATACTGGGAAAATGCCTCTTTTTTATCACAGTAGTGAAACTTTTCAAAGAGGTTTTTTTTTTTTTTTTATTACTAAGAATATTTTAAATTATTATTTTAAATCCTAAATCTTCATACCAATGTTTTCAGATTTAACATTTGCCAAATTTATAAAATAACAGGAATTTCTTATAACATATGGCAAGATTTTTGAGAAATTGTTAAATCTAATAATGCATTTAATTCATCTATTGTCGTTGTTTAATAGTACAATTATAAAATATATATTGTTTTGGAATAAAAACTAATATATAATAAAAATATTTATATCTATTATTGGATTAAACTTTAAAGAAAATACTGTCTAGAGATATATAAATGATAATTAAATAATGTTAATAAATTTATACCATTATATTAGAAAAAAAAAAATAAGTAAATGGTATATTAAATAAAAGTAATATGTAAAATGGTGATATTGGTGATTCATTAATTAATGTTTCCCATAAATAAATGTACTTCACTATAATATACCAATATTTAAATTACTGTGACAACATTGCATAATCACTTAAATATTTATATAATTAAATATAAATAAATAAATTATTAAAATATGATGCGCGGGAATGAAAAAATAATAATAACAATAATAATAATAATAATAATAATAATAATTAAATTTTGAAATTAATTGGTTACATTTAATGTGTCCACAAACTTTCTTAAAATTAAATATACCTGATTTTTTTTTTTGGGGGGGGGGGATAGAAAAAAGAATAAAATTTATAATGAAAACATGCACTTTATTCTCATGTAATATAATTAGAAATTAATATGATATTGTCCTCATTAGGCTAAAATTTAAATACAAGTTAAACGTTAACATTATTAATTATTAAAGAAAATAAATAGGTTTAATTTGAATTAATAAATATATAAATATAACTACAGAATTATGCATATTAAACTACCGAATCAACATCCATTATAAAATGTACTATTGCAACGTAATTATTAATGAATAATGATATTATACCCTTCCTTTTTTTTATATTATTAACCGTTGCGTATTATCCAGAAAACGCACCCTCCTCCGTACTCTAACATCTATAATATTTTTTTATTATTATTTTGCATTTCTAGTTTTTTATTATCATTTTATTATTTTATATTTTTTTCTAAATTTTTTTACGCATGTGTTAATTTGTTTTTTAAGATCATGTATGACTTAATTGTATATTAACCCCTTCACGGTAGCTTAATATTTGGAAAAACCATCAAAAAAGTACCTATTTCCTTTATTACAGAAATTAATAATTATGAGGTTTCTAAATAAAATATGCAATTAGTTTTTCTTTTAAGGCGAAAAATAAAGATGTTATAGAACAAATTCACATTTGTAGAAAAGCCATCATACGAGAATTCTGTGTCTTAATGTTTCTTTTACATCATACAAATTAATGCGAATAAGACTTTTATTTTTCATATCTTAGATCTTTATGATCATCACACAAATTTTTACAAATAATATTTGAAATAAAATATATATACTAAATTTTGATTATTAATAATTTTTTTTAGTGTTATATATTTCAAAACATGCAATACAAACCCCCAGTATTACAATCAGCGCCGAAAGCCAAACCCCAAAAATAATATTCAAAGACTTCACACCGAAATGTCAGTTAAATGTTTCTGGTTTACGAAGTTTTTTCCAGCAGTAAATCTCCAGCTCGGAAATATGACGGGCACGAGAAATAACGAACGACACTTCAGCCCGTGATATTGAAGGGAGCGAGAATTAAGGGGTTAAAGAATATATGATTTTTTAAAGGAAAACCATGATTTAATGCACCATAAATCAGTTTTTTAATATTGTTGTTAATTAGAGGAGAAGAACATAAACACTTTATTCTATATAATTGGTTAAGGAGTATATTACGATATACAGGATTATGAAGACAAGATTTAAAATTAGTTAAATGTATTAATTTTCAATTTAAATTCTTTACCTTTTTTATATAGATCAGTTATTGTTTTGTTTTCTTATAGTGTAATTTTAAGATCTAAAAAGTTAATTGTATTGTTATATAGGATGTTTTCCATTAATTTTAAATTAGTAGGATAATCTACTTGAAATTGAGAAATATTAGTCTGATCAATAGCAATTAATCCATCTATATTCCATCTGCATATTACAGTGCACGTTTTCATTTTATAGTCATGTACATATGTTGTACTTTACGTTATCGAGTATTTTTTTTTATTCTGTTCAAGCTGTTTTAAAAATAAAAAGCATGCTTTATTGTCATTTTTTGTTTAATTCTAACTTCTACATGTTTTTCCCGACCTTCATCATGTAATCCGGAAAATTTTGTAATCCGGCATGCTTCAAGTCCCGAACATGCCGGATTGGGGTATGTTTACTGTAATAAAATTTACATATGATTGCATAATTATTGGGAGATTTGTCTACATATGTAACTAGTTGGATATGCTAATCCCAAAACTTTCTTCTATCTTATACATGTTAATACTTTAAAATTCTTTAGTACAGTGCCAGAATTAAATGGCAATCTATGCCCATCATAAGGATTCTAAAGATATGAAATTCCGTTCATTAGTTCTTGAGATAGGATTATCGTGACCATTAAATTGCTTACATATTTATGACCATTAAATTACATCTTCATTTTATTCTAAAACTAAATTCTCTTTCTTTCGAATGTTTTAATATCATTTTTTCTTTGGTCTTCTATACCCACGATTCCATGCGTCCGCCAGCGCTATTTGCACTTTTATACTGACGCCGTATAAAGAGTTCTTTATCGACGTCATCCTTTCCCATCGAATCGTAATCTGTTTTATGTCCCATCTCCCCCCACTTCTCTTCTAGCATTGGTCTGTTACTTTTCTGTAACCGTCCGCGCGCTGTTGTTCGGAGTACAAATATCGTTACATCGGCGATGGAGAGAAAATTTTTATGTTTTTCTGTTTGTCTAATTAAGCTGCGTCGCTTGGAGTGAACGTTCTAATGTGTAGATCCTATTCTTAAGTCTTATGAAGTGATGATCGGTTTTTGAGAGTGGGTGGAATAACTACTGGAAGTGTTTTACTATGTTTTTGTCAATAAAAACAGTTTAAAAAGTGACGATGACTCTCTATATTCATTACGTAAAAGAAATTATCAATGTTTTTCGAGCCTGTTTTTTCTCACCACCCTGACTGCAATCCGATATTTTCAATATAACGGATGGATGGTTTTGATTGCTCTACTACATTTTATGTCGAGGTGTACTGGTGTCGCCTAAATATCTGAAAGGCGGTAGCAAAATGCTACATATATATTGTCCCAATATTACGACAATATTGCATTCGTTGTAAATATTTATAATGTAATGACAGTGAAAATATTTTCAAAAAAATGTCAATATTGCATTAATATTGGCGTGGCTTTAGAAATATTTCTAATGAAATGCCAATATTTCAGAAATATTGACTTTACTGGATTTACTTTGACGAAATATTTATTACCAATATTGGCATCTAGCGATATGCAGAAGTCAGTTGTAAAAATGCTTGTTTCAAATCACTTTCGTTTATTTTAAACAACGGCATGCCATACTCAAGCGGGGACAGGGAGAGGAGACCTCAAGTCCCCCTCCCCCCTCCCTTATAAACTTCTTGAGCTCCTATAAACTTCATAATTTTTTAATAATAATAGCAATATTTAAAACTGTGTAATTAAAAGTTTTATGACAAGGCAATTTGCCCACTATTTCTGCTACTAGTATTTATTTATCATTAAAACGCAAAAAAAAAAAAAAAATCTCTATTATCTACAAGAAAAAAATTTCAGTCGCTTCTAATTTTGCTTCTGGTTACGGTCCTGCGGTGCACAGAACGTAATTGTTCACGCAGTTCAGTTGCATACCATGCTGTCTTACAACGCGTCACAAATAAACACAAATGATTTATGCACTCTCCCTTTGTCACCCAAACTTTTAATTGTAAACAACCAAGGCTAGGCGATTTATCTAATTAGATCCTTAAGAAATGCTTAGTACGTAACGTGACGAGTTTTAGTTTAGCCATAAAAATATTAAGCATTTCATTTTAAGAATTATTCTTTTATTTCAATAAAGTTCAGTAACCAGAAAAAAATAGTAGAAAAATAAATATTAATTAAATTTAACTTGTGTTAATTTGATAGCTTTTTTGGAAAAATAATTCATGCAAAACTGTTACTAAAGGCAGTTAAGCAAAGAGTAAAGAAAAACGAAGATCAGTGCTGTTCTCGATAAGTGCGAATTGTAAGGACATAGAAAAGAAAAAAATCCCTGCCGGCTTGGCCTACAAGCGCAGGTAGACTTCGAAGTTAAGTATTAATTTCAACAAAAAAAACTAAATCATGATTGGAGATAAACCCACTTTAACAATTTTATCTGGCCGCTTTTGGTGAGTTTTTAATTTTATTTTTATTTAAGAGCTGATTTTATCAGAATCATGTTAAAGCGGTATTCAAAATAATACTTTCATTGCTCAACAACTCGAAATTTTCTGACGCATTTTCAGATTCAATTTTAAAAGAAAAAACAGGAAACTTGCTGACATGACTTTTGAAGAGATTTATAAGCGACCTGTATTTTTATTTTGCGTTCAGTTAATTAAAACTTGATTTATAAACAATTATTTTCTCGGTAGGACCTATTTTTCGTTTCCAACACAATCGCTCCCTCCAAAAAAACCCCCTATTTTTTTCACCACTTGAGTCCATTTTTTATTTTATCAAAACTATATCATACATAAATTTTTGGCCCTTTTTTTTTAGAAGAAATAATAACTTTAAACTGATTCGATATGTATTATAATTAAGAAGTTATTGGGGTTTTTTTTTTTTTTCATTTTTCACAAAACCCTCCCTATTTCCACCCTCTTGGTTCGATTTTGCCCATTAACGAACTTGACCGAGATTTTACGCCCCTTGATTTTATTCATCAGTTTGGAAAATATTTGCGCAGAATTATGGAAGTTATCGTGTCCATAAAAAAGTGATATACATACACTGGTGGACAAAACTTAAGTACTACTGTTATTTTCAACGATTACAGTTAGAAAAAGATCCGCAGCAGCAAGTGTAAATTTGCATGAATATGGGATGTACTCTGTTTTGTTAAACTTATGCAAATTTTGTACTTCCGCTTTTGCCGATCACGTGACAGCAGAGATAAGAGATTTTAGGCAATTGGCGGGTGCTGTGAGTTGTCATTAGGTGCAAATATTGAAGGAGATGGAGTGAAGCTTGGACACTGAAATTTTGAACTTATCTTTGAGGCATCATTCAGATGATATTACTCGTGGTGGAATAATCGGAAAGTTGGAAAAAGGACGCAAACTGAGAGATGTTGCCCGTGAATTTAACATCACACACAGTATTGTTTCTAGGCTATGGGCGGCATTCCAAAAGAGTGGAATATGTACTAGTGATGGGCGATTCTCGAGAATTCGACAATCGCGAAAAATCGTCATCGTAAAAAATCACAATCGATACAGCCATCGATTAATTCCTAGAATCTACAATCGAGATGTTTTACAATAGATTATAACGAGAAAAGCTAAAAACAGTTATTGGAAAACTTAGCTATTATTCTGGCCGACAATTTCATAGTAGTGATAGGGCTTAGTGATGGGCGATTCTCAAAAATTTACCAATCGAAAAAAATCGTTATCGTAAAATACACAATCGATACAGTCATCGATTACTTTCGAGAATCTACAAAGGAGATGTTCTGGAATCGATTATTGAAATCATTGTTTTTACATATAGTATATAAGGCAGATTTTATTAAATATAGGGTAACTGAAAACAGATGGAATAAAAAAACAACAAAAAAAAGGGAGGCTATAAAGGAGCCATAAGACTGGAAAAGTCTTGTAAGGTTGCCCCCTGGTTGAAAAAAGCTGAAAAAACGCGAGTAGCTATGAAGCGGCAAGGGAAGTTTAAGTATCAAAAATTAGAATTTTTCGGCAATTAGTACCAAAATGGCCAAAGAAATAAGAATCAAAAGCACCCCCTAGTGGCAAAAACATGAACTAAAGGATGATAAAAGGGATCAAAATTTTTTATTGATTTTTCTACGTCATTTGAAATTGGATCTTTAATTTCCCCATTTTTAGAAAGTCTTCGACTGGAATACATTAAACGAACCCCGCAAAGTAGGGGGAAGGTGCAAGGAAAGTCCATAATATGAATAAGTGGTCACAGGACTTTCCAACGATATGTCACATGAGGGGTGTCGGCTAAATTTGGAAAAGTGCCCCCGCGCGGGGGCAAAGTAAGGGGAGGGGCGCGAGCGATATATAAAATGAAATAGTAGTCACAGAGCTTTCCAATGATATATCACATGAGGGGTGTCAGCAAATGATAGAAAAGTGTCCCAACTCCCAGGATTCCAATTATCTTGCCCACTGAAATATACCCTGCCCATCCTTCTCTTTGAAATTTTCATATATTAAAATTATTTATCGGAGTGCTCCGTAAAAAAATCCGATCTAAAATGTTTAAAAAAACTACGATTTCAAAAAAATTCGAAAAGTGCCTCTCTCGGGGCGCCAAACTAGGGAGGAAAGAAGAAAGGTTCATAATATGAAAGAGTAACTTTCCGATGATATATCAAATGACTGGTCCAAAAAAAGTTTGAAATCTACTCTTCCCACGTGGGTTCCCTCTTTCATCCCAGAATATACCCGGAAATCACGCAGCCCCACTTTTAAAATGTTATATTTAATAAATAATATTTATCGGTGAGCTCCATTAAAAAACATCATTTAATGATATTTATTGTAGAAATCTCTACAAAAACAAAAAACAAAAACAAAAAAAAAATCACCCCCCCCCCCCCCGCGCCCTTCCGGAATTTAACTCTGGGAGGAGAAAGGTTCATAATATAAAAGAATTGTGAAAGGACTTTCCGATGATATGTCAAGGAGAGGTTTGGTAAAAGTTTGAAAATTACCCCCCCCCTTTGTCCACTCTCGCGCCTCCCCCCCCCCCCCCCAGAATTCATTCACCTTCCTCTCTGAACTTTTTGTATTTAATAAATAGTATTTATCTGAGTCTCCAGGTATGGGGCAGCTTGGCAGAGCTAAAATAAGAGAAACATTGAAAATTCGGGGCAAAATGACACTAAATTCAACAGTAAAGTTTGAAACTAGGACTATACAGAACTGAATACATAAACCACTATGCTTCGTAACCCACATCGGTTAATAGCAATAAAAAGATAAGTGCCAGTTAAACTGATGGCATTGAGCTCACAGGTTATTCACACTAATTGCATATTATACTCTTATTTCAAAGAATAATGTCCCTCAAAAAATAAATGAAGGAAAATACCCACGTTTGCCCCTTTTATACTTAACCAATGAACCTCCAAATCTAATCAGGGAAACTAATTAACTATAATAAATCAGTATATCAAATTTGAAGCAAATCAGATAATTCTGCATGAAAAAAAGAAACATATCGCTAATTTAAGGGTGGTCTAACCAATTTAACCCTTTTATACTTAACTAATGAACCTCCAAATCTAATCAGGAAAGCTCCTTATCAGAACGAACATAGAAAAAAAAAATAAAGTAAATTGAATAATTCTCCATGAAAATCCATTTATCTAAATTAAGGGGAGGGGACTTGCTCCTTTTCGCGCTTGTATACTTAACAAATGAACCTCCAAATCTAATGAAGGAAGCGCCATATCGGAATAAATCGGTATATTAAATTTGAAGCAAATCGAATAATTCTGCATGAAAAACCCTTTTATCTAAATTAAGAGGGAGACTAGCTCCTCCCCTTTATACTTAACCCATAAACCTCCGAATCTAATCAAGGCAGCTTCTTAACATAATAAACCGATATCCCAAATTTGGAGCAAATCGAATAATTCTGCATGAAAAACCCATTTATCTAAATTAAGGAGGGGGTCTACCCCCTTTCCCCCTTTATACTAAACTAATGAACTTCCAAGTTTAATCGGAGAAGCTCCATAACATAATAAACCGGTATACCAAATTTGGAACAAATCGAATAATTCTGCATGAAAACCCCAATTATCTAAATTAAGGGGGGGGGGCGGACCAGCCCCCCTTTTCCCCCTTTATCCTTAACCAATGAACTTCCAAACTTAATCAGGGAAGCTCCTTAACATAATAAACCGGTATACCAAATTTGGAGCAAATCGAATAATTCTGCATCAAAAGCCCATTTATCTAAATTAAGGGGGGGGGGGTCCAGCCCCCTTCTCCCCCTTTATACTTAACCCGTAAACCTCCAAATCTAATCAAGGCAACTTCTTAACATAATGAACCGGTATACCAAATTTGGAGCAAATCGAATAATTCTGCATGAAAAATCCATTTATCTAAATTAAGGAGGGGGTCTACCCTCCTTTCCCCCCTTCATACTTAACTAATGCACCTCCAAGTTTAATCAGGGAAGCTCCTTAACATAACAAACCGGTATACGAAATTTGGAGCAAATTGAATAATTCTGTATGAAAAACCTATTTATCTAAATTAAGGAGGTGGGCTGCCCCCCTTCTCTCCCTTTATCCTTAACCAATGAACCGTCAAAACTAATCAGCGGAACGCCTTATCAGAATGAACATAAAAAAAATTGAAGCAAATCGTACATTTTAATCAAGAGTTATCGCGTTACGTACATACATACGTACGTACGTACGTACATGCATACACACAGAACCGACGGGTACATTAACTCTCAGGCCTAGATAGCCTGTGAGCTAAAAAGAGATTGGATAAGCAGATGGACTCCTTTGAGAAATTATGACTTAAACCAGAAATGCGGTAAGTTTGACTCTGAAAGCTTCATTTCCATCTCGCATTTCGGCAAATCTCATCTCGATGATTTTCCCAGCATTTCGACGCTTCCAGATGGGAAGCTGCTCGATGGTTGGTTCTCTCGCGGTTTTAAACCTTTCGGGATGGGAAGTCTCTCGAGAGTTTCTCTCGCCGTTTTCAACCTTTCCCGATGGGAAGCCCCTCGCTGGTTTCTCTCGTCCTTTTCGAAATCTCCCAATGAAAAGCCTTTCGAGGATTTCTCTCGTCCTCGGCAGAGAAGAAAAGTAAGAAAATTCATCGAGAGTACCAAGGGACAAGATAAAGAAAGAGGCATGACAATGAGCTGTGAAATGAAGCCCTAATTTTCAAAGTTTCTCTTATTTTAGCCCTACCAATATGTCACATATCTGGAGCCCTCCAATAAAAATTATTTATTAAATATAAAAATTTCAAAGAGGAAGGTGGGTCGGGTGATTTCGAGGGAGGAGGACGTGAGAGTGGAGTCATGCGGGGTGCAATTTAAAAAATTTTACCGAACCCTTCCTGTGGCATATAATCGAAAAGCCCTTTGACCACTCCTTCATACTATGAATCTTTCTTCGCCCAAAGGGGGATGGGGAAGGGGCGAACAAATTTTTAAAACCGTAGCCGATTTCTATAATAAATTTAAATATCACTTTAGATGTGGGTTTTTTATGCAGTCTTCAGGTAAATATTATTTATTGAACATAAAAATTTTAAAGTGGCGGCTGTGTGAATTCCGGGACGAAAGAGTGGGCCTACGGTGGGAGGGAGGGGGAGCAATTTTCAAACTTTTTTTGGACCAGTCATGTGATACGTCATCGGTAAGCTCTCGTTTGATTCTTTCATATTATGAGACTTTCTTCCTTACCTCCCCAATTTGGCCCCCAATGCGAGGGTAGTTTTTTCCGCTTTTATCATTTTAGATCGGATTTTTTCATGGAGCACTCCGCTAAATATTATTTATAATATATGAAATTTCAGGACACTTTTCCAAATTTAGCCAATACCCCTCATGTGACATATCGTTGGAAAGGTTTGTGACTACTTATTGATGCTATGCACTTCCGGTGGCCGCCCCCCCCCCCCACTTTGCCCCCCCCCCGGAGGACACTTTTTCAAATTTAGTCAATACCCCTCTTGTGAGATATCATTGAAAAGGTCTGTGACTACTTATAGATGTTATGCACTTCCGGTGACAGTCCCCCCCCTCTTTGCCCCCCCCCGGGGGCACTTTTCCAAATTTAGCCAAGACCCATCATGTGAGACATCGTTGGAAAGGTCTGTAACTATTTATTGATGTTATGCACCTCCGGTGACAGTCTCCCCCAATTTGCCCCTCCCGGGGGACACTTTTTCAAATTTAGCCAAGACCCCTCATGTGAGATATCGTTGGAAAGGTCTGTGACTACTTATTGATGTTATGCTCCTCCGGTGTCCATCCCCCCCATTTTGCACCCCCTCCGGGGGACACTTTTCCAAATTTAGCCAAGACCCCACATGTGAGATATCGTTGGGAAGGTCTGTGACTACTTATTGATGTAATGCACCTCCGGTGACCGCCCCTCCCCCACTTTTCTTCCACGGGGGTGTTTTTCTAAATTTAGCCGAGACCCCTCATGTGACATACTGTTGGAAAGGCCTATGACCACTTACTCATGTTATCCACCTCCCGCACCCCCCCCCCCCTTTGCCCCCACGGGGAGGGCATTTTTATAAATTCAGATCCAGACTTCTCATGTGACATATTGTTGGAAAGGCCTAAAGACCTGTGACGACTTAATCATATTATGCAGCTACTGTGCTCCTCCGCTCACTTTGACCACTCCCCCAAGAGATCTGGTCCGAGGTTCATTCGTTTCGATATTATATTTTTTACAAGATTTTGTAGTTCGTGGACACCACACCCGCCTGCTATCATATATCAGTGCCGTATATAGCGGGTAACCTGTTCGTGATTTCATATTACAAGATTACGTATAAATTAGGAGCCCCGATTAAAGGAGGGGCCCGCTAGCGGTCGAAGTCACCTAGTCTTTATTAACATCGACTCATTCCAGTTCACCCGCAGACGATTCTTGATAAATGTATGACGTATATAATACATAATATATGATTTATAAAAGAAATTTGCAAACTGTAGTCATCGAGAAAAAAATTTACACAATCGAAAAATATCGAGATGTCCATACAATCGAGAAAATCGAGAAAAACATCTCGTTATTGCCCATCACTAATATGTACTACACTGTTAAAAATTTTGCAGCATTCTGGCAGGTCATTCGACCGTTTTTTCAAAAAACGGTTTCATAATCATAATTTAACTATATTCTGACCATAAAATGGCCAATAATATGGTCAGAATAGCGTTAAATTACGGTTGTGTAACCGTTTTCGGAAAAAATGGCCAAATGACCTGCCAGAATGCTGCAAATTTTTAACAGTGTAGGTGCAGGAAAGGAGGTCGTTCTACCAGTAAGACGTCCCAAGAAGATCGCTATATTGTCCTTTCAGCAAAAATGAACCGACGCAGCACAGCTGGTTAATTAGCAAATCAACTTTGTGATGCCACAGGAACTAAAATATCGTGGAAAACAGTTGCAAGACGTTTGAAAATGGGCGAACTATAAGCCTGAAGACCTGTTGTGTGTGGCCCATTCTTGAGACGCAAATGTAGCGCCCGTTTACAGAGGTGCCGTATGCATCGCAATTGGACTGATGACGACTGGTCTACTGTGCTCTTCTCAGATGAGAGTAGATTCAGTCTATAGTCTGATTATAGACGTAAACTGATATGGCGCGAGGTTGGTAGTGCTTACTGTCGCGAAAATATTCTAGAAAGAGATCGATATGCGACTTCCTTCAAGTATCATGGTATGGGCAGGCATTATGTTCAATGGCCGCATGGATCTGTATGTGCTTGACCAAGGGTCCATGATCGGTAGACGGTACATTGAAGACGTCCGTCTTCCATATGTTCGACCTTTTTCGAGGTGCTGTCGGCGAAAAGTTTCGTTTTATGGATGATAACGCACCTTGTCATCGCACACAGTCTGTACAAGATTGTCTTGAGGCCGAAGATATCGATTGCGTAGACTGGCCAGCACGTTCCCCTGACCTGAATTCCATTGAAAATGTATGGGATGCCTTGGGGAAACGTATTGCTGCTCGAAAATGTCCTCCCACAAACGAGAAAACCCTCATCCGTGCAGTGAAGGAGGAATGGGTCAACTTGTCTCAACAGCTTTCTGAGTATGCGGCGCCGTGTTGAAAATTGTCTCCTATTACATACTGATCACATCCCTTATTGATATAACACTGACAATTGTTAATTGTGAGTATTTTGCTTTCTTTGTACAGTTATATTTTCGGACAATATTCACGTTTCAGAAAAAGAACCTCTGGTAATATCCTGCATACATCCTTTCAACAAAAAATTTATATTAAATCCTGTGCAATTTTCTGTTAATATTATTGTTTGCTCCTTGAACCACAATTTTACGTAGATTCTCATTTACGTTTCTTGGTCCTTAAGTTTTGCCCACCAGTGTATATATATATATAAAATATAGATAGATAAATTAGATAGGTATATAAAGTTTTTTACTGATGATGGTTTTGGGCTCTAGGGGTTATGATCGGTGTAGATCTGCAAAAATGTTTCAGAAATTCCAACATAGGAGAGATTGTAATAGGTAGTATTTCATACGAAATCTATCTACAATCCGAAAGGGATCTCATAATTTACTGAGCACAGCTGAAAAAAAAAATTATCTTCATAAAATCGATTTTCATAAAATTTGAAATGACTCGACAAAATTCTGTAACGATTCTGTGGATTAAATATAAAACCATTCGATTGGGTAGTTTTTGCGCTGTCATATGCGGACAGGCAGACAGACGGACGGACCAAATGACGACTATAGGTGCTATATAGTATTTATATGATTACAAATGCACCTAAAAAGCAAATTATTAAAACTAACTTTTTAGAATTTCTAATTTGATTTCTCTATGTATAATCATAACTTAATTAATGTGAAACTATTTATTGATAACAGCGTATTTTTTTAATTACTACACGCTAACTTTTTGTTTATATTTTATTTTTTCCTTTTTAGTGTTTAAAATTGAATCGTTGCATTTCACAGCCATTTAGCCTATTTTGAAGGGCATGTTTTAGTGTATAATTAAATCCATTGTTATAACTCACATGCAATTGTCCCCTCAAGATTATTCGATGATTTATCACCTGAGGCGGATGAAAGGAAACATGCCTTATACTAAAAATAGTAAAATGTTGTATTGCCATCGGCAACACACTTATGAATATATTTCTTTTAATTCTAGCCTATCAAAAAGAGAGCGAAAAATCAATTACAAAATTCTATCTTTACATACAAAAAACAAATTGAGTTAAATAAAAGAGTGTAAGGAGCTGGAACAGGGCTTAATTTGCGCCAGAGCTCAGCGCCGGTACTTCTCTGTTTTTATGAAATATTTAAATATTTTCGGAATTCACCGGAGCTCATAAATTCAGGACTCAGGAGCCAAGTGCAATAAGCTCTTCCGAAAAAGTAAATTCTAAAGTACCCTTTCCTTTCCCTCCCATCTCCAAGTTTTAACTTTCTTTTTTATCAAAACACTTATATGCGACGTAATGTGTCGCACACGTTAGAGAAGGAGATGAAACTGGCTCACTTTTTTTATTAGTCTTTGGGCTTAGGCGGGCTTGAGCTAATTCTGTCTTTTATTTAAAATTTTATCTATTCATGTATAGAAAGAAAAGAGTCCCCTCCCCCTTAAAAATTCAAATCATTTTAATGGGATTTTTATCAGAATGAAGGGGATGCAGAAATCGTGCTTTTCTATTCTATTAATATTTACAAATTTAGGTATGTCTGGCATTGATGCCGGCGACGTGTTGATATGGCGGCACTTAAGAAAGCGAACAATGAATTTGCTTTCAGTTCGATTTTCTTTTGTGACAATAGGGTAATTTTTAGTTGGATCGTTTATTTATTTTTTTTATATTTACATGTCTAACCTGAAAATAATATTTTCTTTTGTTTTCATTCAAAGAGCATCAGTTTGAGATTTTTTATTTTTTTATTTTTTACGTGTATGAAAATAACATTAGTGATTTTTCTGTTTATTCATATGCAGTGGTTTCGCCTTTTTCTATAAAAGCATTGAATCTTTCTTTTTTTATGTTAACACTATTTCCGAATCATAATCCAATTGCAGAATTCTGCGATTAATTAACATTAAAATTAGGCAAAGGCTTCCATTCAGAAGGAGTGACAAACAAAAAAATGGAACAGTTGACAGTTAAGTATATGCAGGTAGATATATTTAAAAAAAAAATTACGAAAGAAAAAAGATGGAGTTAAATTTTGCAAATAATTTATGAAATATAAATATGCGGATTGGAGTGACGGCGGAGGAGGGGAGGGAGGGGCACACTACGGTTTTAATTCTGTAGAATATTAGGACTCCAGTACTTTTTTTGTTAGAAATTAAGCCCTGGATGTACATGTACATGTATGAAATATAAAAATGCGGATTGGAGTGACGCCGGAGGAGAGGAGGGAGGGGCACACTACGGTTTTAGTTCTGCAGAATATTAGGGCTCCAGTACTTTTTTGTTAGAAATTAACCCCTGGATGTACATGTATGAAATATAAATATGCGGATTGGAGTGACGGGGAGGGAGGGGCACACTACGGTTTTAGTTCTGCAGAATATTAAGACTTCAGTACTTTTTTTGTTAGAAATTAACACCTGGATGTACATGTATGAAATATAAATATGCGGATTGGAGTGACGCCGGAGGAGAGGAGGGAGGGGCACACTACGGTTTTAGTTCTGCAGAATATTAGGGCTCCAGTACTTTTTTTGTTAGAAATTAACCCCTGGATGTACATGTATGAAATATAAATATGCGGATTGGAGTGACGGGGAGGGAGGGGCACACTACGGTTTTAGTTCTGCAGAATATTAAGGCTTCAGTACTTTTTTTGTTAGAAATTAACACCTGGATGTACATGTATGAAATATAAATATGCGGATTGGAGTGACGCCGGAGGAGAGGAGGGAGGGGCACACTACGGTTTTAGTTCTGCAGAATATTAGGGCTCCAGTACTTTTTTTGTTAGAGATTAACCCCCGGATGTACATGCATAACGTTATCAAGTTTTTGGGAATTTTGGATCCCCCCCCCCTCTTTACGATATCATACGTCATCATTCCGCGAACCCCCTATCCCCTCTACCCCATCCTAATGCTATCATTATCAGTGTCTAGAAAGTATTTTTATTTTTGCAATTTTCTCTTTCTTTTTCTTTTTCTTTTTATACTTTTGCAATGATATATATATTTATTATTCACATATTTTACTGATTTAAATGAAGAGAAGTCAATAAAATATCACTTCTATACATGAAATAACTTTCTATCAAATAGCACTTTAAGGAAATAGTTACTATTTAAAAGCATTTAATAACAGCTTTTTGTTACATAATGCATTCAACAGTAACATTGTCTGCTTGCACTTGCCACCTACACAGAAAGGAGGTAAGCAGAACTTCTTCTCAACAAAACAGGTGGCCAACATTCTTCACTATTTTCTTAATTTTTTTTTTTTATATTTTACTAGTAAATATAACAAGTACCATTTCGAACTTGGTTTCTGGAACAGCGCATTATATTGTGCATATGGCAGAAAAATAGGAAGGCCGAACGTTGGGATATATTCCATATTTTGAATAAAATGATTTTACAATTATTTAATGGTTTTAATCATAACTTTGCATTTTAATAAAAATAGATACCAGACTAAAATAATAATAATAATAATAATAATAATAACAGATTATTCTGATGTAAAGAAAAAATTACCAAAAACAGAAAATTTTGGTTGGATCAAAAATGATAACGATATCAAAAGACAACACCCTCCACCTAGAGATATCTTGCGATATTAAGTGTCAGACTCCCCCCCCCCCTCCTCCTAAAGGGATAATGTTACATATCGCTCACCCGCAAGAAAATTGACACATCTCACAAAAATTCATTTTGCGTTTTATTCCACTAATAGGTCTGTCATAGATGCGTCTTGCTACACAAAACTTTTCATAAGTGTAGTTAAACGGAAAATCACTTTATTACGCTATATGTCCATTTCTGACCACAGAAAAGGGGTGGATTGTGTGTTGAGGTAAAATTACCCAACCCTCCAAACCTCATCCCACGTCTTCATTCTTAAGGGTTTTATGCTTTTATGCACCACGTTTTTATCCTTTTTTTTAAAAATCTAAGTGCTATAATTTCATGTTACAGTAAAATCATGCAAATTTTCTTTTGTCTCTCTTGTGAAATTTACTTTTGTCGAGATGTGTCCCTTTTCTTGAGTGATATGTAAAGCCCCCAATAAAAGAGTGCAAAAAATAAAAGATTTTCTTGTATCGAATATTCACAGAAGTTGAACAATCAACGCATTATGACAATCATAATGCGTCTAGATTAATGTTGCCAGGTCCAGAGTTTGAAAAAGCAAGACAGGGAGACAAAAAAAAAAAAAAAAAAAAAGAAAGAAAAAGAAAAAGAAAAAAAAAAAAAGAAAAAAAAAAGCGGTACAGTGGCTTCTACATCGGGACCTAAAAATACAGTAAGCTCTATGAAAAGGGAACCTGTATTTAATGGAATCTTTTATTAAACGTAAAAACTTCATTGTCCCTATGGTAGGAATGCCTTATAATTATGTCTCCTAAGACGAAAGCCTGTTTAAAACGGAATTTGTCCCCTGCCACCTGCCATTCAGTCTTAGTAGGTTTTATTATACTAAATAAACACAACAATATTATACGTAAATATCTCGTACAGTAAAACATGTGAAAATGAAATTACAAGAGGCGGAAACCAAATTCTAATTTACCAGGTATAATTGTACGAGGGTGGTTCAATAATTATTGTCCCGAGTGTGTATAAAATATTTGTACTGCGATGGTTGATGCGGAATATTGAAGCCTAATGTCTTAGATGCTCAATTTTAGAATTGTAGCTGCTACATTAACATTTTTTTTTTTCGTTTTAGATGTTAGAGGTGGCACCTAGCTCGAAGGGGAGGGGGAATTGTGGGAGAAAGGCTGGGTTGGAGTTTATGGGACCAGACCTGATGCAGTTCTGTGATAGATGATCCCGAGTCCAAACGACAGTAGCCACGTCTCATCCACTGTCACAAATCTATCACAGAACTGCTTCAGGTCTGGCCCCATAAGCTCCAAACCAGCCTCCCCCCTAACCCTCCCTCTTACAAACTAGGTGCCACATCTCACACCTAAAACGAAAAAAATACGTTAATTTAGCAGATACGGTTGTGAAATTAAGCATACGAGGTGGAATCCGTCGAACTTCGACGAAGGAAAATGTTTAAGAAGGAACTGTTTCATTGATTTAAAATAAACCTACAAAATTAGAAAATGCATCTGAAATTGGTTAGTCTAACTCTCAAACAAATATTATGTTAACCTAAAATTAACAAAATACTATTTCTACAAAATGCAGTTGTCCAGGGGTCGCATTAAAAAAAACCTGGCTGTCTGAATTATTAAAATTAAACTTTAATCGCATATGTAATCAGTAAAATACAATAAAAAAACAGTTATTATGATGAAGTTGTCAATTCTCTTATGATTCGTTTTCCCAAAACAAAGCGATAAAATTTATTCTAGTTTGATACAGTCAGATTTTTTTCCCTGTAAAATCTAAACCCGACATCATTTTCACCTTCTCATAATTTACATATGTACTTCTCATATCCATATCCACCATGTTTAAAAAAAATGGTATTTTAATTTGATAATTTTAAACTCATTTTTAACTCAAAACTTGAAGTCACGATTGTCAACAGCATATTTGTATGTGAACAGTCGCACTCTTAACTTCAGATACTAATCTCAATACCGAAGTGCAAAAATTGCCATAATTTATGTTTTTTAGACGCATTTGTGTTTAAAATGTTTAGTATTATCTAAGAGATTGATCGTTTTCTTTTAAATATGACGTCATTTTCACGTACTTCAGCTTTTTGCCTAGTGTCTCAAAATTAGTATGCAGAAGAAAAAAATATGGAAACTTTATAAGGAAAAATGCGTGTTTTCAAAAACAGTACGTCATTTCCCCTTCAAAATATTTTGGTGCAATATGTTCCTAATGGGATTTTGCGCCACTTAACCCTATGCAACAAAATTTAAATCATATAAAAAAAGAAAAAATATTTTCTTAATCAAAAAGTGGCATGAATATAGATAAATAAACCTCATTATTCTCTTAATTCTGCAATAATGAAAGCTATCTAATTACGATTATTTTGAAGCAATTTCATAAAATATTTTTTAAATTAAAATATTAAAGTTAATATTAAAAAAAGGCTAGTGCGAGCACATATACAAATGAACAGCTTCCAATTAAAAAAAAAGATTAGTAAAATTGGTTCAGTAGCTCAGGGCGGATGATTAAAACACAGCCTTGTGTTTTAAATATGTAAATTATATAAAATTATAAAAAAAAAATAAATTAAGCAAATATTATTATTTTAATAAAATTATAGTAGAATGTCTTCACGAATAGCAGTAAAATTTTATTAGTCAAGAGAATTTTGGACAAAAACATGGGGAACCTTATATTATTTTAAACCTCAAATTATTGCCAACCTCATTGTTTGCTTGTATAACTCGACGAAGCGAATTCATTCAGGCGATAATCATCAAGTTCTTTAATATATGTCACTGTTTTTTTTTATAACAAAGGCTTCCAAATTGAGCATGCACATTGTATGTCACTGCTCTTCTATAAAGGCACTGTACATTTTTCTAAAACATTGCGCGTTATCAGCCTGTGATTTCGATTACGTTATTTTTAAAAGAAGTTTTTCACCTGTGAAGAATTTCAAAGCAGATGAGGTGGAATGGCGTACTTCTACAAAACATATATTTCATTAATAAAGACACATAACCTTGCTTAATGGTACACAAAACACGAACTTTAATAAGGTAAAAGTTAAATCCTACGTTTCGAGCTGTTTCTACAGCCGTCTTCAGGAAAAATATATGATGGTTAAATGGCTAAAAGCCCAGAGATGTGGGCTTCCTGTGTGAGATATACCTTATTAAAGTTCGTGTTTTGTGTACCATTAAGCAAGGTTATGTGTCTTTATTCATTATATTTTATGGTGCAATTGCCCAGTAGGTCTTAACATATATTTCAGTTTGAAGAATTAAAAACACGCTTTTTTTTTTTATAAAATGACGTCATTTGCATCACTAAAGCATTCCATTTTTAAGATCCAGTCTTAAACAACATCTGTATAGAGCTTCTAGAATTCTTAAATTTTGTAGTCAGTCCTACATTTTTAGAAAAGTTTTCAAATGACGCCATTATCGCAGAATAATACACAAACACAACAACAAGCAATATCGTCATTCAAGGAGCTTGGCAAAAAAATCGGGTATTTAATGTTACATATGCCTTCACTTGTTTCTGTTTATAATGGCTCCATGTTTTAT
Organism: Maratus speciosus; assembly: GCA_963932465.1. Taxonomy (NCBI): domain Eukaryota; kingdom Metazoa; phylum Arthropoda; class Arachnida; order Araneae; family Salticidae; genus Maratus; species Maratus speciosus. Next base: position 166,599,194 of record OZ010793.1, read on the forward strand.
CAGAAACCATTATCAGAAATCATTTTTACAAAATTTGGAAAACATTATTACACACGGACAAATAAAATTGCATTATTTCAGCTTTCTGATACGAAATAAGTAATTGTTAAGGAAAGTCGCACAATTATTTAAAATACGTTTTCGTAAAGAGAAAGTGTTATATCGTTTGTAAAATATTTTTGCTATAAACTAAGAAACATTTAATTGATAAATAGAAACGAAATAAAAGCAAAATTCGCCGACGGTATTTATAACAAAGCATGTATTTTAATTTCAATTTTTATGAGGAAATGGCAACAACAACAACAACAAAACATTAATCTACTATTTCCCCTTTGCTTTTAATAGAAATGGAGTACTTCTGTTGCCACAGTTACAAATTTGTGTACTAAAACCTATAAAAAAATTAATGTCTCAAAAATAAATTGAGATGGAACTTTGAAACAAATTGCATTTAAAAGTACATTTTTTTCCTTCTACGACGGTATAAAATCTGAAAATGTGCGATGTGTAGAATTTAAAAAGTTTTCAATAGCGAAAATTGCAAAACGAAAATTCATTTCAAATTTGAAAGTGTTGCCATTCGCTGAATGACGTATGCGTTACGCACAGATATGTTTGTCCTTTATAATATAGATAGATAGGCATCTAAGACATTAGGCTTCAATATTCCACATCAACCATCGCAGTACAAATATTTTATTCACACTCGGGACAATAACTATTGAACCACCCTCGTATAGTATTCCTTTCGTAGTACAATTTTACTTTACAAACAGAATTTCGAGACGGGTGATACATACATGCATCGTCAAAAGTGCAAGTGGAATTTGTTTTTGGCACCATTAATAAATAAAAGTAATATTTGTCGTTTTTAATTATAGCATAATTTGGTATTTTACAAGTAAAGGGAACTGTTTAAAAAAAGCGGTGCAACCCAAATAAAATTTGTGTAAAGGGTGCCGTCTCAAAAACGTTAAACAGGTATAAACAGGATTTACTAAACATAGTAGGGTAGACTGGGACTAGTTGGCCATAGGGGCATGTTGGCCCAGTCGCGATATTTTTTAAACTTTGCGTTAGATGACATTGTCAGTCCAGCCAAGTATGCGTTGCCCGCCGGGTCAACATGCCCCGTAGGAATTTGGCTCTGGGGTATTGGAATTTTGACAGTTTTAATGAATTATTTTAATAAACATTTATTATTATTTTAATTAACTTAGTATTAATTAATAGTAAGGAAATATTTTGTTAATTGAATTCCTGGTTATTCCAGTCAATCTTTTAAAAAAATGAAGTTATAATGTTACTCCTACTCAAATTAAATCATCTGCTCCTGTTGTACAAAAACATTTATAACTTTCATAATTATAGAAAAATCCTTGTTGGCTTGGCCTACAACTGCAGGTAGATTTCGAAGTTAAGTGCTAATTTCACCAAGAATTTAACGGATTAAAGGAAATGTGATTTTTTTTTCTTATACAACCTACCCCCCCCCCCCACACACACACACATACACATTTTTTTAAATATCTTTTTGCTGTAAGAGTTGCTCCTATCAAAAGCTTGTCAATACAAAAGTTGTACATGATATTAATAGGATTTGTGATAAATTTAAGTGAATTTTATATCTTGTGGATTGACGAAGTTATGAATTTTTTTCTTCTGAAAACCCTATTTTTTGCATTCCTTGAAGCCATTTTTAATTATGTAAAAAATGTGTCATGCATAATCTTTTCCTTTAAGAAGCATGTTGTCCCTTCCACAGACAGAATAGAACTACACTTCCTGAACCGTTAATAAAGATCCCCAGTTCAAACAAAAAATATAAAAAAATGATATCATCCAACATATCTATATCAAACACATTGCTTTATCCTAACTTTTTAAATTATCTAAATCTCATTATACTAATAATAAATCATGAATGTAATCAATAATATATATATTTCGTGATAAACAAACTGGGTTTTTTTTATACTTGATTAGGAATTAAAGTTTTATATAAACGAAAATTATCATTATTTCAAAGAAGCTGCCATTACCCAAAGCATCATGAAACAATATTACATTTTACTGACAGAAATTTGAAGGGAATGATGCGTTAGCAAAACATAATAAACGAAAGAAAAGAATTATTGCACTTAACAGATGTACAGAGGCCTTTATACAATTTATTTATCATCTGGTGTTTATAATAAATCATCTAATTAAGGATGAATGATTTCTTAAATTACTGTACTCTAAGATTTACGGTGTTTTAACACCTAGCATGCCTTTATTAAAATTCATTACTGTTCCGTAATGTATTAAAGACATTTTTTATGAGAAAATAAAATCAATTTTTAAAGCAATTTTTGGTCGAAGTTAATAATTTGAATAACTCACAGTTTTAATATTTAAAACATTTATTTTAATTTAGGAGGCTATATTGTGTTTTCGTTCGCAAGAAATAAAAATTTAAATTTGGTAAAATTTTGATCATTTTTGAAACTTCTACGCTAACACAACATAAAAAAGTAACGTGGGCCAACTTACCCCGCAATCGGGGCAGATTGGCCCAAGCGACTTGGTGTCAATTTGAGCTTCTAAACTAATACTTATAGTTAATATTTTCAAGTTTTACTATTGTGACTTCTTCCTGAAAGTACACTGATAGTGGTAACATAAAAAGAAATTTAAAATGTTGAATTGTAACTTTTTAAAAATTATTAGAAGAAAAAGCGGGCCAACTAGCCCCGGTCTACCCTACAGCAAAACTTGTGCAAAACAGAATCACTGGGAATCGCAAAAAAATCCAATTTAGACAGGTTTCCGTCCAGAGAGATAGATTTGTAAAGTTTTCTTTGTAAGGAAAACTATACAGATTTTCCGTTATAGATAGGTTCTGTCTTCACAAGTTTTACTGTGTTAAGTTCCCTTCGATACAGACTAACGAATAACATGATACTAAAACATGTTTTTTTTTTTTTTTTTTTTTTTTTTTTTTTTTTTTTTTTTTTTTTAATTTGTCATCATAAAAAATCGGGACTTTTGGCATACTGCGTAGTAGTTACGCGGGACAGGTCTTGGGACCTCTGAAAATCGGGATATCCCACGAAAATAGAGACACCTGGCAACACTACTCCAGATGCACCATGTCCGTCAGCGCCGAAACAGAATATTGATGGCATCCATTTACATTCTGTGCCTGGAGGGACTAAATGAGCATAGTTAACTATGAACAATTCCAATCATATCCAACAATTGATGGTGAATGTTACAAATAGCAAGTAATCAATTTGAAAGAAGCGGGTTGAAGTAAAAACGCCCAGAATACAGACGAAAGTCAGGACAAGGTTGTTTTCCAACATGGCAATGGTAACCCACAAGTTGCAAGAACAACCCATTAACCCTTTCTGCTCCGACGGAACTTTAAAGGACCATTAAAATAACTTGTTATAAAATTCATTTAATACATCGATTAGTAATAATACAGTTTAGAATGAGTTACAGATATTTTGTCTTGTTGCAAAAGCATTATTGGTTGCACAAAACAAAAATATCTTTATAAGGATAATTTCTTTTTCATTTGTATCTTTTCAGCTTTCTTGACGTTGAAAGATTGGGGGAGGGGGGGAGGGAGTTTCATATCGGATATGTTTCCATATTTCTATTGTAAAAGCATTATATTTGTACATTTCCTAATTCTATAAAATAGGGTGACTCCGGGAGAGTCGCCGCATACGGGATAGATGCCGCACCCCTTGTATTCTTGTAATTATCGATAGATGGTCGTCAACCGCACAGTATAGGTGCGCAATGAGATTATTTTAACCAGTGTATAGCGTGAATCCCATTTCGATGTTTACTTGTTGAAGTACAATCCTTAATTTGACGTAAGTGCATGATTTCACTGTCCAAACTTTTAAACACGTCTTGTTTAAATACTTTTTATACACTAATTACTAAATGCATGCATGATTTCGAAGTCAAAATTAAGTGTAGCGTTTGTATAGAGTACTGTGTGTATGTTTACGCCATTCCCCTTAGCGATGGCAGGTAACTGTGATGGACGACGTCGCACCATGCAAAATGGGATACATGCCGCACTGCTATTCCGGTATACATGGCGCAGTTTCTTTTGTACGGGATGATTAAGTGTTATTAACTTTTCCTTTTCTTTTGCACAGACTAACCATGTTACGCATGTTATCAAGTTTACTAAAACCAAAGGGGAAAATAAAATGGAAGAAGGGCAAGAAGGATGCAAGTCAAGAAAATAATAATGAAAAATTGGATTACGCGTAGCAGGCGTTCTTTGCAAACTACTCCAAAAAAGAGGAAGTGTAATTGCCTCCGTTGCATAATGTGTTTAAATGTAGTTACATAAAGACTGTACTTTTTCGACACTTTTTCTGTAGATTGCAGTCGATCTCTTAACCATTCGGGACCATAGGTGCATAGAAGCACCTTCATAAAGAGCTTACAAAATTTGTTCTGGCACCAGTAAAAAAGAAAAGTAATATTTGCTTTGTTTAATTCGAGCATTTTCACAATTATTTAAGTAAAGGTAACTTCTTTTAAAAAAGTGGTACCAACCGAATAAAATTTGTGTAAAAGCCACCGGTCCCGAAAGGGTTAACAAATAAATTATGTAAACATAATTTTACTTTTTTTTCTTTTCCCTTTCTAATACATTGATGTTACGTTGTTGCTGAAATAACAATGAAAATTTAATGTAAAAAAATAAGTCGATAATTTAAATAGTGAAAGTAGGCAACAGTTATTAATTTGAATCTACTAATACGTTTCATTGTACTCATTTAGTTTCATTTTGTTATTACATCCATGATTATAGTCCAGATATGAATGTTTTTTTTTTTTTTTTAATATTTTTATTTATAACTTCATTCTGTTCTTATTACAAGCGCGGCATAACTACCGCACAAGTGCGGCGTCTCAGCCTGACTGTACGGGGGACGCGCCGCTGTGTAATGTTTTAGAAAAAAATTGTTAAAAAATATTAATAATTTGTTTTGAATTTTTTGTCGCAATACACGCGTTGTATATTTAAAATTAAATAGCACAGCATGATTTTTTTAATTTTATGTCCACCATGAGACTTTATACACACATTCAAAAAAATGTGCGGCATTATTCCCGGAATTACCCTACTAAAAAAAATATTTTAAATAAAAAACTTAAGTGGATTTATAAATATTGCACAAATTTATTATAAATTCAGATTTAATTAATTAATCTTAATTGGCAAAATCCTTTTAAAATTTATCCCACCAGTAGCCGAGAGGTTCTGCTCTCGAAGCTGGTAGACGGGAGGTGCTGGGTTCGAACCCAATCGCGCCCGTCGGTCTAATCGTTCGGTGTTTTCCGTGGTTTTCTTCGTACCTTATATTTCCTCTCGTAAATACGGCTTAAGTTCCTTTAGAAAGACCACTCCACGGAGGGCATTCCCACCGCTTCGGGACTATATCCTTTGTGTTGATAATTGGCCGTCATAAAACTACACACACCCTTTTAAAATTTATTAAATGATTCTGTAAATTACCTAATGTAGTTTAAAAAATTCACAAATATACTTTAGAAAATGAAATTTTCATGAATTCATTATCTGGGACATAAAGGATTAAACTCTAGAAACTCTTCTCTGGGAAGTGTGGCTCTATCCGTTGTATTCACCATTTGTATCGCTTTATGCAGAACGCTCTTCCTGAGAAGTGATTTAACTCTTACGAAAATTTGGCTTGATGAGCGAATTTCTTAATAAAAACTAGAACGAAAAAGCATGCATCAGCGTAGATTATGAAACAGTGTTAAGAAATTCCTTTTTTTATACAATGAAATCAGATATCTAAATAAACAAGAAAGAAAAAAATCATCCGTCAAGAATAGGTTACGAAACACTTTCCAACACATTTAAATTAATGTTAAAAAACTTGACCGTTTAATAAGATGAAACAGGATGTCTAATTGAATCTTTTGGAAACGTATAACACATTCGAAAACCCAATTTTAGCAATTGCCATCTACAGACGGAAAATTATCCGAATTCTTTTATAGAAGACCTGTGTATTATGTATAGATTTCTATCTATAAACTGCATGCATGGATAAATTTAGTTCAGTTTGGAAATACATACCACAGTTGAAAATTCCCCTTCAGCAATTTCTGCTTATAAGGAGAATGGAACGTGAATTCTTTTCTGCAACCCTTTATACTGATATAAGATGTATACACAACGAGTGACATGCAAAAAATTAGTTAAATTTAAAAGCGCATACCGAAATTCAAAGCACACTTCCAGCAATTATTGCTCAAAGGCAGTACTGTAACCGATTTCTTTTGTGTTACTGTAAACGAACGATAATTGCTATGAATGTATAGTAATCATCTTGTAGTGAAATTCAGTGATTTATATCAATTTCAATACATTTGAAATAGCGCAATGTCATTAAAGTACACTGCAAACGATTTTTCCCCATTGACTATAATGTAACGGAATTCTTTTAAGTGCCCCTGTAAATGAACTATTAATGCTGCACACTTTCATATTCAATACCGAACATTTCATGGTAAACATTATCAATTTATATTAATTGCATGAAAATCCGAGTATATTTATGTGAGTTAGAGCGTGGATGGACAGACAGACAGACGGACAGACAAACCGAATTCATAAACATTTTTCAACTATGTTGGAAAGTGTTAAAAAAAAAAGCACCTAACGCTGTAAACGTCCATTTTCAGCAAGTTGCTGTCCATATCCGGTAATGTGTGCGAATTCTTTCGTGCAGCCCTTTACATGATCTATAGAATTTATGTACAGCACGTTATACAGTAGAGCGCCGATTATCCGAACAAGTCGGGACCGACCCTAGTTCGGATAAGCAAAAGTTTGGATAAATGGACAGACAATTTAAGGGATGTTTCTGACTATGCTCAAACTTTCACACGTTATCTAAGCTTAGGACTGGCAGCACCACGGTACTGGCATGTTTAATTTTTTTTTGTCTTTTTTTTTTATTATCATTTTTTGTTGTTGTTGTTGTTGCTGCTTAAATTTTTATCATTATTTTTTTCTCTCCTTTTATTATTTTCTGAACTACAGAGAGTATAATTTAAGGAAAAAAGCTTTTGAGTGTTGCTTGGTTCAACGAAGACATTCTTTTCAATGCTGCCATATCTCGAATTCTTCTTAAATACGTTACTTGAATAGGATCAGCGTTCTTCTCCCGTTCGAGCCATTCCATAGCTGTTTCCAAACATTCAAAGGCTTCGTTATGTGATGGGCCTGGGTTATTTTCAGAGCATTCGTTTCCATTTTCTCCAATTTTTTTATTTCATCATGAATTTCATCCATAATTTCATCATAATTTAAAATCTGATATCCAGGATCATGTACTTCACTATTTAACCACTCGTGAATTTCATTTAGTTTATAGCTTAGGATTATTCCCATGTCCTTTATTGTTTTTACATTCTTTATTTTCTGACCCACTATCTGTTTTTTCTTTATTTAAAATTGTATTCCAAGCCAATGGATAATTGGGAGTTCGGTTAAAAAAAAATTTTGGGAGAAATAGGCTGTTCGGATAACTGGAAGTTCGGTTAAAAAAAATTTTTTGAGAGAAATAGGCTGTTCGGATAATTGGAAGTTCGGTTAATTGGAGTTTGGATAATCGGCTGTCTACTGTATATTAAAAAATAGTTAAGCTTCAAAATACATACCACAGCTGAAAACGCACTTCCAGTAATGATAGCCCATAGTCCGTCCTGTTATCGAATTGCTTGAGTGTCTCTTTAAAGTAGTGCTGCACAACCTTTTGGCCAGAAAATTGTTTGCCACCACAAAAAATTTAAAAGTAACATTTGAATTATTTAATAGCAAACTTTCTGTCAATCAATTAGGAAAATTATTCTGCATAAAAATAGTGGTATTAGTGGTGGTCCGCGGGCCACAGGTTGTGCATCCCTACTTTAAAGGAACGATAAATGCTATGCACTCTACCATCTGTACGAAACATGTTGTAGTACACTTCAGTGATCCATATCAAATTTATTATGTTTGATGTACCTTAGCATCACTAAAATGCACCGCAAATGCATAATCTTCTTCATACATCTCACAATGAAGTGGAATTTTCTAGTGCGTCGTCCCAATAAAATAACATATAACTCCCACCTGAACTCACCACAGAGAATATAATTTTTACTTTTTTCAAACTTTATGTGTTTACAATTTATTTTAAGTGAGGGATTCAGGGGAGGTGGGGGTGGGGTAGCCTTCTTGGTGGTGGAACGCGGCCTACATTGCGTATGCAGACCACAAGAACGCCAGCTAAAAAATCTTGCCCTTGCCGGATTTCACTGTTCTTACGTCCATGATTATATGAAACCACTGAAAGAAAATAATAATAATAATAATAATAATAACAATCATATCATCAGCAGAAAGATATCATTGGACATGCCCTAAAAAATCAATAAATAAGATATTACACTAGATTAATTTTGAAGTCATTTTTCTCCAAATGACGTCTTTTTGGTTTAACGCACAGGATATCTTAAAAACTTCTGAATATTTTTTCAAAACATATGTTTCATGTTAGTCTGTATAAACTGAACCTGAAATTTCCTTTTTATTGTTCAAACAGATACATTTTATAGGTGATTATACTGTTGAAATTTTAAAGTTTTGTATTAGCTTAATACAACTTTGTATTAAAAATATAAAAATGCTTTAGATACAAATTTATTTTGGTTCAGTGCAATTTTTACAATCTGAAGTATAATTAGGCACAAAAAATTTCATTCTAGTTGCAAAATTTACTTTGTAATCGTGTGCGCAAGCTCTTATAGCAATTTTCTGCTCGACAAATTTCTGACATTTTGGAGCCCCCTGTAAATACTAATTCTGCATCTGCAATTTTTTAAATACATGAAGTGAAAGAACATAGGGTAGACCAGGGCACGTTTACGCAACGCACTTTTCTGGAAACGAGTTATAGCTGTCGCGCCACCAGTCACGACAGATTGATGCTGCGCTTATAATATGCGTAAACGTGCCCTACGTGATGCGTAAATTTACCCCGTTCCCGAGGTGTAAGTATACGCAACAGACTTGAACTAAAAAAAAAATTTTTTTTTACGGTTAAAAACACAAATTGGGCAACAACTGAATACAGAAATTTTGACTTTATTAACTGCTTTATAAAACCACAATGTCTACAATTTCCTAAGTTGAAACATAAAAATTAGAAAATTCATTGAAAAAAAATCCGCGTAAATATACCCCGGTTTACCTTATTTATATCTTTCATTTTAATAAAAATTGTGTTTTAAAGTCACATACAATTTAAGATATTAAAGGTTGAAAACTGTCCTTTTTTTTCTTTTTCTAAAATTTTAAGAGTCCGGCAGCATTCGAATGTTGATACGATCATTTGTTACAAAGTTAGGCAAGTTTTATAAATAACAAAGTCATGAATGGTTTTATGAATACAAAATTATGAATACACGGATTTTGACAACCCTAATGACCTTGAAGAACACTCGGATGATCCTGGTGTTGATTATTCCTATTTTTAGGATATTTAATAAGTCTGAGATTATTTGAGATGATATAAGGAACATGTTCCGAAAGTAAAATAAATGTGATAAAGCATTGCTCAATAATAAGGCATATCTTTCGACTTTATATTCATAAAACCTACCATAACTTAGTAATGAATGATCGTATCGACTTGCGGATAGCGCCATTCGATTCAGAATATAAAAAGTATGTAGCAAACATAAATGATCCCCCATTTGACCTTGTTAAAAAAAAGTTGAATTCTCCCCATACATTAACACGGGGGAGCATTTTCCCCTGTGTTAAAATGCTCCCCTTTTGACACTTAAAATACGGTAAAACAACTTTATTTTTTGTGGACTCACCGGATCTTCATTTAAGGGGCAGAAACGATGTTCTTCCCAAATTTTCGTGAATGGACATCAGTTGTTACTGTAAAAACCTATTTTATCTCCATAAAGTATCATTTTAGACTTTGTATTCATACAACTTACCGTGACTTTGTAAAAAAAAAAAAAAAAAAAAAAAAAAATGATCGTATCGACTTTTGGATGGTGTCATTCGATTCACAATTAAAATATACATAAGAAACGATACCCTACTTGACCTACTTAAAATTTTTTTAATTCTCCCCCTTCACTGGTTTAAAAATGCGCGCCCTCCTTTTGCCCCCAAAACATAGTAAAACAATAACAACGCGTATAATAATCACTTATAAACAGATTAAGCGAAATAATGCTATAAAAAGGGATAAAATATCTTTAATCAGATTGACGACCGTTTCATCGCACAAACGGCGACATTTTCAAAATCATTCATGATAGAAAATTCTATCATGATAATTCCCGATCATGAATGATTTTGAAGATGTCGCCGTTTGTGCGATGGTATGGTCGTCAATCTAAATAAAGATATTTTACCACTTTTTATAGCATTATTTAGCTTAATAGTAAAACCACTTTATTTTTTAGGGACTCACCGGATCTTCATTTCTAGTGCCAAACGAAGTTCTTCCAAAGAATATCTACTTTATAATCTTTGGTTCATCCTTTCCACATTTTGGTGAATGTCATCAGTCGCTTAGAGAAAAAAAAAAAAAAACCGACGTTATCTGTACTAAAAATAAAACAATGTTTTTTAAAAAAAAGAAAAGTAACGTAACGTGTTCCTGTTCCTACACTAAGATCTTCAATTCATAAATAAATCATCAAAATAATAAATGTTTCCAGTTCTGATTTAACATGCACCATAAACTGACACGCATAGTTAAATAAAGACGCATTATTGTAATCTCATTCACGTGCTTAGAATTAGAATAACTTATAAAAACTCTTATGCTGTTATAAAAAAAGTACGAAAGATCATGCAATACGTGTAAATTATGAAACACTTTCTAACATTAGTCAGACTGTTATAACAAAGCTGACATTTTTTAATACAATGAAAGTAGATATGTAAATAAATAATTTAAAAAACACATAAGGCAATCAAAAACTCATTTTCTACTAACAACTCGACATAGGCTCTGAATGCAATTTCTTTTGTGCAGCCCTGTACAGATTTTTATGCGCATACATCATATGCTTTAGTTTATATAAACTAAAGCAGTTACTTCTAACAATATTTTCAAACTTCATCATGTTATGTTAGAAGAAAATAATAAACATTTATTAAGCAATTTAAATGAATAAGCATGAAAAATAAGAACCTAAATTATCTTTATTCAGTCATGATTCAAAGTTTCATAAAAATCCTCTTAAATTCCGCACAGTCACTGTAGGATGTAATACATATAATACTCGTTCTAATACCTTATTTTTAAATATTCTTACACAAATTTATGAGTTATCAGTTAAAAAAGACAACACTCATTGTATTAAAAACAGTTTTGAATTGGTGGATAAAATAAAGCCATTAGCATATGTGAAAAATACTATTACTTTAGATTTCAAAGGCCTATTTAATAATATCATTCTAAAAGACTTACAATCTACTATTAATGCATTATTTATAGAATATTTCCCTTTATTAAATTTACCTGATAATATTGATACTGACTACTTCAAATCTTTGACTAATTTTCTATTATTTCATAATTTTATCTTCCAAGACAATGCTCTTTTTCTTCAGATACAGGGCATATCTCAAGGCGTTGCTTCATCAAGCATGTTATCAGATTTATATCTTTATTTTTATGAAAGAGAATTTATTAACAATAATATATTGCTCTACAGATACATAGATGATATAATTATTCTTTCTGTTAATGATAATAATTCTATATCTCTTCCTGTAAAGTACCCTTCTAATCTACAACTTAACCCTACTTATTCAAATAATTCTAATATCAATTTTATGGATGTTAAAGTTAATATTTTACCTAATAACACCCTAAACATTCATCATTTTTGATAAACGTAATGACTTTTCATTTAATGTAATTAATTTTACTAACTTCAATTCCTGCTTACATATTTCAGTTTATAGAAATATTCTACTTAATCTTAGTTTTCGTATCAAACGTTTATGTTCCTCCCAATTCTTACAGCCTAATATATTTAAATTAAAGCAATTAGCATTGTCTTATAATTATCCCGTCTCTATTATATCTGCATGGATCAAATCTTAACATTCATTTTTTCTACTTTTTAGTTTTTACTAGTATGGGCATTAATATATTATATAGATCTTTATGACAAACGTTAAGACTTTCAATTCAAAGTTAATAGATTTACTCATTTTAAATCCTGTCTACATATTTCAGTTTACCGTAATATACTACTTAATCATTTGTATAGAATCAAGAGTTTATGTTCCTCACATCTTGTCAATAAAAACATTAAATAATTAATATTTGATGCATTAAATCACGATTTTCCTAAGAAATTCATATATTCCTTAATCTACAACTAATTAATGATCTAAACAATGGATAGTAGGGAGGTTTCTTGTAAGTTACTATTAACATTTTGCGTAATAAAAAAATATATAAAAAAATCATAAAAAACTAAAAATAAACAGAAAAAAAATTAAAAATACAAAATATAATTAAATTTTTTTAAATAGGTTGACTGGGTGGGTAGAAGTTAAATTATGGAGGAGGAAGGAGTTGTCTGGATAATTTATACGCAAATGTTGATTTAATAAATATATTTAAAAAAGCAAAAAAAAGGGGAATGGTACATTAAATTTATGAGTTTCTATATTTATTTTGGTCCTTATGAATCTGCTGTCCTTAGTAAATAATATTTATATTATAAATTAAAAATAAAAAAAAATATAAAAATATAATTAAAAATATTTATATTATATTAATTTACATCACTTTTATTGATTTACTTCAAAATATTATAATTTATAATAGTGCATGCTAATACAGCATATGATACATGTATTTATCGGTATGTAGAAATGTTGTAATTTGTTTGTATATAACAACCCCCCACCCCCATCTGTAAAGAAACAATTTAAAATTTATAACATTAAATTTATTAAGTGATTAATAGAATCATACTTTTATATTATTATATTTGTAACTTATTTGAAATTATTATTAATTTACTTCATTTTAAATAAAATAATTAAAAATAATTGTAAACATTATATTAAAGTTTCTAAATGATTATTATAGATGTTCTGTTAAGCGGCTTTAGTATGATAATTGTTGTGCTGTTTTAATATTAATTAATGAGGTTCAAATATTTGCAATATGCAATTTTTCTACAGTTATTTTTGGCAATCTCCAATAGATGGAACTACTACAAATTATATCTACTATTTTTAGCTGTGATTGTGAACTCGTATGGCATTTTTAACTTTTTAGTTTTTTGAAGTTTCATTAGATGGCAGCATTAAATAATTATTTATTCAGTTCTAAAATAATTATGTTGTCATACTTTATTATATTATTTATCTTATTTATTACATGTTTATTTTAAACATCTACTTCTTTTTGTACTTTTTAGTAATAATTTAATCCAGTATCCTTAAGATAGCATAAAATAATTTTTATTATATAGAAAATTTAAGTTAATTATAATTATTATATTTAAAAGAATGTTAATATTATCTGCAAGCTGTGATGATTTAAAACCGTAAGGATTCGCTTTTAACTGTACCATTTAATTTGGCGGGATTTTCGCTGTGCTAAAATGGGATACATGTTTGTGATTATGATATGGTCATAGCAATTCTCTTGTGGGGAAGTCTTTTAAATGTTCCAATTTTGTTCATATTGTTCATTATTACGGATCTTGCATTGATTAATTATTTATTTAAATCAATTTATAAGGCATAGTAAATTTATACTTATTGGAGTATAGTCGATCGGATACATAATGGAATTCAATTTTTAGCTTATTGCTGGATTCTATTACAGAAATAGGCTATGTTTTTGCTTATATTTGTATTTCATGCACCTTTGAAGAAGTGAAATGCTATATAAGCTTCCTGCTACATCCGTCCAATTGATCTATTATTTGTTTACGATACGTCTTTTAATGGATCAACAATATTTCGCTGGTTATTTGTATCTTTTGTCTCTAATAGGTTATTGTATCAAAATTTGGTGGTTTTTCATATGTTTTATATGGATTAATCGTCCGCAATGTGCTGGTGAATTAGTGGTATTGTGCTTGATTTTGTATTACAAGTTATAGGTTCCATCTTTACTTTGTATAATGTCAGTGTTATGTATTGAAGCTAAATTGATTAATTTAACTTTAGTAATTGGAAATAGACGAGGAATTTCAATTATTTAATGGTTATATATATATATATATCAGTGGCGTGGCGTCCGGTCATCGCTGGGTGCGGCGATGACCAAACAATATTTTAAAACTCTTAATAAGCTTTTAAAACTCTACGATCCAGTTTTAGCAGAACATTTGGAGTTCATGTATAAGTGAAGGTAAGATTTAAAGTTTCTTTTTTGAACATTCAACCATTGAATTTTAGAGTTAATAATTTTTCACCACAAACTTAAATAATTGCGATGACCACCGAAAATTTTCACGCCACGCCACTGATATATATATATATATATATATACATTGAGGTGACAAAAGTCATGGGATAGCAATATGCAAATATATAGATGGCAGTAGTGTCGGTTACAAATTGTATAAATGGTCCGTGCCTGGGCAGGACTTTCATTTGTGTTCAAATGCTTCGTGTGAGAAGGTTGATTATGTGATTCTGGCCACACGGCGAGAATTAACGGATTTCGAACGCGGTATGCTAGTTGGAGCCAGAAGTATGGCACATTCCATTTCGGAAATCGTTACGGAATTCAACATTCCGAGATCCACAGTGTCAAGAGTGTGCCGAGAATACCTAAATTCAGGCATAACCTCCCATAATGGACAACGCAGTGGTCGACCGCCGTCACTTAATGACTGCGACTAGCAACATCTGGGTAGATTTGTCAGTGTGAACAGACAAGCAACACTGCGTGAAATAACCTCAGAAATGAATGTGGGACGTCCGAGTCCGGCGAAATTTGGCTTTAATGGGCTATGGCAGCAGAAGACCGACTCGAGTGCCATTACTAAAAACACGAGATCGCCAACAGCGGCGCTCCCGGGCTTGTGACCATATCAGTTGGACCGTAGATGACTGGAAAAAAGTGGCTTGGTCAGATAAATCACGATTTCAGTTGGTAAGAGCTGATGGAAGGGTACGAGTGCGGCGCAGACCCCATGAAGCCATGGACCGAAGTTGTCAACAAGGCACTGTACAAGCTGGTGGTTGCTCCATAATGGTGTGGGCTGTGTTTACATGGAATGGACTGGGTCTGTTGGTCAAACTGAATCGATCGTAAGCTGAAAATGATTACGTTCAGATACTGGGAGACCACTTGCAATCATTCATGGACCCAAACAACGATGGAATTTTCCAGGATAACAATGCGCCATGTCACCGGGCCATAACTGTTTGCGATTGGTTTGAAGAACATTCTGGAGAATTCCAACGGATGATTTGGCCACCGCAATCGTCCGACACGATTCCCATCAAACATTTATGGGACATAATCGAGAGATCAGTTCGTGCACAAAATCCTCCACCGGCAACATTTTCGGAATTATGGACGTCTATAGAGGCTGCATGGCTCAATATTTCTCCAGAGAACTTCCAACGACTCGTGGAGTCCATGCCACGTCGTGTTCCTGCACTTCGCCGGGCAAACGGAAGATCGACACGTTATTAGCAGGGTATCCCATGACTTTTGTCACCTCAGTGCATATATATATATGTATGAATAATCACAAACACTATTATGAAGGGTGAGATGTGGATTGCTGAAAAAATTATAAAAACATACACAACAATTTGTTTTTAAAAATGTATGTGTGTATGGTTTACATACATTATACAATCTTATCAAAAATCAAAATCAAAAAGCCAATTTGTAGGATTGAGGTAGGGAAAGCTAAAAAAAAGTTTAAAAACCTTATTTGTACATATGTGTGTGAGCAGGTATATGTGTATGTATATTTGCTTATATATTGTATGGATATATATTATATATAAGGAGTATAATGTATTTCACATCATAAATTTTTCCTTAATATTTCACATATTGACACATAATACAAGGCTATATATTACTATCTCAAAATAATCCTCTTTGTTTCTTAAATGTTATTTATATACTCCTTTTTTTATTTTATAAAATTTGTTTTAAAATGGTTAATTTAATCAATGTCCTTTTATTTATATTTTTATTTATTTATTTAATTATTTTATATTTACTCATTACTTATTAAGTTTATTCCTATTTTTTCATTCTACTTTAAATAAATGTTAATTTAAGTCATTTCTTGATTTCTTCAATAGATTTCACTTTTTTATGGGCATAGATGGCAGAACCAAACATTTTAATTAAAAATCTAGTTACAATATAGTTTTCCCATTTCCCACCAGATGGCAGCAATGTTTTGGTTTTCAGTAACTATTTGCTGGCCACATGATTTAAGAATCTTAAATCTGATTGCATCCTCACATGTTACAATATTGTGGGTCAACTTTCTTAAGTCTTGGATTCTTGTCTATAAATGAGGTGTTGTGCTCTAATCATTTTTTAATTTTTAATATCTTGTGTGAAGGTTATTTTTCTTTAGATCTCTTGGTTTTTTATAATTTATCCTGTTTTATGATACGCTATTAGGAGCTAAATTTTGTCATTTTAGTCTTAATGCCGACAAAATAAATCTTCAATATGAATTAAACCTGCAAGCTTCTCTGACGATTCTTTGGGTTTTTCACAGTTTCTTATTTTACATACTGGTCTCCTATGTTCATATCTTGTTCATGTTTAGAATTTTACCATTTGTTCATATATTTGTGATTTCATCTTTTATATATGTATATATATACAGTACAGTCCCGATTATCCGCGAAATTGGGTGGTAAGGGCACCGCGGATAACCTGGAAAAGACAGAAAATGGGATGCAAGCACGAAAAAAAGAAAATTAAACATAAAAACTATGTTTTAGCGTATAAAAGACATAATAAAACGTTTAAAATACATACGCATGCACAGTGCAGCTGAAAGCTTTGCTTTACGTCTAAATCACTAAAATAAAGAACAGTAAACAAGAAACAATGCCATACATATACTGTACAAAAAGTGTCGAGTTACACCTTTTTAAAAAAAATCAGTCACTTGTTTTTGCTTCTTGCTTTGGAAACACCTTTTCTATCTCAAAAATGAAGCTATTCTTGATATGCTTCCCTGGAATTTATTATAATAGTCTTATTTAATTGTTAAATATTTTAATTGCTGTGGTTTACATTTTGTTAATAAAATCAAGAAAAGACATCAAGACTTTATATCTGATATTTTAAACATGGCAACCGAATCTAGAAATATTCTTCTATTGCTTTCGAATGCATGAATTTTTCTGTTTATATTTATTAGTAGGGCTTATTGTATTTTCCTTCCTGTTGGCTTAAATTAAAAGAAAAAAAAAAAAAAAAAATTCGCTTCGCGGATATATATATATATATATGTGTGTATATATATATATAATAATAATAATATAATAATAATAAAAATTTCATTAACAATACCAAAAATCAATTTTATATGAAAACTAGAAATTATGTATTCAAATAAAATTTTGAAATTTATTAAAAGCGATATTTTCGTATTGACCTCGTGATAGGAATTAACAGTCGGAGAAATCGTCAAAGATCGCCAGCCTTTTTTATTCTGATAATTCCAATGGTTCAAGTGTGGTTCGATTACAAGTCTTAAATTTGTGTTTTATTTATTTTTTATTTTTAGATTAATAAAGTTTTAATTTCGTTATGGAATATAAGCTAGAAACAAATGCTGAACTATTTTATTTATATTAGTAAAGTGTAAACATATTTATACTTTGTAATCGTCTGTCTACAATTGACAAAGATAGATTTTTAAAAAAAATCATGGTTGAAAATTATAAAAAAAAAAAAAAAAGAGTAAATTGCGATGCAGTTTTCAAACAAATTACAATATATATAATTTTCAAACAAATTGCATTTGAAAGTAATTTTTGTTTTCTCGATTCGACGGTGTAACAATTTAAATGTGCGATATTTAGAAATTAAAAAAAAATTACGGTAAAATATAATGAAAGTTAAATTTAATCATCTGCTTTTGCCATCGTCAAAGTGACATCAGCGTTACGCACGGACATATTTATCCTTTATACTATATGGCAATGTATCCATACGCTTTTGTTTAACCCTAATGAATTCCTATTATACTCAGACAGTGTAGTAAAATTTAGATGAAAAGCAAACAACATATTTAACAAGTTGGAAATTGCATGTCAAACGTGGCAAATGAGCTGCGTTCGCATATAACTAATCTTATAAATATTTTTTTGCACCGCATATTGCACTGAATGTAAATTTTAAGAGCACTTCATAAGTGCATATTCATTTCATTCTGTTCGAAAGGTATAACATCATTAAAATGCACTTGAAATATTTTTTCTCATTGGCTGTAATGTAACGGAAAAATTTCGACTGTCCCTGTAATTAAACTATAAATCCGATTTTCATAAAATTTGAAATGACTCGACAAAATTTTGGAACAAATATACATTTAAAATTTCAGACCATTCGGTTGGGTAGTTTTTGCTCTGTTATATGCGGACGGACGGACTGATACACGGATTGAACGACGACTATAGGTGCTACGTATTTTTATAATTACGAACATACCTAAAAACGAATGTTCATCAAATCAAGAGCATACAAGATAAATTAATTGTAAAGGAAAACGTATTCTTTTGGGAATTTTTTCTGTCATCTATGACGTTATTTTGTTTGTACAAAAGCAGTGAATGAGTGTTTGTGGTATTACTTTAGTTTCAGGTCACAAAAGGTTAAAGAATCTATTTAAAATAATTTTGATTTTCTGCCTAAATTGATTTTGTTAAAATGGTATTAATAATTAGTTTGAACGATTAATTATTCTCATAAATATTTTATAAATAAGTGATAATTCTAATTGTTCAATTTGTTTAAAAATGACTTCTTGATCCCCTCGCATAATGTTTAAATTTCAACGCCACTGAGATAGTTGAACGATTTTCAGAAAAATAAATGAAGCTGAAAGGAGCACCTATGTCAATCCTTTTACATCATTATTGCAGATCCATTTCAGGAAGTACATTTTATTCAGAAATTCTGAATCCATGCCTGAAATTTCGATAGAGATTTTTTCTTATTTATGTAATCATGAAACGTCCGTCATTAAATAAAGCAAAATTACTATTCAGAATTTCTGGTATGAATTCAGAATAAAAAAAGAAATTCCTAAAATGTACGCTTCGAATGTAAATGGGTTAAAGAAGCACGAAACAATTAAAAAATGTAGTACTTTTTGATGTTTTATTTATTATTTAAAAGAAGAGTAAACTTATTACATTTTCATGTGAAAAGTTTATCTATTAACTTTATGCATAAAATAATTTATATAAAAATTTTTCTTAGAATGCAATTAATAGAATCTTCAATAGAATTTTTACAAAATGCAATAATTAGTTTGAACGATTAATTATTTACATTAATATTTTTAAAATTCTTAATAATTCTAATTGTTCAAGAATATAAGTACTTTTTAATGTTTTTTTTATTATTTATCATTTAAAAGGAAAGTAACTTATTACATTTTCATGTGAAAAAGTTTACCTATTAACTTTATGCATAGAAGAATTTATATGGAAACTTTTTTAGAATACAAATAATAGAACCTCCAATAGAAATATCTTAGAATGCAATAATTAGTTTGAACGATTAATCCTCCTTATAAATATTTTATAAATTACTAATAATTCTAATTGTTCAAGAATATAAGTACTTTTTAATATTTTTTCTTAATATTTATTATTTAAAAAGAAAGTAAACTTATAACATTTTCATGTGAAAAAGTTCATATATTAATTTTATGCATAAAATAATTTATATGGAAATTTCTTTTAGAATGCAAATAATAGAATTTCTAATAGAAATCTCTTAGATTGAAATAATTTGAACGAGTATTCTCATAAATTAATTAATCTCATAAATTCTAATTGTTCAATAATGTAAGTACTTTTAATATATTTTTTTAATTATTTATCATTTAAAAGAAAAGTAAACTCATTACATTTTCATGTGGTAAAGTTAATCTATTAACTTTATGCATAAAAGATGTTATATGGAAATTTCTTTTAGAATGCAGATAATAGAATCTCCAAAAAAATCTCTAATAGAAATCGCTTAGAATACAATAATTGGTTTGAACGATTAATTGTTCTCATAAATTAATTAATATCACAAATTTTAATTGTTCAAGAATATAAGTATTTTTTTAATATTTATTATTTAAACGAAAAGTAAACTTTCATGTGAAAAAGGTTATCTAATAAGTTAATGCACAAAAGAATTTATATGGATAATTCTTTTAGAGAGCAAATGATAGAATCTTATAATTCCTTAGAAAATAAAACGACTAAAAACGACAATAAAATGACAATATAAAACTAAAATCGTGGTTATGTTTATGCTGACAATAAAGAACCAAATAAAAATGCTTTTATTTTATTATCGTCTTAATTCTATTTGACCGAAAAAGGAAAAAGAAAAACGAAACAAGGAAAAATAATTTTTCTCTCGGGCACATCTGAAAAAATGGGTAATGCAATGCATGAAATTATGTTATTCTAATTTTATCGTATTCTCAACCTCAGGATTCTGTAATCGAAATTTTCTCGCATTTGATTTCATGAAAATCTGTAATCATAATTTTATTATATTCGATCTCATAAGAATAGTTATTTTTTACATATAATTTTGACAAAAATGAAAATGTTATTGTGATTTTTAAGTTTAGGTATTTTCTTTTTCAAACATAAATCACGGTCTATTTTTGAAAACTGAAATTACTCTCATTCATAATTTGACACTGATTTTTTTGTTTGTGGATATTGTTTATTTGAAAACAAAAATCTCCTTCGGCATTTCTCTTCTTCTCAATTACAGACAATTAAATACTCTCACGAAGCTTTATATGAGATTTGTCAGAATACGTGGAAGGGGGATAAAACATTCCACATTCGAGATAGATGGAGTCATTATGGGGAACTGCAAAGTATGGAGCAATTAAATCTTTTCTTAAATAGAAAAGTAATAACAGATTTATTTTTATAAAAGAGAATCGATTTATGATCGCGCAGTACACAGTTAAGAAAAAAATCTGTGAAATTACAAAGAATCTACTGATAATCTAATTGATTCTATTATCTATCTATTATTCTATTATCTTAAGTCTTATGAAAAATTACGGAGATTACAAAAACAGAGATTCTGTTAAATAACAGCAATTATTCGATAAATTTACAGTAGACTCTGTAAATTTACGTCGATGAAAATACAGAAGACTCCTCTGTGTTTTATTTATTTATTTTTAATAATAATAATAACTTAATTTATTTTTCGAAATTAGCAAATTTTTAAACTTTGAAGAATTAGAATTTTCCGAGTGAATTTGAACTGATGTACCATTTAATTTAATATTTACAATATTTATTTCGAGACGGCCCGGGATTTGAACCAGAGTCTTCTTGGGTAGCAGACAAACATCTTACTGACTACGTTATTGTAGGTGTTGCTACGGTACGCAAAGGATGTCTCACATGATTCAGCGAGAAAATACTGTTTGATGTGAAAAATCCGGCATTCGGAAATCCGTCATCAAAGTCATCTCCCCCCTACGGCAGAAAGAAAATAGAAATTGTTTACGGTTTAAAAGCTCATAAGTCGAAATCGATAGATTCGCAGGCAGCGAGATCACTGACGCTGTGCTAAATTGGACTGCAGATAACAGTGGTAAAAAGCTTAAGTGTAACGGGGAGGAGGAACCGGCAGAACAAAAGATGTCACTGGAAATATGCATAAATTTGAATGGAAAATTAATATCTGCTTTAGAAAAGCAGACTATATTTCCGAAATCTTGTATAAAATCCAAGAAAAACTTGTTAAGAACGGCCAAAAATATAATAAAATGAAGCAAATAAAATTGACACTGATGTTCTGGAAATTACATGCGGAGAAGTGGCTTTACTGATATTATTATTATTATTATTATTATTATTATTATTATTATTATTATTATTATTTTGTAACATAGAAAGTACTAATTAAAGTAAGTTTTTTTTTAAATATTTAGTTTTCTCTTTTTCTCATATAATTATCACTTGGTAATGAATTAAGTTATCATTAAAGGTACCATGAAGAATATAGGAGGTGCTTCTGATTTCTTTAGGAAGAAATCTGGAATTTTCAAAAATCCGGCTTAGTCTCGGCTCCGACAATGCCGGATATTCGAGGTTATACTGTACATTTACTTTTAATAGTATTACCAAGCTTCGTGCACAACGTGAAAGAAACAACTGCAAAGTTATTGTTGATAAAAATCTCCGCTAACTTCGCAGAGACTAATTTTCCCTTGCTAAAATATTTACATTTTTAATGAAACAATTTTTAAACCAAATTTTCTTCTTTTATATTTCTAATAAAATTGTAAAAGAATTTTAAAAGTGTGTATTTTGAATTACAGGTTATAACAAAGATTAACTAGTCGGATGTGGTCATCCGAAAACTTTCTTCTATCTCATACATATTAATGCTGCAAAATTAACTACTACAGGGCCAAAATTAAATGACAATCCATGATCATCATGAAAATTCTAAAGATATGAAATTCCGTGCATTAGTTCTTGAGACAAGAGAATCGCTAAAATCGTGTAAACCCTGAAAAATGCAGCATAGCAACGCTACATGTTAGGAGATTTACACAAACACCTAATCAGCAACTACTTATGTCAACGTCTAACTGAATCTGAAGTTTGATGAAAATCCTTGCATTAGTTTTTGAAATAGAGCTATTGCAAAAATCATGAAAAATTCTGCATAGGAGCGCCACCTGTTGGGCGATTTACACCAAAAACTAAACAGCATCAATTTATATCAGGGTCTAACTGAATATGAAGTTTTATGAAAATCCGTGCATTAGTTCTTGAGATATAGTTATTGCAGATATTGTAAAAAATACAGTACAAAAGCCCCACCTGTTGGGCGATGTACACCAAAAACTAAAAAACACTAATTTATATCAGGGACTAACCGAATCTGAAGTTTTATTAATTTTCGTTCATTAGTTTTTGAGATAGAGCGCCCACAAAATTTGTGTCACATACAGAGTGACAGAGTGACATTTTATAAAAACATGTTTTTGGGGATCTCTGACCCCTAAAACATGTAAATCCGTCGAAAACCGGAATTCGAAAACTTTCGAGAGCCCAATACTTTTTTCTTGTAAAGAAAAATATCTTTAAATAAAGTCACCGAAATCCCTGCAGGTATTTTGACATAAAAAAAGGGAAATGTCTGTAAAATGATGACCGATAATATCTATAGAATACATTTAACCGAGAACTAGTGTAAACTTACAGAAAGCCTCGTTTTTTTTTCTCTCTTTATACCGTAATTTTTAACAGTGTAAGATCGTCCTATAATCCAGATTCACTACTTTCTGACACAACTGCGAAATCCTTTACGAATTTTACACTCTTTTATTACACTCAGCCTGACTTTTGTATGAAAGGGTGTAATTTTGTAATAGAGTTTTAACCCAATTGATGAAATGCTAGAATGATAAAAATTACATTCCCAGACGTGTTTCCGATGATAATACAACCTTTTGATATTTTTGAAACTTAATCATACATTAATGTATTAATTTTAAGGCATTTTACCGTTAGCCCGCCACAAGTGATCAATTGCCAAACGTTTTCTGTAACGTGTACAATTGAATATGAGCTGAAGTAACAATGGATTTAATAATGCGCCAACAAATGCTTGCCAAAATATGCGCCAGGGCTATGAAACCACAACAATGAAACATTTTAATGGCTAAAGAGTTGAAAATAAGTGATGAATAAAAAATGAAGAGTGTAACAGAAGAGTGAAAAAAATACGCTTTTATCAATTTTAATTACAGTTTAATATTAATATTAGAAGCTAAATTTCAGTTAGAATTTAATATTAATACAGTTTAATATTAATTGTTTTCCGATTATCCGTTGAGAAAGCAATTTAGACATCCTAAAAAGATAGTTCAAATAAAGTTTTATTTTTTTTCTTCTCTGTTACCCTTCTTTAAGGGCTCTTAAAAAAAGGGGGAAAAAAAGACAAATTTCAACATTTAATATCTTAAATGTATATAATTTTAAAACACAATTTTTATTAGGATGAAAGATATAAGTATGTTCTTTCATTTTATGTATTTAAAAAATTGCAAGTTGCAGAATTAGCATTTACAGGGGGCTCCAAACTCTCAGGCATTTGACGAGCAGAAAATTGGAATAACAACTTACAAAATGCAGGATTACAAAATGCATTTTGTACCGGGTGTCCTAAAAAGGACTGACTGATTTTAAAATTCAATAACTTGGAAACGGTGACACATATTTAAAACATTCTTGCAGGAGGGTTATGCATAAGGTCAAAAGTTCTTTTACGGTGATTTTCGATTTTAGTTCGAATTACAAACAATAGATGGCGCTGTAAGCAATAGGCGCTAAATACTGGCTCGATGTTTTGGCTTTTCTCTTCTTCCATGCGGAAAAAGAAGGTTAAAATGTATTGAGTGGGTCCCGAAGTACCAAAAATCGAGCCTGAATTTAGAGTTTATTGATCACAGCGCCATCTATTGTTTGTAATTCGAACTAAAATCGAAAATCCTTGAAAAAAAACTTTTGACCTCATGCATAACCCTCCTGCAAGAATTTTTTAAATATCTGTCACTGTTTGCAAGTTATTGAATTTTAAAATCAGTCAGTCCTTTTTAGGACACCCGGTTTCTAGAATGGAACTTTTGGTGCTTACTTATACTTTAGATCGTAATAATTAACCTGAACCTAAATAAAGTTGTATTTAAAGCATTTTTATTTTTTTAATACAAAGTTTTATTTAGCTATGGGAAATTTTTAAAAATTTCAACAGTGCAAACGCATAAAAAAATATTTTTTTGAACAATAAAAAGAAAAATTTAGGTTCAGTTTATACAGACTAACATAAAACATACATTTTGAAAATTTCATGAAAAAATATTCAGACTTTTTTTGATATCGGGTGCGTTATGCTTCAAAACGTCATTTGGAGAAAATGACTTCAAAGTTTCCGAAACGCTGCTTCAGCTATTGAACGGGTATAATTCTAAATGCCATAACTTCTGTTCTGATGGTAATTTCAAGGAAACAATTCTATCAAAACGTTCAGAAAAGACAGGAGTTTAACATCTAAAAAATAAATAAATAAATAAATAAAATTTTGAAAATTTTAAAGTTTTAAGAGTCCTGAGACCCCTTAAAAAAAGAAACTGAGCAAAAAGTAAGTATATTTTAATAAATTCACTTGCTTGTGCTTTCTACCAGGCATAAAAAGTGCTATGCATTCTTCATAATCGAGT
This sequence comes from Maratus speciosus, assembly GCA_963932465.1. NCBI lineage: Eukaryota > Metazoa > Arthropoda > Arachnida > Araneae > Salticidae > Maratus > Maratus speciosus. The sequence goes on from OZ010793.1 coordinate 166,624,775, forward strand.
TCGGTGCCCACGCCAAATTAATGTTTATTATAACGGAAACTTTGTATGTGTGTGTGTGGGGGGGGGGGGGGGAACCATTAAATAACCCTTAAATTGCAGTCAAGAAATTCGACGTGAGCTTTCAAAATAAATATTGAATACTTAGAAACGAGCGTTTTTTTTTTTTTTTTTTTTTTTTTTTTTTATAAATAAACTTTTAGGTCGTCAAAGATGAAATTTGTAGTTAATAATATTGCCAACTTTAACAGCGTATTATTTGACATTGGTTTAATATTTTACTGCTCTGTTTTGGTTTTGGGTTTGTTTTTGGGGGGTGTGGGGGGGGGGAATTACACATCTCGCCAGTTTAAAGAAATCATCCATTGTAAGCTATAAAAAATATTAAAGACATTTTTTCTAATTAATTTTGTTGAAAATGGAACGGTCGGCAATTCGCACTGTTATGAAATATGAGTTCTTACGTTGAACTGCGCCAGTGTAGCTCGCACGAAACATTAATAGTGTATTTCGCTCTAGTGTTATTACGCAGCAGACAGTATCAAATTGATTCGTCAAACTTCGTACTGGTAACTTTGACCTCACAAAACAAGCCATGCACTGTAAAAAAAAAAAAAAAAAAAAGGAAAGTTTTCTGTAATTTACGGGGAAACATTTCCGTTAAAATACGGAAACAGTACTGGCGTCTCGATTGCCAGTACGATTTCCGTATTTTATTCCTTTTTTTTTTTTTTTTTTTACAGTGTGCAGTCTCCTAGAATCAAGGGTCAATAAGGACGAATTAAAGGTCTGAACCATCTCAGCGTGTCTATCATTGAAGTTTGGGGTTAGCAAACAGACAATATTAACACATTTAACTCAGATCGGTAAAGTGAAAAGTTTGGATAAGTGGGTTCCTCATTACAGAAATAAAAGCGTTTGGAAAATTGCTTGATGTTGCTTTCTCGTCACAAATCTGATCCATATTTGAATTGAATTGTCACTTGTGATGAGAAATGCATCCAATATGACAATCGCAAACTTTCAACAAAGTTTGATACGGTTTGGATGTACGGTTTGGTTGGACAAGGTTGAATCACCAAAACACGCTCCAAAGTGTAATATTCATCAAAAGAAGCTGATGGTGAGTGTTTGGTGGTCTAGCGCAGGCGTGCTTCATTATGATTTCATGAAACCTGGCTCACCGACTACAGCAGAAATATACTGCAACCAACTGGGTGAAATGATGCAAAAACTTAAAGAAAAACAGGCTACATTGGTCAACAAATCGACTCCTATCTTATTACGTGATAACGCTAGATCGCACACTGCATAGATGAGTGTGGCAAAATTACAGGAATTGGAGTTAGAACTTCTTTTTTATCCTCCATACTCACCAGACTTAGCCCCCACTGACTACCACTTCTTCCCCAATTTGGACAACTTCAAAATACCAAAACAATTTAATTCCGACAATTCTGTAAAATTGTCCTTCCAGGAAACCGTTGATTCTCTTCCGCCAAGGTTTTATACCACCGGTCTGAACAACAACCTGTCGCTTAAATAGCAAAAGTATATAGACAATATGGGCACATAGTTTGATGAATAATATAATTCCTTATATTTGAAAGTTATCAACTAATTTTACCTTTTTTCTACAAATTTCATCTTTAACGACCTGATATTTTTTACTTTTATACTCATTCTATAAAACCAAAGCAATTTTCTGTTAAGGTTTGTCGGTCACTCAGATCTCAAAACCAGTTCTCCAGAAAAATATTTAAATAATATCCCATGTCAACTTTTATCCATAATTTAGAAGGGGAAAAAAATGTCAAGTGGCTACAATATGAACTGAACAACGTATTAAATGAAATTTGAGCGTAATAAAAGACTGCACAATGCATTCCAGGGTTAAAACTGCTCAGCAGAAAATAAAAAAATTTAACTTCTTTTTTTTCTGGATACTCTTTTTTTAAAGAATATATCTTACTTGTTTGTTTCACAAAATATTTTTTTAATGTATGCTTAACTTTATATGAGTTAAAAACCTAGCGGAAACTATTCAATTTTCTAAGATTTTAGCATTTCAAATAAAATTAAGCATTATTCTAAAAAAGAGTAACTACCGCCGCCGCCACCAGTTTTGAATTTTTTGTGACCGGAGGTCTTTCTTCGTTAATATTAAGAAAAATAATGCATACAAAAATATGAAAATCGGTAGTATTATACAGAAATGTTTGATAAACACGCTGATGCAGACTGTTTTCAAATCGAAGAATTATTTTAACAGATATTTAATGCTAAAGTTGGACAAAATCGTTCCACTAAAAAAGTTTTATAGGAGCAAAAACTATAATCGGAATTTAATAATTTTTAGATCATTTTATACGTTATAATTTCCCGGTGTGCAGAATTCATTTATTTTTTTTAATTTGACTCATTTTTCGAGGTTTTATTTCTATTTTAAATTCAAATTTTCAGCATTTCGAGAGATATTTTTTACTTATTTTAGAAAATTGTACTAATTTAACCTGTTGCCAACTGTATAAACAACGGAAACAATAATGTTTGCTTCAAATTAAAAATTTATTTACACGTGACTATTATAAATAGAAAAGATACTTTCAAATTAAAATTAAATAATTGCGTATAAAAAGCAGGAACTTATTGAAATTTACGTCATAAAAAGTATACACGTGAATTTTAAAAGAGAAAAGATATTGTAAAATAATAAATTCTTTAACATGCGTTAGAAGTCTTAAATAGGAGAAATGACGTCATATTTACGTCAAATTACAGTTATTACATAAAATGAACACAAAATAATATTGCAAAACAGTTTAAATTTAGAAATTGCGCTAGACATTTATTTGATATTTTGAGAGGATATTTTCAACTATTTTTGTTAGGAAAGCGCAAATAATATTTCATTTCTAACACAAGTATTTTCACGTGAATATTTAAAAGAGAAAGAATAGCTTGGTCAAAATTACGTCAGATTAAAAACGATTAATTTAAAATGTCTCATTTAAAAGAACTTTCTTTTCGCTTTGTTAAAAAATACCAGGAGACAAAGACTCTGTTTACTTAATTCCTTTTATATTAGCTTATTTTGAAATGTTGTTACACTTGTCTACGTCATCAAGTTATTTTTACTTCGACGTTTTATTTGTATTTTTATTAATGTTGTACTAATTTATTTGTTCTTTCGTTATTTAAAATAAAAATTATGTCAATTTGTGTAATTTGGCGAGTGGTTTGGCGATTTATATAATTTGGCGAAATTGGTCGACTGGATAATCAAGTAGTACCGCAGCGGATTTGGCGTTAAAATTCCCCAATCAAAGAGAAATGAATAGAAATCCGTTTATAGGGAGATCGCCACTGTTTTTTAAATTATAATTAAATCTTTCGAAATCTTTTTAAAGCCGATCAAATTAGCGTGCATTTAGAGTCTGCGGTGTCTGGACGGGGGTTGGCGAGCGTAGCTCGTAGGGGGCCGAGCCCCCCAGTATTTAGAAATATTTGTCAATGAAACGGTAAGGAACAGGATCCTTTATGAAGAATACACAGAAGAAAAAAGTTAACAATTTTGATTTTCTAATGAGAAATTTGGAAAATATTCATTCCATACCCATCGTTTTAATTAACAATGGAGAAGGGAATTTGATATCTTTGACCAACTAAATTGAGTTGTGTTTGTAAATGGATGTGGCAATTGCAAAAAGTTAATCATGTTCTACCAATCGAGTAGAATTAAAAATGCATTACTTTTATTGGAAAAATATATTTTCACTGTTTATTTTAAACATCATCATGATCATCATGGTCATTATCAATACTTTTTCTATTGGAAGAATAAATTTTCACTGCTTATTTTAAACCATCGTCATGGTCGTTATCATTCCTTTTTCCATATATAGGTACAGCAAAGCAGAAGAAAATACTTTTTATGAGATTTTGCTATATGAATGACTCAAGATAAATAACTTCCATGCACTAAATCATATATTAAGTTTATTCAAACGTGATAACAAAATCTGATATAATATCTCAGAATACCTTCTACGCTGAAAATACCGCTGATAGCAATTGGCTATTACTGATTCATAGGCTGCCCAACTCAAATAACAATTAAACCTAAAATCTCTTGCATCCACCTAATATCATTATTGAGTTTTAATTGAATGAAGATTATCGAAGATTCCTATTTAATCACTATTGCTTTCATTTCTTGAAAAAGGTGTTGTTATATCTACTGTATGAAAAAAAAATTTGTTTATGCGTGTATGTTATAAAATGTATCTAAGTATGTAAAATGTGCTCAAGTATGCCGATAATATTTTAAATGCCGAGTATTCAGCTTAAAGGCAAATTAAATAGAAAGTATTGATTTTTATCATCCTGAGTACGCAAAAAAAATTTACCGATAAGGAAATTTTTTATTCTTGTTTTATTTATTTATGCATAAGCTGTTATCAGTGATTTGGTTCACTTAAGAATTAAAGAAGAATCAATGTATTAATGAAGGAAAACTTTCACCCTCCGATAAATAACAAGTCGGAAAATGTACGTCAAATGTGGCAAATGAGGTGCGTTCGTACTATAACTAGTTTTATAAATATTCAGATCTTGGTGCAATAGCTGTTGCACTCTTATAGAGAAATGCAGGAATATAAAATTTATTACGATTATTAAATTCAGTAATACGAAAATAATAGGACTCCATCTTAAATAGGATGTAATTACCATGGCAACCTAAAGTCATCACCTATCATGGGATATCATTGAATTAATTACGTATCATAAGATTTAATAAAATGAAGGAAACTTTTATTAATGACTTTTTGAGTTTACATTCGATTTCCGTAAAATTTGAAATGAATCGACAAAATTTTGCAAGGATTATATATATTAAATTTCAAACCATTCGTTTGGGTAGTTTTTGCGCTGTCATATGCGGACAAACGGACGGACAGACAGATGGACGGACCAGACGACGACGCTCTTATATAATTACGAACGCACCTGAAGACATGCATAATTAACCAACTCTTTATCACATTTTATCGTAGATATTCGATGATTAGTTTTGCATTCATATGTTATATGTATCATCATTTCTATTTTGTTCATGTGCTTGGAATTTCACACGCTTTCTCTGCACTTTCTCTAAATTAATTTTCTTTTCCTGTTAATCATGACTGCAAACTATCTCCTGTATATAACTGATAATCGCGTTCAATAATCAGTATCAAATCGTTCCAAATATGGTGTCATATTCACCTGCTTTTTGTACTTACTGATATTCATAGCCCCTGTATCATTAAAAAACATTTGAAAATGTCCGTTTTATTTCAAACATGGTGTCATTTTTTTTACAAATGGTGACTTTTTTACACTTTCCAACATAACTGAAAAGCGCTAATGAATTCGGTTTGTCTGTCCGTTCACACTCTAACTCGCGTAAATATACTCGGATTTTCATGGAATTGATATATGTTAATGATGTTTACCATGGCATGTTTGCAATCGAATATGAAAGTGTGCAGCATTAATAGTTCATTTACAGGGGCACTCCAAAGAATTGCGTTACATTATGGTCAATAGGGAAAAATCGTTTGAAGTGTATTTTAATGACATTACGCTATTTCAAACGTATTGAAATTGATATAAATCACCGAATTTGACACAAAATTATTACTATAGAATACGGCATTCACAGCATTTATCGTTCATTTACAGGGACATGCAAAAGAAATCGGTTACAGTTCTGTTTTTGAGCAATAATTGGTGAAAGCGTATTTTCAATTTCGGTATGCGCTTTCAAATTTAATTAATTTTTTGCATGTTACCCGTTGTGTATAATTTCTATACCTCGTATACAGGGTTGTACAAAAGAATTCACTTTCCATTCTCCTTATTAGCGGAAATTGCTAAAGCGGGATTTTTTCACGTGTGGTATGTATTTAGTAACTGAACTAAATTTTTGCAAGGATGTAGTTTATAGATACAAATTTATAAATCATATACAGGGCTGCTCAAAGAATTCAGATAATTTTCCGACTGTAGATGAGAATTGCTGAAATTGGGTTTTAAAATGTTTTATGTGCTTCCAAATGGTACAATTTGACATCATATTTCAACGTTGAAGTTTTGTTACATTATTCTGAATGTTTTGGAAAGTGTTTCATATTCTATGCTCGAAGGATGATTTTTTCTTTCCTTTTCTTAATAATATTAATCTTGTTCATTTTCTTTTCCTGTTTATCATGACATCATTTTTTACAGAAAATCTCTTCTGTAAGTAACTGGTATTCATGCTTATTATCAAATAAAAATATTTCAGTTTTTGTTTCAAATATATTGTCATATTCACTTGTTTTTCAATTCTTGAATATGTCTATTAAATTTTCAGTATTCGCGTGTAAGTAAATGTTTCAAATAAGATATATTTGCTGCAGAAAAATTATTGTTCCGGCTTTTGAAGATGTTACAACTATTTTTTTTAAAAAGAAAAAAAAATGAAAAGAAAGAAAAATGACTTCATTTTATAGGGGATTATTTTCGTAGAAACCACTGGCTTTCTACGAAAATAATGAAATTTTGTTTCATTTAAAAAAATATATATATATTCGAGTAAAGCAAATACAAAATAACCTAAAAACTTTTCTGAGTTATAATCCATCTTATAGGCAAAGATATGCTAACTTCAGCCAAACATTCACACATTCTTTATCATTTATAAGATTACATTGGGATTTTTTTTTTCGCGTATTAGAAACATAAAAATTAAGATAATAAAAGCTAATAATATATATTTTTTGAAAACAAACCTTTCTGACTCAGAAAATTTTGAAAAAAAGATTGCACACAAAAATAACTTTTGATAACTTAAAATGATTAGCTTTGATGCTATTTTTCTCGCACGTGTAGTTTTCTCGAAATACTAGCTTTGAAACATAACGGTCTTCTTATACATACTTTCTCCACTATCTCAAGGACAGTTCAAGGTCACGGGACAAAATCTTTAATATCAAATTCTTATGATTGTCCAGTATCATGATACGCATTGTTTCAAATATTTGCCCAGAGGTAAGCGGGAAGGGGATTTCATCGGCAGGCTCCTCATCTGTTAAATCTGAAATTCTGCAATAATAATCCTATGGGTTTGAAATACATTCGTATTTTTCACATTTCTCACCAGAAAATTATTATTTTTTAACTTTTTAAATCAGTCAGAACAGGTTACGATAACCTTTTATTGCCTCCTTTGCAGCTTTTCCTGCCCTACCTTGGTGAGTGTCATTTCTGAACAAGTGCTAACTTTAAATTTTTACATTTAATTCTTTATATATAGTAGTTTTATAACGACAGTTATACTTTAAAAGGGCTCAGGACTCAAAAAATCGATTTTTTTTTTTTAAGTATCTATTTTGATTATTCAATTAATTCTGAACACAGTGCAAAAAACCTCATAAAAATATTTGCATTTTTAACAGAGTTATAAGCATTTATGTTACAATCGCTTTCAAAGCCGCATCGATTTAATTGCAACTTTAAGTCGCGTTTTCTCAAAACTTGATTTTGTACGAGTATCCGTAAGATTTTAAAAAACTAATTGATGGAATGGCTTAATTTTTTTTTTTTTTTTTTTTTTTTTTTTTGCATGCATATAACATCATTATCTATAGAATGAATTAATATATTTTAGATAATTAAATATTTTGTGCATTTTTAATGGAAAAAAATTGTATTTTTTAGGGTTTTTAAAATTTTCAAATTTGAGAGCTTTTTTTAATAAGGTTTCCTTTGAGTGATAGTTATATCCTTATTTCATTCTATAGAGTAAAGTTTCCTGATCATTTTAAAGTAAAAGTTAGGTTCTTATGTCAATTCAACGTTAAGATATCTTACCGATGGTGATATGGCACCTAAGTTTTTTTTTTTTCGAAAGTTGTGTTATATAAATTTTGATATATTTTTTATTACATTGAAGTACTTAATTTTATATTTTTATAAGACTACAAACATATCAAATTCTACAAAATATCAGAAAGTTTAAATTAGTTACATTGAATACTTTTGTTTTTATACGGACTCGAAGCGAGAGCTCTGTTTACATGTTTTTTGGTATCGATAAAGCCCTGAGCCCCCCTTAACACCATCAAGGACGGTGGTTCATTTTTGGACCACCTAATTGTAATCCCTAAATGAAACATTGACACCAGAAATTTGGTTTGGAAATTTTCGGTTTATGAAAAACGTGAAGAAAAGCTTTTACTTTTTTTTAAATAAATTTGTTTGTAAATCCCGGTGTCATTCATACATTTCAGTATTTTACTAATAGAAGTGCCTTGCCCCTGAAAGGGTTAACATAATTTTCAATTTTTCATTTTACTATTCGACTTACTAATTTTTTTGACTTAAATATGAAAACTTAATATTTAATTCTTAATCTTTTATATCTTTTATAAATTTTTAGTTTTACCTTAAATTTAATGTCACTTACTTCTTAAGTAGTTTTAAAATACATCTTTTCTTTTCCTTCAAGGGCGGTGGTTCATTTTTGGACCACCTAATTTTAATCCCTAAATGGGACGTTGACACCAGAAATTTGGTTTGAAATTTTTCGCTTTATGAAAAACGTGAAGAAAAACTTTTACTTTTTTTCAAATAAATTTGTCTGTAAATCCCGGTGTCATTCATTCATTTCAGTATTTTACTAATAGAAGTGCCTTGCCCCTGAAAGGGTTAACATAATTTTTCATTTTTCATTTTACTATTCAACTTACTTATTTTTTGGACTTAAGTATAAAGACTTAATATTTAATTCTTAATCTTTTATATCTTTTATGAATTTTTGGTTTTACCTTAAGTTTAATGTCACTTACTTCTTAAGTAGTTTTAAAATACATCTTTTCTTTTCCCAGTGGGTCAAAATTACACAAGACATTCAAACAATTGATTGGGTGTTAAATGGATCACAACTAGGTAACCCCTCAACGCTGCTCTACTGTTCAGGATACGACAGAAATGAAGGTATGTTTAGTAAAACTGGGTGCACAATGGTTGACGTAAGCGTCAAATTTTACCAAATTTCTGTTAAAAAATTTTCAATTTCTGCAAAATTAGTGATAATGCATGCAACTTTTAAATTTACCTTGAAATTTGTTGTTAGACTTCAACTGTAAATTATTGTGTTACATTTTGAAGATAGCTTATAGAAATTACGGAGATCACTTAAGGGGACATAGGCCGAAAAATATTTCGGCAGAAAAATATATACCGAATCAAAATTTTACGTAAACCTTATTTTAGATTCGATTTTTATAGATGCATAGAAGCGAATATTAAAATGTTTATTAAAATCTATTGTGAGTTTGCATTATTGAATAACATAATTGAAGAGCTTAGTGGAAGAACATGTTAAGTAACAAAAATTACATTTGGAGAAATTTGATAAATACAAAAATTCCCCACCCCTGGACATGACTGGGTATGTATTGGGTCGTTCGGAAAGTCGTGTCCGTTTGGGAAAATCAATTCCGGAAAATTCTGCCCGGTAATTATTAGACAGTGCTGAACAGTAGAGCAGCGTTGAGCGGTTTCCTAGCTGTTATCAGCTTAACACCCAGTCTGAAGATTTAATGTTTTACTAATTAATGAGCCATTGGGAAAAAGTAAAGGTGTAGTTGTTAAAAACTACATAATAATTAAGAAAAAATATTAAGGATAGAATCTAAAAATAAGAGCTTATTATTAAGATGTAAGAAATTAAGGTTAAGTCTTCAAACATAGAAAAAGATAAAAGAATTATATTAAATATAACTGTAGTTGCAAGAACTACTATAAGAAATTATTAGACATTAGATATCGGAATCAATGTCTAATAATTAAATGATAGAATTTTCCGGTACGAATTGGTTTTCCCAAACGGACACGACTTTCCGAATGGTCAGACCCAGTATAAATATGCTGCACGAGCCAATGCTAGCTTGACAACCTCAATGCAGAAATATAACATATCCAGCGTAAAGATCGGCATCGGACAGTAAGATCGTGTCTGAGGCTATGCTAATTTTTTTCAACAGATCGGAATTTGACATACATTTTATTCTACATACTCAGGCCGGACCGGAACTGGACTTAATTGTTCCCAGACATGTCGGACAATCAATTTGTTTTGTGAAAATAGTAACAGAGATAATAAACTTTTGTTTCCGGAATCTTTGGAAATATACTTTGATAAATTATACAGAAATATTTTCAAAAATCTATTTTTTTTATTATTATTATTATACAGCTTCAAAAGTTACGATTATTTTAACTATCTTTTCTCTTTTAATTTAAACTAGCAGAAACCACGGCCTTGCACGAATGGCTGTTGAAATATGCCAACTGGTATTTATATGTATGTCTATTTTTATTAGCGGAAATTATACTATGGATAATTCAAAAATTACTTATTAAGCCATATTTGGAATAAAATTAACTCCTCAACATGAGACTTAAATTAATGAAAAAGTATATACTTAATTCCAAATAAACCGTAATTTAGAAGGCGTTTTGAAAGTTTTCCGCTCATTTCATTTTTCCTTTGAAATTTCGAATGTTTTAGAAACTGTTCTTGGCACGCATTTACATCTTAAAAGTTACCACCATGCCAAATTCATAATTTCTTGTAACAAAATCTTTTATATCAACAATATCACAGAAATTGCAATTTTAGAACTTTTTTCCTCCTGCACAATTTTAAGTTTCTAAATTTTAAAAAACTGTTCTGTGAACGCATTTACGTCTCTAAAGTAACAGTCATGTCAAATTTCTAGTTCTAACAGTTCTAATCAATTCGCAATTTAGAATGTTTCTAGAATGTTTTCCGACCATTTCATCCTTTTAATTTTCTAACTTTTTAGAAATCGTGCATAGAAAGTGTTGCATTCTTCCTTAGTCAATACGCTGATCAATTTTCCCGGATCCACGGTCACCACTCGTACAGGCTTCGAAAAAATGTTATTTTATTTGATATACTGCCACCACCGATATAAATATGTGATAGCGGACACGGTATGAGAAGAATTATAAAAAAATGCTAAACTTATTCAATTAATATTAAAGAACAGTTTATTTACAAATTATTTAGATAGAAACAAACGTATTTGCATTTAAGGGCTCATATATAAAAGATCCGGCCCGATCCTAAATTATATAAAAAATACTTTCTACGTACTGGGTCAATTTATTAAAATACCCTATTTCCTTCTCACCCTACGGTATCTCATTAAGTTTATCGGAGGACCACCTAGGACCTCCCGTTGCGTAGACTTTCTCTGCACAAGACTTAAGCCTTTTACCGCAACACACTACACTCAACACACTCGAAAACTCAACCAAAACACTATGACCCCTCTTCACCAGGTCTACCCCAGAACCCCCTCCCCCCAATTTTCCTCTCAACGATTTCTTCCAGATCCAGCATACGGGGATTTCCTTCCTACTAACAGGAACCCTTTTTCTTATCTAAAAACAACCTCCTCCCGGGTATTTCAAAACTCACTAGATAGACCGGCAACTTCTTTATTTGCCTTATCTGTGGTATGCATTCTTGCATAGAAAGGGAAGCTGAAATTCGTTGATACAATGAAGCTTGTCGATTCAATACTATCTAACAGAAGTAGCTCGGATCAACTTCAAGATAAAGAAAAATATTACTTAAAACCCCTCGTACTCAGAAAGTGATACATATGAAATACAATAAATAAGTAAAAAGATCAGATAACAGTAATCTTAATTAGTTACTTCCTCATTAGCGTCAGAAGCCTGACAGAAAGTATTTACATCTTACAAGTGACGACCATGCCAAATTCCAAGCTTCTATGCCAACTGTATCACATAAATCGCAAATTTAGAACATTTTTTGCTCCTGCATCCTTTTAAATTTCGAATTAAAAAGCAAAAAATTGTTCTGGGCGAGCATTTACGTCTCTAAAGTAACAGCCATGCCAAATTTTGTTTCTAACTCCAGCAGTTACAAAGAAATCGTAATTTAGAATGTTTTTAGAATGTTTTCCTTTCATCTGACCTTTATAAATTTCGAACTTTTTAAAAACCCGTCATAGAAAGTATTTACATCTTAAAAGTAACCTTCAAATTTCTAGCCCCAGCAATATTACAGTAATATGAATTTTAGAACGTTTTTCGCTCCTGCACCCTCTTAGGGTTATTGTACCAACGTAAAATATAGCCTATGTTGGAACAGAGATGGTCACCTGCATTTTGTCACTATTATTTTTTAAATTAGTTCGGTAGTTCCAAAGATTATCGCCTACAAACGAACAAACGTTACTTCTTTATAATATAAGTATAGATTATTTTATTTTTCTGTATTTTTTAATGTAATAGGGTTATTGTACCAACGTAAAATATAGCCTATGTTGGAACAGAGATGGTCACCTGCATTTTGTCACTATTATTTTTTAAATTAGTTCGGTAGTTCTAAAGATTATCGCCTACAAACGAACAAACGTTACTTCTTTATAATATAAGTATAGATTATTTTATTTTTCTGTATTTTTTAATGTAATAGGGTTATTGTACCAACGTAAAATATAGCCTATGTTGGAACAGAGATGGTCACCTGCATTTTGTCACTATTATTTTTTAAATTAGTTCGGTAGTTCCAAAGATTATCGCCTACAAACGAACAAACGTTACTTCTTTATAATATAAGTATAGATTATTTTATTTTTCTGTATTTTTTAATGTAATAGTTTAAGGCTGCTCGTCACACAGTTTCCGAATTCCTCTCGGTAATGTTAAGTCTATGGGCGTTTAACGCATTCTTATATTTAAAATATCGTCTCAGGATATTAACACGTTCACGCCGGCGCGGTGGGTCACACTCGACTGTCTCATAGCTGGCAAAGTCTCCGGCCTTTTGGATACCAGTATTTTAATACAGAAAATGTTGTTTTATTTAATTAGAACAATTGGGCGATTTAAAGGAACAACATTTTCTCTAAAATAACAGTGGTGTGCAAAAAGCCGGAGACTTGACAACTCTGAGACAGTCGAGTGTGACCCACCGCGCCGGCGTGAACGTGTTAATATGTTTTGTTTCGGTTTTCTGTGTGCTTAAGGGATGTCTCTTTTTTTCTTATAGTTCTTAAAATATTTCTAAAATCTATGCTTAATTTAATATTTTATCTGTTAAAAGAGGACAAATTGGGAGTAAAATTTTAACACTTCCTATAAAATTAAGTCTATACTTTAGAAATATTTTGAGAATTAAGAAAAGAAAAGAGACATCCTTTAAGAAGAGCACACAGAAAAAAAAATCTAAGTGATTATTAATGTTGTTATTCTGTATTCCATGGGTTGTAAACATATGGTATGGTAATCTAAAACATTCTGTAAAATTCTCCCATAAATATCTGTGCACTATTCATTAAAATAATCTTAATTGTGTGTTACGAAAAATCGGAATTTTTTGTAGACATTGAATAGGGCCTATTTTGATGAGTTTTGCACGAACTGAGCTGTGAGCAGCAAAATTATAAACGGCCCGGCCCGAGGCGGGACAACCTGTAATACATTTTACACCGGGCCGGGCTAAGATAGCTTTCGTTCGGGACGGGCTTATCCTTGAAATTTCGGCCAGTGAAGACCTCTAAGACAGGTTGGTTTACAATGATTATACAACATTTTAATGTTTTTTTTTAAATTTAATTATAAATAATTAAAGTAATTTTAATTCATTTTTCCGTTAGCTCGTCATAGGTGATAAATCGCCAAATATTTTTTATGGTTGCTATGCCATACGAGTTACAAGAATAATAGAGATGATTATACGTCTAACCACGCTCGCTAAAATATACCAGCTGGCTATGAAACTGCAAAAATGAAATATATTAAGCACTAAAAAGTATTAATCCCTTGGGGACGAGCGATCGGTATACAGTAGAGTGCCGATTATCCGAGTCCCGCCTAACCGAGCTTCCGCTTTAATCGAGTTATTTTCTTCTGACGAACTGATGGCTTCCCTTATTACGAAACAACCATTTTAAATGAAGTTGTTAGGAGAAGATGAAAGAGCAGTCGTAAAAAATTAGAACTCTGATTTTGTTTTCCCCATTCTGACCAGAAAATGAGAGTTCTAACTTTTTACGGCTGCTCTTTCATCTTCACCTAACGCTTCATTTATAATGGCTGTTTCATAGTAATGGAAGCCATCAGTCCATCAGAAGAAAATGATCCATTCCAAAGGTGAAGATGAAAGAGCAGTCGTGAAAAGTTAGAACTCTGATTTTCTTTTTGTTTTCCCCATTCTAACCAGAAAATCAGATTTTTTTTTTTTTTTTTTTTTTTTCAGATTTAGTTTTAGATGCAGTTTTAGTTTTAGATAGGCGCGAAAACCGCCCAGTTCGTTCGACTGAAAAAAAAAATAATAATATTTTGAGCAGAAAGAAGAGGCTACACCTGCAATTTTCATGACACTAATAGAATCACATAGTATATAGAATCACTTTCTACGGGTTTTTTTACCTCTAAAATTTAATACAAATTTTTGCCATATTGAATCATTGACAATTGTTAGATTTCGGCGATTGAATTAGGCAAAATTAACTGGTAAGTCTTAGAAATTAATAGCTAAGCAGCAGCGTAATACTGCAGCAAAGAAAAAAAAACTGCAGCGAAATTGACATTTAACAAACAAAAAACTATCAGGGGCTTTTTCAAATAAACAATTTCATTACCCGTTTTTCTTATAACGGAAATGTACTGTACATCAAAGGAATGCTGCTAGTACCATAAAAATTAATGGATTGAGTGAAAAATTATTTTTCACCTAATTGGTTAGTGACGATTTGTATAAATCCGATTTATCCGAGTTTTTTGCTTATCCGAGGTGAGCTTGGTCCATATAAACTCGGATAATCGGGAATATACTGTACGTGCCGCGTAAGGTGCTCAGAATCCGTGATTGTTCTCACCAATAAATTTTTATTGTAAAACTTGTCTCATTTAATCCGAGCGTTTTCCCGATTCAATTAAGGATAAAATTTCTATTTTGAAAAACCGGGGATAAAAGATTAAAACTTCTGTAAAAGACGCTCGTCCCAAAGGGGTTAAATAAAATATAAATAAAAAATAAAGAGTGTTATATATATTTTTTAAATATGCTTTTATTAATTAATAATTTAATATTAATTAAATGATGATCAGAAGTTGAGAAAACAACTTAGAAATCCTGAACGTTTAAATAATGCTTTATTCCTTTCTTGTTGAACCTTAAAAAAGAAACAGAGCAAAAATCAATTTTTAAAATAAATTCATTAGCGCTTTCTACCAAATGTGTAAATCAAACCTATGAATTTTCAATAACCGGGGCCCATTGATAATATATTATAAAAATTGAAACACATGGGCCATTTAAAAATTTTAAAAAATTGCCAATACTTAAAAAAAAACATTTAGTTTTGAATAAATTAAATGTTATTTTGAAATGTTTATTGAATTCGTATCACAGAACACTTATTTGAAAAAAAAAAAAAAAAAATTCTTGGACTAATGTAAATAATGAAAGATATTTTTTAAAGGCCATTTTCGCCTTACAAAAAAAAATTACTTTTGCCAGTTTTAATTTTTATTTTCAGGTTTTTCAAATCAAAGTTTGCTAATTGCGCGTGTACTTCCATTGAATATTAAAGCCAAGCTGATTAGGATTAAAGTCAATGCATTACTTTGTTACCATGTGACCTATATTTGAAGTTAGATAATCTCAGTCATTTTAGTTCGAGGTTAACTCAGCGTATAAATATCGTCTGTGTCCACTTCACATTTAAATTACTTAATTTGTTTCTAAATAACCATTTAGTGAAAAAAAAATGTTGTAACACAAAATAAACGTTTATCTACCATTATATCTATTTTCCATTTCTTTCTGTTCTGTTGTGTTTCTTTCTATTGCTAAAAATGTGTTATATAATAACCAACATTAAGCAAAATACACAGTCAATTGGAAAAAAAGATTGCAACTTTTAGATGATAAGTTTGAATTTGTTTCAAAGCTTCATAAAATAATCATTTCTATAGAGCGGAAAAAATAGAGAATGAAAAACCGTGTAGCAAATCAAATTTATTCATTTCAACACAAACATTTTTGCACTTATCTTAGTTTCTTTTATTAGTTTGAGAGGGATTTTAATGCTTAAATACTCCTGTTCTTTGTTGCTCCTTCGATTGAATATATAAAGAGGAAGAAAAATTGAGTAAAGGAGTAAATACTAAATAAATTAGTTACAATAATTGCGATGTTTATTTATTTAATTATTTGATATTACGTTATGGTTCATGTATGTGTATATATATATACAGTCGAACCCATTTAAGACGCGTTTCAAGGGAGTGGACAAAAGTCCACTAAAAGTCCACAGTTAAGCGGGATCGCGTATTAAACGGGATTTGTAAAATGTTGCAGGAACTTAGATTATTTACACATTTAATCATCTAAATGAACTTTAGAGCTTTCATTTATATGTTTACTTTCGAAAATTGTATCTTTTACGTATATTTACATTAAAATTAATTATATTCTACTTTAACTCATTGTTTCTTTTTATTACGACCGACTGGAATAATAACGGAAAATAAATATGTAATCCAATTTTTTAAAATCATATTTAATACTTTTAATAATGAGTACCATTCCATTATAATTTGTCCTTTTTAATATAAAAAAACTATCCTTATTAATCTTTGTATGAAAAATATTGTTAGCATAACAAAATAATTATCCGACCGCAGTCGTATTTGTTTATTCTGTACGAGTTTCATTTTTTGTTGTCTATAATATGCATTATAAAACATAGTAGTGATATAACGTAAACTTAAAAACTCACTAACAACAGGTATGATCATATCTAATCATAATAATTTTTATCACTTATCTGAGTAACCTGAATTCATCTATATACAGTATCCACAGTAAAAACATACACTAAGCGAGAGCCAAAGAATGTTAGGGGGCGGGATCAAAGAAGAATTGAATGTTTATAATTTAGCGGATTTTTGTTTAATTCAAATATCTACCATTATTTCCGATTAACAATTTTCGTCTTAAGTAATCTGCTGTTAAATAAAGTAAATAATAATATTTGGAAACAATGTTTTTTATTTGAATTAAAAAAATCCTCTAAATTGGCAACACTCGAGAAGAAAGAAAAAATTCGCATCTTGATCAATGAATTCGCGTCTTAAGCGTGATTTTTTTACCTCAATGGACTGAAAATTTATCGCGTATTAAGCGGGATCGCGTAGTAACCGTTCGCGTCTTAAACGTGATATTTTTGCATTAGCCTTATGGACGATGTTCAAGGGATTGGAAAAAATCCGCGTATTAAGCGGGATCGCGTATTAACCGTGAGCGTCTTAACCGGGTTCGACTGTATTATCATAGCTAAACACAAACACGCTAAGTAGTCCTTTAGTTGCTAATTATAAAATTAATGAAAAATTTTAAAATATGAAACATTTTAACACTGAAAAGTAGAAAATAAAATATAAATAAAAAATAAAGAGAGTAAATATCAAAAAACCAGTTTTTATTAAGCACGTTTATAAAGTGAAAATGACTTTGTTTATGGCGTTTACAATTGAATCCTTTTAGTTTTAATCGTATCTTCAAAAGAATAAAGAACGATAGAAGTAAGGAACTGCATGAAAAATTGTGTGCGTGAATAGTTAAAGTAGTTATTCATTTATTTAATTATAAATCCTATTTCTTTATTCATTTAACTGCACGTTCATTAGGATTCTTTACTTAATGAACTTTTCAAACTCACTTTAGTTTGCTCTACTGCGTTCACTAATTCAAATGAAAAGCTTTGCGTTTATGATTGTATCATTTTCATTGTGATCTTATTCATAAGGAAAAAATTGGGAGGAACAAGTAAAAAAATTAAGAGAACAACTATAAGGTAAAGCGAGGAGAGTCTACGCACATTCCAAAAGAATAATATTAAAAAATCTAAATATTAATATTTTGCTAAACTATGCATGAATAATTTTGACTTCATTTGTTTTTTATGCATTTCCATTGTTATTTTGTTGTTATACTGTAATTTAATAGAACAGCAGTAATAAAACCAAGAAAACTATTTTGCGCAATCTCTCCTTACAGGGTAGGAGAGAATGCGCACATGGGTAGGAGAGATTGCGCACATAGGTAGAAAAGATTGCTATTAATAATAGCTACAATTAAATTGTTAACAATAATAATTACACTTAATCGACATTGTTGAAAGATTTTTGTGAGTAAATATTATTGTATTAGGAGTGAATATTTCAAACAAATGTTTAAATATTAAATAAAAGAAAGAATTTTAACAACAGTTAAAAGTTTTAATTTAAGAAGATTAAAATATCAGAAAAAGCAAGCCCTACTAAGATTACCAAATAACATTAATCTAGTTGATAACATGTTTAACTTGAAAATTACTTCATTTCCATATCCACAGTTTCATTGTATTTTGTTTACAAAAAAGAAGTTGTCGTCGTTCACAATAGATGCACTTATTGTGGTAAATCGTGCATCTTTCGTGCAATCACCTGCAACAAGCAATACATTGAATCCAGTCAGTTGTCGAAGTTGTGTCCTGGTACAGTTCCAGACATTCAGTGCACTCATCCTCACTGCCCTTAGGTTTTTTTCCTTTTAGTTTTTTTTATCCCACTTTTTGTGGAAACACCTTATCTTCAGCCGTTTTTTTTTTTTTTTTTTTTTTTTTTTTTTTTTTTTTTTTTGTAGTGGCATCCTTTTTAAGTCTTTTTTCATGTATATTTTGTGGATCGGTAACATTAGTTGAACTCTGTTTCCTTTTGATTTCGATGGCATGACACTACTTGGGATGGGTAAAAGCTTTTCCAAAACATTGTACTATTAGAAAATTTATTTTAGTTAACAAAATTAATTTATTAGCAAATTAATTGTCCATAAATTAAAAAATATATATAAATATTTAATTAAATTATTAACAAATATATTATTAATTTATTAACAAAAATAATGACATAAAATTAATTTAATAACAACTGTATTATTAATTTATTAATAAAATTAAATTTTTATCTGCAAAAGTATATTTTTGCAAATTAATTTGTTGCCAAATTTAGTTTTGATAATTATGTGTTTTTCCGAAATTATTTCAAAATTGATTCATTCATGCGTTTTACACGTAATTTGCAATTCATACAAATTTATCAATAAGCTGTGTAATCCCTCCTAGCACTTAAACTTATGGGGAAATGCGCCATCTCTCCTAAGTAGCAGATGCGTAAACTCTCCTATTTTGGTAGGAGAGATTGCGCAGCCTTTTATTTAAATATAACTACTTCTAAAATGAATTGTTGGTGTTCGCATACTTAGTCCAGGTTAATAGTTTATAAGAAATAGTTTAAGTTCAAAATATTTTGTATTACTGACGTTCTATAAAAATTCTAACGAACAGTTATGAAAATTCAAGCACTTACTTTGGAAAAACAAAACAAAATAGCACTGCTTTATGCAAGACGCTTGGAACAATCAATATGCACATTCATGTAGACACTGCACTAATGCTGCTGTACAACTACCTGGAGTCGCTGCGCGCGCACTCTAGTCCTTCCCGTCGAATCTCTTTGTGTGCAATATCTCCTACCGCGTGAACTCTCCTCGCTTTACTATACACTTTTAAAATTTTTCAGCAAACTGTTTGGCCGTTTTTATAGAAAATATTTACTTAATCGTAATTTAACTTTATTCTGACCATAGTATGATCAATAATATGGTCAGATGCGCTTAATAAAATGGTCAGGTAACCATTTTCGTATGTATGCTTTGCATGAAAATTTGCCTTTTTTTCTATAAAAAACCTTTTGTGTTTACTCTTGTTTCATGTAAGTTGTCTGCTTCATAGGAAAAAAATGGAGTGAACAATAAAATACAGGAATAGTTGTTATTATTATTTCTGTATTTAATAAGTTATGTTATATTTCGTATTGTTAAATCACTACAAAACAGAAAAATAATATTAAGTAATATTAAGTGAAACATCTTCAACCATTAAGAGTTAAATGTTTCATATATTATTTCTCCCATTTTTTTTTTCTTTAATTTGAACTCGTTTTTAAGCATCACCCAGTGTATTAAGCGAAAAGTGCTTTCTGTGTTTAGATGTTTCATTTAAATCGTCTGCGCCATGGAAAAAAACAATACGCCAATAATTACTATTAATAGTAACAATTTTAATTAATCATATCATATTTCATATTTTGTTTAATCACACAAAAAAGCAAAATATTTACATTAAACTTAAATAATCAACAATAAGAGTAAAATCAATTTTATTTTGTTCATTCCAAATTATTAAATTCCAATTTGTTTTTAATCACTATACAATTTAGAAATCTAAAAGTGATTTATGTTTGTAGGTGTATCATTTTCATTGTCAGCATTATAGAAAAAAATTGAGGGAATAAATATAAATACTCGAATAGCTAGCATTTTTTTTTATATATGTATTTAATTAACATATAATATTTCGTATATTTTTTAATTACCACAAACCATATATATATATATATAGATTAAAATTAAATGTTCCTCAGGCAAAGAAGTAAATAAAATAATTCATATATTATGAATTATTATATAATTCCAAATTATTTAATCCTAACTCTTTTTTAAAAATCCTCCAACACATAACTTGAAAAGTGCTTTGTGTCACAATTGTCTGCTTCATAGGGAAAAATGAATGAACAAATAAAAGTTTAAATATATATATATATAAATTTGTTTTGTTCCGAATTCTTTGATTCAAACTCATTATTATCACAGTGTAAAAAAAAAAAAAAAAAAAAAAAAAAAAAAAAAAAATTACAATTGTTTCTTAATCTAGAAAAAATATAATATAAACTCGAAGAATAACGAGTTACCTACTATTCCAAAAAGCATTCTTTGTCTATCGAAACTTCAGAAAGGAATAGCTTTTTGAGAATTAAAGAAGTATTTATAAAAACAAAGTTTCTTTTCCAGCCTATAGCCCAGTGATAGGGGAGCAAAAAAAGGCCCAATTCGGAAATAATTAGGGGAAAGCTGGAAATTGTTTTAATCCCTTCAGTTTATGTCTAGAATGAATAGAATATGCTACGTTTTCCCCCTCGTACTAGGTGAGCGTTAGGAATTATACATTGATTTATAGTCAGAAAACACGTTTAAAAAAAAAAAAAAAAACGGTAACACTATCTCGAAATCACTAGCTTTTTCAAAAACATTGTCAATACAAATGTTGTAGAGCTTAAAATTCTGAATAAAATGAGTACTTACACTTAATACTTTTGTTGAATATTAAGGTCACAATTCTACTTTAAAGATTTAGCCCCGTGGTCAGAGGGTTGAACTCAGAATTAATTAGGGGAATACTGGAAATCGTTTTAATCCTTTCAGATTAGGTCTAAAATAAATATTCTCTGTTTTCCCCTTCGTACTAAGTGAGCGTTAGGAAATATGTACACATATACATTCGAAAAACACGTTTTTTTTAAAAAAAATATTTTTAACAATATCTGAAATTGCGACCTTAATTTTGAACAAAAATATTAATGTGAGTATTCATTTTATTCAAAATTTTAAGCTCTACAACATCTGTATTGGCAATTTTTTGATATAGTTAGCTGTTTTGAGGTATTGTTAAGGTAATCTGGTCTCTCCTATCTTGAAGCTCTTGATTAGTTATTAAGGCAAAATTTTGAAATGGAATTGTGACCTTAATTTTGAACAAAAATACTAATGTGGGAACTCATTTTATTCAGAATTTTATGCTCTACAACATTTGTGCTGACAATGTTTTTGATAGACTTGGCTGTTTTGAGATATTCTTAGGTAACTTGGCCTCTCCGGACTTCAAGCTCTTGATTAGGGATTAAGGCAAAATTTTGAAATGGAATTGCGACCTTAATTTTGAACAAAAATACTAATGTGGGGGCTCATTCACTGCAAATAGAGGCATCTTAAATTAAGACATATATGTGACTGAAAAGGAATTTAAGACACTTAAGTATCTGAATCTGAAAATTCAGTCATGATAGATGTCTTAATTTAAAACATATAAGTGTCTTACTATGATCATGGTGTAAACGAACTAAGAAATGTGTCTAAAAAATCTGCAAGTGTCTAATTTTAAGACACTTTGTAACTCCGCTCCGCATTCACCAGGGGGCACTCTCAGTTGCGCATGCGTCTTCCTTTCGAACTCGATGTTCGTTTGTAATTCAAACTGAATGTTTGTTTTTATGTACGCGTACATTTTAACTAATAATTTATTTTGACTTGTTTGTTTTTTGCGGAATGTGAAGTTCCGGGATTTAATTTCTATCGACATAGTGGTACTCCGTATTAATATTTATCTATAACACTAATATAGTGTTCTTCATCTCGTCAAATTTGTAAAGAGAACTGTTGTCTGGCGGGCTATGTTTTCAGGATGGAAATTTTCCATTCTTTTAACAGAGCTAGCCGGATGTGCAAGGGGATTTTATTTTTTAAATATCAAAGTCTGCCTAACTAAAGGATACTAACGTAGCCTCCAATCCGGACGTCCTCTGGGCGAATGTGCGTTTGGAATAATCAGACCTTTTCCCAGGTAAGTGGGGTCTTAACTATGTATTTAAAACTATCTGTAAATGTTTTATCTTTAAATGGAGACCTCACACGAGTCTACAGCTTTATTAGTTCCTGAGTTATGCCAAAATATGTTCAAAGCATTTTGCCTATGGTATTTCCATGTTAAAATTTTATTTTGCTAGAATTTAAATATCTACTATTCAAATCATCTGCAATCATGTTTCTGCATTATTTTCCATCCAATGTTATCCTTAAAATAAGTTTTGGCGTGTCTGCATGGTGCATTAGTGGTTACTGAATCTACTGAGATACACCATCCTAAGCCTTCTTTCTCTGTATACTTGCACGCCATTACTTTAAAAATAGCAGTGACAGCACCTGTTGATTGGCTCATAATTTCTTAACTACCATCAAGACTATCTTAACAATGTTTTTTTGGAGTAATTATTACACCGGAGTACCTTTTATGTGGGTGTTATTTATGAATACAATATTTTTATAAGCATTTAATGCGACAGCATTTGTAACGTTCACGTCGGTTTTACATTTCCCATAGGTTTAATATGTGATATGTACTGAAATTCCCAACTCTTTATAGTAAACATCCTTATTTAATTTTTATTTATTATGTATGCTTTTATTTATTATGTATGCT
The DNA here is from genome assembly GCA_963932465.1 of Maratus speciosus. NCBI lineage: Eukaryota > Metazoa > Arthropoda > Arachnida > Araneae > Salticidae > Maratus > Maratus speciosus. The sequence goes on from OZ010793.1 coordinate 166,648,072, forward strand.
TTTCATGTCTGATGACGTTTTCTTGCGTGTCATATTTTATGCACCGCGATAAATTTTAAGTTATTTAAAAGAATATAGTTCGAAAATCCTTCATTTACCCATATCATTAATTCCCGCATACATGCAGCGAATTACTTGTGTTCATTTATTTATTTTAAACTGTTTTGACTGATAAAACTCATTAAATCCGGTCATGGAATCTGTTTTTTCCTTCAGCTATATACTTTTGTTGTTTCCGAGCATTTTAGAACTATTCTATTTGTTATACTGAAAGTAGTCAACTTCAGATGTTTTCATTTTCAAGCCCGGTGATTCACACCACAATTTGAAGACTCATCAGAAATCGTCTGAAATCTGTAGACGTAGAAGCCGAGAAAATTTTGTTGGCGTCGCCAATAAATCTTCTTATTTAACGATTTAGAAAATGTTCTCGCCTTATCTCTGTATTAGTCATGATTATTTGTAGATTCTTAAATTCATGTAATTATGTGCTGTTAACATAATTGTAAAAATACGGTAAATATATACAGCTATATTTCGAATCGATTATAATATTGATTTTTTTGATTATTTTTAGTAAAAAAGAAATCTGAAATTTAAAATGATTATCAGTAAAAAGATAGAATTTTATACTATATTTACTTGAGCATAACTACTAGATTTTGCACTTAAAGCTGAATTATTCTATATTTACCGAATCACAATGCAGAATTGGGATTTTTCTAGAAGGATTTGATGAAAGCACGGGTAAACTTTGGCATGTCCCCCACCCCCGCCCCCACCACCATCACCTACGATTTTTGCTGCCCCAAATTCGATATGCAATTTTTTTAAAGCTTATGCGTTAAATATGTTTGGACATTGTATATTGGTTATAATCAGTATTTTGAACTTAAAAAGTAGAATAAGATTAAAAGTTAAGTACAAAAAATTTTAAATACAATAAAAACTGTTAATCGCGGGCACCTTCAGAACGCTGAATCTGTCTGCTATTCGATTGTGTTAGCTTTTATGAGGTTGTCTACATACAGTGAAACCTCCCTGTGCGACCACCTCCCTGAACGACCATTTTTTTCATGGAACGAAATTTATTCCCATAGGCTCAATACTAATTTTACCTCTATTCAGAGACCACCCCAGTTGAACTCCCTCCATGAGCGACCCATTTCTTTGAAGAAAATGAAACAAATTCCGTTTTTTCCGGGTCGCTTGAAAAAGGTTTTATTAGAATAATAATTCCGGAGAGCGCATTATTTATCAAACTTCTAAACTAAGTTTAGAATTTTTATTTATTCCGGTAACTTTTAAGTGTTTAAACCGCTTTGTTCCTTTTTAGGCAATGAATTTAACTCTGATGACAAATTAAGGATGACGGTCAATAAACTCCCCTGCCCTATTCTGTCAGGAAACGCTCAAAGGAACAGATAAAGTAATGAAATCGTCTTAATTTGTTCCAGACCAAAAAAAAAAGAATTTATTTACTGAATTTCGAAAGGACTTGGAAATAAAATTTATAGTAGATAAAACCATAAAAGCAAAGCAAACGTCAATGTATTCATTTTTTAAACTCTGCAGTAATTAACTTATGTAATTAACTTTTGTTTTGATACTTAAATTTTCATAAGTTTTCTTAATTTCAAAAATATAATTTTAGTAACATTAATTGTTACATTTTTTCAACAATTAAAATCTAGATTTTAATATGACCTCCATTAAGAGACCACCTTTCGGAGCGACCAATTTTTATTGGAACGGAAGTGGTCGCTTTAGGGAGGTTTTACTGTATATTGATAAAGGTGAGTGTTCGCTAAAGACAACTGTTCGTATGAAGGCTTTGCAGTAAAATCTCCATAACGGACACTCCTAAATAAAGGACGCCAGTATTTAGGAAACACATTTTTTTATTGAAAATATGCAAAATTTTTATACACTTATACCTCAGAAAAGCAGACACCTCCGAACGTCGGACAAATTCCACGGTTCCGAGGTACCCGCTATTGACAGGTTTTACTGTATTAAGACAAATATATTTTGTTTTTAACCTTATTCTACTCTAGAAATTCATAATATTGGTTAGTAATAAATATTGATTAATAAATATTACAATATAATACTCATATACTGTAAATTTGGGGGAATCCAATGTTAGATTTTATTTAACACAGAAATAAAAATGCTTAAACTAATTTACTGGGAATATCTTATTTAAATGTGAAAAAATTGCACAACATAGCAGGGATGGGATTCTTTCTGAACAAGTGAATCATTTTTTATAAATGGGAGTAATTTGTTACCATAAAGCAGAGCTGATTGCAGCATGGGCAAACTGGGCTGTTTCTATGGGCCTTTAGCTGTACGGGCCCCTAAATTTGGTACGAAATTTCCATAAAGCTGATATTTTAAATTTGGTTTGATCTTACACTTATTTTAATAAATATTTTGCACTTTTAGAACATGATTAGGCTAAAGAAAATGATATATTTATCCAAATATGTATTTGACGGCATAGAATAGGCTTAATTTTTTTTGTAACAGTATATGTAGGCAATGGGGGGAGGGGGTGAATGAATACTGGGTCTTTGGACTAGCAGCAATTTGAAGTTCTCACTAAAAGTAATAAACATTTTTGATGCCGTAGGGCATATATGATAACACATAAATACATATTTAGGTGAAAATATATATATATATATTATCCTATTCTAAAACTACAAAATACTGATTACAATCCTCATAAGGTCAAAACTGATTTAAAATATCAGCTTTATGAAAATTTCATACTGTGATATCGTACCTTCGCCACACATTTTCGACGGGGAAAGCAACAGGCATTTCCGAGGAGGACAATGGTCTTTTGTGTAAAGGCATGCAGGGGAAATTCCTGGCATACTTCTGCCCTTGGGATCTGCTCAACAGGGTATTTCAACTTTTCCAAGAAATAGGGGTGGCTGGACAATGTGTGGGAATTCGTCCCTAAAGTGAAAGTAAAAAGAGACTCATGCAGAAGCTAGTGTGGAGGCTGATAGTAGACTGGGTGACACTGATGAAGTGAGGTGTTTTTTTAACAACGGAAGAGATGCGAGTAAAAATCGTTTTTACTCAGGTTGGCTATGAGGAGTATAGAACTGTTAATAAAAAGTGAGAGTGTCTACCTATGAATGGTAAAGTTTGTTATTACATTTTTCAAATCTATTTTAGTTGTTCTAATAAAGAACTTTGGTAAGAAACATGTATTATTTTTCAACGATCAGCTTAGTGAAGCTTAGGTACGAGCTTAGTGAACCAAAAAGCTCTGGCCCACTACATCACAATACCCAATTTGGGGTACCCTAAAATCAGGGGGCAGAGAAGCATCCCAGTTTTCCCACGCTGCAATCAGTTCTGCTGTATGGTAACAAATTATTCCCATTTATAAAAAAGGATTCAATGTGGTCAAACATGGCTGCCTATATGGCTTAGAAAGAAAAGTGGTCAAAGATGGCTTCATATTGGCTAGGAAAAAAAAAAAAAAGGCTCAAAGATGGCCGCAATTAAGACATTTGAAATGTCTGAAATTCAGACGTAAGACGTGTCTGAAAAATTTAAGACACTTTAAAACGTCTTAAAATTGAACACTCTTGTTTCAGACACTTAAGTGTCTGAAATTCAGACGCAAGAAGTGTCTGAAAATTTTAAAACATTTTAAAACGTCTGAAAATTGAACACTGCGTTTCAGACACTTAAATGTCTGAATTTCAGACATTTTCATTTGCAGTGTTTTATTCAAAATTTTAAGCTCTACAACATTTGTATTGACAATGTTTTTGATAGAATTAATTATTTTGAGATATTATTAAATATATTAAAGAAAAACATGTTTTTCGAATGTAAATACGAATGTACATATGTACATTCGAATGTACATATTTCCTAACGCTCACTTGGTACGAGGGGGAAAACATAGAATATTCATTTTAGATCTAATCTGAAGGGATTAAAGCTATTTCCAGTTTTCCCCTAATTAACTCTGAGTTCAGTCCTCTGGCCACGGGGCTAAAACTTTAAAGTAGAATTGTGATTTTAATAATGAACAAAAGTATTAAGTGTAGGTACTCATTTTATTCAGAATTTTAAGCTCTACAACATTTGTATTGACAATGTTTTTGAAAAAGTTAGTGATTTCAAGATAGTGTTATGGCATTTAAAAAAAAAAAAAAAAAAAAAAAAAAAAAAAAAAAAATAACGTGTTTTTTGATTATAAATCAATGTATAATTCCTAACGCTCACCTAGTACGAGGGGGAAAACGTAGCATATTCATTCTATACCTAAACTGAAAGGGAAGGGGTTAAAACAATTTCCAGCTTTCCCCTAATTATTTTCGAATTCAACTCCCTAACCACTGGGCTACTACTGATTTTCCCGAGCAGTTTTTATAGTGCATTAATCAGTTATCTCAAGCCTGAATATCAGTTTTTAGGGTGAAACATTTTCTACAATGAAACATTTTTAGCTGCATAACCGAGTTTATACATACAAGAGTAACAAAATAATATCAATTTTAATGCGAATATTAATGCTGTTAATTTATCATGTTTTTCTGTAAAATAGGCTTGCTCAACATCAAATGTTTACTTGAGAATAAATAGCATCCGATAAACCTAGCTTGTGAGTTGAAAAAAATTGATTGTTACACTATAGAAACTACATAAAAACGTTTCCGAAATTCAGTGGCAGCAAACGAAACGTTGTTCTTATACATACTTCTTTAAAACCCTTTAACCGGCTGGCCCAGAATTTTCCGTTTCTAGAAATCATGTTAAAATGGCTGTAGACAAAAATATTTTAAACAAAATTTTATTTTGAACCGTATATAGAAAGAAGTGATATTAAAGATATTATAGCATCAAACTGCGATTAATAAATATATTTATCGGAATTTACAGGCATTCTTATAAAAATACAGGCAAACCCTCGGACGGTGAAAGGGTTAAATTTTAAAAATATGTCAGTTTCTGAAGTTTTTAAACATAAGAAGCGCTTTTCGTAATAGCAGGTAGTTAAGAGGTTATTGTATATTTTCGCACGTGATTGCCTCATATTTTCGTAGAATAAAAAACATTTGTCACCCCCTCTTTTTTTTTTTTTTTTTTTTTTTTTTTTTTTTTACAATGAATCCGATTTAGAAAGTCAATTACTGTGTTTATAACTGTATCCTTTTCATCGTCTGCTTCATAAAAGAAATTGAGTCAAGAAACATGGTTTGAAGTAAAAACATGATTGGTTACTATTATTCTTCATCTCGTTAATTTATCATGTTATATTTCATATTTTAAAAATCAAAACAAAGCAGAAAAATCATATTAAAATTAAATATGCCCCAGGCAGTAAGACAAATAATGTGTGTTTTATTCGCTCCAACTGATTTAATTGAAACTCGGGCTTCCAATTCAGAAAGTGAAAGCTTTGTGTTTACAATTGTGTCATTTTCATTGTCAACTTCATAAAGGGAATTTTAAAAAAAAATTCCCGTTGAATAAAACATCGCGTAATCTTTTAGATGCCATCACCTGGTGGTCGTAAAAAGGTCGTGAAGAGAAGATGAAAACAACAACGATGATAAAAAGAAAAATGGAAAAGCGAAAGAACTCGTTCATCCGAAACTAGAGTTACTTTCTTGACCTTGACATTGTTCATAACCGAGCTACTCAAAAAGAAAAAGAATGTTGTCAGATTTTGAAAGTGAGTTTGTTTTAATGGTATTGCCGCTGATTTAAATCAGAGATCTTCAGTTCATCTTTTGCTTTTTTAGAACGAAGAAAATGAGCGAGAATGTTTGAAGGAGAAGCCGTTTTGCCAAGATAAATGAGTGGAGATATAAGAGATTGCACTTGCCGTGATCCCATTTTCTTACTTTTTAGGAATAATCAAAAGTATTAACAGCATAAAGTGCTTGAAATAATAATTTACATTAAAAGAATTAAATAATATACCTTAAAATTGCTATACTTTAAAATACAAATTGCGATTTACAATGTATGAATTTTTTTCTAACATTTTAGGAATAATCAAAAGTATTAAAAGCATAAAGTGCTTGAAATAATAATTTGCGTCAAAAGAATTAAATAGTATACCTTAAAATTATTATACTTTAAAATACAAATTGCAATTTATAATGTATGAATTTTTTTTTCATACTTTTTAGTAATAATCAAAAGTATTAAAAGCATAAAGTGCTTGAAATAATAATTTAGATAAAAAAAATTAAATAATACAACCTTAAAATTACTATACTTTAAAATATAAATTGCAATTTACAATATATGAATTTTTAATTCTCAGATGAAATTTACTGGCACACTACTTGTTAGATTGATAGAAAAGAGGACCTCGCGAATCATATAGGGAGAGCATATGAATATAGAATTGACCTTGTTTTAATTTTCGTTAAATACTTAACAGTACTCAAGGAAACTACTTTATTTCTCATAACACTAGCGGTTGTAACGAATTGCTCTATATCTTACACTTACGATGTAACAAAAAACTCCTAATTTCACATCATCAATAAAAATATTATTGTTCTGAAAAGATAAAAGAAAAAACCTCAAATAAATAGAAACCGAAGATTTTGGTTATACCTGTATTACACTTTACATTTACATACTTGCCGATTTTCATCAATCAATAGAATTGCACTATCAATAGTAATCAATCAATAATATTGCACTAAAAAATGGGGCATTCATGCATGTCTGTATTTCTTGATATTTTCTAAACAGTCATATAGTTATTAAGAAATGCTTTAATTCATTACATAAAAATACAATTTCCATTGCTTTCTAAAAAAATTTCATTTCCATTTTATCTGCAAGAGCAGCATTTTCGTGCTGTCTAATAAAAATTTAGTAATGTTTCTAAAAAACACAATTCTCATAAAAGCATCTGTGCCAAAAAGTTCATAATGATTACTTTCAAGGGAAAACTGAAGTTCGTCTTAAAGACTCGTCTGTGTCCTTTAAAATTAGAAAAAAATTCAAGAAATTCAAATTCTACCTTGGTTGGCGTGGTCAAAGTTGAGTATCCGTATTGAAAATTTCAAAGTTTGATACAATTTCAGTATGAAGAGGACACCTAAGCTTTTTTAAATATAGATTGCAAGAAGCCACAATTTCTAGTTAAACAGTTATTTCTGGTTTATTATTTTTTTTTTCCTGTTGCAATTTGATGATTAAATGGATGATTTGTTCTCTCCTTTTTTGTTTTTTCTCCCTGAATGTACATTCATGTTACACGCTTCATACGATTTCGATATTTATTAGCGAGACACCCGTAAATCATTCAGAGACCATTAAGTATTTGTATTTATATTTCACTTTGTAAAAAACTATAAAAAAATATGTGTACTTTATGGTTGCCTTTATAAAACTCTTTTTTCTTCCTAATTCTTATAGAAAATCTTCCTTGTCGCATTTATTAATTATTTTTTGATGAAATGTCTTACAGGGGATCACCTAAATAACTTTGATGTCGGAATAGGTAAATCACTCTCTAGCTCTCTCTTCCGAGAATGTAAATTGTGCCATTCAGAATTAAGGCTGTTCTCAAATCCAAAGGGTCAATTTTCTGACACAAGTTTTAATTCATTTTTGTTCGGAAACGCATGAAACTAGAAGGTGTTGTTATTCAGAAACTATGTCATCGAACTGTTTTTTCCGTTTTCTTGTAAACGCAACAGATCTTTCAGAAAATACTGTCAAGGTTGGCATTTTGAACTAAACTTCCGAACGGAAGAAGAAAATACAGTCAGTAAGAGGAGAAAAATGCCGTGTCACGTGATCAAAATCGCTTATAACTCAATAAGTAATTGATGGATCAAAAAATGGAAAACACAGTTCGATTCCAAATCGCTTCCATGGTCAAGCTTTCCAATTTCATATCTTTCCGTTAAAAAATGAATTTTTAAATGTGTCAAAACGTTTTGCGCTTGATCAGCAGAAAGAACAGCCTTAAGAGAATTTTCTCATTGAGTCGTTTTTATTAACTATTTTGTGATGGGATGGCTCACAGGGGAACGCCTAACCAAACTTTGCTCTCCGAATAGATAAATCTCTCTCTCTCGCTCTTTCTTTCGAGAATGTAAATTGTAACATTCAAAATTAAGAGAATTTCCACATTTTATTAACTCATTTTTATTAACTATTTTTTGATGGGGTGGCTTACAAGGGTTCACTTAGCAAAACTTTGCTCTCTGAATAGATAAATCTCTCTCTCGCTCTTTCTTTCGAGAATGTAAACTGTGACATTCAAAATTAAGAGAATTTCTACATTTTATCAATTTTTACAAAAAATAATTACAACTTATTTACCTGAATAAGAATCCGTGTGTGCAGATTTCTTCCAAACTGTAAAAACTGCGTAAGGAAATATAGGGTGAAAACTGGCCGGAAGAATAGGTTTCTTCCATAAGTAGAAAATAGAAGGCTGCGTGGAACCCAAAGCTTTCTTTTGTACCATTCTACTATGTTAATTTAAGGGGGCGAGGTACCTTTAAAATCATTTTTTTATTTTTTGTAAATTTCACTTTAAATATTATTCAAGGGTACATTATATGCATTATGGTATACATTAATCACACACACACACACACACACACAAAAAAAAAAAAAAAAAAAAAAAAAAAATTAAAAACATTTTCTTTTGAGAAAAAAAAAAGGAATTTTCCGTAATATTTTAGAACTTTCCAAAATGCCCCATGCGCATTCTATATCAATGAAAATCCCCAATATTTTTTATACAAGTTTGGTGCATATATATAAATAAAACTATGCATCGAATTTTATATATTTGAATATAAAAAGGTAAGAAAAAAATATTTTCAAAATGTTTTGAAATTTTAAACAGCACAAATGCTCAAAATTTGAAAAAAAATTAGAAAATATTAAAAAAAAAAAAATACAATGCTGCAAGGAACCCGAAGCTATCTTTTGTATCATTCTACTGTGTTAATTTAAGGCGTTTCTCAAGTGTGCTGCTCAGCAACTTTCTGACACATTTACTGACTCTTTTTTAAACATAAAGTCACAAAATTGGCAGTGCTGTCTATGGAAGCGATTTAAAATCGAAATGAGTTTTCCATTTTTTAGGAGCGTTCGTAATTATGTAAATACGAAGCAACTATAGTCGTCGTTCAGTCCGTCTGTCTGTCCGTCCGCATGTAACAGAGCAAAAACTACCCAACCGAATGATCTGAAATTTTAAATATATAACTGTTGTAAAATTTTGTCGAGCCATTTCATATTTTATGAAAATCGAATGTATAGTTTAATGACAGGGACAGTCAAAAGTTTTCCGTTACATTACGGCCAATGGGAAAGAAATTATTGCAAGTGCGTTTTAATGATGTTACAGCCTTCCGAATGGTCTGAAATTTTAAATATATAATTGTTGAAAAATTTTGTCGAGCCATTTCAAATTTTATGAAAATCGGATGTATAGTTTAATTACACAGACAGACAAAAGTTTTCCGTTACATTACGGCCAATGGGGAAAAAAATATTGCAAGTGGATTTTAATGATGTTACAGCCTTCCAAATGGTCTGAAATTTGAAATATCCGCATGTAACAGAGCAAAAACTACCCAACCGAATAATCTGAAATTTTAAATATATAATTGTTGTAAAATTTTGTCGAGACATTTCAAATTTTATGAAAATTGGATTACAGGGACAGTCAAAAGTTTTCCGTTACATGACGGCCAATAGGAAAAAATTATTGCAAGTGCATTTTAATGGTGTTACAGACTATGCACTTATGAAGTGCAAAAAAATATACATTCAGTACAATATGGGGGCAAAAAATATTTATAAGACTAGTTATAGTACGAACGCACTTCATTTGCCACGTTTGACGAGCAGTTTCCAACTTGTTGATAAATAAATTACTTATCGCGTTATAAGCAATTTTGACCATGCAACAACTGTTTTTTCTCCTCTCTCTCACTGGTTTTTCTCCTTTCGTCAGGAAATTCGGTTCAAAACGCCCCCTTTGACGGTATTTTCTGAAAGGTCTTTTTCGTTTACCAAAAAAACTGAAAACCTCTTTCGATTACATAGTGTCTGGGTATAACAACACCTGCCAATCTTATGCGTTTCCGAACAAAAATGATTTAAAACTTGTGTCATAAAGTTGCACCTTTGGATTTGAGTACAGCCTTAAATAAGGCAATTACGCACTCAATAATAAGCCTGCGATGCTTGAGATGTTTAACTTTTAATAGTTGATTCTTATGTATTTTTTAGCGCTGAATACGAAAATGACCTTCATTTTTAACCAGCACGACATGATTTTTTACAAATCGTAAATTTTAATTGTAAAAAGTATTAAAAAAAAAAAATAGCGAAAATCTGATAGTAAAAGATAGTGGAGATGGTTGTGTTTCTTAACTTTTGAGAATTGATTTTTTTATATTTTTTAGCGCTGAATTCGAAAATGACCTTCATTTTAAACCATCATGTCAGGATTTTTTGCAAATCGTAAATTTTAAAGTAAAAAAATAGCGAAATTCTGATACTATAAAATAGATGTGATTGTTGTGATTTTTAAATTTTGGTAATTGATTTTTATGCGCTTTTTAGCACTAAATCTGAAAATAACCTTCATTTTTAACCAACAAATCAGAGTTTTTCGCAAATCGTATAAACGTCTGTTAAAAAAAAAAAAAAATAAATAAATAAATAGAAAATCTGATACTATAAAATAGATGTAAAACTTTTTTTATTTAATTTAATTTAATTTAATTTTTTTATTTACTTTTTGAACTTTTGAACTTTAAAATATACGATTTGCGGAAAATCCTGACTGGATGCTTAAAAATGAAGGTCATTTTCGGATTCAGCCCTAAAAAATACATAAAAATCGATTATCAAAAGTTAAAAAACACAATCATCACATCTATTTCATAGTGTCAGGTTTTCGCTATTTTTTTACTTTTCGTCTTTGAAATTTACGATTTTCGAAAAATAGCGACGTGAGGGTAAAAAATGATGGTCATTTTTGGATTCAGCGCTACAATATACATAAGTATCAGTTGTCAAAAGCTAAACAACGTGACACAACCCAAATTTTGCAGGCTAGTGAATCGGATCCGCAGCTACGTTTGACATAAAAAATGCAGAATTCTGTCTACAATGAAGTTGCATGTGTATGAGAGTTACAATGAATACTACAATGCAGTTTAATTGTAAAGTAATAGACGGTCTCTAGAATACATCTATTGCTTGTGAACCTTATTATGAAACTTTCCCTAGCATGGAATAGCAGCGCCCCCTGTTGAGTGATCGAAGTCGAAATTTAACCCATATAATAAACTATAGGACAGTTACGTCTTAAAATGTAGTTTTAATCTTGAACTTTGAAACATACCCTAAGAAGTTTACTGAAAGACGTAGATAAAGCATATAAGATAAAACTTTTAAAAAATTTAAAAACTATAAAAGTTAAAAAGTTAAAATTCTTAAAACCAACAAGTTTCAGCTACAGCAAAATGATGCAATTTAAGATGGCTGCAAGTATGGCTGAAACTTGTTGGTTTTAAGATTTTTAACTTTTAAAATTTTAAAATGTTTTATCTTAGATGTTTTATCTACGTCTTTAAGTACACTTCTTAGTGTATGTTTCAAAGTTCAAGATTGACACACATAGTTTTACATAATAAAGATCTTACTATTATATTAGGGAAATAACATCCCATAGATTCCGAAAATACGGCTATCACGGAAATCGTGATAAATACAGCATATCAGCGCCACCTGTTCATTGATACACTAAAATCCAGTCAGCATCAATCAGTATCAAGGTTTAACTAAATATGAACATCTCTGAAATTCCATTTAATATATTCCAAGATACAGTGATCTTGGAAATCGGGCAAAGCACGGCGTAGCAGCGCCACCTCTTGGACGATATGCAACAAAAATTAATCAGGACTAATTTATGTCAAAGTCTAACTGAATATGAAGTTTGAAATTTCATGCATTAGTTCTTGAGTTAGATCGGCCACAAAATTTGTGTAACACACAGACAAACATATGTAACGCATAGCCAGGCAGACATTGTCCAAAAAATAGTCATGTCTTATTGCAAACATTCCAAAATGTGTAAATTCATAACAAAATGGAAGCCGAGACTTTTTCAGAAATCCAATATTTTCCTCTTGTGTGTGTAGATGAAAGTAAAATATGAAAGAAATGAGTCTTTTTTAATAATCTGCTACAAAAGTTACATCTTATTTGGATGTATAGTAAAAGCATTTTTCTTTGAATAACCTTAAATAAATTAAATTATGCTTTTAACAGTTAATTAATGTATACTGAAATACTAATTACATTATTATACAAGATCACACATTTTGCTGAAACTTTTCATTATGCAAAGAGAAATTTTATTCTAAGTACAGAATCCATTAATTGATAAAATTCACTATCTTTAACTTTTTTATTAATACATATTAAATAGCCTGCATCTCTTTGCTACTAAAAGATAAAACTTTTACAAAAAAAAAAAAGACAGTGTTGTTAATTTGCACCCATTTTATTTAGAGAGCTGCAGTACTGTTAAAAATATCAAAATACTTGTTTTTCTTAGTAAAGTGCAATATGGTGTTTAAAAAACTTTTTGTTTGTATCAGGATATAATAATTAATTAATTAGATTAATAAATTTATGCAATTTTATATAATTATGCTTCGTTTTTAAATCTTTTATATAATACATTACAATTTTAAATATCTTTTTTTATTTTGGTCAAGTTTTTTCCAATTTTTTGTATAGTCATGGAAGCAAGGAGTCATGGAAATTTCGAAAGAAACCCGATCCTTAAAGAATGAAAGTTTTTAAGGGGGCACAGGATCTTTAAACTTTCAAAAAATCAGTTTTCGGTTTTTGCTTTATTCTGAATGTTTTAAAATTTCTCAACAATACGCTAAAAACCGCATTAAAAATCTCCATTATTTCTTGAGTTATAATCATTTATAGACAGTGAGTATAATGGAAGGTCCGTAGATTATCGAAACTTTAAAAAGCGTTTTCTCAGATTAGTAAATTTGGAGTTTGCGCGCACTGCTATACTTTAAAACTATGTAAGCTACAGCTTAAAAAAAATTAGCCAAATATGCGTTTCTTTATAGTCTACAGACTAAAACCGAAAAAAAATCACATATTTTGTCTATTTAGTTTTTTGCATTTGAAAAACATGAAAAAAATGTTGAGATTTTTGAATTTTTCTTTTATTTTGAGCTAAATTAAATTTTAAACAAAACTTTTTGCGTATATTTTAGTTTTAAGTTAGAAGCAGATGTATTAATGCAGGTGTAACTATTTTGTTCAAAAATTATTTTCTATTATGCATAATTTAGAGTTTTATCATGCGCGCAGCACTTAATCGCGCATTAGTGAGTTGAATTTTTAAATTTAAAATTTAAATATTAATTTTGTACATACAACATTTATTTTTCTGGATAACGTAGTTAAGGATATATACATGAGGCAGAAAGGGGGTAAAATATCTTAATTGCATATTGTTTGGTGTTTTCGCACTTTAAAGAAGGCGATGTTTTTGATTGTTTCGACAAACTCAAAAGTCTTGTGTCCCCTTAATGCCAAAACATAAGCGTAAGTATGTATGGGTAAAGTTTTGGTTTCGGAGAGAGTGAAATTTCCTGGAGTAATATTCTTGTACTCCTCTCCGACATCCTTTTCTGTTTCTTAAAAGAATTGGTTCAATTTCTAAGCAATCAGTTACATAGAGTCTCCGATTTGTGGAAGCATACGTATTAAGGACAGCAGATCCACATCAAAAATGCCTGGGTAAGGTCGCTTAAAACCCATAATACTATGTTCACACTGGTACCTTAAGATATCTTATGCCGCCGAACTCTCTGAGAGAGTTCCACAAACTCTCTCATGCTCGTATTCGCCATCTACTTCGACCTAGAAAACCTCGGTCGAACGCTCAAACGAAATTCACGATAACATTTGAATGGACATTATCAAGGAGACGTCCAATCAGGATTAAAGGTGCATACCGTTTTAGCGTTCGACCGAGGTTATCAGTATAATTCGGGATCGAAGTAGTTGGTGAATACGAGCGTAAGTGAGTTTCGACTTATTTCGGCTAGATACAGGAACGACCACTCACTCTCGTTGGCTATGAAGCTTTGCTTTTACTGATTGGCTGTTGCGGCCGTTTTTATTTTAAGCGCATGCGCATACTTTACTTTTTTTCAGATCACAGACACAGTGACGCTACTGAGATATCTTAGGTAAGTTTTTCGATGTGAGCAGGCATCCAATTCCGGTAGGGTACCACTTCAAAACTGGCGGTCTAAGATATCTTAAGTTTCTAGTGTGAACACGGTATAACCGCCAACGAAGATCGCTGTTTGACGTGTTCAGTGGAACATCACAAGACTTCTACCAGCTTCACAACTCTCTGGTAAATTGCTTAAGGACACGAATTTTAAAACTTGCGATTTGCTATAGATTTCATTGGTGGGGTGAGAGGGGTGGGGGGGGGGGGTTGTATCTCACTTATTTCTAACGTGTAGGTAAAAGATAACATTTAGCAGGGTTAAAGCAATTTTTGGCTCGGACCAGAGTTCAGTGGTTTAATGTTCTTTTCACAGACGAGTCGCAATTCAGCCTAAATACGGATTTTACCTTCATATGGAGAGAGCCTAGAATCTTGTAAGGAAAAGGCATGTTTACAAACAAACACTTCCGTCAACCAATCTATCTATTGCATTTTTTCTTTATCCTTGTCATCATTTCAGGAATCAACGTGGAGGCATAGACCAATCGTATCACAGACAAGTTAATCGTAGATGACTTATTTGTAGACCAATCAGATCGCATGTGCACTGTGCAGTAGTAGTCATAAAGATCAATAGCTAACTCAGAGTAATTTTACCCAAAGTTACGTCATCTTCATCGTCCTACAACATTTGAGAAAATGGCTGCTACGGCAGCAGGGATGTGAATGGTTTGGACAGATGTCAAGGTGGACGATCACACACTTTTCTATGCATTTGGCAAAGTCTCCCTTACAACTAAAATGTACAGTGATGAAATCTTACGTGTTTGGTTTTACTCTTTACGGGTGTAGTTGGCCCTTAATCTGTTTTTATTATAACAACACTTCTTTACGAAGGGATAAACTTGTCGACGATTATTTTGAAAATAAGATTGTTCGCGAGATGGAAAGAGCAGCCAAATTTTCAGGCCGAAATCTTGTTCAGCATATTAAGGCGATTGCAACTCATTCTATCATTTAATATAAATTATACATGAAATAAGATGAGAACATTTATATCAAATCAATTTGGAATCCAACAATCTGATTTGGGCATTAGTCCCCATATCACTTTCAATTGCATTTAGGCTTGTTGTAAATTAACTATTTATCTCTGGCACAAAACAAAGATTGCAAATTACTTTCATTGATTAAAAGCTTTATAATCACATTGTAATATTGTTAAAAACAGAATTGTACTTTACCAAAACAAGTATTTATATTAAACATAAAAATAAATCTCTCACAGTTGGACTTAAAAATGGTTGGTCTTGTACTTTGCAAACAGATAATGGAAAGAATTGTTCACTACATGTTTTTGTGCGATGCTGGTACTATTAGCTATTGATAAACATCTGACATTTTAAGTGATCTATTTTATGAGAAAAATCCACTCGTTTTATTAGTCCCATGTCCCATAGTCCTCAGTTTACCCTACGTGAGGATTTGCGGGCTGTAAAGTTGTGACCAACTTTTCTGTTACATCCTGCATAAAGGAGTTGGCATCAACCCATCAAAAGCAGACGTTTACTTATCTATCACAAAGTAGCCCAAATTGTAGAAAAAAAAATACTGTGATATCCTACGCTCCCCCGCACCGAAATAGTTGCGGGGTGGAGGTGGATATTATGATTTTGCTTAATGCTCTTAATAGACCGGGAACCGACAGCACAGACAATCACCTCATCGAGTTCACGGATGAAATTTTAGGATTAGTTAAATCTTGATTCGCATATTAAAGCGCAATCGGTCTGCCAAGTCATATCTTGGTGGAAAACACCCGAAAACCAAATTTTAGCGGCTGACACGTAGGTTTACCTTTGTGTTTTTTTGCTCCCAGTCCTCCATGTTTTCGTGCCTTTTAGTGCAGGAAAACACAATGGTAAACCTACGAGTCAGCCGCTAAAATCGGGTTTTTCACCAAGGAATGACTTGGCAGGTCGATTCCGCTTTAATATGCGAATAAAGCTTTAACTAGAATTTCATCCGTGAACTCGATGAGGTGATTGTCTGTGCTGTCGGCCCCCGGTCTAAATGCACACATACACAAATACACCAAGAGGAGAGTAAAGAAAACAGAGAAACACGTCGGAAAAAAGTTCGTTTATACAGCCAAACATTAAAACTTTAAAATAAATTTTTAAATTAAAATAGACAGACCACGTCCAGCAAGCTACATTAATACGAAAGTCAGTGCCATCCTTTCAGATTACTCATTTGAAAATTACGAAAATTTTCTTATTTTCTACAAAATGTATTTCAAACACAAGCTTTGCGAAATATAAACGACTGTGAAAACTACGCTAATAAATTCAGTAATATCTTTTAATTCATAAATTATCACCAATCTTTTTTTTTTCCTCCGTCTTTCAAGATAAAATTTAAAATTCCAGATAAATCTGTCGCAAAAAAATCTAGGCTTTTTTGTTACTTCGTGCATTCAATTACTAGGAATGTTCTATTCATTTGCTAGCATTTTTTTTTTCACATTAACATCAACATTTACCAGTGAAAAAAATGCAGCGCATGCTCATTCAAGAACCTGTTAAGCCTGTTAGGAAAATCAACTACTTCTTCGTTAGGTATTCTAAACACACTTGTGTTATTAATCGAGCACTTTTCATAATACTGGCCTCTCTTCTCGCTATATGCATTGCTGCCCCATTGCACCAGTAAGGGAATGTCACATCGACGAAGTTCTTCATCTAACACGAGTCCCACACTGCTTAAGATCAGATTCGAGTTTATCGTCATCGCTTTGTACGTTTATTCGAGCGAGATGAGCATACAAAACAGATTGGTATCCTGCGGCAAAAAACTCGTCAAACTGTAATTAGTTGTTGTTGAGAATAAACATAGCGGTAGAGTATCTTACTAACCTATCAGAGCACTTCTCCTTCAGTTTTTTCCCCTCCTTTATTACAGATAAACAAATAAAGAAATTTTTTTCCCTTTTAAACGAGAAATCATAGTAATTTTAGAATATGCACTTTCAAAAATGTTGTGCTAAGTTGAAACAAATTTTGATATAGTAGCAGTTGCAACCATAAAACAATGAAAAAAATTGACTATGATTTGATACTTTACAACTTTACATGAACTAGAGTCCTGTATCGGGTCGGGTTACTCGATTTTTTCTAAATCTGATTCAACCGGCGGTTCGTGTCATGTCGGATTGAGGCTAATTTTTTTTCGATGCAGATCGGTTACGGGTTGAGCTTTGAATCTTTCGGATTGGGTATCGGGTTCTGGTCGACCAGACATTTTAAAAGAAAGTCCTGAGTACTCACTGTTAAAAATTTGCAGCAAACTGCCCAGTCATTCGACTATTTTTATAGATAATGGTTACTTAACCATAATTTTAATAGATCCTGACCATAAAATAGTGTCTATCTGTCGTTTGTCTGTCTGTGCTCTAATTCTTTTATACGCGGATTGCCATGAAATTTTTATACTTTTTTGAGATTTACTATAAAATGTTCGCTATTAAAAATGAAATTTGTAGCATTTATAGTTTGTTTACAGGGGGACACAAAAGAATTCTGTTGCATTACGATCTATTGCGGGAAATCGTTTTTGGTACATTTTATTGATGTTACAATATTTAAAACACAATGAGATTGATATATATTATAGAGATGGACTACAAAATGCTAGTTCAAATTCTGGCCTGGATCACTTTTTTACTCAGTTGTAAAATTACATCTCATATGATTTATTTATCAATTGGAATAATTGTGTTAAAACTAAACAAAGTGTGATTACGTTTTGAGCATTTGCTTGGAGTTTCATCAGTTGCGATTTATTCTATTGAGCTATTTCCGATAACAGACCAGATCTTCTTATCAAAAGGTTATCTGAGGGAACTGTGTCCTCCAGATTTGTCCAAGATAGCTCAGTTCGCAGAGCATTGGCAGTTAACGCTATAGGTCCCTGGTTCAAATCCTGGACTGGTCATTTACTCACTAAGTTAGAAAATTATATCGCATATGATTTTTCCAACTAGAATAACTGTGTTAAAATTAATCAAAGTGTAATCAGGTATCCAGCGTTTACTTGGAGTTCCATTACCTGTGATTTATTCTGTTGAGCTGTTTCAGATAATAGACCAGATCCTCTTATCAAAAGGTTATCTGAGGGAATTGTGCTCGCAAGATTTGTCCACGATAGCTCAGTTCGCAGTCCCTAGTTCAAATCCTGACCTGGACACTTTTATTTCTAATTCGGAAACTTATATCGATGTTCTCACATGTTTCACTCTTAAAATTTAAAATAGGAGTTGCTTTTACTAACGAATAATTTATGATAAAACACACAAAATAATAGAAAGTTGTTATGTTTGCCTAATCCTGTTTTAATACGACATTTTCTAAACATCTTGAAAAATACTTCCTTATAGCCTATACTGTCATATGACTAGAGCGTAAAATAACAGTATTTGTTAGATTTCAGTAAATAACAGTCGTTAAAGTTCAGTAAATATTAATTTCGTGATTTGGATAAATATAATTTTTATATTATTCGCGTAAAATACCCCCCCCCCCCTCAAAAAAAAAAAATAATGATAATCGGACACGAAAGGTTTAAATTGTACGAATGTAGTATCATTTCATATAATATCATTTCTAAAGTATTACAATAATTATGCAAGTTTAAATTTCTTATGAAATAATAAACGAATGGCTCTGAATAAGATTTTATTAAAAATTCAGAAACAAGTGTTATGGAGTTTTGCCATCACAGTGATAGAAACATATTAAAAGAGTGCATGGTGAAATTCCAATTACCTGAACTAATACGAGGGTGTTTCAATAAGTTTTTGCCCTCACATAGAAATAATTGAGTGAAATTTTTGAGATTGCTACATTTTATGAGTCCTTTTATATATAGGCACTTATTCATGTTATGCACTCCCCTCCCAAATTTGCCCTCAGGAAGCATGAATGATGCCCGCAAAATTTGGAAAAGTGCCTCCCCGGAGGACAAATTGGGAGGGAGGGGCTTTGGATGTGCATAACATGAATAAGTGGTCATAGGCCTTTCCAAAAATATATCACATGTGGGGGTCGGTAAAAGTTAGAAAAATGCTTCCCTTTGGGTCTACTATCGCGCCTCCTGGAATACATCCTCCCCCCTCTTTTTGAAATACCGTTTGCAGAAATGTGTTACTGTGCAGTGCATGGTGACTATATAGAAAAGGACTAATAATACAATGTAACAATTTCATAAATTTTACTCAATTATTTTTATCTGGGGGCAAAAACTTATTGATACCCCCTCGTATTTTTTTGTGAAATCCTGTTACGCAAGCCTAGATTGATAAAAAAAAAAAAAAAATGCAATGAAACAAAAATTTCTCTAATATGTGTTAGAAATAAGATCTCTTTTAAAACAGCAAACAAACAAACAAATAAAAATATATTACTGATCTTTGTTTCTTTTAGAATATAATATTAGAAGTACATTACCGCTAAAAT
Organism: Maratus speciosus; assembly: GCA_963932465.1. NCBI lineage: Eukaryota > Metazoa > Arthropoda > Arachnida > Araneae > Salticidae > Maratus > Maratus speciosus. The sequence goes on from OZ010793.1 coordinate 166,667,875, forward strand.
TGGTGAAATACCGACTTAAAATTATTCAGATATAGGCATCGATATTTCTAATTAAACAAACTTTAGCATACTTTAAATAGGGATTGAGGACTAAAAATAGAAAACTTTAAAAATTACCAAAAAATCGATTTTTTTTTTTTTTTTTTTTAACGAAAAAATGTTTTAAATGCCAAGCTTAACAAACAAGAGAACCCTTGAATTGCCAGTCTTTGTAAAAATAGTGAAAAAAAAAGCGTAGAAAAATATAGCTGGTTGAATGTGCCACGAAGTGAAGTGGAGTACGCTGAAAGTGCCAGTGATAAGATGCGCGGCGGCTGGTGGCTTTACGCAACTTGATCATGTTGTTATTGTTTACATCAATGAGATATTTTTTAGCAAGGTGAAAAATATTAAGTAAATAAATAAAAGAAATATTTACAAATGATTATGTCAGGTAATTAAACACTAAACGAAAGGAAGCTGGGTACCTACATTTTAAAGTGTTGAACTAAGAGCCCAAAAGGAGTAAAGTGGGAAATGCTGTAAACATCAGAATTAGGAGTCTTTCTTTTTTTCGCTCTTTTAAAAAATTACCTCTTTTGAACTTTCTGCGTTTTCCAATCTTAGTCCTGAATTACAAAAGAAAATATATTTTCACGAACAAACACGGGAATTGCTGTTTGCCCCCCTTTTTTATTCAGACATTCCGAATTCATACCAGAAATTCCGAAAGAAGAATTTTTACTTTATTTAATCACGATATGTCACGATAATCACAAATGATTATATAAGGTAATTAAACACTAAACGAAAGGAAGCTAGGTACTTACATTTTAAAGTGTTGAACTAAGAGCCCAAAAGGAGTGAAGTGGGAAACATTGTAAGCATCAGAATTAGGAGTTTTCCAATTACATTCCGAATTCATACCAGAAATTCCGAAAGAAGAATTTTTACTTTATTTAATCATGATATGTCTGTCATTAGATAAAGCAAAAATTACTTGGTATGAATTCGGAATTTCTGAATAGAATAAGTGGCCAAACTAGTAACCCTGCAATACGATTTGCATTTACAGTTTTTGCTTGATTTTTGGAAGTAAATTTTTTTATTTGTTATAGCAATCCAAACATCTGTAAATTTGAATGGCTGGAGTTCCGGTAATTAAATCTTAATGTACTACATTAAGCGGGAATTTATTATTATTATTATTACTATTATTATTATTATTATTATTATTATTATGGAAGCCATTTATAGTTCTTCGGATATTGTGAATATATGAGTATCACACAAAGAACGAAAGAGAAAAAATGACTTTTGAATTCACGGAAAAACGAAAAGTAGAGTACCAGTAAAAAATAATTTTCGGGTGCAACCGAAACTTTTTTTTTCTGTCAACTTTTTAACATTCAAATGCACTATTTGTTGGTAAAAAACAGAAATTTCGGAAGAAAAACTTTTTTTATTTTTTATTTTTTTACTCGTGAAATAAACTTTTTCCCCTTCTAGTATCTTAAATAGTTATTTTTCTTAAAACTGACAGATTTATTTTACCACATATCCATTTAATCGTATGGCAGTACTTTCAGAAATACTTTCTTCAATTTACGGAAATATTCCTGACGGCAGTGCTACCGGGATTTTTCCGTTAATTGACGAATATCCGTTTCTTTTTTCTCCGTTATAGGAGGTAAAATATACGTCAGTTGAAGAAAGTGGGATAAAGTAAATGTCGCCGACCTTAGAATCGAACCAGCTGCCTCAGTGTTACGAGCCGAGTACTTTAGCCACTCGGCTACAATTGTTAAAGTAGAGAAACAGTTTGAAGTAAATATATTTGCTTCAGATGGATATGGCTTGATAAATTTCTTTAAAAAGCTTTGAATTTTGAAGTCAATTTCTGGAAGATTTCATATTTAATGAGATTGTGACTGGGGTTTTAATACTTTAGCATTAATATAGGATAAAAATATGAATTATAAATATTTTTAAGTAAATTGCCAGATGTAAAGTATGAATATTAACGTTTTATTCGAAAAGATTTTTTTCTTTTGAGTGAAATCGATTTTTTTTCCATTTACTATTTAAGTTATTATATCTATTTTAAATGTGTGTGTAGAATATATTTTAAATGCGAATATTTTTTTTAACTTAAAAAAAAAAAAATTGTGAGTGCTTTTAAATAAATGAGAATATTAATTGTTATTCATTTTTTTTTTTTAGATCGAAAACTTTTTTTTTGTGTTGTTGTTTTTTATTATTAAATTATAAATTTTAATTTATAGGATAGTTGGTTTTTCGTTTGTAAAATACATTTAGATTTTAATATTAAGAGGCTACTTCAGTCAGGCGAAAACACCCGTTCGCTAATGTTAATCGGTGTAAAAAAAAAATCATTTAAAAATATCGAAATGCAAGCGAAGTATCTTAAAAAAATTCTTCCATAGGATTAACATTAGCAAACGGTTGCTTTCGTCTGATTGTCGTAGCCCCTTAATCGAGATAATACGAGACTTTGGGGAAGAATTCACGGATAAAACATGTTTTCTGGGAGTATAAAAATTACTTGATTTAAAAAAAAAAAAGGAATAATTTAGAGTATATAGACGAGCTTTGGCGTTTCCACAAATGATGTCATGCTTGGAGGGGGGGAGGGGGGGGTTGTGAAATTGTGACAGTTTGTGACAAAGGGGTAGGAGGGGGTAAGAAGAAATGTGACATCACACATTTTCGTTAAAATAAAAGCATTAAAAATCAGCAGATTAAATTTTGAAGTTATTTTGAAATTGAAGTATCTTGTGTCTATAAAGTAGATTTAACGCCAAATATATTAAATTCCATTTCAAATTCCAAAATAAGACTGTTTTCAACTGCTCTTTCGTATTAATATTTTATTACTATTGTATATTAATTATGTTTCTGTTATAAACCTTAATCTTATTTCATATAAAATAAGTACACGAATCATTTTTATTGTTATGCTCACAAATGCACAAATGTCGTTAAAACACATAGTTAAAGTTTAAAAATAAAGTTTGAAATATGACCTATAACGTAGTGGTTTGTTTCTGAACTGCAAGTATATGTTTATGTAATATAGCGTGACATGTGACAATTGGGGGGGGGGGGGGGGGGGGGTATGGTGAAGTGTGACACTTTGTGACAAAAGGGGGAGGAGGGGTCAAAAATATTGGAAAAAAGTGTGACATCATTTATGGACCGCCCCTTTTCTGACAGTAGCAGTATCCAGTTAAGGTAGGGGTGCACAACCTTTTTAAATTCAGTTGGCAACGATATATCAACAGTTTGTGTTTGTATATACAACAGAAATATAGCAAAGATTATTTTCAGGAGTGAAAATATTCCTTGACTTTATTCGGGGGATTAAATTTTGCTTTATTAAAAGTGCTAAAAAACAAACATATGCATGAAAGTGGCAAGTGTAGAAAAAAATGTGAAATTTATGAGCGAAGTTACGTTCTCAATTTTTCTACATCCGATCAACAAAATTTTAGATTTTCCCGCGCCTGATCGGCAAAATTCGCGATTTTTCCACACCTTATCTACGCAATTCGCGATTTTTCCGCGCCGAGTTAACGAAATTCGCGATTGTTAACTAACTGACGAAATTTTTAATTTTTTCCCGTGGCGAATTGCCAAAATTCACAACTTTTTCTCGCAATAAACTGCCGAAACTCGCGATTTTACCAAAGCTGATCGGCGAAAATTGCAATTTTTTCGCACTTAATCGACAAAATTCATGATTTTGCCTCTGTCCGATCAAAGAAATTCGTAATTTTCCCGCGCTCTATAAACAAAATTCACGATTTTTCCGTTCCTGATCGATAGAACTCGCAATTTTTTCGTGCACGGGCGACGAAATTCGCGATTCTTAATTGATTAAAACCCTTGGCAAATTTGCAAAATTTGCGACCTTTTCTCACTATAAACTGACGAAAGTCACGATTTTTCCGCAACCGATGAACGAAATTCGAGATTTTCCCGTTCCCGATCAACGAAATTCGAGATTTTCCCACACACGATCGACAAAACTCGCGATTTTTCCGCGCCCGGTTGGCGAAATTAGCATATCTTAAATGACTGACGAAATTTACAATTTTTCCGCTGCAAATTGGCGAAGTTCACGACTTTTTCTTGCAATAAACTGGCAAAACTCGCGACATATTCGCGCGCGGTCGACAAAACATTCGACTTTTTCGCGCGCGATCGACAAAGCGCGCGTTTTCCCACGCCGGATCGATAAAACTTACGTTTTTCTCGTGCCTGATCGGCGAAACTCTTGATTTTACGGCATCCGATCGACGAAACTTGCGATTTTTTCGGCCCGATCGACGAAAGTCGATTTTTCCGCGGTTAGTCAACGAAATTCTCAATTCTTAATTGTCTGACGAAACTTGCAATTTTCCCGCGGCAAATTGGCGAAATTCACGACTTTCTCTCGCGATAAACTGACGAAGCTCACGATTTTCTCGTCTACAAAATTTGAGACTTTTTCGCGCCCGATCGACAAAACACGCGATTTTTCCGAGTCCGATCGATGAAATTCGAGGTATTTTTCGACTAGCGACTGATGAAATTAGCAACTCGGGAATTTCGTATATTGATACAAATGGTATCGGGTGGGCGATTAATGAAATTCGCGATTTTTACTGACTGACGAAATTGTTTTCCGCGGCAAATTGACGAAATTCACGATTTTTTCCTGCAACCTATGGACAAAAATTGAAATTTTTGCCAATTATAAATTGACGAAATTCGCGAGCCACTTGTTTACCCACCGCGGGCCATAGGTTGTGCATCCCTAAGTTAAGGGAACGGCGGACGTATAAAAAATTTCTTTTAATTTTCAAAATAGAGATTTGAAATTTTGTGAAAATATACATTTCACTATAAGTATATAAAACACCTTAAAAAAATCTCCGACCTTTTTATAATTTTAAGATCTTTTAAAGGAAATTTTAAAACGCTCCTTGCGTCTTAATTTTTTAGATATTTCCTCGATTTTGTTTAATCACGTAAAACTCTATTACGAAAAAAATCTGTGTATCGATTTTTTGATGCCAGTTAATTTTTTAGAGATAATTTTCTGAATTCCATATCGATTTGCATCAAAATTCTGTCTTGTAATAAGTTAAGAATCAAATTTAATTGTCTTAATGAAGTCGAATTTTAAAATGCATACACGGTTTCTTTTTAAGCAATATCAGGATTCTTCCTTATCAGTTTCATGAATTTTGATGAAAAATTAAGTAGCAAGGAGCATTTCGAATATCTCTCTATTCTAAAAAAAAGTAACTACCGCTGTCACCGACGCCGGTTTTGAATATTTTGTGACAGGAGGTCTTTCTTCGTTAATATTAAGAAAAATATTGCGTACAAAAATATGAAAATCGGTAGTATTATAGAGAAATGTTTGATAAACACGCTGATGCAGACAGTTTTCAAATCGAAGAATTATTTTAAGAGATATTTAATGCTAAAGTTGGACAAAATCGTTCCATTAAAAAAGTTTTATAGCAGCAAAAACTATACATGGGAATGTAATCATTTTTAGATCTTTTTATGCGTTAGAATTTGCCGGTGTGCAGATTGTATTTCTTTTTTTAATTTGGCTAATTTTTTGAGGTTTTATTTCTATTTTAAATTCAAATTTTCAGCATTTCTAGAGATATTTTTATCAGATTTTAGAAAGTGATATTAATTTAAACTGTTGCCAACTGTATAAACAGCGGAAACAATAATGTTTGCTTCAAAATAAAAAAAAAAAAAATATTTATACGTGTAATAAATTAAAAATTTATTTACACGTGACTATTATAAACAGAAAAAAACATTGGAATTAGAATTAAATAATTATGTACAAAAAGCAGGAACTTATTAAAAATTACCTCATAAAACTATAATTACACGTGAATTTTAAGAGAGAATGGAATTTGTAAAACAATAAATTTATTAACATGCGTTAGAAGTCTTAAATAGGAGAAATTACGTCATATTTACGTCACATTACAGTTATTGCATAAAATGAACACAAAATAATATTGCAAAATGGTTTAAATTTAGAAATTGCGCAAGACATTTATTTGATATTTTGAGCGGATACTTTTCAACTATTTTTCTTAGGAAAGCGCAAATATTTCATTTCTAACACAAGTATTTTCACGTGAATATTAAAAAGAGAAAGAATAGTTTGGTCAAAATTACGTCAGATTAAAAACGATTAATTTAAAATGTCTCATTTAAAAGAACTTTCTTTTCGCTTTGTTAAAAAATACCGGGAGACAAAGATTCTGTTTACTTAATTCCTTTTATATTAGCTTATTTTGAAATGTTGTTACACGTGTCTACGTCATCAAGTTATTTTTATTTCGACGTTTTATTTGTATTTTTATTAATTTTGTACTAATTTATTTGTTCTTTCGTTATTTAAAATAAAAATTATATCAATTTGTATAATTTGGCGAGTGGTTTTGCGATTTATATAACTTGGCGAAATTAGTCGACGGGATAATCAAGTAGTACCGCAGCGGATTTGGCGTTAAAATTTCCCCAATCAAAGAGAAATGAATAGAAGTCCGTTTATAGGGAGATTGCCACTGTTTTTTAAATTATAATTCAATCTTTCAAAATCTTTTTAAAGCCGATCACATTAGCGTGCATTTAGAGTCTGCGGTGTCTGGACGTGGGTTGGCGAGCGTAGCGTAGGTTGTAGGGGGCCGAGCCCCCTAGTTAAGAAAAAAAAAAAAAGCTGAAACATCAGTATTGAGAAAAACAGATTTAAAATACATTACAAAGTCAAAAAATTGTTTGTGAACACAATTAAAACACTTGTAACTTTGCGCAAAATAATCGCATCTGGCATGCAGTTTTCCACGAATGACGTAGTACAAATTAGAGAATAATAATACATACAAAAAGAAATGTCGATTTTTGCTCAAATAAAGGTCCACGGTCCCAGATGCGGTTATTTTGCGCAAAGTTACAAGTGTTTTAATTTTGTTCACAAACAATTTTTTGACCTTTTAAGGGGGTAGGATACCTTTCAAAATGTCGAAAAAAGAAAAAATACCACTATGTTCTAAGTTTCAAAACTTGTGTAATAAGTCAAAAATAAAAATCGAACTTCATTTAAATATAAAGCTCACATTTATATTTATATTTAAAAATACATATATACTTGTAAATTCATAAATAAATATTGAAATGATAAGTTTAAAAATATATGGTAATGAGAGAAAAAATCTTGCACGCATGATAAAATCTGAAAATATGCATATAAAGAGGAAATTTTGGTGAAAATAAATACATAATATTGTTATCTTCATAATAAAACCAGAATATTTGTAAAAAAATATTGACTAAATTAAAAAATTAACAAAAAATTAAAAATTCTCACTCTTTAAAAAATATTTTCAAAGTAAAAAACAAAAAATAAAATAAAATCTTACCTTTTTCTGGTTTTAAGTTGCAGATACTACAGTAATGAATATGTGGTGAAAAGTTTTTTTTGTTTGCCATGCATAGTTTTTTAGTAACACTGCCCGCAGTACCAAAATTCAACGTTTTGAATAAACGCAATGCAATGTTTAATTATCCTATGTAGTCTTGATATTTAGTCGTAATAAAACAGCCATAATTAGTAAACTAACGGGAATTTTTTAATGCGGTTTTTTGCATATTGTTCAGAAATGATTACGGAATCAAAATATGCATAAAATGTTTTTCGAAATTTTGCAGGTTTAAAGGTATCTTACCCCCTTAATGTATTTTAAATCTGTTTTTCTCAATACTGATGTTTCAGCTTTTTTTTTATTCTTGAAATATTCCTTGCTACCTAATTTTTGATCAAAATTCATGAAACTGATGAGGAAGAATCCTGGTATTGCTTAAAAAGAAACTGTGTATGCATTTTAAAATTCGACTTTATTAGGACAATTAAATTTGATTTCTAACTTATTATAAAGAAGAATTTTGATTAAAATCTATATGGAATTCAGAAAAATATCTCTAAAATATTAACTATTTAAGGGCTTAAAAAATCGATACACAGATTTGTTTGTAATAGAGTTTTACGTGATCAAAATCCAAAATCGAGGAAATATCTAAAAAATTAAGACGCAAGGAGCAATTTAAAATATCGTTTAAAAATTTTAAGTTTTTTAAAAGATCTTAAAATTATAGAAAGATTGGGAATTTCTTTTAAGGCGTTCTACATACTTATGTTGAAATGAATATTTGCACAAAATTTCAAATCTCTATTACGAAAATTAAAAGAAATTTTTTTAAACGTCCACCGCCTCCTTAATTCTAATTATTGAATTATTATTCTAATAATTGAATGGAGAAATAACTAACCAGTAGATATCCTTAAAAAAAAAGAAGCTTTTTTTAAAAAACACATTAGCAACTGCAGGTACGTAGCGTGGAATGGTCGCTCTTATCTTAAGAATCCCATTTCTATGAGGACTGTGCTCATTAAAAAAAAGAGTAGAAATTAAAAGTCAATATGTTAAATTAAAATTAGTTCGCTCGTTACTTGAATAAATTGGAATACGAATCAAAGGCGTATTATACAAGTGTTTAAAAAAAGATAGGGGAGGGGACGTCGGTTCTTGAATTCAACAGAAAAAAAACATAACGAGCTTTGAAACAGCAAATGATTTATCCACTTACCTATTTACTGAATTAACGCGCATACATATAATTTGTCGAAAATAATTATCAGGAGTTAATAAGTACTGTCAGATTATGAACAGAAATTCTTTTTTATATCAAAATTTTTATTTGTAATTGTACATATTTTTTTCCTCAAATTTTATTTAATAAAGTTAAAAAATTATTTTTTCTCTACAAATTATTAATATTATTGCTGTAGTTATCGGTATTATTATTGTTATTATTATTATTATTATTATTATTATTATTATTATTATTATTATTGTATCACAATGAGTGGTTATGATAATAATATAGAAAACGATTTCAATACAAGTCTTAGTACACTGTAAAAAAAAATTATCTAATCTTACTCCATAAAATTGATGGCCACATGCTGCCTCCAATTTTATGGAGTAATTTAACTTATATAATGGCGTAATTTAAACTGATATAACTGGTGTAATATTACACATTAGTGTAATGTAACACCAGTTATATCGGTTAAATTACTCAATAAAATGAAGCAGCATAGTTGCGACCAATTTTATGGAGTAACATTACATAATTTTTTTTTACAGTGTAGTTCTGCAAATGTTGATCTATTCATTTTATGTCAAAAAAATTCTCACATGAAAAGATGTTTGGAAAACAAGGGTGGAATATTTTATGCATTTATTTTCTTTATAAGAAAATAATAATAATAATAATAACAAGCAAAAGCCATGTTTGGTTTGGATTCGCGAAGCATTAGTCTTTTCGACCGGATTTTTTTTTTTATAATAGAACTAATACATTCCATAAATTGTTTTCATATCTTTATGTCTAATAGTAATTACTTCTTAATAGTAAATTGTTTTATTTGGTTCAATTTTCAACCTTCGAATTCGACTAACACTTTATGTAACGAATTTAACAATTAATTTTATTTGTTTACAATTCTTTTGTTGCCACAAAAAAATCATAATATAATCCTTTTAAAATGCGTAAGTATCTTCTGCGTAAGGGGTTTCACATAATAAGAATAAATTGTGTATTTGATAGCTTAACACTGAAAAATACTTTCATAATTGAATGTAAATAATGGAATTTTCACAAATAAGAAAATAATATTGTCAGAATCTATAGATCATATTTTATTTCTATCAAGTTCAAAAATATTTCTTTCCTTAATTAAATTTTTAAAAAAAAACAGTTTTTGAGATATTTTGGCGGAAGAATGACATTTTATTTATTTAATTAAGCATGATTCTATCTATAATTACTAACTCCATGATTTATATTTCCTTCTGAAAATATACGTGTTTCATTTTTTATTTGCAAAAATACATCCGTAATGAAAAAAACATGTAAAATAAATCCTTCTATATATAAAAAAAAAGTTTTGATTTGGAAATGGACCAATGAAAATCTGCGTAGATATTCCCGGCAAATCGGCATCCAATTTGAATGCTTAAGCATGGCCTTTCTTCGTTAATATTGAAAAAACTGTTGCATACAAAAATGTGAAAATCGGTAGTATTATAGAGAAATGTTTGATAAACACGCTGATGCAGACAGTTTTCAAATCGAAGAATTATTTTAAGAGATATTTAATGCCAAAGTTGGACAAAATCGTTCCGTTAAAAAAGTTTTATAGGAGCAAAAACTGTACATAGGAATTTAATCATTTTTAGATCATTTTATGCGTCAGAATTTCTCGGTGTGCAGACTGTATTTAGTTTTTTAATTTGAATCATTTTTTGAGGTTTTATTTCTATTTTAAATTCAAATTTTCAGCATTTCGAGAGATATATTTTTTACACATTTTAGAAAATTGTATTAATTTAAACTGTTGCCAACTGTATAAACAGCGCAAACAATAATGTTTGCTTCAAATTAAAAATTTATTTTACATTTGACTATTATAAACAGAAAATATAAAAAGCAGGAACTAATTGAAAATTACGTCATAAAAACTATACACGTTAATTTTAAAAGAGAAAGAATATTGTAAAATCATAAATTCATTAACATGCGTTAGAAGTCTTAAATAGGAGAATTTACGTCACATTTATTTCACATTACACTTATTACGTAAAATGAACAAAAATAATATTGCAAAACACTTTAAATTTAAAAATTGCGCGAGACATTTATTTCGTATTTTAAGATGATCATAATATTTCATTTCTAACAAAAGTATTTTTACGTGAATATTAAAAAGAGCAAGAAAAGTTTGATGAAAATTACGTCAGATTATAATTGTCAGATTCAAATTATAATTCAATCTTCCGAAATCTTTTTAAAGCCGATCAAATTAGCGTGCTGTTGAGTCTGCGGTGTCTGAACGGAGTACGGGGGTTGACGAGCATAGCTCGTAGGGGGCAGAGCCCCCTAGTTAATTAAAATAATAAATTCTTTAAAAAAATTCTGTAAAAATTCTGTAAAAAAAAAAAAAAAAAAAAAATGTACAAATCTACAGATCATAATTTATTTTTATATTTAATTTCAAGTCAAAATAATGAATTGTTTTTAAGGGTTTTTTTTTTTTTTTTTTTTTTTTTGTAAAGTGTACGACAAAATGTAATTTGTGTACCCTAGTAGAGGATTCGCTTCGCTCATCCTAATAATATAATAATAACAATTTCTGCAAGGATATCGAGCAAACGGATTTATTAAGCAGTTAAAAGATATAACAAACAAGAACGTAAAATCATGCGTTAAGCATAGATTATGAAACACTTTCCAACACATTGAGAATTCTATAATGAAACTTTACAGTTTAATAAGGTGAAAAAAGATGTCTAAATAAACAATTTGGAAAACGCATAACAAATTTAATACCACAATTTCAATTCCCATCAAAAGTAGAGAAAAAAATCCGAATTTTTTGCACAGCCCTGTGTATGAACTATAGCTTTATCATGTAATATATAGTATACTAAAATTTAGTTCAATTAGGAAACGCATAGCACAGTTGAAATTTTCTCTTCAGAAATTTTCATCAATAAGCGGAAATGTACTTCAGATGTTTTCTGCAGCCCTGTATGTGGTGTGAAGAATTTATACATACTAAGAAATTTTTTTTTTTAAGTTTAATTAATTTAAATATGCGTGCCACAAAAAGAAAACGCACTTCCAGCAATTATTGTTCATAGAAAGTACTGTTACCAAATTATTTTGTGTGTCCCTGTATAACAATGATGAATGCTTGCACATCATATTTTATAGTAAATATCTTGCAGTGCATCTCAGAGATTATATATCAATTTCAATATGTTTGAAATAGTGTAACATGAATGTAATACACGCAAACGACCCCGTAGACGCCGTAAACAAACCACGTAGATCTTAATCTAATAGAAATTTTTTGAGTGTCCCTGTAAATGAACGATGAATGTTATCCATACTATATCGTATAGTGGGCATCTTGTAGTGTACTTCAGAGATATATTTAATTTTCAATGAGTTTGAAATTGTGAAACATTATTACAAATCATCGCAAACAATATTTCCTCATGGGCCGTAATGTAACGGAATTTTTTTTAATGTCCTTGTAAAGGAACTGTAACTACTACAGGCTTCATTTTCAAAACCAAACATGCCAAACATACCAATAACATATATCAATTTTATGGCGATCTGATTATATTTACGCTATGCTGGAAAGTGTTAAAAGGAATACACAAATTATTCAAAGCAGATTTTGAAAAACCGTTGATTTCAATTTCGGTTTTTTATTTTATTCCGAAAATGTTTCAAATTTTCATGATTTTCCCGATTCTTTAATATTTAAACATTTTTCAAATTTTTTATCAATAAATGATATTTGTAATATTTTTATGACAGTTGAAGATTAGCAAATGAAAGTCAATATTCTTCGAATTATGATCTCCAATAAAATGATATCAGTACATCCAAAGAGAGATAAGGTAATTCAAGGAAATCCTATTTATTTTCAAAGACATACACTGTTACCTCTCACATGTTCATATTATTGCAATTAAAATGTAAAATAATTTATCATTTTTTACAAAAAAAAAAAAAAAAAAAAAAAAAAAAAAGAAAGAAAGAAAGAAAGAAAGAAATACCTATACTCGAATGTTAATACAATGTAAATAAAGAGAAATGTTAAATAAGTAAAAAAATACCGTGTAAAAGTCTCTGTAAATATTTTCCAGTTGTTTTCACTTCTTAGTATAGAAGTAAGTTTTCACCTTTTAGCGAGCGGATGGTGCAAAGTCTCTTGATGCTCTGTGTATTTCTGATAGGTAAGGATAGTATCATGAGAGAGTCAAGTTGGTAAGCATAAATTAATTTATGAATGTTTCCCAATCTTCGTACATTTCCTTTAGAAACTTTTTTCTCACAAATTTTTACTAAGAAACTTTCATTATGCGCATCTGCTAATGCAAGGAAATGCACCAAAATGATTGCAAAGAACATGGTTCTTCTTCATTTATTCTCATATCACTTTAAAATAAGCAAACATGATATGTAGCCTTCTTCTGTCGACGTGACATTAGATTCAAAATTGTAAATACAGTGATCTCTCACAGAAGTGCCTCTCTTTATACGATTTTACTCGTATAACTCTCTCAATTATGGGCCAATTTCTTCAGACCTTATACATGCCCTTATTGGAAATAATTTGAAATTTTGTTAGGGATTATTTCCGAAGTGCGAATATCCTATTGTGGTGAGTGTAGTTGAAAACTAATCTTAAAATGGTTGTTTGTGCAATGCCACGTCCTATGGAATCTGAAAATGATTGTGAAATGATTCAATACTTAAGTTTATGACTATAACTCAATATATTTAAAAGAAGATTTGCGCATGTAAGCGTGCTTAATAAATTTATTTAATAAGTATAATGAATTTAATTTCCTTTAATTGGTTTGGCAGATACCTAAAGATCTAGTTTAGGGCAGTATATCGTGCTAGTTAAACTTGAGAGACGAAATGTAACGGAGGAATAGTCGACGGGTGAAGTACAGTTTGAATTTTAGGAGGAGGGGAGAGGATGTTCATTCGAAGAACTTTTTAGTTTTAAACTTCGAATCATGGTCAGTAACACTGTCTTGAATTGTCATAAAATATGTCTCGGATTTTGCATCTGAATCTTTATTATGGGTGGCACATAAGTAACCGCAACTTTCTCTGAGATATGCTCTTTCAGTTAAACGACGCCAAATTAAAATCGAAGTTATTCTTTTCTGTATGTTTCTTTTTTTTATCTGATTTATTTTCTTTAATTTAATTACAGAAAATAATTGTCATTCTTAGCCTTATTTAATTTTTATTCATATCAATTACTGTGAAGACTTCTAAAATAACCTAAAAATCGTGTTTCTTAATAGTTTAAAACTGATAATTTTAACATTATAAGAACTTATACTGCTATACTTTAAAAGCACAGAATTAGAGCATCTTCGGAAATTTGTGCAACAGAAATATTTCAGAAAATGTTTAAAAGTAATCTCAAACATAGAAAAATATATGCATGCATCACATTACACACACACACACACACACACACACACACACACACACACGCACACAATATATATATAGATAGATAGATAAAGTCAATTTTTGTTGTTGTTGTTGTTGTTTAAGAATTATATTTTTACAAATTTCATTTGAAATTTTCTATATCTTACGAGTCGGAACCCGTCGAATTCGACCGATTAAAATGTTTAAAAAGAACTATTAGATTGAATTTATTTAAAAAAAAAAACCTTCCAAAAATAAATAAAAAGTCCATCTTACATTGGATCACCTAACTCTTGCAACAGATTATTAATTAATATATTTCCAAGCTACAACTTTGCATGTAAATAATCGCACTCTTGATTTGAGGTTCTAATCTTGGTACAAGCGAAATTCCGAAATTTATTCTTTTAGACGCTTTCGTAATAAAACATTTAGTGTTATCAAAGAAAATATTAGTTTCCTTTTTACTAAGACATCATTTTCACTCACTAAAGCACTTCGACTCCCTCCGAGATTAGCGTCTCAAACATAGTAAAAATGCGTTATTTTAAATCTTGACGTCATTTTCTGTTCAAAAGTTTTAAAAAAAGTTATTTTTAATTGTAATACGGAAATATCATCCGTAATGATTTGGTAATTTTCACTGTTTCCTTCTCTCTTCAACAATGGTATTAACCCGATTGCCACCAATGTGAAGAAATTTCATAAAAGACATTTTAAATTAAAATTAAAAAAAAATAGGATTATTTTAAAAAATAGCGAGTATATGCGAGCAAATCTACAAATAAAGTGCTTTCATTTAAAAAAAAATAATTATTATTAAAATCAGTTCAGTAGAAAGATCAGGCCAGATGACTAAAAAAACAGACTTGTCATTTAAATATATAGATTATCAAAATTGGTGTCTGCCTTGTCTTTTAAATATATAGATAGTCAATTGATTTTTTTCAACCATTTGGAAAAATGGTTATTGTCCTCGTCAGGGTAGGAAATCAAAAGCATATCTGAAGCTTTTTATTGGTTTAATCCGCATTTTATTCGTTTTCTTATTGGTCTATATACTAACCTTTACTTTCAACAGAGATGGATACTTCTGTTGCCACTATGACAAAAAAGTAATAAAAACTACAAAAAAAACTAATAACTTAGAAACAAATTAAGATACAGCTTTCAAACAAATTGCATTTAAAAGTACATTTTTTTCTCTATACGACGATATAAAAAGTAATAGTGTGGGATGTTTAGAAGTTTAAGAATGAAATTTCATTTAAAATGGGTCGTCAGATTTCTAGGGTGGAAAAGCCTTTTCCCTAGCAGCCATTGAAATGCTTGGATAATACGTAAGTTTCAGGTGGATAATACGTAAGTTTCAGGAAATCTTGCAATTTTTACATGTAATAACACTATTAATGTTTAATTCATGGCGTACGTAATGTATGATCAACTCCGTGCGATTTTATGTCTTAAATTTTAGTCTTTGAAAAAATCATTTTCCAAATGGTCGTTGTAATTTGTTAAATTGCTTTTTCTATTTTATTTTTTTATTGTTAAAATACTTGATAACGCTTGTCTGAAGTTGACTTGATCCGTCAATGTGAGATCCCATATATAAAGAAAGAGCATGTTTACAAACAAATAATCCCGTCAGCCAATATTCCTAAGGCTTCCTATAAGGGGATTATCCGTGTGTATAGCTATTATAGGAGCTCTAAATATAAATCTATTTATTTTTTGCTTTGGCGATCATTGCAGGCATAATCACGGCGGTATAGACCAATGGTAACGTAGACGGAGTATCCATTCACTGTTGCCAGTAGGCTACTTTTTTTTGTATTCAGATTTCTTGATTGGCACCACTTTTTTAAAAATAGTAAAATTAGTCTTATTTAATGACATATTAATTAAGGCGATAACAAGGGGAATTTTACCATTTTAGAAAACTGGTGCCAATCAAGAAATCTGAATTTTAAAAAAGTAGCCCACTGGCAACAGTGTATCCGTTGACAATCAGATCGCTTGAATTTTTTATGCAATAAATTTTATTGAAAAGAAGACAAAATTAGAGGGTGTTAAGAGATTGAAACCGGTCAAAAAATCGCTTCAGAACGGGGGAAAAACATTAATTTTAATTAATAAAAGCAATAAAATTAATTAATAGCAATCAATTAAAATTAATTAAAAGCAATAAAATTAATTAATAAAAGCAGTTTTCCCCTAACCCTTACCTTGCCAGCCCTAATAATTACTTTGAAGTCAATGAAACTGTTCAAAATTTCTCAGCTACCCCTCCCACGGACCCACTCCCGGAAATTCAACCAATTGTTATTTCTAATATCATCAAAAATCTTAAAAATAGAAAAGCCCCTGGATACGATAATATAACTAATTATGCTCTTAAAAATCTTCCTTGCAATTGTATAATTTATCTTACTAAACTTACTAATGCTATCCTTCAATTCTATTACTTTCTTAAAGCTTGGAAGACATCTATTATTGCACCTATTCCTAAACCTCATTGTAATCTTCAAGACCCGATTAACTATCGTCCCATCTCTCTTTTACCTTCTATCAGCAAAGTTGTTGAGCGAGTCATCAGGTTCCAGCTACACGATATCTTAGACGAACAGAACATACTCATTCCTGAGCAATTTGGCTTCAGAGCTAAACATACCACATTGCATCAACTTCTTCGTGTTGTAGAGTTCTTGAGTGAGAAACTAAACACGAATACACCAGCTGCGGCTGTCTTTCTTGATGTCGCTAAGGCTTTTGATAAGGTTTGGCATATTGGCCTTATATACAAATTAATTAAGCTTGGTATTAATGCTAGACTTATCTTTCTCATACATTCTTACCTTAGCGACCGCACCTTTCGTGTCCGCTTTAATAATATACTTTCCATTCTATACTTTATTCTCTCTGGTATTTTACAAGGGTCGGTCCTCAGCCCTACATTATTCAACATATTTTTCAACGATATCCCAAGAACACTGAGGACTTATCTTGCCCTCTATGTGGACGACACGGCAATGTACGCCTCTGCACACCACCCATTCACCTTTCACAAAATTCTCCAAAAACACATAGATAAATTCCTAAGCTGGTGTACTCTGTAAGCTCAACGCGCAGAAAACAGCTGCTGTCTATTTCTCTAGAAAATTAACATTTCCCAATCGTATTACTATTAATAACACTACTGTTCCTTGGACTAATGACGCTAAGTATCTGGGGGTTACCCTTGATAGAAGACTTACTTGAAAAAAGCACTTTACTAATATTCGAGGCAAAGTTGCTGGTATCTCCCAGGCCATTTCTCCTCTTCTCAAAAGTAATACTCTTTCTATTCATAATAAACTAATCTTGTATAATGCATGCATCAATTTTAACTTATGCTTGTCCGATCTGGGGATTCGCTTGCAAAACTAATATGGATTATCTTTACGGTGCTCATAACAAAAACCTACGTTATATTCGTAATGGTCATCATTTTCTTCGTAACACCATTATCCGCAGGGATCTGAAAACTACCTCCTTAAAACAGCGTATAAATAAACTTGCTAAAATTTTTTTATAAATCTGTCTACAATCTCCGTAACCAAATTATAGCGGAACTACCCGACTACGAAGTATCCGACCCCACTAATAGAAAACGCCCTAAATACTCGCTTTTGCTTAACGATGAAGAGTGAGTTTTCCTCACCTTCTGCTTTACTTAACCTTTCTGTTTGTTCTGTCCTGTTTATAGTATTATAATAAAAAAAAAATAAAAAAAAACTGCTTTTCTGCTATATTTTTTAGCATTCTATTAAATATACTTATGTATGGTCTCTGAAAAGAGTCTTTTTTTATGGGGCACGCACCGGTAGCTTTTTCGCCTTTCCTATCTTTTTTTTTTTTTGGAACTAATGGAAATTTTCTTTTTTATTTAAATTTTTTATTTATCTTTTTCTTTTTCTTTTTTAATCATGTTATACTAGTACTTATGTACTTTTTATTTTTTGTTAATCTTTTCTTATTCTTATAAGTAATTTTTAATTTTAGGCTACCAGCCACGTCTAAACATTATATTTTTTCATAGAGGATTTCAGACCTATTTTTATGGATTTTTCATATTCCAGTTGGAAAAAAATATTCGTTCCCTTCATTATGACATTATATTTTTTTAGGCTCTCTAATGCCCTTGCAACACAATCACCTTTCCACTGGATGTAAAGTTGCTACGCAACTACACTGTAAAAAAATCTGTAAAGTTACTAAAGTTTTTCTAGGAAACTGGGATTCCTAGAAATTGTTATGTAACGGCAACAATAAAAATTCCTGTAACAGCGTCTGTTACAAGAATTTTTCTTGTTGCCGTTACATAAAAAGTTCTAGGCATCCCAGTTTCCAAGAAAAACTTTAGTAACTTTACAGATTTTTTTTACAGTGTAGGTAGTCCATAAAGCTGATCACATTGTTCCATTGTGCTGCATACATTTAATCTATCTTATGAAGAACGTTCTGGTTCGAATCGAATATTATCAATTTGTCAGTGGTCAAAATGGCCTCTAATGACGGTTCTAGTGTTAAAAAGAGGACAAAATTAACTATGGGGTAAAAGATTAAAATCAGGTTATTTTTACTAATGTGGGAAAATCGTCGCAGAAAAAATTAAATTCAGAAATCCAAAAACTGCCTTCGATGTGCATAATTTCAGACATATAGGTATCTTTCTATTAAATCTTGTACCTATTCGCGCAGTGATCTCTTCCAAAAACTACAAACAAACATAAATACAAACATGCAAACAACATGTAACATGCAACATCTGTCTTTATTATATTAGATAGACGTGAAGAACTCGATGTCGACAATTTACATTCGAATCGAATCCGAGCTGCATCAGCGGTGTGACACTATCAAGCTGCTATTACTTTAGACATAATGAAAGACTAGCATTAACTCCAAATATCTGTTTTATTAAATTATTAACGATCCATATTTTACATTTAATTAAATCAGTTTCATAAAAATTATGTCAAAATCGTTTTTTAAAGAAAGAAATGGAAAATTTTGTTTATGTTATACCTTTATAAATTATGATTCATCACCACTCCGGTGTGGAAGACTGGTGCACTAGAACCGGACAATGGAGGATCTGATATACACTATACCTATAAGAGAAAGTGTAGTGTCCGATGCACCAACGTATCTCTCTCTTTATATATTCATTGAGGCCTTATGATTTTAATCAGTTGCCCATTTGCTTTAGATTAAATGTCGTGAATACCGAAAACAAAATTTGGGGTAGGAAAAAAGCCAATTTATACAGCTGACGTAAAATGATAAAGAAATTAATTTTTGCAACCTAACGAATTCAAGAATTTTAGAAGCTAGGGATTGAAATGTAATTATATAGTATGTGATTGACTCTCTCACTTGCATAAGAAATATATTTTGAAATATGCAAGAGTAACAAGTGAATTTAATTGAGACTATAAATAATATCAGAAGACGAAACGCAATATTTCACCTTGATTCAAACATAAAGTATATTATATGAATTTTAAAAAGTTCACTGATTTTATTTAAAACTTCTTAGTACTTTCAATCTTTTCCAAGCTCTTCATCACAGATTTTATTTAAAACTTCTTAGCGCTTTCAAGCTTTTCCAAGTTTTCCATCAGAGATTTTATTTAAAACTTCTTAGTACTTCCAAGCTTTTCAAAGCTCTTCATCAAAGAAGTGTGTAAATAAACAGAAATTAGTTATTAAAATAGTTTCTGATGAAGAAACTTGGTAAAGCTTGAAAGTACTAAATTTTTTTTTAAATAAAATGTATATTTTTAACTTGTAAAATCTCTTTTATTATTTTAGCCACCTTTTAAGTAAAACAGTGAACTTTTTAAAGTTCATATAAATATATTTTATGTTAATTAAGACTGTTTCGGCCAAGTTATACTGTCTATACACTTTGTTCGAGGAATACACTTTGAAGAAGAAAACTTGTGTGTTGCATATCTTTGTCACACAAATATTCGATCGATCCGGATCGAACGGACCGCCGCTACTTCGCGAAAAGCCCGTCGGAGGTCCATTCCCTTTTAGCCCTGCCCCGGAAAGGCATCTGTATGCCCGATCACGTTAGATCCCAATGGGTAAAAATTAAAAGCTAAATTCAATAAATTTAAAATATCGACCAGCGGGTATGGACGAACCGGTGCGTTTAATACTTCGGATGCTTCGAGATCATTATAATCCGGATCACATCGCTCACCCACAAGAAAAGTGACACATCTCGCAAAAATTCATTTTGCGTTTGATTGCACTAATAAGTCTGTCATAGGCTCGTCTTGCTACAGAAAAAGTTTCATAAGTGTAGTTATACGGCAAATCACTTTATTACGCTGTATGTCCATTTGTGACCACAGAAGAGGAGTGGATTGTGTGGGGAGGTAAATTTACACCCCCTTATACTTTTATGCACGTTTTTATTCCTGCATGCAGAGCTAAGTGCTATAATTTCATGTTACAGTAAAAGCATGCAAATTTACTTTTGCCGAGACGTGTCACTCTTCTTGCGGGTGAGCTATATCGCTATCTTCCCGGAAGATACCTCGCTTCAGATGGCAGGGCCAAAACGAAATTCTGTATAGTACAAAGCTTGCGCAAGAACTCAGAAGGTTTACCATCATTTAGATCGTTATTGATATCACTGTTAAAAGCAGCAACTAATAGACTATTTAATGATGACAGCAATTTTTCGGCTATATTAGTAGAAATATCCAGGATGTTCGTAAATCGCCATTACAAAATAAAGGTGGAGATAGTATTCATCAAGATGAAGGATTTTTGTATAGGAGATGAGGTTTGAAAACCACTCATTCTGTCCAAATTAATCTCACACCAAGCCGTACTCTTATTTTGGTTTACAACTTCAATAATATTTAAGCTATTGTAACGATATTTCCATCAGGATAACTATGCTTTACGTGTGTAATATGTTGAAATAACCCGAATAGCACAAAATGGTTGGGCCAACGTTGGATAAGTGTTGCATAATGGTTGGCCCACGTTGGCCCTACAGTAAAAAAGGGTTCTGACTGCCGTACTATGGACCTGTTAACCATGTGCCAACAAACGCCCAACAGTCGCCGAGCCGTTAACTGCTCAGAATCCTGCCCAAATATGTCTTAATTAAAGGAGTCTCTGTATATACCTTTTTCAACTATTTCCGAACCATACTATTCCCAATCCTACCATTTTCCAACGGTTTCCACAAACTGCCAGTGATGGGCGAACAACCTATGCTACTTTGGGAACGAAAAATGCTGGAAATAGCCCTTATTTGCGGCCATGCAACACTGATATAGCCGTGATATAATTCAGAATTCAACTGATTATACAATGACTAAACAGTACACTTTTAGCACTCCCCGCGGTGTCATCATATTTCACACATAATAATGTTAACCTGATGAAAATTTCGCTAAAGTACATGTAATATTTTTTAAGTTACGAATGAAAGCCAGGGCTCGGCTTGGAGAGAGGCACCTTACATTTTTGATTAAATAAGTGGTATGCGACGCTGTCTTTCTATGCGGAAATTATTCGTTTTGATGAGTACTATCAGTTCTTTTATATTGAAAAGCCAGTTCGCGAATACCCTGTATATAGCTAACAAAATGATATTAAATTATTATTCCTAATCCGTTGAAAGAAGAAAAATGGAGATTTATTACAAAATCGGGGTTGGATGATTTTTATTTGAAACATTAGGGATTTATTGCCCCTATAATGCTATATTTAACAGTCTCAAAACAGATTTTTCATTAGATAAGAGTAATTGACCAACAAATATTCATAAAACTATTCAGAGTTCAGTCAACCACCAACCTTGGATTACATAATGAAGGTTTTTCCTTTAACGTAACTAGTTTTTATTTATACAGTTGAATACTTGATGACTCCGAATACTAACAAGTTTATCGCTGTTTGTTCCATTGGGCGACGATGCCACTGCTGCCGTTGAGATATATATAACAGTGCTAAACAAAAACAAAGAGTTAAAATGGAAATCGGACCTTGAAAGGATCCTCGGTTGTTTCTTATTATTCTCAGTGAAGCGTAGGTATGAATCTGTTTGAGGATCCACCTCTCGCTGTGAATCCTCGTACATGAAGGAGATTATGCTGATCGTGGTCCAGATAAAACAGATTTTTCACAAACAGGGATCATGGAACTCGGGGGTCGGTCAAGGACACTGTTTTGTGTATATTTCTCATAAGCTAACAGGAGCAGGCATTTTGAATTTATTGAACTAAATTTTCTTTTTCCCTAATGATTTTGAAAAAAAAAAATGTACATATAGAAGTAATTATTTCTCCTAAGTCATTTAAAATAATAATATACTAATTGAAAGAGAGGACTAAAGAAATTTTGTCAAGGAAAACTCTGTAGCTTGAACCTCACGCATTTTTTTTTTTTTTTAGTCTGTTGTTCTTTTTATGTTCGTACGTTTAAAATTTATTTTTAAAATGGGGTTCTACACCCTTGATGAATAAAAAATAACTACTTCAATTCTTCATTTTTAAAGTGCTAGTTAGTAGAAACTTATTTACATGGTATTGCGAAATGAATGAAGACCCCAAAACAAAATTCCAATAGACTTTTTTTTTTTTTTGCTTATCATTAATTCAAAAAGAAAATTTTCCTGCATAATTTCTACAATATCATTGGATGTGTAAAAACTTCCTACAGATTAAAAGACTGAATTACCCCTTTACACTCGAGAGGTGACTCTTACTCACTTTTCAATACATTGCAGCAACTCGAGAGATGACTGACAAATAAAGATACCAGAGTCGTTGGCGGTCCTTCGTGCCAGAGGCCTTAATTTAAATAAGAAATGAGTATTACATAATAATATATTCATGCAATAAATATATTATAAACATATATTCAGGTAATAAATAAATTAAGTTTATTAATAAATATATTCTTGTAATAAATAAATCGTGGGTCGTGTTTGCTTTGAAAAAACTCGTCGAGTTGCTAGTTTCCCCATATCAAAAAGGACTCGAGTGTAAAGGGTTAAACAATATTGTTGCAGACTAGTGATGCAGTAAGTCTCACGTCTAGTAAGAAATGGCTATTAAAGCATTGCCGTATTCACAAAACGTAGAATATGGGGAGGGGGACATTTTGGAAATTTCATTACAAAGGACTGACAATGGACGGATTTCACTGGAAGGGACTGACTAAATCAGTCCCATGTTTGAATATTAATAAGATTAAGTAGACTTCATAAGCTTCATAAACTTCACTATAAAAGATAAACTTCTTAAACAATCTTAAACGCGTAGAATGACTTTTTTACGCGTTTAAGATCGGTTAAGCTGTGGTTAAGAGTTTTTCCACATCTGGCTGATTTTTTATTTAGGCATTCCGAATTCTCATCAGTAAACTTTAATAGTTATTTTTGCTCTTTTTTAAAAATGTTTTTAAAATATTTTTATGTATATATTTTTTATTTAATTGATTTTTAAATATATTCAAGTCTGTCTATTATTTCAAAATTTGTTCAAATATTTTTGCTTTATAAAATGATAAATATTCCATAAATAAAATTAAAAAAATTGCTATTCAAAATTTTCTGGTATGAATTTAATTTTTTTAAATAAAAAATCCGCCGGATGCGGTAACGCTGAAAGGCATGAAGCATTAAATGCACGAAGATATGCCCGATGCTTCATACGATGATGGTTAGTAAGATGCTTGCTCAGGACTTCTTTAGTGCGTCTGGAATAACAATTTCTGGACAAATTGTAATAGGGTTAAAAAAATCTATGAGACTTGGTGGCTTAACCCTCTCGCTGTGCAACCCGAGAGTTTCTCGGGCAACGTAAAAGTAGCAAAATTTGCGCAACCCGAGATTTAATCGGGGATGCATTTTTCCATCTAATTAACTCTCCTTGATCATTCCCACCAGTTATTTTTTTATTCTAAATTTTGCTTTATCTAATCGGGGAAATTTCCCGATTGAATCAGACGAAAATTTTTGTTTTGAAAAACCGGTGGCAAATGAATAAAAATTCTTAAAAGACGCTCGTCGCGAAGGAGTTAAATATGCAATTTTTGAAACTATTTTGATAAAACAATTACACAGCGAGAGGGTTAAATCTTCATCCAAAAACCAATGGTTTTTATACAGTCAGATTTATACTCTGGTCATTTTCAGAGCCCAATGTATAAGGTCATCCCTGCTCAGTACCTCCACCCCTCTAAATAAAATCCTGGCTAGACTACTGCCGGACACTCAAAGTGTGACGTATTAAAAGAAGGCTTCTTTCGGACATCATTTTGACTGTGACCATTTGCGACAACTGTGACGTAGCTGTGTGATATCACATCAACGGCCTGTATTATTAGTGTAGCTTCCGCAAAATGCTTCACTACATTCTTTGATTAAGTACGCTGCATATCATTTACAGAACTATTGCATATTAGCTGAGGGTAGATATTTCCGAAAACATATCAAACATTTTTTATTGCACCTACATATATTTATTTTTTATGATTTTACTCTCGTTTTTTATGCAACTCCCCTTGTACATAGAAAATATCCAACAATCAGCATCGTAGCTAATCATAGAATCGCTTAAGCGCGAAAACCTTTGATTGTGTATCTCTTAAGATACTCTACAATATATTTATATTCGCTCAGCAATGCAAAACTTTCTGACATATTCACATACTGAATTTTGTACATAAAAGCATGAAATTCGCAGGCATGACTATTGAGGCGATTTAAAATAGAATAGCGTTTTATATTTTCCGAGAAATGTATTACATCTTGATAATAAATTGCTGTGTCTTGATGACCTTTCGCCGGATCGGCTATCGCACATCGAAAATAGGCTTTACAGTTCCAACTTTAAAGCGGTTTTCTGAAATGTCCTTTGCTTTTTCAGGAAAAAGAGAATAACTGTCCAATTTCTTGGTTTCCGGAAATGAACACCTAGAAATTTCATGCATTTAAGAATAAAAATGACTGTCAGACACCCGCCAGTTTGGATTGTAGAATAATATATACAATAATATTTGTTAATAATGGTCTAAATTGCACCGTTTTACTACCTGGAAACTTATTACATGCTTTTCTTAATTACACTTTAACTAAGGTACTCCAAAAAGTCTCATAAAAAACAGACACTCAGCTCGGGACATAACAAGATTATAGATTTCTTTTCCACAACATGATTTCCAGCGGTCAGCGCGTATGAATACAGTGACGGTTATTTTTACCCGGAATAACAAAATTGGTAGTTTTCCGTTTTGATTTAAATATAATGGTTGTACATAATTTACTTATTTATTAACCATTTGGAAAAATGGTTATTGTCCTCGTCAGGGTAGGAAATCAAAAGCATATCTGAAGGTTTTTATTGGTTTAATCATCATTTTATTCGTTTTCTGTTTGGTCTATACAGTAATCTGTATTTCCCTTTACTTTCAACAGAGTTGGACAACAGAGTGTTGCCACTATGACAAAAAAGTAATAAAAACTGCGAAAAAAATTAATAACTCAGAAACAAATTGAGATACAGCTTTCAAACAAATTGCATTTAAAAGTACATTTTTTTCTCTATAAGAGGATATAAAAAGTAATATTGTGGGATGTTTAGAAATTTAAGAAATAAATTTCATTTAAAATCGGCCGTCAGATTTCTTGGAAATCTGACGATGGAAAAGCCTTTTCCCGAACAGCCAATGAAATGCTTGGATAATACGTAAGTTTCAGGTGGATAATACGTACGAGTCGCAGGCGATTTCTGTCGCTTGCAATTTTTACGTGTAATAACACTATTAATGTTTAATTCATGGCGTACGTAATGTATGATCAACTCCGTGCTATTTTTTATGTCTTGAATTTTAGTCTTTGAAAAAATCATTTTCCAAATGGTCGTTGTAATTTGTTAAATAGCATTTTCTTATTTATTTATTTATTTTGCTTACCAATGAGAAATGTGAACTTTTCCTTCTACCATATATGCTGAATTTCTTCTCACCGCTGATTTAGATATCATGTTATACTCGTCAATATATACTAAATTATTCCTCATTTTTTAACAAATAATTTCCGTACTCCTAGAAAACATGTTTTGTCCGTGTATGCTTGCAAAAAGTCTGAAAAAGAGGGAGAAATTCCGTTCATTCCTATCACGCATGCGCTCTATTAATGCTAAAATACGAATTTATTTAAAAAGGAAACACAAAAAAATATATAAATTAAGATTTATAATTTAATTAAAAAAGAGAAAATGTTTTCAAATTCAAAAAAATATAATACAGTAAAACCTCCCTAAAGCGACTACATTCCGTTCAATAAAAATGGGTCGCTCCGAGAGATGGTCTCTTAATAGAGGTCACGTTTAAATCTAGATTTTAATTGTTAAAAAAGGGTAACAATTAATATTACTAAAATTTATTTTTCACATTAGGAAAAAATATGAAAATTTAAGTATCAAAACAAAAGTTAATTACATAAGTTAATTAGTGCAGAGTTTTAAAAAGGAATACATTGACTTTTACTTTAATTTTACGGTTTTATCGTCTATAACTTTTATTTCCAACTCCTTTCGAAGTTCAGTCAATAAATGCAATTTCTTTTGGTCGGGAACAAATTATGACGAGATCATTCATTTATCTATTTCTTTGAGAGTTTCCTGACAGAATAGGGCAGGGGAGTTTATGGACCGTCATCTTTACTTTGTCATCAGAGTTAAATTCATTGCATAAGAAGACACAAAGCGGTTTAAGCACTCAAAAGTTACCGAAATAAAAATTCTAACCTTAGTTTAGAGGTTTGAGGAATAATGCGCTGTTCGGAATTATTCTAATAAAACCTTTTTCAAGCGGCCCGAAAAAAAAACGGAATTTGTTTCATTTTCTTCAAAGAAATGGGTCGCTCGTGGAGGGAGTTCAACTGGTGTGGTCTCTGAATACAGGTAAAATTAGTATTGAGTCTATGGGAATAAATTTTGTTCTATGAAAAAATGGTCGTTCAGGGAGGTGGTCGCACAGGGAGGTTTCACTGTAATTACTTTTCTCATTCATTTAAAAGTGCTCACAATCAGGGGCGTAAACCACCCTGGTCGCTTAGGGGGGTGTAGACTCATAAATTTCCGACTCCAAGAAGAAAAATTTCCGAGTACTATTGCCAACAAAATGCCGACTAATTAATATATATATATATACACTAATGTCCAAAAGTTTAGCATATCCCTCTATATATAAAAAAAAGTTTTGATTTGGAAATGAACCAATGAAAATCTGCGTAGATCATCCGGGTATACTCCTACTAGATCGGAACCCATATTTTTTATGACCGGGGGGTCTTTCTTCGTTAATATTAAGAAAACTGTTTCATAAAAAATATGAAAATCGGTGGTATTATAGAGACATGTTTGATAAACACGCTGATGTAGACAGTTTTCCAATCGAATAATTATTTTAAGAGATATTTAATGTTAAAGATGGTCAAAATCGTTCCATCAAAAAAGTTTTATAGGAGAAAAACTACACATAGGAACTTGAACATTTTTAGATCATTTTATACATTGGAAGTTCCAGATGTGCAGACTGCAATTATCTTTTTAATTTGACTCATTTTTTTGAGGATTTATTTCCATTTTAAATTCAAATTTTCAGCATTTCGTGAGATATTTTTTACACATTTTAGAAAAGGGCAATTATTTTAAACTGTTGCCAATTTTAAAAACAGCGCAAAGAACAATATTTCCATTAAATAAAAAATTTATTTAAACGTGGCTATTATAAACAGAAAAAAACTTTCAAATTAGAATTAAGTGATTACGTGTTAAAAATCAGGAAAATATTGAAAATTACATCATAAAAACTATAGTTACACGTGAGTTTTAAAAGAGAAAGAAAAATTTTAAAACTAAATTCATTATTATGCGTTAAAAGTCACAAATGAAAGAAATTACGTCATATTTAAAAAGGCCAAATAAATAAAAGTTGGCAAAACACTTTAAATTAAAAAATATATTTGCACGAGACGTTTTTTTCATATTTTGAGATAATCTTTTCAACTATTATCGTGAATTCTAATACAGCGCAAATAATATTTCCTTTCTAACAACAAAAGAATTTTCCTGTGAATATTAAAAAGAGAAAAGAAACTTTGGTGAAAATTACGTCAGATTTAAAACGATACATTTAAAAGAACTTTCTCATAGCGGTGTTAAAAATTACCGAGAGAAAAAGACTGTGTGCTTAATTCATTTTACATTAGCTTACTTTCAAATTTTTAACTAATTTTTAACACTTTCCAACAAAGTTGAAAAGTGTTATTGATTTCGGTCTGTCTGTTCGCGCTCTAACTCTCATAAATATACTCGGATCGCACTGAAATTTTTGGTTATTGACATTTAGCCTATCACGAACCCTATTTCAAATGAAGTTTGTAGCGTGTTTAGTTCATTTACAGGGACAGTCAAAAGTATTCCGTTACATTACGGCCAATGGGAAAAATCATTTCAAATGAATTTTAAAGATGTTACGCCCTTTCAAACATAAAAAAAAAATACATGCATTTACGAAGTGCACTAAAATATGCAGAATATTCTGTAGCATATGCGGTCCAACGAATAGTTACTAATCATTTACAGGGTTACACAAAAGAATTCCATTACAAATGGTATAGGGGGAAATTGTTTGCGGCGTATTTTAAGTATACAAATTCATATATAATAAAATTGATATACGTCGGTGAGGCTTACTTAAGTTATTTCATGTATAATACGAAGTGCATAGCATTTACAGGAACATACAAAACATTTCAGACAAGTATTTTCTATCCGAAATACTATATATTAACGGCGATGGTAAGGAATGCATTTTTAATTATGATATGCGCTTTTAAGTTTCACTATATTTATGCATACTATATGGTGTGTGTAAATGTTATAGTTGATATACAGGGCTACGCAAAAGAATTCGTAAAGGTTACTGAGTATGACCGTAAATTGCTCAAAGGTGGGTTTAAAATGTGTTATGCTGAACTGCATGTAGTTTTCTATGAAATGTTTGTACAATATAGATAAAATGATATACAGGGCCTCGCGAAGAATTGGATACATGACCGCCTATAGATGATAAATTCTGGAAATGCGATTTCAGTAATTTTAAGAGTGATTTAGTTTGAATTAAAGTTTAGCTAAATAGTGGCATGTAATAAAGGTACTAGGTAAACAACAGGGCTGTACAAAAGTATTGAAGTATGTTCCCATCTATTAGTCTAAATTGCTGAAAGATAAATTTCAACCTGTTATGCGTTTTCTTGATAAACTAAATTTTCTATTATATAGTATATATATATCAGCCTACAGATCAAATACACGGCTGTTCGGAAGAATTGGAATAAATATTTGGCTATGGATGGTAACTGCTGAAATCAGTTTTTTAAATGTTTAGTTAGTTATCTTATTTACCTTATTTCCCTAAATAACGAAGTTTTGTTAAAGCTTTCAGGGAGTGTTGGAAAGTGTTTCATAATCTATGTCGTACGCATGATTTTTCTTTCTTGTTTTTAATCAAAGACGAAAACAGCCATTGTATCTCTTAGCAGCGGCTGATTTCGTCTTAAAAATCTCCAATCAAAGGAAAATGAATGAAACCCCGTTTACAAAGAGACTGTCATTGTTTTTTAAATTACTAGGGGGCTCTGCCCCCTACGAGCTACGCTCGTCAACCCCCAATCAGACACCGCAGACTCTAACAGCACGCTAATTTGATCGGCTTTAAAAAGATTTCGGAAGATTGAATTATAATTTGAATCTGACAATTATAATATGACGTAATTTCCACCAAACTTTTCTTTCTCTTTTTAATATTCACGTAAAAATACTTTTGTTATAAATGAAATATTATGATCATCTTA
Organism: Maratus speciosus; assembly: GCA_963932465.1. NCBI lineage: Eukaryota > Metazoa > Arthropoda > Arachnida > Araneae > Salticidae > Maratus > Maratus speciosus. The sequence continues at coordinate 166,697,954 of OZ010793.1, forward strand.
AAATATCAAATAAATGTCTCGCGCAATTTTTAAATTTAAACTGCTTTGCAATATTATTTTTTGTTCATTTTACGTAATAAGTGTAATGTGACGTAAATTCTCCTATTTAAGACTTCTAACGCATGTTAATGAATTTATTATTTTACAATATTATTTCTCTTTTAAAATTCACGTGTAATTATAGTTTTTATGACGTAATTTTCAATGAGTTCCTGCTTTTTATATTTTCTGTTTATAATAGTCACGTGTAAAATAAATTTTTAATTTGAAGCAAACATTAATGTTTGGTCTTTTTATACAGTTGGCAACAGTTTAAATTAATACAATTTTCTAAAATATCTAAAAAAATCTCTCGAAATACTGAAAATTTGAATTTAAAATAGAAATAAAACTTCAAAAAATGAGTCAAATTAAAAAACTAAATGCAATCTGCACACCGGGAAATTCTGACGCATAAACTGATCTAAAAATGATTAAATTCCTATGTACAGTTTTTGCTCCAATAAAACTTTTTTAATGGAACGATTTTGTCCAACTTTGGCATTAAATATCTCTTAAAATAATACTTCGATTTGAAAACTGTCTGCATCAGCGTGTTTATCAAACATTTCTCTATAATACTACCGATTTTCATATTTTTGTATGCAACAGTTTTTTTTAATATTAACGAAGAAAGGCCATGCTTAAGTATTCAAATTGGATGCCGATCTTCCCGGAATATCTACGTAGATTTTCATGTGTCCGTTTCCAAATGAAAACTTTTTTTTATATGTAGAAGGATAATTCAAACTTTTTAAGGCCGATGAAATTAGCATGCTTTTACAATCTGGGGTGTCTGAACGGGGGTTGACGAGAGTAGCTCGTAGGGGGCAGAGCCCCCTAGTATGATAAAAACGAAGAAAGGATATCGTAAATATCTTACGAAATTATTAAACTTTATAGATGATAGATGAAAGTCTCAGGATAATTATGACTGAGTGTATCGAGATAGTCAAATAGGTTTTAAAGCGCTGATGTTGATTCCTTTTGAATTATTATTGTATGTCTCTAAAAATTAGTGGTGAAGCACTATAATTAATATGTGTAGAAAATTGCGGTTTGGAACTCCAAACTGCTTTGTTTGATAGCGATATATCTTGTTTCTAAATGTACAAAATTTGATGAAACTGGATGATTGAAGAGCTGGGGATTCGATGCCCGTTTTTTTTTTACCAATAAAGGGCTTAATGCATTCTATTTTTTCTGTGTATGGCATATTTATTCACATAGACTCCACTCCGGATAGAAATTCAAATTCTGAATTAAGCATAAGGAATCCTGTTACCAGCGTAGGATGTACGTCTACAACATAAAAAAAGTCAAAATTTAAAAGATTGAAAATTTTCGAATGAACAAAACTTATATCCATCTCTTAGTAGGGGAGATAAGGGAGGTTTGATACATAGGGATGGTTGATACATTGACAATTTTTCTCAACAAATGGCATTAACAGCCATTCTAACGCATGTGAAGGCATCTTTTATTTGCTGAAGCCATCATTAGCTGGACTAATCAGTGAAGAACTGACAACTTTTCTTTCTTTTAATTTTGAAGGTTTTTGGAATGTCAATGTAAATTTTTACACTGGCAGATTTTCTTTCATAACTCTTTTTATTGTGAAGATAATATCTTGTAATTTTTTTAATTTATAAAGGAAATTGTTAGGATTAGATTTACTAGAAAGTAGATTACCATTTTGCAACTGCATTTATACAAAGTGATTGAAAATCCAATAAGGCATAATAGGGAGAAATGATACATTAGTACTGGGGAGAAATGATACACGTGTATATTTGAAATTTAATAGTTTTTTTAAGTTTTCAAACTAATATAGGACTGTAATATTCATTATTGTTTTACAGCAAGAGCTACTGAAGTTGGTAAGGAAGAACAAAGAGACTATTCCTAGACATTATGTAGGTTACGTAGAAAAGCAGTGCGATGATAGATGGTTAGTTCGCTTTGCTCGTCATGTAGAAGGGAAAAAGTTTAAATGGCCTGAAAGGGAAAATGTTTCTATAATTTACGAAGGGCAAATTGAAAAAAACGTTAAATCTACCCGATTTTACTTATCAAAATGATAGAGTTATTAGATTTTTTTTTTAACCATTTCAGGGGTGGTGGTATGTTTATGAAAACACTTAATTTTAATTCCCAAACGCCAAATTGGCACCAGCATTTTAGTAAAATATTTTCCATTTAGTATGAAAGTGAAAATATTTTCTTATTTCTAATTAAATTTGTTGGTAAATTCCTAATTAAATTTGTTGGTATTTGGGTGTTTTCAATTTCATCCGCTTTAATATACATTTCTTGAAACACATTTTAAAATCAATCTAAAATTACCTAAAAAAGTTTTTAAAAAATTAACATCTTTTTTTAATAAAATAAAAAGAAAACACAAAAATAGTAGAAAAAATAAAACCATAATTATTTTCGATTAAAGGTAAAATTCGTGTAGAGTGGAAAATATCCAGATTTTGATAGGGTAAAGTACTAAATATTTGCAATTCAGTTTTGAATTTTCATCGGATATCACCTAAATTCTGTGATACACGTTTCTAACTAAATTTAAAGTTAGATTTAAAAAAAAAAAAAAATAGAAGTTTTTTCACTTCAATCAGTATGTCTTAAAATTTCCGGACTAAACTAAAAACGTTCCGACTATAAATAAATACAGCTGGATCTCGATATCTCGAAGTCAAAGGGAACAGAAAAAAGTTCGGAATATCAAAGTTTTCGATCAAAATATCAAGGTTACAAATAATATTAACATTGCTGGAATATGTTTATAAATATTTTGTTTCTTCCTATCGAGGTTTTCGAGTTCACAATATTTGACAAGTCAAAGTTTTTCTGAATAGTTTTAATCACAAAAATAAAATCCGCAATATTTCCGACTAAGTATAAATTTATATAGGTTTTCTTCGTTCTAAATTGTTTTTTCTAATTAAAAACTACAAGGGGAAAAAATCCGACTAAGAATAAAATTTTATAGGTTTTCTTCGCTCTAACTTATTTTTCTTATTTACTAATTAAAAACTACAAAAATATTTCTCCAATTCATAAGTTTTTATACGTTAATGCCATTTTTTTCGATTAAACTTACTTTTTTCCGATCGAACGGGAATTTTTCCGACTGATTTTTTCATTTTTCCAATTTATAAGTTTTTATAGGTTAATACCATTTTTTCCGACTAAGCGTACTTTTTCCGATCGAACGGGAAATTTTCCGACTAAGCGTACTTTTTCCGATCGAACGGGAAATTTTCCGACTGATTTTTTCGTAGCGGGGGGGGGGGGGTTGCACCCCCCCGTACCCCCCCCCCAGGATTTACGCCCCTGCTCACAATTTATTTTTTAAAACTCGAATAAGGTGAAAGAAGTTTAAAAAAAATAATTTATAAAGTTGCTTATAAAAAATATTCGCATTTGAAATATATTCTAAATCTAAATGAACACACTTAATTTAAATATTAAATAGGAAATAATCGATTTTACTTTTAAAAAAATCTTATCGAATAAAACTTTAATATTTATATTTCACATTTAGCAATCTACTTAAAAATATTTATAATTCAGATTTTTATCGTATTTTAACACTAAAGTATTAAAACCCCAGCCAAAATCTCATTAAAGACGAAATCTTGCCGAAATTAACTTCAAAGTTCAAAGCTTTTTAAAGAATTTAATCAAACCACGCCCATTTGAAGCAAACATATTTACGTCAAAGCATTTCACTTCTGTTCAACTGTAACGCGGTCGTTAGCGTGCACGTCTTGTAACACCGGAATGGGTGGTTCGATTCCAACGTCGGCAAATTTATTTTTTCCAGACTTTCTTCATTTGACGGATATTTTACCTCCTGTAACGGAGAAAAAAACTAACGGATATTCGTCAATTAACGGTAATATCCTGGTATAATTATAATTAGTTTAATTTCTGTGAATTGACGAAAGTATTTTTAAGAGTGTACGTGTACATATATGATAAAATTTCCGAAGAAAATGCAAAAGAGAATAATTCCCACACTGCACAAAACACAGTATCCCCATAAACTTGACAATTTACGAAAATAATATCAGTACATTTATTTTGATTTCTTATTGATATTTCTAACGGTAAACGTAATAACAGAAAAAACTGTAAAGAATTATTTATTAAAAATTGTAATACACAGTTTATTATTTTCAAACGTAATAAAAAAAAGTGACAAAATAAAATCTATAAAAAATTATTTATTAAAAATTGTAATCTACAGTTTATCATTTACAATTGAAGTCCTTAGTGGAAGAACGTGTTATGTTACATTTTCTCAAAAATTGTTTTATTTTATGGATTAAGGCGTTTCGAGGTATTCTATCATTTTGTAAAACTAAAATACTTCGATTATCATTATTCTTGAAGATCTGAGACATTATCCATTAACATTTCATTCTTTAATACTTAATAATTTAAATAATATTTATAATGTTCAATATTTAAAAATTAAATGTTAATACCTATTTCCGAGAGTTTTTAGTACCACTTATTAAAATATCGAACATATGGAATCAGAAAGAATATAAATCAATAAAATTTAGAACGAAAACCAAGACGAATCGAGCACTAGAATTTTAACTTTCATTTATTGAAAACCTTTTATTTCAGTTTTTTTAAATCTAATTGCTGTTACATAACATGTTCTTTCACTAATCTCTTTAATTATCAGCATTCAAGCTGCCTAACTGAGCCACTGAGGCTGTTAGAAACATCCGAATAATAAAGTCAAGAAATGTCACACCAATATCGGCGTATAAATCTCACTTATTATAAAAGATCTAAATTTACGTGAGCTACTTATACGGCTGGTATAAAAATGATAGATTCAAAGTTAAGGGAAAACAAGCACAAGAATCGAGTTCAAAAAATTCTTGTGAATTTTCTTGAAACATTGACATTATTTATTGTGAAATAATGTGAAAAATTCATTCTACTCGACCTTCTTTAGGGATACTTTATCGAGATTTCTTTTTTGTATTTTTTTTTCGATTTTTCATTTATGACTTTACCGTCAGTGTAGCTTACATTCATCCACAATATATTATATTCAGCCCCATCTTGATTTTTAGATAAATCCCAATTAAATATTTTAATTACTTTTTAATTATTCAGGGCTTTATTTCATTACACGCTATTACTATCAGGTATAGCGGTCAATAATTCTTAACTTTTTCAATAGATGGCTCTGGAAAAAAAGGTTGGTTCACAGTCCAACTTCTTATGATGTCATTTTGTATCTGTGACAATACTTTTCAAAATGCCATTGATTTTTAAGCATTCTCGAGTTAGCGTCATATTTTTTTCGTGTGGTAAACATGTCAAGTTTCCAGCCAAATAAAGATCAAGTGCGATATGTACTGTTATTCTTATTCAACAAAAACAAAAACGCGAGTGAAAGCCGTCTTGTACTTGTGGATACTTACGATGACAATGCCCTAACACAAAATCAAGGGTTGACCCAGCACACCATCAAAATCAATCGCAAAATCGAATCGCTGTGGAAAGAAGACAATGCAGTGTGCAGTTGATGGAGGTCAGAAGATTGTCGTGTACCATAAGCTTCTAAAATTAGGTAAAACAATACCGTTTCCAGTCCTTAACGAATGATCAATTTCAACCATGCATTAATCTAAAAGCGACCAGAATGTGCTTTACAAGACACAAAAAAGTGACTTTTCTACACGCCCTCTCCCCCTCCTTCCCACCACAACACAGCGAAAACGGTTATAGATACCATTTTTATACTTGATTGGGAACTCTTGCTCACCCGCCGTCCTCCCAAAACTTGGCCCCTTCTGACTACCACTTGTTTTTATCGATGTCTCACGCACTCTCCATGAAACACTTCAACAATCACGGAGATGTCGAAAAATGGCTTGATGACTGCATCACCCCAAAAGATTTTTTGGGAGGGTATCCACAACTTGTAGAAACAAAGAACGGCAAAAGTGTGTAGCTAGCGATGGCATACTTCGAATAAACCATTTTTTACCTTTCTCCGAAATTATACGCGTTCTTTTAATGAAAAAATTAAGAATTATTAACCGCCACACCTAGCAATTAACCATAACCTATTTCTAGAAGTACATGTTGCACCTACGCTTTCTGTTCACTTTATTTTTATTTTTCGCTTTGTAGTTTACACGCATTTCATTAATGTCACCAATCAAGAAATCCTATGTTAAGAAGGTTCTCAAAAAAAAAAAGTCTTTTTTTCCGCTCAATGATACGAAACTTTCTTACATATTTTCTTATTCATTTTTAAATGTAAAAGCATGACACTTGCAATCATTATTGAAATGACTTGTAATCGATCAGTTTTATTCATTTTTCGATAAATGAATTACAATTTAAGGTATAAGGTATCAATGCCCCAGGAAGGCAGTTTTTTGCATTTCCTGCTCTGTAGCGTTCGGAAATTCTGTCCAAAACGCCAACTTTGACAGTATTTTCTGAAAGATCTTCTGCCTTTACCTGCTTTAATGGAGAATTCTCTTGAATTTCGTTGAATGGTTTACATGAATTAACATAACTAAATGTTCAGCTAATAATATTAAGGGAACTCGCTGCTACTGTTGTCCTGGTACACCATCGTAAATAGCGGATAAGGGGGATTAAAAAAAAAATGCAATTTAACAAATTACAACGACCATTTGGAAAATGATTTTTTCAAAGACTATAATTTAAGACATAAAAAATCGCACGGGGTTGATCATACATTACGTACGCCATGGATTAAACATTAATATTCCTGGACCAATTTTAAATGAAATTTCATTCTTAAACTTCTAAGATCCCACAATATTACTTTTTACACCGTCGTATAGAAAAAAAATGTACTTTTAAATGCAATTTGTTTGAAAGCTGTATCTCAATTTGTTTCTGAGTTATGAATTTTTTTTTTTTTTTGTAGTTTTTATTACTTTTTTGTAATAGTGGCAACAAAAGTATCCATCTCTGTTGAAAGTAAAGGGAAAATACAGATTACTGTACAGACTAATCAGAAAGCGAATAAAATCGGATTCAACTAATAAAAAGCTTCAGATATGTTTTTGATTTCCTACCTTGACCGAGGACAATAACCATTTTTCCAAATGGTTAAAAAAGCAGGACAGCGGCTTCTAATTCCAGACATAAAATACAGTAAAGCTTGTTAAAAGGCAATCACTATGAACTGGAAAATAATTTTTTGATAGGTTTTCGTCTCAGCAGATCAACAAGGTACAATTGCATGTTATTTATTTTGCCAGGAACATGAAAATTTCCCTTAAAATTTATGTAAATGTTTTTTTTTTCTTTTGCGTCATTGTATCCAAAGTGAAATCTATGCAAATGGATAGTATGACGCAAAATAAATAAATAAGTAAAACCTTTACATAAATTTTACTTTTGATTTTGGATAGCGTGGCACAAAAGATGAATTGATTTAATGAAATAAATATATTTCAATGCATAATATAGGTTCAGTGAAAGGGATATATTTAAAAGGGTATCGGAAAATTAAAAATCTTGTTTAGATGTGTAAATATATTTTATCCAAATCAAAAGCAATTTAAATTGAATTTTAAAACAAACCTTTTAAAGCCACATCAAGGCGTCACTTAAATTTTGATATCATATCTTTTAAAACTCATGTTTGAATTTATGAGAGATGTAAATGAAAAAGCAACAGCGAATAAAGTTTTATACATCTTTTCATCTTGAACATAACTTTTGCATATACGATTATAAATAGAACAAATATAAAATGATGAAATATTTTAATTAACAGCATAGCGTCACTCAAAGTTTAATAACATTATTTTTAAGACATTTAAGACATTATTTTAAAGACATTTAAAATTCTTAAAGACATGAGGTAAAGTGCTGCGTCACAAATTTTTAACCCGTTAAGGGTTTTTGTATAGATTTGTTTAACCGTAAATTAAATTTTCTTTATCAATATTATTAGCAAGTTCAAAGCGACAAAACATCAACATATATTCCTCAATAAACTTGATATTTAATTATTAATGGTACACATATATTAAGACAGACTTTAAATACAATTAAATACAATAAACCCAACTGGAGTGAAAAATTAGCCGGGGCCAGGAATCGAACCTGGGTCGACAGCATAACGTGCTGTTGCTCTACCGTTAAGCTACCCTGGCCGATGTTCTAGCTTGGCAATTTCTCACTAATAAACCAAGTTCGGGAACACTAATAAACCAAGTTGGTTATTGTATTTAATTGTATTTAAAGTCTGTCTTAATATATGCGTACCTTTAATAATTAAATATGGAATTCAGACGTTAATTTATGTGCTTTAAACTTAATATTTTTTATTGATGTTCTTTATGAAATTAAGTATCAGATTTGCAATAATATAAATATTTTACTTTTTTTAAATAAAAATATTAAATAAACTAGTCTTTATTATTTATTTATGTTTTTATGTATTTCAAGAAATTTTAATTTTTTTTCTTCTCTTAAATTAATTAATTCTATTCACTTGATTAATTTTGTAAATCTGATCATCAGGGTTCTAGAGCATACTTCTAAAATACACATTTTTTGTAACAATTTTGGAAAAATAAGTATATAAACAAAGATAAGAATTTTATTTTCTAATGTGTTAGTCTGGTAGCTCTTTTGTTGAACTACCATATTACATCTTGATTTCCAAGCTAAGAGAACTTTTCTTAACCCTTCATGTGCCAAATTATGAATCAACAAATTGCCCCACCTAAATAATTATCTTCCCTGATGTCTGATGATGTATTAAAAAATTTATAATATAATGATATAAAATTTTGAAAATGTTTTTCATTAAAACTGTTTTAATAAATCGGTAGTTAAAGCTCTTTTTGTAAAATATTTACAAGAATAATTAGATTAATTAAAGAAAAACGCTGTTAAGGAAATATCACAATTCTTTATTTAAAAAAAAAATGTAAATAAATGTATTGTGATCCCGTGAAGAGCTACACTTATGTAAATGGTTGAGTAAATTGCCACTTTATAAAATATTTAGTTTCGACTTTTCCGTTGTGCTTTCTAAATGTGACCGAGAAAAGTATTTTGTATGAAAAGTAAAATGTGCTTTTATTAAGAGACAGATTAAAATAAAAATGTATTACATTTTCTTTAATGGTACTTAAAAGTACCGTCAGTGCATAAAGGGTTAAAATATCAAAGTTGATTTTGTTCCACTCCTCGACCACAATCTTCCATAGTCCGTCCAGTGTTTTGGGATGCCGCTTACAAAAAGCTTGTTTTAAAAGTTCAAATGCACAGTAATCCACAGGAGACACGTTGCGAGACTTGAGTGGGAGACTTTTGAATGAAATAGACTCAATTCCGGTTTAATTTATCATTTTTTTCTAAAATTATAGCAGTATATTTAGAGAGATATGGCTGTTAGCCTTACATCATTTGACATCAGGGAAGATAATTATTTAGGATGCGTATTTACGCATGAATAATTAAAGTTGTAATTTTCCAAATTGGGCAAAACAGTGTTCAGGCCAGGATTCGAACCAGGGACCTTTGGCTGAAGCCGCCAGTGCTCTTCCAACTGAGCTATCCCGGACAAACCTGGCAGACACACAATTCACCCAGAAACCTAATGACTATGACATCTGGTCTGATATGTGAATCAGCCATGCACAATAAATCACATTGGAAACTAATGTGATTAATTCTGCGTAGCTGATTCACATATCAGACCAGATCTCATAGTCATTAGATTTTTGAGTAAATTATGTGTCTGCCAGGTTTTTCCGGGATAGCCCAGTTGGTAGAGCACTGGCAGCTTCAGCCAAAGACCCCTGTTTCGAATCCTGGCCCGAACAATGAAGATTGCTTGGGTAAAGTGGTAGAATGTTTTCTGTGAAAACATGTCTTAACCTTTTATGCACCGACTGTAATTAAAGTACCATTAAAAAAACATGTTATAAAATTAATTTAGTACATCGATTAGCAGTAATACAATTTACAATAAGTAGTAGATACATAACTTTATCTTGCTCCAAAAGTTTTATCTGTTGTATAAAACAAAAATGTTTTTAAAAGGATGATTTCTCTTTCATTTGCGTCTGTTTAGCTTTCTTGATGTTGGCAGATTGTGGGTAGAAAGTTTCAGTTCTTAAATGTTTCTATATTTCTATTGTAAGGGCATTATACACTCATGTTTGTGAAAATTGCAACACCACGAAGGAATAATCAGAATTAAGTGAAATTTAATGCACAAACGACTGGTATTAGTACAAATAAATAATTACATTTCCAAAGCAAAAAAAAAAAAAAAAAAAAAAAAAAAAAAAAGAAAGAAAGAAAGAAAAAACAATATTAAGTGTCTGAAATCAGGTATTTGGTGCAGCCACTACGCGCTGCAATAAGTGCTGCTATGTGGCATGGACTTGAAAAGACTTTGAATGTCTGCCTGGGGAAGAGCATTCCTTATTGTTTGTACGCATACCCAAAGTTCATCTGTAGAAGCTGTAGAATGAGGATCATGAGTGAGGCGCCGATCAACGAAATCCCACACATTTTCAATAGGCGACATATCCGGTGAACATGAAGGCCACGGAAGAAGCTGTATGATTTTTGCAGACAAGAAGTCTTGAACATTCCTTGAAACATGTGGGAGTCCATTATCCTGTTCATAGATAGCTCCAGGAATGCCTTGAAGAAAAGGAACGACTTCGAGCTCCATCACTTCACTGATCTATTGCTGTTTAGAATATCCAAAATTTGTAACAGCTGGGATCGTCCATCATATGAAATCGACGCGCAGACCACAACTCCGGGTGTTCGTTCTCTATGACGTTCGATAATGCACTCCGGACAGTGGCGTTCACCGGCTTAGCGTCTAACACGAACGTAGCCATCATGGTATCACAAACTAAAGCGGGATTCGCCAGAAAAGACCACTTGTTGCCAATCTCTATGTTCATGAGCCTATTGCAGCCGCAGGCGTTGTTGGTTTTGAGTAAGGGAGATCCTGTATAAAAGAGATCTTGCACGCAGTCTACGGTGCAGCAGACGTTGTCGAATGGACAAAGAAGACACTGATGCACCTGTAGCAGTTGACCAATGTGCTGCCAACTGTCTAATTTAAGCTGCACGATTCGTCAGCGCCATGCACACCATGTGTCTGTCATCGCGTGCTCACGTCACCGTTCGGGGTACACACCCATATTTCCTAGTTGCCCGATCCTCGTTGATCCACTGCTTCCAAACTCAGATCACTCTGCTGCTGTTACACTGTACACGAGCTGCTATTGCACAATAGGAATATCCTTCTTCACGAAGGCCGATGATTCTCCCACGTTCAAACTCCGTCAGTTATTGAAATGTCTCCCTCTTTCGTCGAATAGGTATAGTTACGTCTCACCTAACGTCTACCGCAAGCAGATAACCATAGACAAATTTAAACGTCCGCTAGTGCCCTCTATTTATACGGTTTCAGCAGCAGTTCAGAGGGCGCTGCTCAGCCCTCGCATACGTGATTACTCTGATATTGGAATCATTTGCATAACACACTATTCTTTGCATTCTCTGAAATTTTCAGCTCAATCGCATCATTCCTTCATGGTGTTGTAATTTTCACAAACATGAGTGTATTTGTACATTTCCTAATTCTATAAAATACTTTTAAAAAGATTTTATGAAAAATATTTGAGTGGAGTTGTAAAATAATCCACATAATCCGTATGAATAAATAGTTGGTTGACTAATTTTAATTGTCAATATCCTTCTAAATTTTATTGATTGATTGTGTAAACCTTCTGCGGAATTTTCAAAAATTCTGGAAAAATACTTTAGAAGATGAAATTTTCGTCACTTCATAATTTGGGACATAAAGGGTTAAAACATATTTTTTTATATTAATTCGAGTTAATTTTGACATTTTTTTTCTACTTTCCTTATTTTTAACTTTCCGTTGTAAAAAAAAAAAAAAAAAAAAAAAAAAAAACAGCAACAACTATAAGACTTTAGCAAAACTTTCCTTGTTTTCTCAGAGCCAACGCTTTAAGTCTTTTCCTCCTCTTTTTTGGTAGTAAGTCGATCTTTTTCTATTGCAATCAGACAACTATATCTAAGCCTCGTCAATTACATATTTCCATCTTCGTAACTACGTATTTCCATTTTCACCTGCTCAATAATTTTCATACAACAATCTGCACATAGTCTTACACTGAGAAACATGTTTTCGCATTAGGCGTGGAACATCATGTTTTTTTTTGTTTGTTTTTTTCGTTTTTTTTAAGCTTTAACACTAGAACGCCCGGAAGGAGTCGATTCGACTCCAACTACATGATTAAATGTCCATTGCAGCCAGAATGTTTTTCATAAAATAAGTTAAATTTAATCGACGCGGAATTGCGTTAAATAAATCAGTTAAATAATTGTAAATAAAAATGCTGGAGTGAAACATTTTTATGAAATTTCAGTAAAATTTCCGGGCGTTCTAGTGTTAAGTCGGGTTTTCTCGGATTGTTTATAGTTACTATAGAGAAGTTTAAATATTTTTGCATAGTTTTTTGAAGGGTTGGATTTTTTTTCAAAAACATGGGGAAAATGTAAAATAAACAAGCCGGAAATTGTATGTCAAATGTGGCAAATGAGGTACGTTTGTACTATAAATAGTTTTATAATTTTGCAAATTTTGGTGCAATAGCTGTCGCACTCTTACTTCTCCAAAAATACATGAACACAAAATTTATTACGATTCTATGTATTAAATTCAGTAATACGGAAATAATAGGACTTCATCTTAAATAGAACGTCATTAGCATGGTAACCTAGAATTATCCCCTATTATGGGATATCATTGAATAAATTACGTATGATATGATTCAATAGAATGAAGAAATCTTTTATTAATTTCTTTTTAAGTTTTGATTCGTTTTTCATAAAATTTGAAGTGACTCGACAAAATTCTCCAAAGATTTTATATATTAAATTTTAAACCATTTGATTCAGTAGTTTTTGCGCTGTTATATCTGTTCAGACGGACAGACAGGCGGGCGGTCGGAACAGACGATGACTATAAGTGCTACTTATTTATATAATTACGAACACACCTTTGTTGGTTATGCAGTCAAATGCAAACCTTGACAATTTTTTCCTTTTTTATTAATTTTGTCGCTTATTTGACGTGTAGAAGTATTAAAACCATGCTTTTTTACACTTTTTACTTCTTCTATTTTTACAAGAAGAAAGCATTGGATTCGTGAAAATTTTCGAATTCCGATTTTTGAGCGATTTACACGTTTAAGGGGTCAGAGATCCCGAAAAACATGTTTTTATAAAATGTCTGTCAGTAATTTTGTCTGTCTGTCTATCCGTCCGCTTGTGTGTCTATATGTGACACAAATTTTGTTGGCGCTCTATCTCAAGAACTAATGAATGGAATTTAATACAACTTTAGATTCAGTTAGTCCCTGATATAAATGGATGCTGATTACTTTTTGGTGTAAATCGCTCAACAGGTGGTGCTGCTATGCTGCATTTTTCACGATTTCCGCAATAGCTTATATATCAAAAACTAAAGCACAGATTTTCATAAAACTTCAGATACAGCTAGTCCTTGATAGAATATGGTGCTTATTACTTATTAGTGTAAATAGACTAACAGGTGGCGCTGTTATGCTGCCTTATTCATGATTACTGCAATAGCTATATCTCAAGAACTAATCCACGAATTTTCATCAAAACTTCAGATTCTGTTAGTCCCTCGTATAGATTAGTGTTTAGTTTTGGTGTAAACCACCCAACATGTGGCTCTGCTGTGCTGCATTTTTCACGATTTCCGCAATAGCTGTATCTCAAGAACTAATGCATGAATTTTCATCAGACTTCTTATTCAGTTAGTACCTGCTACAAATTGGTCCTGATTCGTTTTAATGTTAATCGTCCAACAGGTGGCGCCGCCATGCAGAATTTTTTACGATTTCTGCAATAGTCTCAAAAACTAATACACAGATTTTCAACAAACTTCAGATTCAGTTAAAAGTTGACATAAGTTTTTGCTGATTAGATTTTGGTGTAAATCACCTGCTGTGCTACATTTTTCAGGAAGTACAAACATGTATAAGATAGAAGAAAGTTTTGGGGTTGCCACATCGGACTAGTTAATAATCGATTACGCCTATTTCTCTTCATAAAGCGCAAATACATAGCCTTCGATCCATTATTTACTTTCCTGCGACATTTTAAAGTAAAAAATATTTTTAATGACGCAGAGGATAATTAAAACCTTATTCCGAATTGATGTCATATAGTTCTTTTTCATTTAAATTTTAATTATAGAGAAGTCAAAATCGTTACAAGAATGTGCAAACAGACTCCGCAAATATGAAAAAAAATATTGCAAAAGGTTCAAAATTGTAGAAAATGTGTGGTTTTAAAATTTTCTTATTTGTTTTAATTATAATTTTTAAATTGCATTTTGAAAGATTAAATTATTTTTCTTTATAAACTATATTGAGTAATATGCCAAAAGATATAAAATACACGGAAAAAAAATTCAAAGGGTACCAACTCCCCTTAATTCGCTTAGTATAACTGTTACAGTCCTTCACCAAATAACTCATACTATCCTTCATATGAGATCTAAACATTCTCAAACTGAATTACTTTCCGTATTTATTAATATGTACACCACACTCTAAAAAATAAATGTGTGAATGAGATCTAAACATTCTCAAATTGAATTACTTTCCGTTTTCTTTAATATGTACACCACACTCGAAAAAACAAATGTGTGAATGAGATCTAAACATTCTCAAACTCAATTACTTTCCGTATTCTTTCATATATACACCACACTCTAAAAAATAAATGTGTGAATGAGATCTAAACATTCTCAAACTGAATTACTTTCCGTATTCTTTCATATGTACACCACACTCTAAAAAATAAATGTGTGAATGAGATCTAAACACTCTCAAACTGAATTACTTTCCGTATTCTTTAATATGTACACCACACTCTAAAAAATAAATGTGTGAATGAGATCTAAACACTCTCAAACTGAATTACTTTCCGTATTCTTTAATATGTACACCACACTCTAAAAAATAAATGTGTGAATGAGATCTAAACACTCTCAAACTGAATTACTTTCCGTATTCTTTCATATGTACACCACATTCTAAAAAACAAATGTGTGAATGAGATCTAAACATTCTCAAACTGAATTACTTTCCGTATTCTTTCATATATACACCACACTCTAAAAAATAAATGTGTGAATGAGATCTAAACATTCTCAAACCGAATTACTTTCCGTATTCTTTAATATATACACCACACTCGAAAAAACAAATGTGTGAATGAGATCTAAACATTCTCAAACTGAATTACTTTCCGTATTCTTTAATATGTACACCACACTCTAAAAAATAAATGTGTGAAGGAGATCTAAACACTCTCAAACTGAATTACTTTCCGTATTCTTTAATATGTACACCACACTCTAAAAAATAAATGTGTGAATGAGATCTAAACACTCTCAAACTGAATTACTTTCCGTATTCTTTCATATGTACACCACATTCTAAAAAATAAATATGTAAATTAGTTTCTTTTGCTGTAAATTTTCAAAATTACACTTTTGTCATAAAATTTATACTCTTTTCATAAAAATGTACCTGTATTTATCTGTATTTATCGGCTTAGTGGAAGGGTTATGGTGTGTTAATGTAAATTTGCAAATTTTGCACATTATACAAATATCTGTGAATTTTGCATATTACACCAAAATAAGTGTAAGAATTTTACACAGTTATATGTGTAAAAACAGAATATTACACAGGGATATGTGTAAGAATATTACACAGAAATATGTGTAAGAACAGAATATTACACACAGAAATACAGTGTTAGGGAAAGTTTAAAACCACATTCTAATTTTGTTGTTTAGAATAAAATTCCGAAAATAGTTATATATCTTGAAATTATACACAAATATGGGATATAATGGGGATTTTATTCAATTGTAAAAGTTAAAAAGTTTTTGTTTTTTTTACAAGTGTTAAAATCTTGTAATATTAACGAATGGAAATAAGTTTAGGACCAGTAGGGTAAAGTGCTCATATTTCGTTCCCCCTCCCCAGTCACTTTTAGGTCCTAAATGTTGTAATTTTCAGTGAAAACCTACAAAATTTGGATTTTACATAGATTAACCACCCACACACATAGAAACATAGGCAAACATCGTACAAAAAAGTTTTAACAATGCGAAAAAAAATTTTTTGAAAAATATCTAAAAAATACAAAAGAAAAAAAATGGTCCCAATTTCGTCCCCCCAAAAAATCTAATTCGACGAGGCTTAACTTATAATTAAATCAAAATTTACTTCTAAATGACGAAGTAATTTAATTTACATTAAAGTAAGGCACAAAGAAATGTACTAATTATAGTGGAAGAATAACTTAATGAACATTAGTCATCCAAACTTGAGAAAAAATTGAAAAAAATTGTCATGAAAAAGCATTCCTAATTTGGTCCCTGGGACTGAAATGAGAACTGCAAGGGGGACGAAATTGGGACCACGCTACATCCCAATATAACGGAGCTTCAGTTCCCGTAAGATGAACTGAGCGTCCTAAAACTCACTGCATGCTACTGTCAGCATCTTATCTACGTAAAATGCATGCAACGAATAAGAAGTAAATACTTACAGTACAGTAAATAACGTTCTACAAACTACGTAATAAGAACTCAGGTCTTCTAAAAACAGGAAATTCAGCATCTTTAATTTATGTATGCGTCTTGGCGAACGAAACTTTCAATACTGATCCTTTTTACTTCCATCCTCTGTGCCTTGCGTCATAAGTGGCGCCACTTTCGCAGAAGCGGAGAAGTTAAGGGGGACGAAATATGGGCACTTTACCCTATAGCTTCTTTTGAGTCTAGCATAATGAAATGACGTCATGACTGTAGCATTTTATGAGATACTGATGTGTGAGGATGTTTATAGGTTAGTAGTCGCTAGGTTTGAAGTTTGGGTATATGCAACTGCTACTTTGAGCATGATTCGCAGGAAATCATTGACTGAAGAAGAAAAGGGCAAAATAAGGGCTTTTTCGGATTGCGGGCTGACTGAAAGGCAAATTGCCCTAAAAATAACTAAATTTAAATCTGTTGTGCACAATTTTCTTTATGATCCAATGAATTATTTTCGAAATAAAAGAAGCGTATGGCTATCAAAACTCTCAGCACGGTGTAAACGGAACGTTATTAGATTGGAAGTTCAAGATTGTGCTTATTCTTCTACTATATAAAATCTACTCTATAACTCTCTGTAACGTCCAGAACAGTTAAAAATGTGTTAAAAAGTGCCGAATGCTTGATTTATGTTAAATTAAAAGTCATGCCAAAACCACAAAAAGCAGCACATTGATGCAAGACTAAAATCCGCATCTTCCAATGTCTTAAAATGTAATCTATAGCAAAAATTGGTTTTTAATAATGAAAAAATATTCACCCTTGATTGTATAGATGATTTAAGATATTGTTGGTATGATTTATCAAGAGAGTCATATCTGGTTTCAAATCGTGTACAAGGTACTGGCTCAGTCGTAATTTGGAAAAGCTTTAATGCAAAAGAAAAACAAGTTTTGTTTTCACCGAGACAAAGATGAACTCTTTTGACTATCATGCTATTCTTGGAAATAATTTTGTTCCACTTAAAAATGAACTTATGGATTGGAATTTGATATTGTTTCCAGATAACTCTTCTATTCGCAAATCTGTATAAACTTCAGATTGGTTATCTGCAAAACACATCAAAACTTTAGGCATTCTATCTAAAAGCCCTGACATAAATCCTATTGCAAACATGTGGGGAATCTTTGTTCGTCAAGTTCATGCCAATAGAAAGCAGTTTGATTCGAATGCTCAACTGAAAGCAGCCATTTTGGAAATATGGAACTAAAATCCCATTTCTAGATGTAAAAACCTGGCCAAATCCTTTTAAAAGCTTCTTTTGGAAATCATCAGTGTTAAGGGGAAGCAAACAAAATACTACAAATTAATGTAAAAATCATTTACATCTGTAATTTAGATTTTTAATTTACTGGCCCTTAACTTTTTTCTAACAAAATTGTGTTATCTAGAAATGAATTTTTGCTTATTTTTTTAAATATAATATTATAATTTAAAACAAATAACAAAACTTGTATAACTTTATGTATCTAATTTTGCAATGACATTGTTTTTTGATTAAAGTAAGGGCTTTACTGTTTTTGTTGGTGGTCCTAGACATTTTCCAGAACTGTATATGTACTTATGTGAACACAATAAACATTGATACTTGAAAACTTGGCTTGTGTAACAGTAGATGAATGGTCAAGGTGGTGCTTTGGAAAATTGCAGTTCATTAGATTATATACCCTTTCGGTAAGTATTGCTTGTTTATTGTAGATTGAATCAAATAGAGAATTTCACCTCTTGATGTAGAATCTGGTCGTCGAATCTTTGGAAACTTGTGACTGAAGTTGACAGAAGACAAAATACGGAAATAGTACTGGCGTCACAATTTCTGTATTTTAACGAAATTTTATTTTACAGTGTATTTATTCAGATTATACAGGTTCTGTGCGTAAAATCTGCATGCGATTTTAGGACTTCAAAACAACTCTAGCAGAGAGATGGGATGAGTAATAATAGTATAATTTCAGACGATCCTGTTTCTTGTGAATTAAGGCTAAATTATTTTGTGGACTTAAAACAAATCAGCTGGAAAAAACCAACGCACCAAGCCTCTGAGTTTGTTATTCGTGTGTGAAACGTTAAATTGTGTATTTCAGAATTATCTGATAACTTTTTACACACTTAAGCAGCTTAATTTGTTCTCATCAAAATACACAGATCAATGTGTATTTTGAAATTGACTCACAGACGTGTATTTGATAATTTACACGCCACTTTACACTTATAGACAAATCGTTTTTGTATCACCAGTATATCAATTTCAATGTGTAAATTTATGCATTTATTTTTTAGAGTGCAGAATGTTTTTTGTCAAAAAGTTTTATTCATAATTTTGCAACTTTTACTTCCAGCCACCTATTTCTCTACCGTTCTTTCCTTTCCTTTAAATTGATTTAGTTCCTAACACTAACATATCAAACATTACTAAAGATTCATAAATTTTTCCACTATGTGGCGCTATATACTATAGAGTCTGTAGTTTTTAGTCGTCGAATTTTATAGAATCTTTATTTCCTGTAAAATAATTGGCCATCTAAATATAGAGACATATTTTCTAAGTATGCATTTCGTTTTTATTTTTTCTTTACTTGTTATTAACCCTCTGACTGCCTATTTTTTTTAAAAAAAATCCTTTCCACCAATATGTAATGGACGAATATGTCCTCTATTATTACATATTTCAAATCATCATGTATTTGAAATATGTAGTATATTTATCATTCGCATTCTTAACCTTTGACTATAGAATTTTTAAAACAAAATTGCTTATAAATTATATATTGTATAATTTTTTCTACAAATGTCTTGCCGTGGAAATCGCGGGATAATCAGTCATAGGATTAATATAATTCTTAATCTTAGATAACTAATTTCATCTTCCTTTTCAAACGAAGAAAACATTTTTTTCCCCCATCACCGGAGGGTTAATTACAGCGATTATTCTCCTTGCATCAAGGCCAGCACAACTATTGAATCGTTAAATTATCCGCAATCGCTGCGTATCTCAGTAGTTTAGGATAGTAGAAAGAAATTCATCAAATAAGTTGCGGCAAAAACTTTATTTTCTTAAGTTTCCAGCATTGTAGAAGCTGAAATGCAAAATCTTTGCAACTTAAGAAGATGTTATATACTTTAAGATCATAGGCGCCGGCAAAGGAGGCAGGAAAGAGTCCTTTTCCATCCCTGGATTTTGAAAAATAATTAACTAATTTTTCTCTTTCTCTGACAATTTTGAAAAAAAATACTAAAATTTTTCGCTGCCAGGTGACAGGCGACATAAAATAATTAAACACCAAGAGAAAGGAAAACTAAGAATGTTTTATGAGGGGTTACTTTTATGTTTTTATTTTTACATTTACTTGTTTCAGATTCAGCTAAAGCGGGAAGGATGGGGGTGGGGGCTTGATGTTCTCTGATGAAAAAAAAAAAAAAATAACAGTTTCAATTCTCTGTTTGATCCGTTCTAGTTGGATTGCATATGTGCTAAATTTGTGTTTTATTTATTTATTGATGAAGTGTTAACTTTGTTTTAGAATATTAGCCGGAAACAAATACTGAACTATTTACATTGAAACTTAACCAGTTTTTTTTTTTTTTTAAGTGTAAACCGGTTAATTTTCCATTATCGAGCTGCGCGTGATAGATATAGATTTTTTTTTTTTTATGTATGTTTAAAAATTATTTTAAAATCCATATAAATTCAGTAAATTGCGATACAGTTTTCAAACAAATTGCATTTTAAAGTGCATTTTATTTTTTCTTCGATGATATAAACCTTGAAATTGTACGATGTTTAGACGTTACAAAATTTTCAATAAAAGGGAATTCATTGTACAGGTCATTGCCACCGTCGATGTGACGTCAGCGTTACTCACGGATATGTTTTTGCTTTATAATATACAGGGGGATTATAATTAAAGTTGCACTTTCAAAAGGCTGTAAAAAAAGAACCACTGATCAGAATGGCTTGATATTTCATCGGGGTATACGTGAAGCAATGAGATTTTGTTCTGCAAAAGAAAAAAAACTTTAAAAGTTGACCGATAAATGTCACTGTACTCGTCATAAAATGCTAATTAAAAGACATGACATGCTGTTGTGGCACTCTTTGCTTAAAGCCTATTCACCATGACAAGCTGATGCCACAGCGGATAGGAAAAAATCATTTTTTAATTGTCCCTAGGCCAAAAACCGTAGAAAATGCAAAAACGAAATCAGTTTTTAATTTTCCCTAGGCCAAAAACCGTAGAAAATGCAAAAACTGATGAAACCATCAAGAAGAGGAAGTCAGCTACGACTTGCTTAAGAAATGTTCAATATGCTATCCACCGTTTTCTCCTACGAGCTGAAAGCGCAAAACAGTATGTTCCACAACAGATCGGAGTGTTTCAGGGGTGATATTGGGAATGTGTTGAGTAATGCGTATTTTCAGTTCACCTATGTTCGCAATTGGACTTGTATTACACAACATGTTTTAGGTAGGGAAGGTTTTAGGCCAGGTGATCGTGGTGGCCAGGCTGTTGGGAAATGGCGACTGATAATTCTGTCATTTCCAAAATGCAGATTCAACAGCTGCTTCACTGGTGTTACTATGTGCGGAGGAGCGCCATCTTGCATAAAAATTGTGTTATCCACACATCCGCACTGTTGCAATGCTGGAATGAGTTGGTTGAACAAAACAGATTCATAAAGTGTCTCTTTTGACTGTACAGGTGATATGACCAGAAGGACCAAAGGAAAGGGCCAACGACAATTGCTGCCGTAAACCCGCACCACACAGTGGGCTTTGCAGAATAAACAGGCAATGGTTGCATTTGGAACGGATTCTCACTTGCCCATATTCTGCAATTTTGAGTATTGTGATTGACAGAACTTTGGAGATGGAAATGTGCTTCGTCTGTCCACAAAATGTTCCATGGCTATTCATTCTGCACTTCCATTCTAGCAAAAAATTGCAGAGCGAAAGCTTCTCGTTTTGACAGGTCAGCAGGAAGCAACTCCTGAACTGGAGTAATTTTGTATGGATAGAATTGCAGGATGTTTCGTAAAATTTTACGGACCCAGCTGACAGGTATATCATATCGAAAGTTCGAGAAATTTCCCGCTTACTGCACGTTCTCAAAGCACTTGTTGACACTTCCTATAATGGCTGTATTCACATCCTCTACTGACGTCGAAGCAATTGCTTTCTTCCCTCTGCCACATTTCACGTTAAATGAACCCGTCTGTTTGAATTTATCAACCATGTTCTTCAGACCGAAATAGCATCTTATGACGAGTACAGCGCCATCTGTTTGTCAACTTTTAAACTTTTTTTTTTCTTTCGCAAAACAAATTCCCATTGCTTCACGTACTCTCCACTGAAGTATCAGGTCATTTTGACCACAGGTTCTTTTTTTTTACAGCCTTTTGAAAGTGCAACTTTAATTATAGTCACCCTGTAGATAGATTCAAGTAAATATAGGTAATCCTTCTCCTTAAATTACATTAGTGTATGTCAATTTCTTTAAGCAAAAAATCTCTCTAAAAATCCTCTTTCCCTTTAAAATTCTGAAGCCCTTGAAGATCAAAGGAAATATTTACTGCATATTTTGAAGCAAGCATGTTTCTCACACTATTTGTGTAAAAGAATTACATAAACTTCTTTGTATTCTAAATTTTTATTTAGTACATATAGACACAAAGTTTCGAACCATTTTGCGAAAAAGATCAATACATAAATTACAATAATTATAGTACTGCGGATAGTTGATATCGTGTATCACTGACCATCTGACCCATTTCTCTTGTTACATCGGTCCAATATACAACCTAAAAGAAAGAGCGAAAGTAAAATGTTACACGCATAGAACATTAAACACTTTCCAACACAACCAGAATTTTGTTACAAAGCTTTATCTTTTTATATGGGGAAAGAAACTATCTAAATAAACAATTTAGAAAACATATAAGGTAAATGCACCTATAGTAGGCCACTCATTTTTAAAGTTTAAAAACAAGCCCAAAATGGATTTCTGGAAAACGACCGAAAGAAATCTGGTTGACTGATATACTTAAATGTTAACATTTCATAAACTGTTTGGAATAATTGCTTTTCTTTTCTGCTGGTAGATTTGTTTATTTTCTAGAATGTCTTCAAAAACAGATTTTTTAGTAAATTCTTAGAGATTTCATTAAGAGATAAGTTTTTATTTAAAACATTGTTCCTTTAATATTATATTTTATTTTAAATTAAACTACTGTTGGCATACTCTATTACATTGTAAATAATTTACTAGATAAGCCGAAAACTTAAAGATTTATGCATCAGAAATTTACTTGGCTCACTACTGGAGCATAGAGTAAGATAACATTTTTAATTTTTATTTTTTCCGAACAATATATTTTGAAACTTTGAATATTTATTCTGACACATGAAGGTTAGAACTAGGCTAAATATATATATATTTTTTGGTATTAACTAACACTTTAATAGTAATTAGATTAATATCTTTAAATGGTACATTACTGGTGCATTTACCTTAATATAATTGGAAATCTATTTTAAGCAATTAACTCTGCAGACAGGAATTTATTCAAAATCTTTTACGCAGCCTTGATATGATCAATAGATTTTTATACACATCATGTAGAGTATACTAAAAATCCATTCTGCTGAAAAACGTAATATGACTTAAAGGGACCTTCTACATTAGGAGACCAAAAAAAAAAAGACCTTTTTATGATTTTTAGGGTTCCGTACTTAAAAAGTAAAAACGGAACCATTATAAGATCACTCCTGTGTCTGTCTGTCTGTCACAGCCATTTTACTCGTAAACTATAGAACGTGAAGTTGAAATTGGGGAAATAATAAAGACTATTGACCCACATATTTTCAGATTTTTAAACATTCATAAATATATTTAGTAAAAATGTAGACGGGCTAATTAAGATACTTGAAAAAAAAAAAAAGAACTATTTTCTTTGTACATCGTGTGTGGTATCGCGTGAAAGCTTTCGTAACGCTGGACTCAATTATACATTCCTTTTCATTTTAGCTATTTTATTTTTAAAGTTATCGTCGAAAATTTAGCGCAAAAATATGTCACCAATGGAGTACTTCTAAGTGTCCTGTTGCGTGTGAGTCTCGTCCTGCAGTCGTCCGGTCGAGATCTCCTGTTCCTGGCTGTTCCCATTGGCCCGTATCTGAGGGTCCATGTGATAATGATGACAGCGAGGACGACTTTCTGCCTAGCCCGAAGCGAACCAAATAGCTTGGAGATGTTCGCCCAGTGCTTGCACGTAAATATACCAGTTATTATACAAAGCCTGCTTTTTTTCTAGAAAAAAATATGTAAATACTCTAATTTCCTGTAGTAATTTGATATTGTAATATTTATATATATCTCTGTGACATTTATTTTAAATAAATGCGTGCAGCAGCCCTTTTAAAACTTAAAATTTGTTTGTTTCTTATTTAATTAACAAAATTTTAATTTTCAGATGCTTTTTAGTTAAAAAAAAACTTGTGTTTTTAATGCGTAGATGGACTTTGGACATCCGCCATCTTGGATTTTATATCCCCCACGGACGACCAATGTGTTAGATGGCCGCCATCTTGGACGTTTAGCGCAAAAATATGTCCTCCCCCCCCCCCCCCCATCTAATTTCGAATCTACTGAAGCTAAAATTATGAAAAAATTATGGGTAGTAGACGTTAATTTAAACCTTGAAGGAAAATTATATCGATTACCCTAGGTCACATAGTTCTTGAGAAAATCGCATTTTTCCGTTACACACAAATTTCGATTTTCTTGCATTCAGCAAAAGTGTTGAGCAGCGCTGGAGGTACCTATCGTAACAGAAGTATAAAAGCATTGTTGATAATGATTTTCGAAAAAAATCGTCCGTAATTAGCCGAGTTATTAACTCTTAAAGATACGGGCGATTTGGACATACATAATGACAGGGACGGCGTACTCTATGTACCATCAGCTTTTAAGCCTAGTTAACAACTTTTAATGATATATATGTCTAATGCAATGTCCAGTAGCAGTATAAAAGCATTAAATGTCAAATTGTTAAAAACAGACTAATTTAAGGGGTCTAAGGACTCTTAAAATTAGAAAAAGAGAAATAAAAAGTCCTTCCAGCCAGTGCCGGGAGGAAGAGGTAGCTTTCAAATTCCTTATTTTTAAAAAGCTAGCTGATGTTATTCAAACACACGAAGCTCAATTTAGTGGAAACCGATTATAGAAGATTCAATACTAATTTTTATCAATACTAAATCCTTATGAATGAGAATTTCGCGAAATTAGTCAGCTTTATCCAAGCTGATTTTATTTAAAGTTATATTTGGTTTCCAAATTCGGCGATATGGGAAGTAGTGATGGGCGATTCTCGAGATTTTACCAATCGAGAAAAATCGTCATCGTAAAAAAATACAATCGATACAGTCATCGATTACTTCCCGGAATCTACAATCGAGACAATCGAAATGTTTTTACAATCGATTATTGATTATTATTTTACAGGCTTATAGAGTAATTTTTAAGTTTTTAGTAAATACGTGGCAACTAAAGATAGATGGAGTAAAACATGAGATGCTCTGAAAAAAGATCTTCCTTTGAAGCTAAATGAAAGGTTGTGAAAAAACAGAAACAGTAATGTAGTTTGCTGCTATCGTTTTCATTAACTCTCATTCAACTTCAATTGATGGAGGGGCACCTGATATGAAGCCTTTAGAAAGCTGTATTCTAACATTTGTTAATAATCTTAATACAACTTGTTATGTAATACATCTTATCAGTTTTTAAGCCTTCTGAAAGAAATGTTAATCCCTAAACCTACCCCCTTTTCTGTACTAATGGTTTATGACAATTAACAAATTGTTAGAAATGCGTTTAAGAAATTAACTTTAATGTTACAACATCTCCGCTATAGTATTTATCTTTCGAATATTATATGCCATTCTATATTTTCATACAGGCCAATAAACTCTAAATGATTAATATCTTTAAGATATGTTCCGTATAAATTTCTTTAATAAAGTGTGCATACTAATGTTTCGATAAAACACTGTAAAACATTTTAAGTTTGTAATGTTTGAGCATATTAATAATAAGTATCATGGATTTTCATATCAAATTTTATTTTATGTATGGCAATGTGTATTATGTATGCAAGTCTAGTAAATTGAGAGTACTACAGATGAACCAGATGCCAGCAAAATGAGTTGAACACGTTAATCCCAACCCCTCAGAATTTTTCAAAACACTCTTTTCAAACAAGTTTTTCAAATATAAGATCAATATGTTATCAAGAAATATGTTCAAAGTTTTAATGGTAAGAACAACGCTATTTTGGAACGCTAAATAACTTAAGAAAATACTTTCAGTTCATTTACCTACTTTTAAAAATATTATTTAAATTATTCAAGGATTGTAGTATCTTTTTGCTAATTTTGTTTTGTTATAAGTTCCCTTTTATTTTTAATGAAAGTGCGATGTCTAAATCGCGTAATTATGGCGCATTCGATAGAATTGAATAGCTTTTTCACATTTTCGATAAAGGCAAAAATTTGATACAAGTTAAAGTTCCCCTAAATATCTAATGCTGTAAGATTTCCCGTTGATCGAAAAAAAAGAGCTTTATCGAAAAAGGGGAAGAAAAACCAGACAAATATACTTGCTAAAAAGGGAACCTGTGTAAACCGGAAACTGCTTACCACTCCCTATCGATGCCAAAATGATTCTTTAAATTTGCATTCCAATTAAAAATAGTTACTTTCTGACACATTAACGAACTTATTTTTATTCTCAAGCGTATTAGCTAGGATCGAATTTTTTCCTTTTTCGCTAAAGGCAAATGTTTCAAATTTTCGTAAATGCGAGTCTAATATTGGGGAATTTCACCATTAATCGAAAACAAAAAAACTTTACCGAAAACAGAAGGATAACCGGACTCATATACCAGCTAAGTGGGAACCTACCTAAGACGGAAACCGGTTTCCATTCCCTAATGATTCCAAAATATTTTTTTCTGTTTGTACTTGTACTTAAATCCAAAGTAGTTACTTTTTGATTCATTTAAAAACTCAATTTTATTCTCAGGTGCATTGTATCCAAAAATGGAAGGATAACCGCATAAAGATACCAGCTAAGAGGGAAACTGTCTAAAGCGGAATTGGTCTTTGGTCCCTAGCGATTGAAACATAACTCTTCGTTGTCTGTACCCAAATCTAAAGTAGCGCCTTTCTAACTCATTTTTATTCTTAGGTGCATTAGCTAGAATCGATTTGCATTTTCACATTTTCGATAAAAGTAAGAGGTTTGATTGAGGAAAAGTTCCTAAATGTTGAATGCGTGTTTAATTCTGTGGAATTTTCTGGTTGGTCAAAAGAAAAATAGCTTTATCAAAAAATGGGAGGATAACTAGACAAACCAGCTAAGACGGAATCTGTCTAAAACGGAATTGATTTCCAGGTTCTAAATGGGCCCCTAACATGACTGTTGCCCATCTGTGCCTAAATCCAAAGTAGTATCTTTGTGAGACATTCACGAACTCATTAGAATCGTCAGCATTTTCCTTTTTTCGGTAAAGGCAAACGATTTAATACAGATCAAAGTTACCCTAAATGTCTAATGCTGTAGAATTTCAAAGTTGATCGAAAGCAAAAGAGCTTTATCGGAAAGGGAACCAGACAAATATATTTGCTAAGAGTGAACCTGTCTAACAAGGAATTGGTTCCAATCTCTAGCAATAGCTAATGAAGTTTGATTAAATTCCGTGCATTAGTTTTTGAAACATAGCAGCGTTACCTGTTGGGCTATTTGCACAACAAACAAATCAACACCATTAACTGAATATGAAGTATTATTAAATTTTGCGTATTACTTCTTGAGATAGAGCGTTATCAAAATTTTTGTCACATAAAAGACAGATATTTTCTAAAAACTGACCAATTTATCATGAATCCAATACTTCCTTCTTGTAAAGATAGATGAACGTAAAAATGGAAAAATGCCCCACACAAACTGAATTAAACCCTTTTCAACTTAAGTATATGTAACAAAATCACACGCCTCCTAATCTGTATCCTTCTTTGAGAAACTATGACTTAACCCCTTGGGAACGAGCGGCACGTATACGTGCCGCATGAAGCACTCAGAATCCTTGTTTTTCCTCACCAGTAAAATTTTACTGTAAAATTTATCTTATTTAATCAGCGCATTTCCTCGATTCAAGAAAACACAAATTTCTGTTTTTAAAAAACGGTGATTAAAGATTAAAAATTTCGTAAAAGGCTCCCGTCCCGAAGGGGTTAAACCAAAAACGCACCAAGTGTCAATCTGACTGTGAAAGCTAAATAAATACCCAAAGAACTTCCAACTCATAAGAAAGGGCTCCATTACTGTTTTTCTAAGCTGGGATTTACATCACATTCATTTCGGTGACTTCCCTCCTTTACGCTAGCCAACCCAGGCTACGTAATCATGACGTAGATGGAATATGCTCATTCATTTCTCTCTCGCTCTCTCTCTCTCTCTCGCACCTCAACTAAAGTCTGCTCGATGCAAACCTTTCGTTTATCTCGAGAGATACCTCTCCTCCATGAAAACCTCTCGCTTACCTCGAGAGATACCTCTCCTCGATGAAAACCTCTCGCTTACCTCGAGATATGTCTTCTCGGTTCTAACTAAGGACGAGAATGGGAAATCACTTTTCTTCCATTCTCGACATGTTACTCTCGATGATTGTCAAGAAAACTGACTTCTCGTTCTCGGTCAAGAAGGGCCGAGAAGAGATATCGAGGGGAGAGCTGGAAAGAGAGATAGGTATGACAATGAGCAGTGAAATGATGGAGCCTTCCGATAAATATTATGTATTAAATAAAAAAAATTCAAAGACAGAGATTGGTGAGTTTCGGGGGGGCGCAAGAGTGGACACACGGGGGGGGGGGGTTCAAATTTTTACCGAACACGTCATGTGATACATCATCGGAATTTGACAAACCTTTCATATTATGAACCTTTCTCCCATTCACAGTTAAATTTCAGAATGCGGGGGGGGGGGTGAGGGTGTGCGCGGACAAATCTTTAAAACTGTAGCGATATCTAGAATAATTATCATTTTAATGGGTTTTTTGTCGGAGCCTTCAGAAAAATAATACTTATTAAATATAAAAATATTAAGAGTTGAGGGAATTCCGGGAGTATTCAAGGGGCGTGAGAGTGGACCCACAGGGGTGCAATTTTCAAACTTTTATGAAACCTCTCATGTGATATATCTTCGGAAATCTTTCTGACTACTCTTTCATATTATGAACCTTTCTTCCCCCAAAATTGAATTTTGGGGGTGGGGAGGGGCGAACAAATTTTTAAAACCGTAGCGATTTCTATGATATATAGCATTTTAGATGTGAATTTTTTTTTATGGGGTCTTCCGGTATTTATTATTTATTAAGCATAAAAATTTTGAAAGTGGGGGCTGCATCAATTCCGGGGCGAAAGAGTGGACCCACTGGGGAGAAGGGTCGGGGAAGCAATTTTCAGACATTTTTTGAACCCGTCATGTGACATATCATAGGAAAGCTCTTGGATAACTCTTTCATATTATGAGACTTTCGTCTCCCCCTCCTCAATTTTGCTCTCACTGTCAGGGGGGGGGGGGGTCGTTTTCAAACTTTTTTGCATTCTCATCATTTTAGATCGGATTTTTTTACGGAGCCAACCGGTATTATTTATAATACATGAAATTTCAAAAAGTTGGGTTGTATTCCGGGGAGTGCGGTAGTTGGCCCCTTGGGGTGGGAGGGGGGAGCACTTTCTTAACATTTGTCGACACTCTTCATGTGATACATCATTAGAAAATCCACTTATTCATATTATGCACCAACCTGCCCCTTTCCCCACTTTGCCAGGGGCATTTTTAGGGTTTCGTTCATCTGACGAAACCCTATTCGTCTCGCTCCTCTGTCGGTCTGTCTGTCTGTCCGTCCGTCTGTCACAGAGCCCGTTCTCAGAAACTATACATGTTGGAGACTTGAAATTTTGCATACTTATAGATGAACACCACACATCATACGAGAAATCGTAAAATTTTGAAAAAGTCGTACATTTAACCCTTTGGGCTCCCACATGTATATTTTAAACAGTTCTTTCTATGTAAGCCTCTAATTAGATTCTAGGCGTGAAATTTTGCATATAGCTGAATACCTCACATCAAACGACAAATCATAAAATTTTGAAAAAGTCGTACATTTAACCTTTTGGGATCCCACATGTGTATTTTAAACAATTCTTTCTAAGTGAGCCCCTATTTAGATTGGAGGCGTGAAATTTTGCATACTTATAGCTCAACATCCCAGATTACGCGTCAAATAATAAATTTTGAAAAAGTTTTATGTTTAACCCTTTCAACTCCAGCTCGCGTATTTTAAGCAATTCTTTCTAACTGAGCCCCCAATTAAATTGGAGATTTTAAATTTTGCATACTTATAGCAGAACATCTGAGGCCAAGCGACAAATCATAAAATCTTGAAAAAGTCTTACGTTTAACCCTTTGAGCTACCACACATGTATTTGAAGCAATTCTTTCTAAGAGAGCCCCTAATTAAGTTGGAGACATGAAATTTTACATACGTATAGTTGAATACCTCACCCCACACGACAAATCATAAAGTCTTTAAAAAGTTTTATATAATAATTAACCCCTCCGGGCTCTAACTTGTGTATTTTAAGTAATTTTTCTAACCTCCGCCCTTTTAACCCGGGGAGAAATTTTCCAACTTTTGCCGACACTTGAACCTTCTTTCATATTATGCACCATAGCCTTACATAATTTAGTTCCATTTTTTACTGCGAGGTGCGCCTACTGATCTCGGGTGCTATGCGCCCAATCCCCTCGACTAATATATCTACGGATAGTATGTAAAACGGGTTTTCGTTCGGATAGATGTTTGTTTAGAATCTAGTGTGCCCCCTGGTTGCGAAATGTGGAACTAACAGATTTTTCAAAAAGAAAAAGTGTTTTGAAAGGAATATTAAACGAAACCCTTTGTGCGATCTGTGATCACACTTACCCACTTGTTCTAAATTTTGCTGACTCTCCTCATGTTACATATTCGAAAGGCCTGTGACCACTTATTCATGTTATGCACCCCCCCCCCCCCACTTTGCCAACCACGGGGAACTTTTCTAAATTTAGCCAAGACCTCTCATGTGACATATCGTTGAAAAGGTCTGTGACTACTTATTGATATTATGCACCTCCGGTGTCCACCCTCCCATTTTGCCCCCACGGGTGTACTTTTCTATATTTAGCCAAGACCCCTCATGTGACATATCGTTGAAACGGTCTGAGACTACTTATTGATGTTATGCACCTCCGGTAACCGCCCCCCCCCACACACACACACACTTTGCCTCCATGGGGATATTTTTCTAAATTTAGCCGAGACCCCTCATGTGACATATTGTTGGAAAGGTCTGTGACCACTTACTCATTTTATGCACCTCCCGCGGTCCTCTCCCCCCAACTTTGTCCCACGAGGGCCATTTTTATAAATTTAACGGGGAACTTTCATGTGACTTTTCTAAATTTACCAGAGACCCCCTTGTGATATATTGTCGGAAAGGTCTGCGACCACTTACCCACGTTATGCACCTCCCGCGCCCCTTCCCCCACTGGGAGGGCATTTTTATAAATTCAGATCGAGATCCCTCATGTGCCATGTGACATATAGTTGGAAAGGCCTAATGCCCCATGACGACTTATTCCTATTATGCTGCTGCTGTGCTCCTCCCCTCACCTTGACCCCCCCCCCCCCAGGGATCCGTTTCGAGATTATTTTTTTACAACATTTTATAGTCCGTGCACACCACACCTGCTATTATACAGTGCCTTATATAGCGGGAAGCCAGTTCGAGATGTCATATTACAAGATTACGTATAAATTAGAGGCCCCGACTAAAGGAAGGGCCCGCTAGCGGGCGAAACCACTTAGTCCTTATTAACGCCGACTCATTTCAGTTTACCTGCAGACGATTCTTGATAAATTTATGAAGTATAAAAGCAGTTGGCAAACTGGAGTCATCGAGAAAATATTTACACAATCGAAAACTATCGAGATGTCCATACAATCAAGAGAATCGAGAAAAACATCTCGTTATCGCCCATCACTAATGGGAAGTGCCTGCCATTTTAAGAAACATGGTGGATGAGGCTAACCAGTGAACTTGGTCGAGACCTTAGTAATTCCTGTGCACATGCTCGCTCACATCGGAATCGGTTGATATATATGAGTGCTGTCGCAGGCAAAAATCCGATTTTTCAAAATGTCACCCACATAATGAAATTCAAACTACTGTATCTGAGCCATTTTTTAAGATAAAGACAAAACAAAAAATGCTCCGGAAACCTTATATCAATGTCAAATACTTAAGAAAGAAACCTTTTTCGATTTCTAAATTTTTTGCACTTCACTTTAAATATAATTTTTTTTAATTTAATGGCCGCCACTTTGATTCAAGATGGCGGATGAAGCTGGCCAGTGAACTTAGTCGAGACATTGCTATATACTATCCAAATGCCTTCTTACATCCAAATAGGTTAATAAATACGTGTGTTATCGCGTGACAACTATCAGATCGTTTCAAAATGTCAGCCATGCTAGAAATTTCAAAGTGCTATAACTCAAACTTTTTTTAAGATGTAGACGAAATAAAAACTGTCTTGAAATCTTTGTATCAAGGTCAAACACATAAAATAAAACCTTTTTCATTTTCCAATTTTTTCATACCTCATTTTAAATTTTAAATAATTTTTTTTAAATGTTCCCTTTTGAATCAAAATGGCTAATGAAGGTTGCCTACGAACTCGGTCGAGACATTGGTATGCACTATGTACACACTTAGTTACATCCAAATCGGTTCATAAATACGCCTGTTATCGCGTGACAAAAAGCAGGTCGTTTCAAAATGTCAGCCACAATAGAAATTAAAAATGCTATAACTCAGCCATTTTTCTAGATATAGATGAAACAAAAACTGTTCCGGAATCTTTATATTAAGGTCAAACACATAATTAAAAAATCTTTTTCAATTTTTTGATACCTCATTTTAAATTTTAAATTGTTTTTTAAATGGCAGCCATTTTGAAACAAGATGGCAGATGAAGCTGGCCAACGAACTCGGTCGAGACATTGGTATGTTCTTTGTACACACCAAGGTACATCCATATCGGTTCATGAATAGGCCTGTTATCGGGTGACAAAAATCAGGACGTTTCAAAATGTCAGCCACGCTAGAAATTCAAAGTGCTATAATTCAGCCATTTTATAAGATATAGACGAAACAAAAACTGCTCCGAAATCTTTGTATCAAGGTCAAACACATAAGAAAATAATATTTTTCAATTTTCAATTTTTTGGTATCACATTTCAAATTTTAATTTTTTTTTTAAATTTAAATGGCCTCCATTTTGAAACAAGATGACGGATGAAGCTGGCCAACGAACTCGGTCGAGACATTAGTATGTATTATGTACACACCGAGTTTCATATAAATCGGTTCATAAATACGCCTGTTATCGCGTGACAAATATCAGGTCGTTTCAAAATGACAGCCACAATAGAAATTCAAAATGCTATAACTCAGCCCTTTTTTAAGATATACACAAAACAAAAACTGCTCCGGAATCTTTGTATCAAGGTCAAACACATAAGAAAATAATATTTTTCAATTTTCAATTTTTTGGTATCACATTTCAAATTTTAATTTTTTTTTTAAATTTAAATGGCCTCCATTTTGAAACAAGATGACGGATGAAGCTGGCCAACGAACTCGGTCGAGACTTTAGTATGTATTATGTACACACCGAGTTTCATATAAATCGGTTCATAAATA
The DNA here is from genome assembly GCA_963932465.1 of Maratus speciosus. Classification (NCBI taxonomy): domain Eukaryota; kingdom Metazoa; phylum Arthropoda; class Arachnida; order Araneae; family Salticidae; genus Maratus; species Maratus speciosus. The sequence goes on from OZ010793.1 coordinate 166,731,632, forward strand.
CGCCTGTTATCGCGTGACAAATATCAGGTCGTTTCAAAATGACAGCCACAATAGAAATTCAAAATGCTATAACTCAGCCCTTTTTTAAGATATACACAAAACAAAAACTGCTCCGGAATCTTTGTATCAAGGTCAAACACATAAGAAAATAATATTTTTCAATTTTCAATTTTTTGGTATCACATTTCAAATTTTAATTTTTTTAAAAAAATTTAAATGGCCTCCATTTTGAAACAAGATGACGGATGAAGCTGGCCAACGAACCCGGTCGAGACTTTGGTATGTACTATGTACACACCGCGTTTCATCTAAATCGATTCATAAATACGCCTGTTATCGCGTGACAAATATCAGGTCGTTTCAAAATGTCACCCACGCTAGAAATTGAAAGTGCTATAACTCAGCCATTTTTTAAGATATAGACAAAACAAAAACTGCTCCGTAATCTTTGTATCAAGGTCAAGTACATAAGAAAAAATTATTTTTCAATTTTTAATTTTTTGGTACCACTTTTCAAATTTTAAATTTTTTTAAAAATTTTAAATGGCCGCCATTTTGAAACAAGATGGCCGATGAAGCTGGCCAACGAACTCGGTCGAGACATTGGTGTCTACTATGTACACACCGAGTTTCATCCAAATCGGTTTATAAATACGAGAGTTACAGTATGACAAAGATCAGATATATATATATATATATATATATATATATATATATATAAACTTTTGAACGGAGGGTGGTTTCGGGGTCTGGGGGTCATGATCGATGAAAATATACCAAAATGTTTTGAAATCGCTTTCCTCCGAACGGCTGCAATAGGTAGCTTTTTGTAATGAAAGCTACCTAAAAGACCATTTTCAACATTTAACGTCTTAAAATGTATATGATATTAAAACACAATTTTTATTGAGATGAAAGATATAAGTATGTTCTTTCATTTCATGTATTTAAAAAATTTAAAAACGCAGAATTAATATTTATAGGGGGCTCGAAACTGTCAGACATTTGTCGAGCAGAAAATTGGTATAACAGCATACGCGCAGGATTACAAAAAAAAAAATATTGCAACTAGAATGAAAATTTTGGTACCTACTTATATACTTCAAATTATCATGGAAGACGGTAGTATTTCGAGTGACGCAGCCTTAAGCCTAGAATCGTATCGTATCGTATCGTTAAAATCGTATCGTATCGTATCATAGAATTCGTAGATGGCGGAACTCATATATACAGCTAACTCGACATCAAAGAAAATGCGAAAAGCCGCCTTTTAATAACTCAGCAGATATACGTCTTATTGTTCTGAATTTTCTAGAACAGTCTTATATCTGCAGTCTAATCGTATACTGAAATTTTTACATTTCTACGTGCAGTATATTTTGAGATCTAAATAGTCATTTTTAAAGTGAAAACGTTGGTATAATATCGAGGAAGTTCCTAATTTGAAAATCTCGAAAACGGTTCTAACGATTATTTTTAAATTGATACATAATATAAATGTGATTAAGGCGAGGTGAATAACACTTTTCTTTTTTCTGGGAAAACTCTCGTTCGTTAAATAATTCGATTTTTTTTTCTCTCGAAAATGACACGGGCGATTTTTTAAAAATCAAATAAATATGTTTCAGATGAACCAAATAACAATTTACTTGTTTCCAGCAAGACTCTTGTTCGTTTTATAATGCGCATGAAAAATCGGACTATATTTCTTCGCCATTCTATGGAAATTTCACCGAAAATGCATGACACTGTATTCATACACATGCTTTCTTTTTAACCACTTTTGGGGAGAAAAATTTTGTCTTCCCACGGCTGAGTGGTTGAGGGCCATCGTCTACTGATCTTAACATAGGCAGTTCGATACTCTCTGCTGCGTGTGAAGTTTTTTTTTTTTTTTTTTTTTTAAGTCTGTTAGTTGACCATTATTCTCAGTTCCTTTGTAATTTTTTAATTGCTATTAAGTTAAATAAAATTACAATTATAATGACGCCAATTTGATGATGATTATTTCTTGGCAATTTTTCAACAATAAAAATATTACCATAAATTTTATAAATATATTTAATTTCAATCACTTTACAAAAAATATACATTAATAATTATTATTTGAATATAAATCACACGATCAGAAACGTAAAAAAATAATTCATTTCAGCTCTTCTTTTTATAATATCATTTTTTATTATTATGACGGTCAATCAATATATAATCACTGACATCCATAATATTATTATTATTATGATTATTATTTTCCTTGCATAAAAACTATTGTGATGTAATAATTATTTTATAATAAATAATTTAGTTGAAATGTTTTATTTATAAATAACAATGAAGTTTTACATAATAAGCATACCAGAATTTTGGTGTCGCCATCTTTTGACGCAATGAGGAATTTGCACACATGGGGGATTTGATCATTTATATATTTTTCTGATAGTTCCACATCCTCAGTTTTCAAAAATGTTCTCGAAAACGCGAAAAAAATATCTATACTATTAAATAATTAGTCCTAAAAGTAAGCTAAAATCACGTCGCTTCAAATCGGGGCGTGACTTACTATGACGTCACAGTTCACGACAGGCAAGCGGAACGGAAAGAAAAGAGTTACTAAGCTTTGGAAATAAAGGTTCGAAATTTTTAAACTACTGATTTTACAAATTTGGTTCTTTCGCATCTGGATGTTATTTTGTACGTTGATTTATAAAATGTCTATTTGAAAAAAAATGAACTCTAAGTTTATGAAAAAATCGATTTTTAAACTCATTAAAAGTCTTTTCACATAGAGAAAGTTGACGGGATATTGTTAAAATTAGGAAAAATAAAGAACTGATCGCTTTTAAACTTTGACGTTGTTTTAACGCATAATAAAGACTTTATAAATTTAAGATGAGTTGATTTTTGGTGCTGGTGGTGTGTGTGTGGGGGGGGGGGGGCGTTTTCTCTTTTTTCCTTCAGATCAACTATTTATTGCGTTTTAAATGCGATTTTTCATTTAACACTCAAATAAATATTATTTTTTAACATTAGATATTTGAAAGAGTGGGAAATGCAGAGGGAGGGAAGGGTCATCCGGGGAGGAGCTATTTTCTAAATTTTGAGTACGCGCCTCATGTGACATATCGTTAGAAAGGTGTATGAAAACTTATTCATATTATGCACATCCGGTGCCCCCCCCCCCTACACTTCGTCCCCTGGGGGCACTTTTGTAAATTTTTAGGTTTTTTACAAGAATTTGCAGTACGTGCGCAGCACGTTGTGCTATACGATGCCGCAGACAGCGGGGATGTGGTTCGCGGTTTTTTTTTTCCAGATGATTTTTTTTTTTTTTTTTTTTTTTTTTTTTAAGATTATTCAGTACTGTCGAAGCACGCCTGCTACACGGTGTCATAGGCAGCGGGACCTAAAGTATTTTTATGTTGAAAAGTAAAAATTTAATATTAAAAATTTTTTGAGTAGTTTCAATATTTTTACGTTTTATAATATCTATTAAGACATGACAAAATATTGTTTCGAAATAAATCCTTTATTTTTTAAACCTAGTCCCTAACTTAATAAAAATGTACACTTACGCAATAAAATTTTTATTTACTTCCTAAATAAAAACTAACATATTTGTGTGTGTCATATCTTAGACGTTTCTACGTTTTACCTATTTAATCATCAATAAAACAGGGTTATTGCTTATTAATCTTTACAGATACAATATACGTATGAAATCTACTACAGAGTGTTTTGTTTGTTTTTAAATACGAATGAGTACATCATAAATATGAATGCCTTTTTTTTTCTCTTGAGTAACTATTTATCCAATCAATTAATGTTCTAAAATAGTAATATTTAAACAAAATCAAACATAAAGTTACTGAAAAATGATCTTCACAAGATCAAAGAGATGATGCATTAGATAAATTAGGATTTTTCTTGTCATCTCTCTTCATAGCTTTAGTCCATGATTTTCTAATGGCAGGGTCTTTTGGCACACTGAAAAACAACTTTTCGCTAGAAGTTACTGGTTGTATTAGTGCAGAGTGGTACAATACAGTACAGTAAAACCTCCTTAAAGCGACCATGTGTCATTCTAATAAAAATTGATCGTTTCAAGAGGTGGCCTCATAATGCAGGTCATGTTTAAATCTAGATTTTAATTGTTGAAAAAAAGTAGAAATAATGTTACTAGAATTTATTTTTCACATTAGGAAAAAATATAAAAATTTAAGTATCAAAATAAAAGTTAATTATATAAGTTAATTACTGCAGTGTTTAAAAATGAATATATTGACGATTGCTTTGGTTTTACGGTTTTATCTTTCATAACATTTATTTCCAAGTCCTTTCAAAATTCAGTAAATAAATACAATTTTTGGGGGGGGGGGGACGGGAACAAATAAAGATATTTTCATTAATTTATCTATTTCTTTGAGAGTTTCCTAACTGAATAGGGTAGGGGAGTTTATTGATCGTCATTCTTAATTCGTCATCAGAGTTAACTTCATTGTCTAAAAAGGCATAAAGGGGTTTAAGCACTTAAAAGTTACCGGAATAAAAAAAAAAAAAAAAAAAATCTAAACTTATTTAGAAGTTTAAAGCCCCTCGGAATTATTTTTCTAATAAAACCTTCTTCAAGTGACAGGAAAAAACGGAATTTGTTTCCTTTTCTTCAAAGAAATTGGTCGCTCATGGAGAGAGGTCAGCTGGGATGGTCTCTGAACGGAAGTAAAATTAGTATTGAGCCTATGGGAATAAATTTCGTTCAATGAAAAACTGATCGTTCAGGGAGGTGGTCGCTTAATGGAGGTGATCGCTTAATGTAGGTGGTCGCACAGAGAGGTTTCACTGTATTTATAATACGACTTTGTGGTCTCAGTCATAATAATTTTAGAAACAGCAATATTTAAAATGAACAAGTTGAAAAGCGACACACGTATACGTGTGTCGCTTTTCAACTTGTGTCTTCTTGTGTCAACTTGTGTCAACTTTCTTGTGTCAACTTGTGTCAATCTTTTGTGTCACGCTATTCAAAATTGTGAGTAAGATTTATGTAAATGGTTTCTTTGCGTCATTGTGTCCAAACTACATGAAATGTATGAAAAAGGATAGTTTGACGCAAATAAACCATTTACATAAATCTTACTCACAATTTTGAATAGCGTGACACAAAAGATAAATCAATTTATTGAAATAAATACATTTCAATGCACAGTATAGATTCAATGAAAGTGATATATTTAACAGTGAATTGGAAAATTAAAAGTATTGTATAGATGTAAAAAAATATTTTAACCAAGTCAAAAATAATTTAAATTGAATTTTAAAACAAACCTTTTAAAGTCACATCAAGGCGTCACTTAAATTTTATATCATATCTTTTAAAACTCATATTTTGAATTTATGAGAGATGTAAATGATAAAGCAACAGCGAATAAAATTTTATGCAGCTTTTCATGTTGAACATAACTTTTGCACATGCGATTATAAATAAAACAAAAATAAAATGATGAAATAAATACAAATATATTTTTTAAGAAATAGCATAACGTCACTCAAAATTTGATATCAGTATTTTTAAGTTCCATATTTAAAATTCTTAGAGCATAAGATAAATTGCTGCGTCAGAAACTTTTAACCCGTCAAGGGTTTTTGCATTGATAATATTTACCCTGAACATAAATAAATTTGTATTAAAGTATTTTTATATTTTTAATGCAAAGTTGTATTTAGTTAATACAAAAATTTGAAAATTTCAACAATACAATCTAAAAAATATTTTTTTGAACAATAAAAAGGAAATTTTAGGTTCAGTTTACACAGACTAACATGAAATAGGTTTTGAAAATTTCATGAAAAAATATTCAGCAATTTTTGAGATATCCTGCGCGTTATGCCCAAAAACATCAATTGAAGAGAAATGACTGCAAAGTTTCGGAAACGCCGCTGCAGCTATTGAGCGAGTATAATTCTAAAAGCCATAACTTCTGTTTTAATGGGAAGTTCAAGGAAACAATTATATTAATATGTTCAGAAAAAATAGGAGTATAACATCTAAAAAATTAAAATTTCTAAAATTTTGAAGCTTTACCAGTCTTGAGACCCCTTAATTAGAATGGATTACACAAATACTATGAGATTCGCGACTAGTTTGTATTGAGTGGATCTCTCAATACTCGAATGACTTTAAAAGTAAATTCAAAACCTATCTGGAAAAATGCAGCACGGACCAAGGCGGCGTTGCAGCTTTGCGACCTCCTTTCGAAGTGCTCTTAGACAATGCCAAATTTAAACTTTGAACAATGATTTTGTTTTAGCTACACTGTAGAAAGAAAGGTTATTACTATGCTCAATTTAGTTTTATGAAATGCCAAACGAAGTTTAAATATGCACTGCTTTTATTGTAACTACCGAATTAAGTTCATTTTAAACAGATTAGGATAATATTAAAAAATGAGTTATACAGAATAGCTATATTTGATATTATGTGGGTTCCATATCTCTTTGAACCTTCATGGTATAAACATTTACACTTTTCTAGTATATACAGCTATACCCAACCGTACGCTGTATAGTTTTTTACAAAGTTTCAGTATTCTTTTAGCAACGGTTTTTTTTTTTAAATACAATTTCAAATTCATATATTTATTCTACGAAACCCTCTGTACGCGAGTAATACTTGCATTTGACCGTTTATTTTGTAAGAAAACTGCACGATGGATCTTTTTGAAAATTTAACAGTTTATTGTACATATCTTAAGGCATTCACAAGAATTTTTTTTATTAGATTTTGTTGCTTCTACTCTAAGTTATAAACAAATATGTTCAACTGCTTTGGAAATTTTCGTCTGGACGGTAGGCATGATAGTGCCTTGTAGAATTATCTGAAACACAAAAATAATTTTTTTTCGTAAACTTCGTGAGTTTCTCTCTTAATATCTCTTCTAGTTAAATTAAAGGAACCCATGAATTTACTTAAAAAAAAGTTATGTAATGGCTGATTGAAAAAAAAAAAAAAAAAAAAAAAAAAATTGTTAAAAAAATTCGTTTTTATTTGTTAATAACTTTTTTAAAAAATAATTTTAGTAAAAGCTTTAATTCATATCGAAGGCAATTAAACAAGCTTTAATTTTTAAAAAAATCAAGATGATCCATTGAGTAGTTTTTTTTAAATCTTGCCCACCGTTTTAAAAAATGGGGTTCAACATATTTGTTTATAACTTAGAGTAGAAGCAACAAAATCTAATAAAAAAATTATTGTGTATACCTTAATATGTGTACAATAAACTGTTAAAATTTCAAAAAGATCCATCATGCAGTTTTCTTACAAAAAAGTCATAAAAAGTACTTTTTTTTTTCTTCTAATGTAGAAGGCCCCCTTAAAATGCACTGCCTGCAATTATAAGTCATAGACGAGCATTGTATCCAAAAAAAATTTTAGTAGCTCTTGTGTGGGAATTTATTTTTATTACGCACTCACCACATAATGTACTAAAGTTTAATTCAACAGCGAAATGCTTAACACAGTTGAAAACACACTTTCAGCAATTCCCAATACACAATAAAATATTCAAACTCTTTTCTGCATTCCTGAATATCTCTAAAATTTATATACACCAGATATTATACTAAAATTTAATTACGCTTCAAAATGCATAACACGCTTCCCGAAATCATTGCAGAATTGCAATAATGTATCTGTGCGAAAATGTAAAATAAACAAGTCGGAAATTGTATGTCAAACGTGGAAAATGAGGTGCGTTCGTACTATAACTAGTTATAAAAATTCAGATCTTAGTGCAATAGCTGTTGCACTCTTATGCAAAAATGCATGAATACGAAATTTATTATATATATTAAATTCAGTAATACGCCATGGCAAACTAGAACCATTAACTATCATGGGATATCATTGAATTAATTACGTATGACAGGACTTAATAGAATGAAGAAAAGATTTATGTATGATAGGATTTAATACAATGGAGAAAAGTTTTATTAATATCTTCTTAAGTTTTTATTCGATTTTCATAAAATTTGAAACGTCTCGACAAAATTCTGCAACGATTATATATATCATATATTGAATTTAAAACCATTCTGTTGGGTAGATTTGCGCTGTTTATATGCGCACAGAGGGACGGGCCAGGCGACGATTATAGGTGCTACGTATTTATATAATTACGAACGCACCTGAAAATTGAATGTATATGCAACATTTTCTATTGGGAAGATGCTTCGTGTACCTTAAACCTTTCCGGATCGGCGCCTCTTGCACGAATTTTATTCGGTTGACACCACTTTTTTTTTTTTTTTTTTTTTTTTTTTTTTTTTTTTTAAGTTATCTTGAATTACATAATTTCGAAAATGCTCGAGAGAAATGCTTCGAAATTATGTCGAGTCAAATTCGTCGTTGGACCGCAAAGGCTTAATAACGGCATGCATCTCATTATGTTAGAGATAATATAGCATTACTAAAATCTAATTCAAGCAATCAGAGATTCCTGAGGCACCATTCGACTGGGAATAGCATTTCTAAAACTCTATTGGAATAAAAATTGCTAACGGGTGCGTCTCTATATTGAAACAGGAACAAACTTAAAACTTTTTCAATACTAACACATAATTTGATATTCTATTTGAATTTTTAGGTAAATTTTAACTTCGGATGAAAGTCATTTGGTGAAGAAGTTTAAGAGTTATGCAGTTGCAAAGCTTTAAACTCCAAATGTTAAACTCATTTTTAATAGTTGCAAGTATTTTGTCAAGTTTTCTGAAAGTGGATTAAATTTGGTTGAAAACCCTGCGTGCTAATAAAAAAAAATATTTCTTGAACATTTTAAAGAAACATTTTTATCTTCATGAACATACGTGTTATTTTATTACACAAATGGACACACATGTTCTCCGAAATCCGTTTAGTCATGTGCTACAGCTAGATATCATTTCCAGCACTTTATTATACAATCATTTTATTATACAATCACACGTGTTATTTTTTTCATTCAATTTTTTGTTTGTCCCCTAACTGCTCTCGTGTTTAAACTTTCTGAACTTGTCGGATGTGCCTATCCCAAAACTTTCTGCTATCTCATACGTGTTAATACTTAAAAATTCTTTATTACTGTGCCAAAATTAAATAGCAATCTAATGTCTATCATGTGGATTCTAAAGATATTAAATTCCGTGCATTATTTCTAGAGTTTGATGAAAATAAGCGTATTTGTTTTTGAGTTAGAGCTACTGCGCATTACGGAAGCCATTACGGAAATCGTGAAAAATCCAATGTAGCAGCGCCACCTATTGGGCGATCAACACCAAAACTTAATAAGCACCAACTTCTGTCAAGGACTAACTGCATCTGAAGTTTCATGAAAATCCATGCATTAGTTCTTGAGATAGAGCTATTGCGGAAATCGTGAAAAATGCAGCGCCACCTGTTGAGCGATTTACACCGAAAACTAATCAGTGGCCATTTATATCAGGGATTATCTGAATATAAATTTTTATTAAATTCCGGACATTAGTTCTTGAGACAGAGCGTACACAAAATTTGAGTCAGGGACTCACAGACAGGCGTTCTCTAAAAACAGTCAAATCGCGTTCAGAACCTTCTAAAACCTATAAATCCGTCGAAAACCGAAAATTTTCACGAATCGAATACTTTCCTCTTGTAAATATAGAAAAAAGTGAAAATATGAGGTCAAACATGTTTTTAATATTCCTGAAGTTCCAAAAGAATTTGTCTAGCATTTCTCTAAATATTCGATAAAATGCCTAAAATCGGAAGCGTCTTGTAACTTTTTACTGTATGGGTATTTCATTCCGTACTCTTGTAAATATAGAAGAAAGTGAAAATATGAAGTCAAACATGTTTTTAATATTCCTGAAGTTCCAAAGTCATTTGTCAAGCATATCTCTAAATATTCGATAAAATGCCTAAAATCGGAAGCGTCTGGTAGCTTTTTACTGTATGGGTATTTCATTCCGTACTCTTGTAAATATAGAAGAAAGTGAAAATATGAGGTCAAACATGTTTTTAATATTCCTGAAGTTCCAAAAGAATTTGTCAAGCATTTCTCTAAATATTCGATAAAATGCCTAAAATCGGAAGAGTCTTGTAACTTTTTACTGTATGGGTATTTCATTCCGTACTCTTGTAAATATAAAAGAAAGTGAAAATATGAGGTCAAAAATGTTTTTAATATTCCTGAAGTTCCAAAGTAATTTGTCAAGCATATCTCTAAATATTCGATAAAATGCCTAAAATCGGAAGCGTCTGGTAACTTTTTACTGTATGGGTATTTCATTCCGTACTCTTGTAAATATAGAAGAAAGTGAAAATATGAGGTCAAACATGTTTTTAATATTCCTGAAGTTCCAAAAGAATTTGTCAAGCATTTCTCTAAATATTCGATAAAATGCCTAAAATCGGAAGCGTCTTGTAACTTTTTACTGTATGGGTATTTCATTCCGTACTCTTGTAAATATAGAAGAAAGTGAAAATATGAGGTCAAACATGTTTTTAATATTCCTGAAGTTCCAAAGTAATTTGTCAAGCATATCTCTAAATATTCGATAAAATGCCTAAAATCGGAAGCGTCTGGTAACTTTTTACTGTATGGGTATTTCATTCCGTACTCTTGTAAATATAGAAGAAAGTGAAAATATGAGGTCAAACATGTTTTTAATATTCCTGAAGTTCCAAAAGAATTTGTTAAGCATTTCTCTAAATATTCGATAAAATGCCTAAAATCGGAAGCGTCTGGTAACTTTTTACTGTATGGGTATTTCATTCCGTACTATTGTAGATATGCTGCTTTTGTGTAATCTCTTGGAATCATGGGAATATGGCCGAGAAAGTTAAACAATGCTCAGCAGTTTATTGTTATAATTTTCGCTGGAAAGCTACAAGATGGCCATAATAAAATTGACGGTACTCAGCGTGTTTTGTAGCGCGATATAATTTCTAGAATGGAGCTAAATTTTGTTGGATGATTAAACAATACCGGAGCCGAAGGATTCCGCGAAAAAAATAGTTCCAAAAGTCACTGTTAGGAGCATATATGTCATTGTTTTTTTGTTTGTTTTTTGTTTTTTGCGGAATCTTTTGTACCCATCTGCTTTAATCATCCTACAAAATTCTAAACAATTAGATAGGGTTACAGAATACGGTGAGTATTCTCAGTTTAATTATGGATATATTTTATATCATACTCTATGTTACCCTATTATTAAAAGGATACCATGATTGCAATAATAGAGTTGTTGTAAATGGCAATTTGAAAATTATAGTTTAGTTCAATGTTGAATTGCATTCAATATGCAAAAAAATCCTTTATATTATCACATCGTTTCGACGACTTTCTTTTTTTTTTTATTTATTACTTTTATTATGTAATACATTTTTTTTTTAATTGAGAGAAACTTTTATCCTTTGCACTGTTTTTACAATTTGGCACAGGGCTTTTGCACTGTTTTTACAATTTGGCACAGGGTTCGAAATGGAAAAACCCACGAACCAGAACGCTATTTCAAAACTTTTGTTGCCTGAAAAATGTTTTTGAAAGTATAGACAAATTTATATTTAACCATACAAGAACAATTTAAAAAATGCCTTCAAGATTTTAAATAATAATTTTAAAAAAAAGTTACAGAGAGCACAATAAGCTATGTAATATAAAACTGCAAAAGTGTTATAATAACTACAAGAACCGGAATAATATTTACCATAATTTCACGAACCGGAAGAATATTTGTCATAATTTCACGAACCGGAATATCGTTCCGGTTTGCTCCGGTACATTTCAAGCCCTGATTTGACAACAGTTTAAAATAATTACCTTTTCTAAATACGAAAAAAATACCTCTTGAAATGATGAAAATTTTAATAATAAAATGTAAAAAACTCAAAAAATTAGTCAAATTAAAATAAGTGATAAGTGAACTCTCCACATGGCAAGGTTATCAACTATGTCCCATTGTCCCATGGATAGTTTTTGTTCCTATAAAAACATTTTAACTAAACTATTTTGACCGACTTCAACATTAGATAGCTCTTAAAATAACTCTTAGATTTAAAAACTGTCTGCTTTAGCGTGTTTATCAAACATTTCTCTATAATGCTACCAATTTTCATACTTTTGTATGCAATAGTTTTCTTAATATTAGCGAAGAAAGACCTCCGGTCACAAAAAAATTCATTTACGGTGGTGACGGCATTAGTTACTTTTTTTTTAGAATAGAAAGGTGTATTTTAAATAAAGTCCACTATGTATCGCAGTAAACTTTCTTATAGTTCAAAAACCACATATTCTTGTTTATAATACCTAGTATCAAATTATTCTCATGGGATCTGTAATTTGATTCGGCAAAATCAACTGAATGTAACATCAACATACACAAGTGTTCTGATGTTGTAAAGTCACAGAAGATTAATTTTGGAACAACAAGCATCCGGATACATAAGTATTAAAGATTTGAGATAGCAGGTATAGTTTATGTCGTTGTTTGCACAGTCGATTCGGGCGTTTGTTATCTTCTAATGACGCCCATTTGCATGCACTTGCGATTTATAAAATTGCGGAGCGAAATGTGTCATTGTCTTCCGTATCTCTACTATGTATACTATGGAAATTTCTTTCACATACTTTCAGGTAAGAGAGTAAGGAGCAAGTTTAGATGTTAATTAAATGATTTATTACCTCAAGACAGGAAGTGGCACAGCCTCTGAAATAAAATCATGGACGAATTATTGTCATTAAAAGGCATTGTTTCGAGAATTCTGTAAACTCCTCCCAGATTAGGTAAAAATAAATCTTTAAAAAACAACTTTTTAAATTAACGTCATCTGAAAGCATGTCCCTTCTTAAAATGATTTAGATAAAAACAAAATAGCACTTGAAAAATATCATTTTTATTCTTAAACCCTTTATGCACTAACAGCACTTTTGATTACCATTGAAGAAAATTTAATATAAAATTTATTTATTCTGTCTATTAATAAAAGTTTATTTTTCTTTCCACACAATATACTCTGCTCAATCAAATTTAGATAGCGTAGAGAAACAGTCGAAGCTAAATATTTTCAGATAGCTTTTCTTTATTTAAAAAAGTTATATGAGACATTTTTAACTGCTAAAGCCTTTCCATTTACAGAGAGGAACCTAATGCATTTAAATACATTGCTCTTTATAAGAATTGTGATATTTCCATAAGAGTATTTTTCGTTAAGCAATCTGATTACTTTTGTAAATGATTTTTAAAAAGTTATAACTACCTCTATATTTAATCCGTTTTAATGAAAAAATATTCCTAAATTTCACATTATTATTATTTAAAAATTCCAGTATATCTTCAGATATTAAAGAAGATAATTATTGAGAAGAAGCAATTTCTTAATAAATAATTCCGTAAATAAAGGGTTAAATACTTGCATACTTATACAACGATATCTTTCAAACGCCCGCCGATTTAGATCTAAAATAAGCAATAAAAAGTTTATTTTATATTATTTTATTTTATTGCGTTATGCTTTTGAAACAACCTTAGAAACTAATATATTTTCGAGATCTCAAGAAATTTTTATAAAAACAAAGTTTATTTTCCTGCCTCTGAATTTCGGACACGTTTCCTAGTAGTTTTCACAGTGTACTAATTACGAGGGTATGTCAATAAGTTTTTGCCCTCACATAAAAATAATTGAGTGAAATGTATGAAATTGCTCCATTGTATTAGTCCTTTTCTGTATAGTCACCTAGCACAATAACACATTTCTGCAAACGGTATTTCAAAGAGAGGGAGGAGGATGTATTCCAGGAGGCGCCATAGTAGACCCAAAGGGGATCATTTTTCTAACTTTTGCCGACCCCTACATGTGACATATTGTTGGAAAAGCCTGTGACCACTTATTCCTGCTATGCACTTCCCGAGCCCGTCCCCCCAAATTTTGCCCCGGGGCAAATTTCAAATTTTTTCGGTCTTCATTCATGCCCCGGGAAGCAAATTTGGGGGGAGGGGCTCGGGAGCATGAAACGCATAGCATGAACCTTAGGCCTTTCCAACAATATGTCACATGTGGGGGTCGGTGAAAGTTAGAAAAATGCTCCTCTTTGGTTTTACTATCGCGCCTCCTGGAATACATCCTGCCCCTCTCTTTGAAATATCGGTTGTACAAATGTGTTACTGTGCGCACTCTATAAAGAAAAGGACTCATAAAATGTATAAATTTCACTAATTTCACTCAATTATTTCTAATGTGAGGGCAAAAACTTGTTGATACACCCTCGTAGTTTTCTCAACATGAAATTAACATTTTTCGAATGCTGTCAATTCTCAAGTAAACATTTTCATATTCAACAAACATGTTTTAACAGATAAACATGATAAATTAGCAGCATTAAGATTAATATTGAAATGAATAGAATTTTGTTACTCTTGCATGAATAATTTCAATTGTGCAGTTGAAAATATTTAATTCGGAATAGATAACATCTTAAAAACCGATATTTCGATTTGAGAAAAGTGGAGATTTCATTATAAAACCTAATCGGAAACACTTTCGAAAATCATTGTCGGCAAAGGAAACTTTGTTTTTATTTTCTTGTCTCAAAATATATTAGTTTCTGAGGTTTCTAAAAATTAACAGCGCTTTTCGGAATCATGGGTAACTCGGAAGAGGTTATTGTGTATTTTCCAGGGATGCGGAGTCTGAGTCGGATCCATTTTTGAGCAAAAGAGTCGGAGGTGTAGTGGATGGTATATGCAAGTATACGCCGTATGCCTTCTGGATTTTTTTAAAAAGCTCCGTATACCCTGTTTTTCAAATAAAGCTATAGCGTATATCCTAACCATGAACGTTTATGACCTTAGCGCATACCCTCTGCTTATAGCGTATACTCTCTGCTTTTTTTTAGGACTACAACACTGGAGTCGCAGTCGCTAAAGACAAGACGACTCCGACTCCGGCTCCACATTTTTTTGTTAGACATTTTAAAGTGAAATTAAATTAATTATATGTAATTTTAAATTTATAAAATCAACTATTATTGTTATTTATGGACTATATCAGGCTACTCAAGTTAAAGATGACCAATTTACTGCGGTGTACAAAGTAGATACAGCGGCAGATATAAAATAAGTACAGAGTACCTGTGTACAGAGTAGATGAAAACTGTTTTAATTCTTAACTGTAGTAGATATTTTACATTTAGTATATAAGTTCCGGGTGAGCCAAAAGTTCGTTAAAACTTTAAAAACTCATAAAAAAAAGAAGAAATTATGATAAAGGAGTGCGGTTTGCTAGAAAGGGCTCACAAGGTGGTCGGATTTTTTTTAGCAGAAAAAAATAGTTAAAAAATCACATGTAGAGGGCGCTGACGTCCCGAAACACAATGAATAGGACAACAGTTGTGTCGTAGAATGTTCTGGAGGTCGTGTTCAACATTTGTTATTGGAAGAACAAATGAAAGGAGCGTATTGTTGTCCTTTTCATTGTGTTTCGGTGTGTGTGTCTACCCACTTATTTATATTTCATGCATTATTTGAAAAACTTATAGAAATTTTGTCTTCAGCAAAAGAAAATGTTTAATATATTTTGTCTATATCTACAGGCATTTATATGCAATAAAATCTAACAACTAACCAGAGCAAAAACCTTAAAAATTAGGTGTGGAGAATTTGCAGAAAATTCTACTCGCTAAGAATTTCCTCGAATCAACTAGCAAAACCCAACGAACAGCGCTGTTCCGGTGGGCTTCGGTGCGCAGTATTTATAATTTCTGGTTGTTTAAAACTAACGTTTAAATATTTGCTAAAAATAGAGAAGTGCTAGAGCTGCGGTCCTGTGAGCTTCGAGGTTTAATATTTTACAAGCGCAAATTGCGCTCCCCGTTTATCTAAAAGATTGATCAGTAAAAATATTTTACAAGCACGAACAAAACCCATAACACAACCCGCGTAAGTAAAAATGGCAGGGCAATTCTGACATTCCTCGACGCTGTTCGAAAACCATTGAGACAGAAAGCCATTGAGTCTAGACTTGTGAGCAAAAGATAGCAGTGTGCTCTGACGTGCCTGACACGCTATCAAACAACTATAATATGTTCAAGCTATTATAACTTTTTTGACGCTACATCACATATGTAAGTGCCTTGGTAGGAAATAAAGCAAAGGACTGGAGATAGGAGGGAAAAGAAAATCTAATTTAGACTTCGTTTTTTGGAAAGTGCTGTACCGCTGGGCCCCGGAGCGCACTATTTATGAGATCTGGTAAATTCCAACCAATATTTAAATATCTACTAAAGGCAAAGAAGCTGAGCTCTGGTCAGCTCCGGCGCAAATTAAGCATTGTAGTAGGTTAAGAAACGTTTGTCCTTTTTTATAGTCTAATGCCCATCCAAAAAACCTATTTTGTAAAGAAGATATATTAAAAAAAAAAAAAAAAAAGCATTATATGCATTATTTAAAAGAAAACAAAAGAAAAAGAAGATCACTGCTTTAGATCGATATAGAAACGGTAATAAAAATATCATTTTAACTGATCTTTTCTTAAAAAAAAAACCCACTGTTTAATTTGTAATCTTCAGTTTAACTATACATACTGGTGATATTTTGTTTCGTGTGGAGCCCTAGTACAATCGCTAGAGACTTCAAAATGGATGAATTTTAGTTATTATAGTCATATACATAAAGTTTAGTAGAGAAACAGTATCGTACGATTAAGCTAAATAATGCTATAAAAAGTGATAAAATAGCTTTATTTAGATTGATGAGCGTTTCATCGTACGAACGGCTATATTTTCAAAATCATTCATGATAGAATTATTTTCACAAAATTTAAAAACAATAATTTGGTAAATGAAATTGAAAATGTCGCCGTTTGTGCGATGAAACGTTCGTCAATCTAAATAAAGATATTTCATCACTTTTTATAGCATTATTTAGCTTAATCTGTTTAGAAGTGATTATTATACATGTTGTTATAGTATCGTATGAGTTAATCGAGCCTTTTATTCATCTTTCGATCAAGCTGTTTCACAGACCGCTCACAGTAGTTATGCGACAATTTCTGTCACGACAGTTAAGGGCTAAGTAAACATTTTAAACCAGAATTTTCACATAATAAAGGAAATCAAATAAGTCCTACGTAGCAACAAGAAATATTCTATTAAATAAGTTTTCTCGTTTATAAAAAATAACCGCAGTGGGCTGCTTATAACCCGCGGGATATGAGTTGAAGACCCCTACCTTAAATGTTATAAATATATATGCAATTTTAATGGTTATTTTTTAACACTTTCCAATATTGTTGAAACGCGTTTATGACTTCGATTTGTCTGTCCGTGCTTAAACTCGAGTAAATATACTAGGATTACCATCCGCTTGTTGAGGTTTACTACATAGGACATTCCACATAATATAGGCCATTCCACATTCCCAATTAAAACGGAGTGTGTATCATTTATAATTCGTTTACAGTAAAGAATTCCGTTACATTATGGTCTATGGGAAAAAAATCATTTGCAGAGTATTTTTTAAATGTTACACTATTTCAAACATAACGAAATGGATGTGCATTGCTGCGCTATAAAATGTGCATACAAGATGCTTACTGTGGATTTCTTTCAGCTGCGGTATGCGTTTTAAAGCTTAAGCAAATTTTAGTAGATTGCGGGGTTATAAATTCTATAGCTCGCATACAGAGATGCGCAAAAAAAAATCGCAAGCCTTCTATCTGTAGACGTGGCTTGCTTACAGATGTTCTTTAATTATGTTATACATTTTCCGGATTAACTATATTTATTTAGTATATATTAAGATTTGTTTAAGATGCTTGTGGCAGTAGAAAATGGTCATCCGATTGAAATTTCACGGTGCGCTCCTTCAGGTGCACAATGCTTTTTTTTTTCTTTTTTTTACAAACATAAATTTAAATATATAAGTGAAATGTCAATAAATACAATAGGGAAAGTTTGAAGGCAATGTCTCTTTTATTTGTAACCGAAAAAATAAATCATATGAACTGTAGGTCAAAGAATTAGAACCTCCCCAAACTAAGGGGGAAATAAATGTCGTTCGAATAGGGTGACAGTTTATTTTCAAGCTTACAAAATCTCGTTACTTAACTATTTGTATTTTTGACTAAGAAACTTTGATGTGATACAAAGTGTAAAAAAATAAGTGGGAAAGAGGAAAGAAACTAAATATAATCTTCCTCTCAAAAGCACATAAAGCACTAAAAATAAACTTTATTCAGACTGAGGAATGTGAGTGCGGCTTTCTTCTTGCATGGGAGAAGAAGTCTGGGTCAAATGTACCTCATTTGTAATGCGAAAGAGAGAAATCACCGTGCATTAATTGCTGAATGATTTTAAATATATTTTTATTTCATAGGTTTCATATAGGGTATTCTCATCGGGTATTACGGAATACCATTTTATTTTTATTTGTAAGTCAACATTAAAAAATTGTGATGCATTAAAAGTCAGTAAAGAATAAACTTTGACTATTTTTTAACACATTTTCAATGCGTATAACCCTTTCAGGGGCAAGCAATTGCGTTTCTGTAATGTTGAACTCACACTGGAATATTAAAAAAATTTTGTTTTCAAATAAGGTGAAGCAATATACTTTCTTTTCCACCGAAGTTAGAAAGGTGAATTTTAATTAAAAGTTTCTGGTGCATATCTTGGTTAAAATTAGGTGGGATAAAATATATCCCACCGCCCCTCAAGGGGTTAAAGTGGAAGAAAAAAATACATACCAATACATACCAATTTACAATTTATCGTAAAAAAAAGTTGCACTTTTTGGGTAATGCCAACCAGTCTTTTAATATGAAATAGTGTCATAAGGAATATAAAAATTGCAATAAAAACTACGATTTAAAAGAATAACCAAAATTATTTAATGAGTGAACCTTAGAACTCAGCACAGTGCCTCATGGGAATACTAGGAATTCGTGTGACAGATTTACGCTTGACTATAACACCGTATGCGCCAGATATTGAAGTATTCCATATTGTCCGACCAATCGATAATACCCGAATTTCCTCTGTTGCTAGATAAGTAGCTTTATTTTCCTAGATGTACAGTACAGTCGTGGGAAAAAAAAGTAAACACTCCTTACTAACTCTGCAACTAACTATAACAGAAGAAAGTTACTAGTACCAAACGATTGGAAATAAAGTCTATATTTAAATGTTGTATATAAAATCTGCTTAGGGGCATCTGCAAATCAAAATTAGATTAAACTACTTTTTTTTTTTTTTTTTAAGGAAACAAGATATTTTAAAACTTTGGTCCAAAATATGCCTAGAAACGAAATTTCAAGTCATTTTGATGATAAGCTTTTGAATTATAAACATTCAAAATTTAAAGCTATTAAATGACATTAAATGACATTTTCATATTTTTATTAATATCTCCTGAAAATATAATCCTATTGTGATATTTTTTTGTGTGGTTACAATACTAAAATCCCCCAACATAAATACATTGAATTGGTAAATTAAAAAAAATTATAATATGAATTATGAAATTAATATTCGAAAAAAATATTAATTGCAACTACAATTTTTTTGATAGATTTATATTAATCGTGACCTGCTTTATGCCAATTCTGAATTTAAAAATTTTCTCCCAAACAGTTTTCTAATTACGATTAAAAACGCCAAAATGATGGTTTAAGGAACCGTCTATGATGAGCAGAAAAGCATCATTTCAAAATATATATATATATTACTCATTTTATTGAAACATATTAAGCGAGTGAAATGATCATCATATTGGCAAGAATAATACGTTAATAGAAGTGGCATAGTCATTCTGCAGCATTTCAACAATCGAGTACCGAACTTCAATTTGGATACAGCCCTAAAATAGGCTCATTTTAAAATAATTAATTTCTTTGAAACCAATCATACGAATTTCATAAAAATTTGAATTTAGGCTAATTGAAGGGTGTAGAATTTATTTATGGTGTCAAACTTCGGTATTTATATTTAAAAATAAAGAAAGTTTGGGTTCGTTTTCATATGTAGATGGTCCCTAAGCAAATTTTACATATACTGCTGGCCATTAAAATTGTAACTCCAGGAAGGAATGATCTGACGAACGTCAAAATCACATGAAAGGAAGAAGAGGTTGTAATATGCAAGTGATTAGTATTTCAACGCATTTAGATGACGCAGGCGGGAGAAACGACATCTGAAGCACTGC
The DNA here is from genome assembly GCA_963932465.1 of Maratus speciosus. Taxonomy (NCBI): domain Eukaryota; kingdom Metazoa; phylum Arthropoda; class Arachnida; order Araneae; family Salticidae; genus Maratus; species Maratus speciosus. The sequence continues at coordinate 166,751,840 of OZ010793.1, forward strand.
ATAAAAGAAAAGTTGCGTAGTGGATTTCGCATTCGGAAAACGCTTTGTAAGGTCGGCGTTTGCTCAGAATATCGTGTTATGCCTCGAATAATAAGAAGAAATGCTTACTAGCAAGTGTCGGAATTCGATAGAGGCACGATCGTTGCCTATCGAGAGAGTGAATTATCGTTCCATGATATCGCCCATCGCACTGATCGAAATCCAACCACTGTCATGCGAATATGAAATCAATGGGTTGCTGAGGGTCATACTGAACGGCATTGTAGGACCTCAACACCCTCCCATGACTAACGCCCGAGAAGACAGACATATTGTGAAGTCGGCCTTGCAAAACCATCCAACTACATCACGGACCATTAGTCAGGAAATGGGCATGTTTGCAGCACGCACAGTATCCGCTGTACGGTGCGACGACGTTTGCAGAAGCGTGGACTGTCAGCACCTCGACCATTTCTGCGGTTTCACTTGACAATACAGCATAGAGAGAGACGGCGTCTGGTGTGCCGAACGGCAAAGCTGGATACAGCAGTGGCACTATGTCGTCTTTTCAGACGAGTACTGGTTCTGCGTGCAGTATTTAATGGTTCTATACGTGTCTGGAGGCTCCAAGGAGAACGCTCGTCGCCTGCTTGTATTCGATATCGGCATAGAGGCCCTGCACCCGCTCTCATGGTTTAGGCAGCCATTGGGTACACGACACGCACATCTCTAGTTTAGATCGACGACAATTTGAACGTAGATCGGTACATTTCTGAGATCTTACGTCCGATAGTCGTGCCCTGTCTTCGAGGCCTGCCAAACGCCATCTTCCAACAAGATAACGCACGACCACATGGTGCGCGTCATGTTCTGACCTTCCTCGATACACAGGGTATTTGATTGCTGCCAAGGCCTGCACAGTCTCCAGATCTGTCACCCATTCGAAACATCTGGTCATGGATTGCTGAGAGACTGGCCCGCCACCCGTCTCCAGTTGATACGGTTGATGAAGTATGGCACAGACTTGAAGCAGCATAGAATGAGTTGCCCGTTTCTGTCATCCAAGACCAGTTCGACTCTATGCCTAACCGGGCAGGGGCCGTTTTAGATACCAGGGGGAGCAGCTGTTTTTACTAATTTCGCACCTCTGTAAACCCCCAAACTGCTTACAAACTTAATCATTTTGTTTTCATGCCATATTGTTTACGTACAATAAATATCTCTTTTGTATTTTCTTTCTTTCATGGTGCTGTAATTTTAATGGCCATCAGTGTACATCATTTAAAAGTAGGCTTTATTTCTAATCGTTTGATACTAGTAACTTTCTTCTACAATAATTTGTTGCAGAGTTAGTAGGAGTGTTTACTTTTTTTCCCCCGACTGTACTGTATATCTTGCTACAAAAGTTAGGAAATACGTCACGGATGGACCTAATTTTAAAAGATTAATTTAAAGCCAAAGTTAATATGTATTATAGGTTTTCCTTGTTTTATGCATTTTCAGTTAATGTGATAAGAAAATTTCAAACTGTTCCTCAATTAATGTGGAGAAAATGTCGATTTGTGCGCAAAACACAGATTGGTTTATCCTTTTTAGGGTTTCGTTCATCTGACGTAACTCTATTCGCCTCACCATTCTGTCTGTCTGACTGTCCGTCACAGAGCCCGTTCTCAGAAACTGTATATGTTGGAGACTTGAAATTTTGGATTCTTATAGCTGAACACCTCACATCAAATGACAAATCATAAAATTTTGAAAAAGTCTTATATTTACCCCTCCGGGCTCTAACTTGTGTATTTTAAGCTTTCTTTAATAACTGAGCCCCTAAAGAAGTTGAAGACTTGAAATTTTGGATTCTTATAGCTCAGCACCTCACATCAAACAACAAATCATAAAATTTTGAAAAAGTCTTCAAACGATTGCGATCGAACGAAAAATCATAAATTTTCAAAAAGTATTATATTATTTACCACTCCGGGCTCTAACTTCTGTATTTTTAGCAATTTTTCTAACCTCCACCCTTTTCATCCGGGGTGCACTTTTCTAACTTTTTCCGACACTCCTTTGACCACTCTTTCATATTATGCACCATAGCCGTACATATTTTAGTTCCACATTTTACCGCCAGGGTTGCCTATCAATCTCGGGTGCTATGGGCCCGATCCCCTCGACTAATATATCTACGGATAGTTTGTAAAACGGAGTTTTGCTTGGATAAAGGTTTGTTTAGAATAGAATACGCCCCATGGTTGCGAAATGTGGAACTAACAGATTTTGCAAAAGAATAAAGTGTTTTGAATGGAATATTAAACGAAAACCTCTGTGCGATCTGTGATCACACTTACCCACTCGTTTTTTCTTCTTTTATTCTTTCCAGCCAAACATCCTTAAATCGGTCTGGAAATGGGAAAAAAAAGAAATCATGTTCTATTCTTTTTGACAGAAACATGAAATGCTTCCGTTTAAGCCAGGATTGCGTGATATAGAGGTTTCGTCTTGACAGATTTTACTGTAATAACACTCTTATAAATATCATGCAGGAGAAAACTGCAATACTAATATATATATTCTTACTTTCTTCTATATTCATAATGAGAAAGTACTGCCATTCGTGAGAATTCTTTACTTCCCATTTTTTATGGGTTTACGCTTTTGAATGTCACGAATGTTATTATGATGGTTTTTTGGACTGATGTCTGTCTGTCTGTTTGTGTTTGTGTGTGGTGGGGAGGGCACAAATCTTATGGGTGCTGCAACTCAAGAGCTAATGCAAGGAATTTAATGAAACTTCATATTTAGCTCCGATTTTTAGAGCTGCAGAATAGGGCTCCGGTACTTTTTTTTTGTTAGAAATTAAGCCCTGGGTTTTGATCTTAAGCATTTGCGAATCTTTGATAAAAGCAATCACAAAATGAGCAGTTTTATATTTCCTTTTTATTACTTTGTGAAAAAAGTTTGAGATTCAACCAAATTGAGTCGAATTAATATATGAAAGAAACAATTTATGGCCCCTTTATTAAACCCTTTATTTTATTCTTTATTGTTTATTTAACCCTTTTACAAAATGATTAATTTTAGTTGCTACTTTTTGATTTTATTTTTTTATTTTTATTTTATTTTATTTTATTTTATTTTATTTTATTTTTTTTTTTTTTTTTGTTGTTACTTTTTGACTATTTTTTGTTAATACTTTGAGAAAAATGGTGTTCTATTATTTAATTATTTGACTTAATGAGCGCACGATACGGCTTGAATTTTGAAGCACAGTTCGCAAAATTACATTATACGGTATATTACAGTACATTCTGTGAACACTTAGGCTTGAATCAACACAGATCTCCCAGTTATTTAGGGGCGCAATTCATATTCACTCTAATTGTTTGTTCCCGAAGAAAATTCTGAAAAGTAACAAACAATTCAAATTTTGGCTAAGATTTCGGAAAAATACGCCACTGTGCGTTGTCCTTTCCCGAATTTTCAAATTTAATTAACTAAATTTTCTTTGCCTCTGATGTTTTAAAAACAATGTTAAAATCTTTCCTCTCCGGAGACTTAAAATAATTAAACACAAAGAGAAAAGAAACGAATGTGTCTGCGGTCCGCAATAGAGGTTTTTTTTTTTTTTCTGAGCCCGAGGCCGCCCTAGTACGAAAAATTTTGCTTCATTAAAGACCCAGCCCGTTCGAACTTGGTTGATGCCATCGAAATACTCAAGGCCAGAGGACACGAGTTGTGACATCATCACAAATCGACCGACTTCTCACTAGCGTTGTAATTCGCATCGGAAAATTTTTAATAGCAATTTTCTTTTACATATTTGTGGAATATCTGTCATCTTATAAAATAATAATAACTATTTAAACTTACTTGTGAGAATTTGGAATCCCCCAATAAACTAGTATGTTGTGGCCATCACAAAACTTTCTTCTATATAAATCACGTCAATTAAATCATTAAATAGTACAAGAAATAACAACGATTTAGCACCAATTCATATCAAAGTATATCTGAATTTGAAGTTGGATGAAAATTCGTGCATTAGTTCTTGAGATATATTTATAGCGGAAATTCTGAAAAATGTAGCATAGCAGCGCCACCTGTTGAGCGATTTACACCAAAAGTAAGCAGCACTAAATGATATCAAGGTATACCTGAATCCAAAGTTTGTTGAAAATCCAAGCATTAGTTCTTGAGATAAAGCTATTGCGGAAATTGCAAAAAATACAGCATAGCAGCGCCATCTGTTGAGCGATTTACACCAAAAATTAAACAGCACTAATTTATACGTCAATTCATGTCAAGGACTAACTAAATCTGAAGTTTGATGAAAATCCGTGCAATAGTTCTTGAGATACAGCTCTTGCAGAAAACGTGAAAAATGCAGCACAGCAGCGCCACCTGTTGGGCGATTTACACCAAAAATTAAACAGCACTAATTTATATCAGGGACTATCTGAATCTGATGTTTGATGAAAATTCGCGTATTTTTTCTTGAGTTAGTGCTATTGCGATAATCATGAATAATGCAGCATAGCAGCGCCACCTGTTGGGAGATTTTCACAAAAAAGTAATCAGCACCAAACTATGTCCTGGAATAACTAAATCTGAAGTTTTATGAAAATCCGTGCAGTAGTTCTTGAGATATAGCTATTGCAGAAATCGTGAAAAATGCCGCATAGCAGCTCCACCTGTTGGGCGATTTTCACAAAAACTAATCAGGTCCAGTTTATATCAAGATCTAACTAAATATAAAGTTCTGTGAAATTCCGTGTAGTAGTTCTTGAGATAGAGTGCCCACAAAATTTTTGTCACATACAGACTCACAGAGTGACAGAGTGACAGACAGACTCACAGACAGATATTTTCTAAAAACCATCAAATCGTGTTCTGGGCATTCTAAAACGTATAAATCCGTCGAAAACCGGAAGTCGAAATTTTTCACGAATCCAATACTTTCTTCTTGTAAAGATAGAAGAAAGTAAAAATCAGCCAGATGCAGCAACACTGTGACATTCCACAAATAAAATAAAAGAAAATTGCCTTTCAAAATTTTCCAGTGTGAATTCCAACACTAGTGAGAAGTCGGTCGATTAGTAATGACGTCACAACTCGTGTCCTCTGGCCTTGAGTATTTTGATGGTAGCGACCCGGTACCAAAATTAAGGAGTGGAAATTTGTTAATAGCTTTTTTAAATTGTTTCAAGATTAGCTTTTTTCATCTAAAAATCTTTTCTTACATAATAATAAGTACTAAATACTTCCTCAGGATAGCGTTTTGTGATGTTTTATGTCCCTGAAAATCTGTTTAAGATATTTGCCTACTTTCGGCGCATTGTTTAATAATAATAATAATAATAATAATAATAATAATAATAAAATATGTACAATATTGTATAAATACGCATACTTTTAGTTCCATTGTACTACAAAATGATGAAAAAACATGAAATCCTAGCAATATCGACATAACTTTTTTTTTAATTGGGGGGGGGGGGGTTACATTTTTAGGTGCGTTCGTAATTATATAAATACGTAGCACCTATAGTCGTCGTTCAGTGCGTCTGTCTGTCCGCCTGTCCGCATATAACAGAGCAAAAAGTACCCAACCGAATGGTCTGAAATTTTAAATATATAATTGTTGCAAAATTTTGTCTAGTCATTTCAAATTTTATGAAAATTGGATGTATAGTTTAATTACAGGGACAGTCAACAGTTTTCCGTTACATTATGGCCAATGGAGAAAAAATGTTGCAAGTGCATTTTAATGATGTTACAGCCTTCCGAATGGTCTGAAATTTTAAATATATAATTGTTGCAAAATTTTGTCGAGTCATTTCAAATGTTATGAAAATTGGATGCATACTTTAATTACAGGGACAGTCAAAAGTGTCCCGTTACATTACGCCAATGGGAAAAAATATTTCAAGTGCATTTTAATGATGTTACAGCCTTTCGAACAGAATGAAATTGATATGCACTTATGAAGTGCAGTACGATATGCGGTGCAAAAAATATTTATAAAACTAGTTATAGTACGAACGCACCTCATTTGCCAAGTTTGACGAGCAATTTCTAACTTGTTTTAGCACGATTTCATGCTTACGCCAGACAGCTTACACTCAGTTCAACTAAACATACAGGGTGTCCACTCTTATCGGTGTCCAATGGCTATTTCCTAAACCGTTAGTCATAGATAAATAGTTCCAATTATAAAAGTGTTTTAAATGAGGTAAAGAAGTATTTTTAAAGCGATTTGGGTCAGTAAAAACATTTCTTATAAATTTACGAAATTTAAATTTTTATACTGTCTCCCGATCCTATAAGTTATATCTAGCAAAAATATCCTATTACACTAAGAAGTAAGACAAAAAAAAAAAAAAAAAAAAAAAAAAAGTCCCATTCTTATACGATTAAAACTGGCCGAGTAATAGGTGTTTAAATTTGAAGCATCTTTTTTTTTTTTTTTTTTTTTTTTTTTTTTTTTTTTTTGCTGTGAAACAGAGGTTATTAACAAATTTACTAGAATTAATAGTCAGATATAAAAAAAAAATAATAGTTGAGAGTATAATTAATATAAAAATATAAATTTGAAATCTATTTTCATTCTGAGATATTAACCCCTTAACAGTGTGGCCCGAACTGGATTCGGGCAAGAACACTTTGCTTGCTTCGTTATTAAAAGCATTTTGATACCACTAATTTGTAACTGTAAATTTATCTTTATTGATTGTCAGATATTTTTCGATTAAGTAAGGTAAATATTTTAGTATGGAAAAAGTGGTGTCCAGCCCCATTTTTAATTTTTTTGTAAGAAAACAAATGTCGCTGTTAAGGGGTTAAAGAAAAATACACAACTTGCACTGAATATATAAGAAAAAAAAATAACAGAATTTTTGTTAGAAATGATGAAAAGCAACAGTCTTAATTCTTTACAAAATAAAACATATGTTAAAATACAATTATTATAACCAATCTGAAACTTAATTAATAAAAATTAACACTATCGTAATGCTTGTAGGATGATAAATTCTTCTAATACTTTAAGCACTTTGTGTACGATCCCTCGAAGGAAGGCCTAACTCACCTGTGTTCAGATGCAGAAAACTGGTGTAAGTCATGCAATTCAAAGTTTCATAACTCGGTCAATTTTAGTATTAGATGAATGGTACTTTTTTTTTTGTCTTATTTATTAGCGTAATAGAAAATTTTTTAGTAAATTATCACTTATAGGATCGGGAGGTCGTATAAAAAATTAAATTTCGTAACTTTTTAAGAAATGCTCTTTTGACCAAATCGCTTTTAATAAATTTCTCTTCCTCATTTAAAACATTTTTGTAACTGGAACTATATGACCAACAGTTTAGAAATTAGCCGTTGGACACCGTTGAGAGTGGACACCCTGTACTGCAGTTTCCCTTTGCACTGCATACTACTATTATACTTACCTGTTCACTGAACTAAGAGTTTTACAATATCTTCAAAATTAACGGAAATATTTCAAAATATGTCAAAAAATACATGTTTTATTAAGAATTACCATTTTCTTTCTATATTTGAGTACCTATAAAACAATTACATTATCACATAGAGCTTAGATTCTAGTTCAGAACATTAGTGAGTAATATGGTAAGCATTCTGACAAAATTTCATTGAAATAAGTTTAAAATATTTTGTAATGAATTTTACCGTAAATGGAAATAACGTAAAAATTGATTTTACAGAAATCCTATTTAAAGATTTCTTATCTATGTTATTTCTTATCCATAAAATTAATCTAGAAGAGTCAATTAAGGTTTATTAGTGTTTTATGTAAAGCGCATAGAAAACACAGTTTACATTTCTCCTGGCCTTCCTGCTCCCTTCCGCTATTTGACTCATTTCTCCCTGTTTATAGTAAATTGGCCATAACTCTTCTTCTAGTGATCGTAGGAATAAAATTAAGACATATTTGGAATCGTAAAAGATTGCTCTTTCAATAAAATGATAGAAAAATAAATACTCGAAAGTTTTTATGCAGGCAGATACATTAAAACAGCAAATTTGGTTTTTATATCCAACCACTTCCAGGAATCTTCAAAAGTCTCAATTCTTTTTTTTTCTTTTTTTTTTTTTTTTCAAAAATTCTGGAAAAGGACTTCAAACAGAATGGGAGGGTAGACAAGGGATATGCCACGGCATCTTTATATTACTGGCCGTGCAAAGGCTTCAGAATAAGATAAAATATTTCTCCTTACATCAAATGAATAACAATTCAATTCCTTTTTAAACTGATTTTAAAGGATTGTTTGTAAAACACTTTAACAGACTTAGACTACTTTCTTGTTTCTCAAACAGCAGGGGTTTTTTCCTATTTTCAATATATGAATAAATAAAGTTTTCACTTTGAGCCCGATCCCGAAGACGTATAAAAATCGTGCCCGAGCTCGTTTCATGACCGGGCTCGGGAAGAGCCAGTTTCATCTCTGGTCCGTAACCTAAAAATCTTTTTCATCTTCTTCTTTTCTTTTTAAGGCTATTCTCAAATCCAAAGCAGCTATTTTCTAACACATTTGTTAATTCATTTTTGTTCGGAAACACCGGAAATAGGCAGGTGTTGTTATTCAGAAACTACGTAAATGAACGACTTTTTCCATTTTTTGGTAAACGCAAAATATATTTCAGAAAACACTGTCGAAGCGGGCGTTTTGAACCGAATTTCCGCACGCGACGCTGCGAGACAGATGAAAAGCCGATCGTCACGTGATCACAATCACTTATAACTCGATAAGTAATTTATTTATTAAAAAAAAATGGAAAACTCATTTCCACTCCAAATCGCTTCACCCCCTCACTGACAAGCCCGGGTTAATACGTTCATTAAGCTTCAGGTTTCACTGCAATACAAGCAATATTTAAAGTAATATAATTGTATTGATTTAATGTATTTCTAATACATTGAACAATGATTAATACTTCCAAGTATTGCATTCATATTCGTTATTAAGTTTTTTTATAAAATGTTCAAAGAATCATTTTTTTTTTTTTTTTTTTTTTTTTTTTTTTTTTTTTTTTTTTTTTTGCATTTAAAAAAAATGCAGAGAAAACAACATTACAATTTTGCCCTTTTCCAAGACAGTCGGAGGGTTCAATAATCAGACCTGTTAATTTTCGCCTTTACGTTTAAAAAAGAGCGTGGAGATATGTCATAAAGTTTCGCGTTGTTGATCAGGGGATTTGAGAACCACCTTAAATTGCGCCAAAATGACGTTTCTGAAACCGATCGCCAATCTGAAAATTTGGAAATTTCAAAATGATGTTCAATAATTCTCTTAAATAACGCATTTTTTTAAATGGAGATGTTAAATATAAAATACGCTAAACTAAGAATTTTCGATCGGTCTGTGGAAAGTGGAGGCAAATACACCTTATATACATACTTAAGGGGAAAAGGGACCATCAAACTCATTTTTTTCATTTTTTTTAACTACTATTCAAGTACGCAGTATATGCATTATGCCATATATTCATCACACAAGAAATAAAATTTAAAAAAAATTATAGAAAAATAAGGAATTTTCTTGAATATTTTAAGTGTCATGAAGAACTTTTCAAAATGCCCCATGTGCATTCCATATCAATTAAAATCCCCAATATTTTTATGCAAGTTATATATATATATATATATATATAAAATTGTGCATTGAATTTTATATATTTGAATATAAAGGTAAGAAAAAAAAAATATTTTCTAAATTCTATGACATTTTTAGCATTTCTGCATCCTATTTCCGCAATTAACTACTTTTAACTTTTCCAATTACATTTTGTTTAAAAAAGCGATGAACAGTTTTATGACATATAATGACAAACAACTGTAAAAAATGTTGGGGATTTTAATTGATATGGAATGCGCTTGGGGCATTTTGAAAAGTTATTCATAACGCATAAAATATTCAAGAAAATTCATTATTTTTACCCGACTGAAAAGAAGGGTTATGTGTTTCATGCGTATCTAGGTATGTGGCTTTCTTTATACCCTCGAAACATCCCAACAGCTGGATGGATTTTAATGAATGAAGTCACTATCAATTCGTCTTAACAGCCCGATGGTTATAGGCTAGGTTTTGTTTTTATAAATTCAAAATGGCGGCTGTAAAATACAAAATGGCGGTAGAGACGAAAAAAATTTATGCACCCTATTGAGTGGCATATCATTGGATAGGTCTTTCAAAATGAAGACGATGTTTCATTGACTATTTTACAGTCAGAAGCTCCGTTAAAATATTATACAGCCTGGAAGTTGTGTAGGTAGGATCTCTAGCTTTACTGCAACTCTAACCATCATAGACATCTATAGACCTCACCAAAACAGTGTTTATAGATAGGAACTAACAATTAAACACAACTTAAAAGTCATCAATACAAGTAAATAAAAAAAAATAGGTAAGTAATATAATTCTCATTGATGAAAAATAATTAATTAGTTCTCTTTTTGCGCAGTCGGGTTTTTTGATTTTTTAAATTTAATTGTATTATTCTCCAATTTTTCTTTTTATTATTATTTCTTGTTTCATAAATATATGCCATAATGCATATAGTGTGCCTTTAGTATTTAAAATGAATTTTTTAATAGTATTTTTAGATAGTATTTAAGGGGAAATTAAAAAAAAAGAAGTTTGAAGGTCTCTTGTCCCTTTAACAGTACCAGTGTAGCATGAAAAGGATATGACAAAATCCCCAACATAATTAACGGTTGAATAGCTGGGAATAACCAATAGTTAATGACAACAACTAAAGCAACCGTTCCCATAATATTTTACTCTGAAAGATACCAAATATTCTTTTTCTGTTAAGAAAATAAAACATAAAAAAAAAAAAAAAAAAAAAAAAAAAAAAAAAAAAAAAAAAAAAACGATTTCTTTACTATGTATTTAAACGAAGGGACACATTATGCATGGATGAATTTCCAGCTCTTGAATAAGAAACACTTTCCAAAAAGTTTTTGTTTAATCTTAACTATTATTATTATCTTTTTACAACAAAGTTAAAGCTCGATTAACCTTTTTCTGAATGCACACGGATAACGTAAATATGTTATGCAAACAACTTACTTTTTAAATATATATTCACAGATTAAAATTTATCTAAAATGGTTAATGCTATCTTAGTGCTTAACTGCTGAAACACATTTGCCACTTTGTTGTTGTTTTTTTTATTTTTGTATAGCTATTATGTCATGAGATAATGCATTTAAAGAAGCATTTTCTTTGCATGAATGGGTTTCTTTCAGCTATATGTTTGTATTCCACATTGTAAATAAAATAAGCTATACTGTAATTATTATTTAACTGCATAGCATTATTTCATAAACCATTGAATTTTGTTTAGCAATTTTTTTTCGTTTCGTTATATGGAAGCACCTTAACTTTGCTGATATTTATTATAAATCGACTGGGAAACAAGATTATATTAAGGCTGTTCTCAAGTTCCCTACACAACAACGCGAAACTTTCTGACACATCTTCGGACTCATTCTTAAGCATAAAGGCATAAAATTGGCAGGCCTGGTTATTGAAGCGATTTGAAATCGAAATGAGTTTTCCATCTTTTGATAAATAAATTAGTTATTGAGTTATAAGCTATTTTGATTGCGTGACGACAATTTTTTCTCCTTTTTGTCCTTGTCGCATCCGGAAATTCTGTTCAAAACGACAACTTTGAAGATATTTTCTGAAAGATCTTTTGCGCTTACAAAAAATGAAAAATGTCTTTCGAATACATAGTTTCTGAATAACAACACCTGCCAATTTTATGCGTTTCCGAACAAAATTAATTAAAAAATGTATCTGAAAGTGGCCCATTTGGATTTGAGAAATGCCTTAACCCTGCGTTTGTCGAATGTGTATCTCTACAAGCCATCATTTTCCTGTTGCAAGATTTGAATGCTTTAGCCGATTCGAGAGCAACTGTCGCGGGTGAATTACTGCTGGGAGGAAGGTAGAGGAACCGCAGGTTACGAATCTTCTTGGTTCAAAACTGACAAAAGAGGAGCAGGTGCCTTGTATCACAGAGATACACGTGCAACTAACTGAGTATAAATAAAAGATGCACCGTGTATGTTTACATAGGAAGCATATATAACGCGTTACATCCAACTTGTATGCTGCGAAAGAATTTGAGGTGTGTAAGCGAAAATGTTCTGTCAGGTTCTCTCCAGATTTTACGAAGTAACAGAAGAATCTTTTTCTTAATGCAATGTACTTAAATTGTGCGACTGACTTAGCGACAGAGGCGAATTACCCATTAGGCTGAGTAAGCTGAAGCCTAGTGGCACGGAAGGAATGGGGCGTCGGTGCTAAGATTTTTCCTTCAGATTTTTTTCTTCATATCGGGCTAATATTTCATGTAAAAGAGAAAAATGATGTGCAATATTCTTTTTTTTAACCGTTTATTGAATCTTATAGGTAATTAACATATAGGTGGTATTCGAAATACTAACTCCCTTTTAATTTTTTGGATATTCATAAGAAGAAAATACAGTAAACTCTGTCTAAGGCGGATTCGATAGGGACCGAAGAAATTTTCCGTCGTAGACAATATTCCGTCTTAGAGAAATTATACTCTATGTCTATGGATTCGCAGGGACTTGAAAATCTTTCCGAGTTAGACAGATTTCCGTCTTACACGGAGTCCGCCTTATACAGAGTTTAGTGTATTAGATTCTTGCAATTTTTCGGTTTCCTGTTGGCGGCTTTTGTAGCCACAGCATCCTGGGCAAGATTTCGTCAGCATCTCTACAAATGATACCTTTTACATAAGTTATTAAGTTTTTTAATCAAGAATTTTGTTTATTTTTCTCCCTTTAATATTTAGCGCACGGTGTGATCACCGAACCGTTCCCACTTATTCTAGTAAAATGCATTGTTAAACTAAGAACTTCTTTTGAAGCTAGCGACTCCGTATAAGTAATGTGAAAATACATTATTATTTTTTTTTTCTTACTGTAAATCCATTTTGGAAAAAAAAAATGAATGCAAAAGATTCAGAAATGTTCTCAGAATTACATAATACTTGGGTGATTCAAAATTGAGACTATGACGATTATCATTTAAACTGCTGTGCTGTGATAGAAACATTCTTCCGATTGCAAAAAAATGTACAAATCAAGTACAGCTTATGTTTTATAAAGGGCTCTATATACATTAAAATACGAAACTTTATTTGTATATGGCCCTCCGGTCCTAATAACTTATATTTTAAAAAATATTGTTCTACGTCTAAGGGGGAAAAAAAGTTACCAAAACTTACTGAATCATGACATTTTGAATTTTATCAAATTTCAATGTTTACCTGCACTAAAAGAAAAGTACTTCTGTCCGTTTATAGAGTCAGAAAACACTGAAATGCATCGCTTTGAAGCAAGGGAGGGTGTTCCCAAAAAGCCTAAGCTAAGGGCCTGGGAGGTAGTTTATTGACTTTTGCTTAGTGATGAGATTCAGCGCAAGAAAATTGCATTTCTTGCAAATTTATCTTAATATACGAATACTGTTAAAAAGGGAGTGCGCGAAAATAATGGAAATTTTAATGCATTTCTTTAAGCTTTACTTGACTGTTAAGAACGATGACAGCGCTACAGCAACATGGTTTTTTTTTGTTTCTTCAGAATGAAGCTGTCCTATGCTAGCATGCATCTATCCGAAGGTACCACATTAACACATTCGTGAAAAACACAACAATCCACCTATCAGATCAGATAAGATTCAAAATCAAATAAAGTTAAAATGCAAAGCACGCATAAGTATTTTCGACACCTTGCGAGATAAAGTGTGATTTGAGACAGTGGAATGGAATAATGAAGGGTCCTTTCACCTAGTTTCTGATTTCGCTATATTTATGATGTTTAGTCAAAAAACATGTAAATTATGATAGGAGGCTTTTCTGACTACGCTTTTCCCATTACCTAAAATTCTTAGCCATATTAAATAAAGTTAAAAAGTTTTATAATTAGATATTTGTTTTTAAATAAAGTACAGGATGGATCTAAAATAAGGTTACAAGGGTGATAAAAAAAATATTTATTAACAATAAATAGAAAACATAAAAGGGACTTATGAGGCATTCTTGCCGATCACCTTTTCACATAATCACAAAATCTATTTAGGCATTTATCTGAACGCAAAATCATGTTTAATCCGGATATATAAACCCGGCTTGGTAGAAATCATGTCCCCGCCCACTGAGCCAGTTCTCGGCAGCTGTTTCTACACCACTGTCTGAAGTGAACCTTGTTCCAGACAAGTGTTCCATCAATTTCGGAAAAAGGAAATAGTTCCACTGAGCGCAAAATCTGGACTGTGTGGAGGGAAGTGGCTCCAGGCTTCCCTCTTGAACTTTTGCAGCAACTCCTGAGTTTGGCGAAAAGTATGGGGATTGGCATTGTAATGCAGGAGGGTGAAGCCATCCTCAACATGCCAGCGCGTTTGAGTAGACTTCGCGTAACCTTGTCAAAGTGGCACAAGCCAGACTACTTTTCTAAACGCCTTGCCATTTCAAATTTGAATCACTCTGATGCGTTTGAGAGACTACCTACCAGCACAACCGCATAAGACAAATAGCGCCATCTGTCTCCACTCTGGGGGGGAAATATTCTATCCACAATAATTACTTTTCAAATTCTGCTTCTTGTAACCTTTGTTTGGATCCACCTTCGCAAATTTAATATGATTTATTAAGAAACGTACAGTAAAACGGCTTAAAGTTAATTTTCACATGCAAAATATCAATTTCTAAGAAGCATATATTGGGTGTAAAATACGGATATATTAATATATATCGAGAATCTAACATCGATGACAAGGATCGATATTTTTTTACACGATAAAATTATCGATATTTTTTTTTTTTTTTGCCATCCCTGAACTTTACACCATTAAAGAAAGCGCAAAATGTATTTCATATAAAGTTTCTTTCAAAACTTTAACTTAATTTTCCGATTTTTGATAATTTTTTAAAAATAATTTTAAAGCATGAATTACTTTAATCTATCAAGAAAGGGTAAAGTGCGAATAAGCTAAAAACTTAACTTACATTGAAAAATGTTTCAACAGAGCTTTATTTAATCCTAAAATAAATCATTGAAAATTTCATGCAACGAATTCTGAAAAAAAAAAAAAAAAAAAAAAAAAAAAAAAAAAAAAAAAGAATTTCATTAGATGGTTACTTTAGTATAATTAAGATTTATGCCTTTTGTAGCTATATATAAAAAAAATACAAAACTAAATTTTATTAAATGTATTAAAAAACTGCATACATTTCTGATTCTAATTAAAATAAAATTCAGTATTTCTCTGTTAACTCTGTACACTGTAAAAAAAAAATCTGTAGTTCTACAGATGTAAAGTTACATGTTTACTAAACTTTCACCTGTAACTGTACGAAAAAAGCTGCAAATCTACAAAACTAGTTTTTGTAAAGCTACAAAAATCTGTAACTTTACAAATGATTCTGCTAAAATTTCAGTAATCTTTCTAAACTTTTATTTGTAACCCTGGCTGCAGTTACATGAAAAGTTCTCGGAATCCCAGTTTCCAAAAAAATTCTTAGTAACCTTACAGATTTTTTGATTTTCGGCGCAAAAGTGTGTCTGTTACATGAAATTTTGTTGTTGCCGTTATAGGAATCCAAGTTTCCTAGAAAAACTTTAGTAACTTCACAGATTTTTTTTACAGTGTATAGTCCGGCCGTTAATTTAAAGTACCATTAATAAAAACTTGTTATAATATTCACTTAACACACCGATTAGGAGTAGTGCAATTTTGATATTCAAAAATTCAATCAAAATTTCATAAAACAAATTCTGTAAAACAATTTGATTAGATGGTTACTTTAGTACAATTAAGATTTATAGATTTTGTAGATACAAAACAAAGGTTACAAAACTAAATTTTATTCAATTTAATTTTAAAAACTGCGTATATTTCTCATTCGATTTAAAATAATATCCGGTATTTCTCTATTAGCTCTGTATGGCCTGATGGTAGTTTAAAGTACCGTTAATAAAAACTTGTTATAAATTCACAGATCGATAAGCAGTAGTAGAATTTTGATCTTAAAAAATTCATTCAAAATGTCTTACAACAAATTCTGTAAAATAAATCTGATTAGATGGTTACTTTAATATAATTAAAATTTATAGATTTCGTATCTATTAAACGAAGGTTACTAAAGAAAATTTTATTAAATTTAATTTTAAAAATTGCGTGCATTTCTGTTTCGATTTAAAATAACAGCCGCTTTTATTCTATTAGCTCTTTATGGCCCGACGGTAGTTTAAAGTACCGTTAATAAAAACGTCTTATAAAATTTACTTAACAGATCGATTAGCAGTAGTAAAACTTTGATCTTAAAAAATTCCTTCAAAAATCCATATAACAAATTCTGTAAAACAAATTTGATTAGATGGTTACTTTAGTATAATTAAGATTTATAGATATCGCAGCTACAAAACAAAGGTTACGAAACTACATTTAATTTAAAAAACTGCGTAATTTTTTTATTCGATAGTAGAATTTTGATCTTAAAAAATTCATTCAGAATTCCATATAACAAATTCTGCAAAATAAATCTGATTAGATGGTTACTTTAGTATAATTAAAATTTATAGATTTCATAGCTATAAAACAAAGGTTGCTAAAGAAAATTTTATTAAATTTAATTTTAAAAATTGCGTGCATTTCTGTTTTGATTTAAAATAACATCCGCTATTATTCTATTAGCTCTTTATGGCCCGACGGTAGTTTAAAGTACCGTTAATAAAAACGTTTAGTAAAATATACTTAACAGAACGATTAACAGTAGTAAAACTTTGATCTTAAAAAAAAAAAAAAAAAAAAAAAAATTTCAAAATTTCATATAAAAATTCTGTAAAACAAATTTGATTAGATTGTTTGTTTCTTTAGTATAATTAAGATTTATGGATTTCGTAGCTACACTGTAAAAAAAAAAAAAAAAAAAAAAAAAAAAAATCTGTAATGTTACTAAAGTTTCTCTAGGAAACTGGGATTCCTAGAACTTTTTATGTAACGGCAACAACAAAAGTTTCTGTAACAGCGCTGTTACAGGAATTTTTGTTGTTGCCGTTACATAAAAAGTTCTAGGAATCCCAGTTTCCTAGAAAAACTTTAGCAACTTTACAGATTTTTTTTTTTTTTTTTTACAGTGTACGAAACAAATGTTACAAAGCTAAATTTTATTAAATTTAATTTTAAAAACTACATACATTTCTGATTCGAATTAAAATAAGATCCGGTATTTCTCTATTAGCTCTGTATGGCTCGACGGTAGTTTAAAGTGTCGTTAGCAAAAAATTGTTATAAAATTGACTTAAACACATCGATTAGCAGTAGTACAATTTTGATATTAAAAAATTCATTGAAAATTTCATATAGAAAATTCTAAAAAAAAAAAAAAAAGAAAAGAAAAGAAAAAGAAAAAGAAAAGAAAAGAAATTAGTAGATGGTTACTTTAGTATAACTTAAGATTTATAGAATTTGTATCTACAAAAAATAAAACTTTACAAAAATAAATTTTATTACATCTAAATAAAGATAGTGCATAAATTTCTGATTCGAATTAAAATAAAATTCGGTATTTCCCTCTTAACTCTGTATGGACCGAACGTAATTTAGTAGTAACTTTACAGATTTTTTTTTTTTTTTTTTTTTTTTTTTTTTTTTACAGTGTAGTAGAATTTTGATCTTAAAAAATTCATTCCAAATTTCTCATATCAAATTCTGGAAAACAAATTCGATTAGATGGTAACGATAGCATAATTAAGATTTATAAATTTCGTAGCTATAATAAAAAAAAGTAACAAAACTAAATTTTATTAAAATTAATTTAAAAAACTGCATATATTTCTGATTCAAGTTAGAATATGATTCGGCATTTTATATTAATTATGAGTACTATAATAAAAACTTATTATAAAATTCACTTAACACATCGATTAGCAGTTGTATAATTTTGGTATTAAGAAATTCCTTCAAAATTTCATATAACAAATTCTGAAAAACAAATTTGATTAGATGGTTAATCTAGTATATTTAAAATTTATAGATTTCGTAGCTAAAAAAAGAAATAGTTTATAAAGCTTAATTTTGAATAACATTTGGTTTATTAAACTTTTTTAATAAAATTTAGTTTTATAAACTAAATTTTAATAAATTTAATTTAAAAAGAACTGCACAAATTTCTGATTCGAGTTAAAATAAAATTCGGTGCCTTAGTTTAAATAACCTTTTATAAAAACTTGTTATAAAATTTACCTAATTTCATCAATTAGCAATAGTACAATTTTGATATTAAGAAATTCATTCAAAATTTCATATAACAAATTCAGAAAAACAAATTTGATTAGATGGTTTATCTAGTATACTTAAAATTTATAAATTTCGTAGCTGAAAAAAAATGTTTACTAAAGTAAATTTTGGATTACATTTAGTTTATTAAACTTTTTAAATAAAGTTTAGTTTACAAAACTAAATTTTTTTTATTTTATTTAAAAAAACTGCATAAATTTCTGATTCAATTTAAAATAAAATTCGGTTTTTGTCTATTAATTCTGTATTGTCCGACCGCAGTTTAAAGTACCATTAATAAAAACTTGTTATAAAGTTCACTTAACACCTTGATTAGCAGTAGTACAATTTTGATATTAAAGAATTTTTCGAAAAATTTCTAAATGCAATTCTAAAAACAAATTTGATCACAAAATTACTTTTGATTACTTACATTTATAGATTTTGTAGCTATTAAAAAAAGTTTAGAAAACTAAATTTTAATAAAATTTTATTTTCAACAGAAAATTTCATAAATTTCTGATTCGAATTAAAGTAAAATTCAGCATTTCTCTGTTAGCTCTATATGAGTCGACGGTAGTTTAATGTGCCCTTAACAAAAAATTCTTATAAAATTTCCTTAAAACATCGATGAGCAATAAAACAATTTTGATCTAAAAATTTCCCGGAAAATTTTATACATAAAAAATTATAAAAATAAATTTGACGAGTCGCTTACTTTTGTGCATTTAGAGTTATAGATTTTGTAGCTATAAAAATATTATAAAGCTAAATTTTATTTCATTTAATTTTTTTTTTTATTGCATAAATTTCTGATTCGAATTAAAGTAAAATTCAGTATTTCTCTATTAAATCTACATGACTACACTGTAAAAAATCTGTAAAGTTGCTAAAGTTTTTATAGGAAACTGGGATTCCTAGAACTTTTTATGTAACGGCAACAACAAAAATTCCTGTAACAGCGTCTGTTACAGGAATTTTTGTTGTTACCGTTACATAAAAAGTTCTAGGAATCCCAGTTTCCTAGAAAAACTTTAGCAACTTTACAGATTTTTTTTTTTTTTTTTACAGTGTAGACGGTAGTTTAAAATGCCATTAAAACTAAAAATGTCATTAAAAATTTACATTAACTAATTTTAATGAAATTTAATTTTCAACAGAAAAGTTCATACATTTCTGATTCGAATTAAAAATTCAGCATTTCTCTGTTAGCTCCATATGAGTCGATGGTATTTTAAAGTACCGTTAATAAAAACTTGTTGTAAAATAGAATTATCAGATCGATTACCAGTAGTAAAATTTTGATCTTAAAAAATTCATTCAAAATTTCGTATAACAAATTCTGTAAAACAAATTTGATTAGATGGTTACTTTACTATAATTAAGATTTATAGATTTGGCAGCTATGCAATAAACTTTACGAAACTAAATGTTATTAAATTTAATTTAAAAAATTGCGCACATTTCTGATTCGATTCAAAATAACATCCGGTATTTCTCTATTAGCTCTGTATGGCCCGACAGTAGTTTAAAATACCGTTAATAAAAACTTGTTATAAAATTGACTTAACGGATCAATAAGCAGTAGTGGAATTTTTATCTTAAAAAATTCATTCAAAATTTCATATAACAAATTCTGTAAAACAAATTTGATTAGATGGTTACTTTACTATAATTAAGATTTATAGATTTGGCAGCTATGCAATAAACTTTACGAAACTAAATGTTATTAAATTTAATTTTAAAAACTGCGTACATTTCTGATTCGATTCAAAATAACATCCGGTATTTCTCTATTAGCTCTGTATGGCCCGACAGTAGTTTAAAATACCGTTAATAAAAACTTGTTATAAAATTGACTTAACGGATCAATAAGCAGTAGTGGAATTTTTATCTTAAAAAATTCATTCAAAATTTATTATCTGTCAAATAAACTTGAATAGACGGTTACTTTAGTATAATTAGGATTTATAGGTTTCGTTAGCTGTAAAACAAAAAGGTTACGAAATTTTTTGTTATTAAATTTAATTTAAAAAATTGCGTGCATTTCTGTTTCGATTTAAAATAATATCCTGTATTTCTCTATTAGCTCTGTATGGCCCGACAGTAGTTTAAATTATCGTGAATAAAAACTTGTTGTAAAATAGACATTACAGATCGATTAGCAATAGTAGAATTTTGATCTTAAAAAATCAATTCAAATTTCATATAACAAATTTGGTTAGATGGTTACTTTAGTAGAATTAAGATTTATAGATTTAGCAGCTATGCAACAAACTTTACGAAACTAAATTTTATTAAATTTAATGTAAAAAACTGTGTGCATTTCTGATTCGATTTAAAATAACATCCGGTATTTCTCTATCAGCTTTGTATGGCCCGATGGTAGTTTAAAGTACCGTTAAGAAATAATTGTTATAAAATTTACTTAACACATCGATTAGCAGTAGCACAAAATTAATATTAAAAAAATCATTAAAATTTTCACATAAAAAATTCTAAAAAAAAAAAA
Source organism: Maratus speciosus (assembly GCA_963932465.1). NCBI lineage: Eukaryota > Metazoa > Arthropoda > Arachnida > Araneae > Salticidae > Maratus > Maratus speciosus. The sequence goes on from OZ010793.1 coordinate 166,772,669, forward strand.
AAAATTAGTAGGCGGTTACTTTAGTATAACTTAATATCTATAGAATTTGAATCTATGAAAAATAAAAGTTTGCAAAACTAAATTTTATTACATCTAAATAAAAATAGTGCATAAATTTCTGATTCAAATTGAAATAAAATTCGTTATTTCTCTGTTAACTTTGTATGGCACAACCGTAATTTAAAGTACCGTTAATAAAAACTTTTTATAAAATTGACTTCGATTAGCAATAGTAGAATTTTGATCTTAAAAAATTTATTCCAAATGTCTTTTAACAAATTCTGGAAAACAAATTCGATTAGTTGGTTACTATAGCATACTTAAGATTGATAGATTTCATAGCTATAACAAAACTAGTCGGATGTGTGAAGCCCAAAACTTTCTTCTATCTCATACAAGTTCATACTTCAAAATTCGCTATCACAGTGTCAAAAGAAAATAGCAATCTGTGCCGATCATGAGAATTCTAAAGATATGACAGTTCGTATATTAGTTCGTGAGATATAACTATCGCTAAAACTGTGTAAATCTTGCACAATGCAGCATAGCAGCGACACCTTTTGGGTGATTTACATTAAAACTTATTCAGCAATAACTTATGTCAACGTCTAATTGAACCTGAAGTTTGATGAAAATTCGTCAATTAGTTTTTGATATAGATCTATTGCGGAAATCTTGAAAAATGCAGCTTAGCAGCGCCACCTGTTACGCGATTTACAGCCAAACATAATAGCACCAATATTTATAAAGGTGTTCTTGAATCTGAAGTTTGATAAAAATTCGTGCATTAATTCTTGAGATAGAGCTATTATAGAAATCAAGCAAAATGCAGCATAGCAGCGCCACCTGTTGGGTATTTTACACCAAACATAGCCTGTGATGTTCATCACATATATTTCACTTAAATTACGTAGGAGACATTAATTATTAAATTACGTAGCTATTTTAATCAGTCGCTCATTTTATTCTGAAAAAAGAATCCATTTTCTAACATTAAACATTCTTTCTTTTTTGTATTTTATTTTTAATTCTTTAGAGAAGGCAGAGAAATGATTGTAAATTATTTAGCAAATCGTTACATGGTTGGTAAAAAATAATGCATTTTATTTCTCCGTGATATATTATTCTGTAGATTAATTTACGCGATAATATTAATGTTGAAGATCATAAATAAACTATTTCACATCCATTAGGCAGTAGTCATCGATAACTTGTAATTTCCTTTTATGAAAACCACTTCATAAATCAAAAAGAATAATTTAAGGTGTCAGTTGGTTACAGAATCTGTTTTTATTACTCTTAATCTAAATCATTTAATGATTTATTGAAAATGTTGTTCGATTATTTGATGAGGTAATAAATTATATGTTATCAGATTTATTTCATTGGGATTTTTCATTTTCGCCAAATTGTGTCTTGTTTTTATGTTTTGGTGAAAGTTTGGCGTGTTTTAGCTGATGTTATGCCAAATGAACAAAACTGTAATACACGGCTGCTTCGAGGCGGAAGATTACTACAAAAATGTTATAATGTAACAGTGACACCTCCCTGCTTTTAAAATTTCTAACCAGCTTTACGGCTGGTTGGTAACATGTAAGCAACATCAATAAATCAAACATCCAGTTGTGCGTAAAGAACTTTGTCCTTGTGATTTAATTATAATTCTTGGCTTTCTATGCTTTCAGCTTTGATTTGCCACGGGATCGGAGCTCATGGATTGGTTTTTTGCGGTTTTTTGTAATGTATATATCTGATGCTTTTACGGCTATCTCCAAAATTTGTATGTACGGGGGGTTTCCTCCATTACATAGCCAGCACCAACTCATATCAAGGACTAACTTAATCTGAAGTTTGATTTAAAAAAAAATCCGCGTATTAGTTATTGAGATAAAGCCATTACGGAAATCGTGAAAAATGCTGCATAGCAGCACCACCTTTCGGGAAATTTACACTGAATATAAATTTTTATTAAATTCCGCGCATTAGTTCTTGAGATAGAGTGCCCACAAAATTTGTGTCACATACAAACAAACAGGCAGAGTTACAGACTCACAGACAGACATTTTGTAAAAACGTGTTTTTCGGAATCTCTGACCCCTGAAACGTGTGAATCCGTCGAAAATATTTACGAATCCAATACTTTCTCTTAATAAAAGAAAGTAAAAAAGTAACAAAACTAAATTTTACTAAAATTAATTAAAAAAACTGTATACATTTCTGGTTCGATTTAGAATAAGATTCGCTATTTTCTATTAACTAATGTATGGGCCGACAATAGTTTAAATTACCGTTAATAAAAACTTATTATAAAATTCGCTTAACACATCGATTAGCAGTAGTACAATTTTGATATTAAGAAATTCATTCAAAATTTCATATAACAAATTCAGAAAAGCAAATTTATAAGATGGTTTATCTAGTATACTTAAAATTTATAGATTTCGTAGCTTAAAAGAAAAAAAAAATGTTTAGTAATGTAAGTTTTGGATAACGTTATTTTATTAAACTTTTAAAATAAAGTTTAGTTTACAAAACTAAATTTTATTAAATTTAATTAAAAAAACTGCATACATTTCTGATTCGAATTAAAATAAAATTCGGCATTTCTCTGTTAATTCTGTGTGGTCCGACCATACTTTAAATTACCATTAATAAAAACTTGTTATAAAGTTCACTTAACACATAGATTAGCAGTAGTACAATTTTGATATTAAAAAAATTATCGAAAATTTCATATGAAAAATTCTAAAAAACAAATTCGATTATAAGCTTACTTTTGAATACTTAGATTTATAGCTGTTAAAAAAAATTGCAAAACTAAATTTTAATGAAATTTAATTCTCAACAGAAAAATTTATAAATTTATGATTCGAATTAAAATAAAATTCAGAGTTTCTCTGTTAGCTCTACATGAGTCGACGGTAGTTTAATTTGCCATTAACAAAAAATTCTTATAAAATTTCCTTAACACATCGATGAGCAATAAAACAATTTTGATATAAAATTTCCCTGAAAATTTTATACATAAAAAATTATAAAAAATAAATTTGATCAGATGCTTACTTTAGTGCACTTAGAGTTATTAATTTTGTAGCTATAAAAAATTATAAAGCTAAATTTTATTATATTTAATTTTTTTTTAATTGCATAAATTTCTGATTAGAATTAAAGTAAAATTCGGTGTTTCTCTGTTAACTCTACATGACTCGACGGCAGTTTAAAGTGCCATTAAAACTAAAAAAGTCATTAAAAACGTTTCATTAAAAATTTACAAAACTAATATTAATAAAATTTAATTTTCAACAGAAAATTTCATAAATTTCTTATTCGATATTAAAGTAAAATTCAGAATTTCTCTGTTAGCTCTATATGAGTCGACGGTAGTTTAATTTGCATTTAACAAAAAATTCTTATAAAATTTCCTTAACACATCGATGAGCAATAAAACAATTTTGATCTAAAAATTTCCCTGAAAATTTTATTCATAAAAAATTATAAAAAATAAATTTGATTAGATGTTTACTTTAGTGCACTTAGAGTTATAGATTTTGTAGCTGTAAAAAAATTATAAAGTTAAATTTTATTATATTTAATTTTTTTAATTGCATAAATTTCTGATTCGAATATATATATATATATATATATATATATATATATATATATATATATATATATATTTAATACATATATACACTATATGGCCATTAATGACCGGCAACTTCCAATTTTAGACATTTTGTCGAATATTTAGAAATATACTTTACAGATTCTTCTGGAATTTCAGGATTAAAAAGAACAGGCATGACCTTATATTTAGCAATGTCGATTTGATAAGGGGGGGGGGGGCAGTTAGGGGGCCAACAAAAAATCAAAGAAAAAAATTAAAACTTGGGATCACCCTGTAAAATAAAATACACGAAATGATCTATCGCTACCGAATATAAATAAACAGACATTGTGCAATATGTGTATTCTTTTGTGTAAGAATAGCACGTATATTAATAGAAATATAGAGATTTATTTAAAAAAATTAAAAAATTCTTGCATGTTTTTTGCTTATAACATGCAGGGTTTTCAACCCAATTTAACGCCGGTTTCAGAAAAATTGACAAAATATAGTAGAAACAATATAGTGCAATTGGAATATAAATATATTAAATATTTTAGGAAATATGAGCAGTTGCATCAAATAATTTTTATCTGCGCATGCGCAAACGATAACAAAAATCACTTTACATAATTTAATAGTCAACTCTATGGAGCAACTTATTAAAAAAATTTAGTCAAATATTGTAAAGAAATTCAGAAAGATATCGGCGTTAAAGTGAGCAAATTTTTAGTTGTTCTCTAAAAGCAGCTGAATGATAAGGGATTTTCCACAAATTGTCATTTTATATTAAAAATGACATTAAAAATTACTAGTAGGAATAAAATAAATTTTGAAATTTTTATGTGTCGGGTATACGCGACACTATTCGCGAAGGGGTTAAAGGAAAACTGAAAAATCACAAGTTTCGATAATATTGCAGTTTATACACTTGTATCATTATCGTCTGTCAGGTTTTTTTTTTATTATTATTATTATTTATAAAACAAATTTCAGTGTGTTAAAGGGAAACTGCACTTTGTAAGAGATAGCGAGATATCACCAGTTACAATGGTCTTCCACAATCTTATATTAAAAAAAAATAATAATATTGAATAAGTTTAAAAGTAAAAACAGTTTTAAAAAATCACCCTTTAATAAGCATTCAACGTTTATCTTTAAAATCACACCTAATGTCATGGTTGCAATTAATGTTTTTTTCCAAACAATTTCCGTTGCAATACGTTAATTTCGCGTGGGCAGCGAACTCGATTATGTAAAATTCACCCCTTTTTTTTTACGCTTGGTAGAAAGCTCGAGCTACTAAATCTATAATTTATTAAAAAATTTATAATTTTGCTCTGTTTCTTTTTAACACTTTCTATCAAAGTTGAAACGTGTTTATGACTTCGGTTTGTCTGGCCGACTGCCCGTCTGGCCGCGCTCTAACTCTCGTACATATACTCGGATTGCCCTGAAATTGTTGGATGTTATTGACGTTTACCATAGCACGTTCCCTATTTCAAATGAAGTTTGTAGCGTGTTTAGTTCATTTACAGGGACAGTCAAAAGTTTTCCTTTACATTACGGCCTATGAGAAAAATCGTTTAAAATGATTTTTAAGGATGTTACACGCTTTCAAATGTAATAAAATTGATATGCATTTATGAAGTGCACTAAAATATGCATTTTGTGAAATATGCGGTGCAAAGAATAGTTATTATTTATTTACAGGGCCACACAAAAGAATTCCGTTACATAATGATATAGGGGTGGATGGAATTGTTTGTGGCGTACTTTAATTATGTCAAATTATTTAATGTATAATGGAATTGATATACGTCGCTGAGGTTTATTATAACTTATTTCATGTATAATATGAAGTGCGTAGCATTTACAGGGACACGCAAAAGATTTCATATACTATATCGTATCCGAAATACCGTACAGTAGCGATGATTGCTGGAAATGCATTTTAAATTATGATATGCTCTTTTATGTTTCACTTTATTTTTACATTGTATATGGTGTGTATAAATGCTATAATTCATATACAGGGCTACACAAAACAATTCGTAATGGTTATTTGGTATGAGTGCAATTGCTTAAAGGTGGTTTTTAAATGAGTTATACATTTTTACGCTGAATTGTATTTAGTTTACTAAGAAATGTTTTAGAATATAGATAAAATGATATACAGGGTCACGCAAAGAATTGGATATATAGCTGTCTATAAATGATAATTTCTGGAAATGTGATTTCAGTAGTTTTAAGAGTGTTTTAGTTTGAATTAAATTTTAGTTAAATAGTGGCGTGTAATAAAGGTACAGGAAAACTATAAGGATGTACAAAAGTATTCAAGTAAGTTTCCATCTATTAGTATAAATTGCTGAAAGAGAAATTTCAACCTGTTATGCGTTTTCTTGCTAAACTAAATTTTCCCATTATATAGTACATATATCAACCTACAGATCAAATACAGGGCTGGTTCAAAAGAATTGGAATACAGATTTGACTATGGACGGTAACTGCTGAAATTCGGTTTTCCAAATATTTTATGCGTTTTCTAAAATGTTTACTTAGTTATATACCTTATTTCCCAAAATAAGGAAGTTTTGTTAAAGCATTCAGGAAGTGTTGGAAATTGTTTCATAACTTATGCTTAACGCATGATTTTTCTTTCTTGTTTAAGATTTGGCAACGGGGAAAAAAAGCGTTATTTAAACTATCCATATTTCTCTACGGTTTTCTTAGCGTATAATCATAATTTAATTAATATTTAACTATTAAATAATAAAAGAATATTTATTTTTTAACTGATTGCACTTTTTTTTTTCTTGTCATTTTCTACTTTTTAATATTTAAAATATTTCGTTTTGCACCTTCACAACCAGTTGGCGAGCGTAATTTTGAGCACCATTAAGCTAATTGCTGTTGTAATGTAACCGACTCGTATACAATTGTAACCCTATTGAATATTTGGCGATTGATCACCTGTGGCGGGCTAATGGAAAGATGCCTACAAATTCCGTTATTAATGTATAATAAAATTCTAAAAATATTAAAATACTGTATTGTCATCGGAAACACATCTTTGCACAAGATTTTTATCAATTTAACATATAAGGAAGTGACTTAAAATATAATACAAGGTTCTATCTTAACACACAAAAACCAAGTTCAGTTAACCCTTTAAATCCAGACGGTGTTTTAAAAGGGGGCAGATCACGTTGGCAGGCAAAAAAAATGATTTTTCACAAATTTCAGAATGGTACCTTCAAAAGTTACACATCCACTGCAAAAAGAATTTTACAAAAACACCAATTAGAACAGAAGTTGTGGCTAAAAAGATCTTGCATAAAATCATTTACTTGTAATAATGTTATAAACCAACTTTGAAGCTGTTTTTCTAAAACTTGATTTCTTAGTATTGCGTGCACTCTCATTCAAGAACTAATTATCATAAAACCTTGAAATTATGTAGATTCTTACTTTACATGTGTTGGTTTATGCTGAACCTCAGTTTAGTCTGATTTTTGTCACAGAAAATTATGGATGGAAAAAATATAAGGTAAAGCAAGGAGAGATCGCGCACAAAGAGATTCGGCGGAAACGAGTGGCGCAGCGGCTACAGGTGGTTGTACAACAGCATTAGTGCAGTGTCTACGTGAATGTGCACATTGATTGTTCCGAGTGTTTTGGATAAAGCATTGCTATTTTGTTTTGTTTTTCCAAAGTAAATGCTTCAATTTTCATAACTGTTCGTCAGAAGTTTTATAGAATGTCCGTATTACAAAATATTTTGAACTTAAACGATTTTTTATAAGCTACTAACCTAAACTAAGGATGCGATCACCAACAATTCATTTTAGAAGTGGCCACATTTAAATAAAAGGCCGCGCAATCTCTCCTACCAAAACATTAGAGTTTGCGCATCTGCTACTTAGGAGAGATTTTCCCACAAGTTTCAGTGCTAGGAGACATTACGCAGCTTATTGGTAAATTTGCATAAATTGCAAATTACGTATAAAACATTTGAATGAATCAATTTTGAAATAATTTTGGAAAAACACATAATTACCGAAACTAAGTTGACAACAAATTATTTTTCAAAGAAATACTTTTGCAGATAAAAATTTTGTTAATAAATAAATAATACAGTTGTTATTAAATTAATTTTATATAACTATTTTTATTAATAAATTATTAATATTTTTGTTTATAAATTAATAATATTTTGTTACTAAATTAATACTATATTTGTTAATATTTAAATTAAATATATATATATATTTAATTTATGAACAATTAATTTTCTAATAAATTAATTTTGTTAACAAAAATAAATTTTCTAATAAATGATTTATTTTATTTATTTATTTATTTCGCTAATAAGTAACGCGTGTTGGAATTTTTAATACATTTTTCAGGTCACAATGCAAATATTTACAGGAGGAAATCGAAGAAGGAAAGATCATACACAGAAGAAAATCTAAAGTGCACCGTAGACACAATACAAAATAGCTCACTTAAAATGCGTACAGCAGGCAGGGAATTCATTATTCAGGATTCCACCTTGAAAGGTAGGCTGAACAAATCAGCTGAATATAAGATGCTTCCAGAAAAAGTGAGATAAAAAAACTGAAGGGGAAAAAAACCGAGGTCAATGAGGATGAGTGCATTGAATGTCAGGAACTGTACCAGGAGACAACTTCGACCAGTGACTGGATTCAATGTATTGCTTCTGGCAGATAACTGTATGAAAGCTGCACGATTTACAGCAATAAGTGCATCGATTGTGGAAGAAGACAACTTCGGTTAGCAAACAAAAAACATTGAAACTGTGGAAATGACTGTGGAAATGAAAATGAAGTAATTTTCAAGTTAAATATGTTATCAAGTAGATTAATGTTATTTTGTAATCTTAGCAGGGCTTGCTTGTTCTGATACTTTGATCTTTTTCTAAAATTAAAATTCTTTAATTGTTGTTAAAATTATTATTTTTTTTTTCACATAAGTTTTCAATATTCACTCCTAATACAATAATATTTATTCACAAAAACCTTACAGCAATTTCATTTAAGCGTAATTATTATTGTTAACAATTTAATTGTAGTTATTATTAATAACAATCTCTTCTACACATGTGCGCAATCTCTCCTACCCATTTGCGCACTCTCTCCTAACCTGTAAGGAGAGACTGCGCAAAATAGTTTTCTTGGTTTTATTACTGCCGTTCTATTAAATTACAGCCTAACAACAAAATAACAATGAAAATGCATAAAAGACAAATGAAGTCAAAATTATTCGTGGATAGTTTAGCAAAATATTAATATTTAGATTTTTTATTATTATTCTTTTGAAATGTGCGCAGATTCTCCTAGACTCTCCTTATGCATTTTTTGGTGAAATTTAGTAAATATGGTTAGAAAAGCCATTAATGGTGCTAAAGAATGTGGATATACTTTCAAATTTAGGTTCAGTATAAAATAATCGTATTTTAAGTAACAAAATATGAAACGTTAAACATATATCTGCAGTACAATTTGTAAAATCGCGCGTGCAAAATGCATATTTCAGTATTCATATTTTTCAAAAGCTACTTTTGTCGTTATGATTTAATTAATTAATATTACTAAATATATGTGTATTTGAATATTTTATCAAACCGTAAGAATGTGTGAAAGTCAAGAAAAAAAATTGTTGCGTTTCACTCATTGGTTAAGAAACTACAAGAGTTTTTCGTACTGCTTTAAATACGATCATTTTCTGACTGCTCAACGAGATCTGCGTAAATAAAATTCAATGTAAAATTTATTTAATTCGTCTTCTAATAAAAGTAGATTGCACTTTTCATACAAAATAATTTGCTTAATCCTGTTTAAAAGCACAGTGAAACAGTCGAAGCTATTCTGAAAAAAATGAAGTACTCAAAAATGAGTATATTGATGTACTCATATCGAATCGAGTATGTTTGGATCAAAAATGAACATGTGTTTTCTCAATTTTGAAACATCACATGTTTTCAAACCCAAACAAAACGATAATTTTGTACCCTGTAATGGTTTATTTCATTTATGCAACAGAAAAGATGTTTATTAATGTAAATATTAAATTATACACAGTATTTTAAAATAATTTAAATGTGCTTGCAAATAATGCTCTTTTCATAAAAATATTCGATTTGGGTATCTTGTTAATAATTTTGCTATTTTTCTTGATGAATAATCAATTAAACGTTTCTTGTTAATAACTTTGAACGGGAAATAAATGTTATTACATTTTTACTTTAATTTGTAGGTTCAGGGGGGGGGGGGGGCGTAGATAACGATTCATATTTGAACACAACCATGGAATAAAAAATGTGTACATGTGTTTCTCAATTTTGAGTACATTTGGATCGGAGCTATTTTGAGTACGTGATATATTTAAAATTGAGTACTTTTTACTCAATTTTGAGTACCCATTTTTTTTCAGTGTAATTTTTTTTTAATGTGATTATTTTCTCAACCATCTAACTAGGCGTAGGTGTAGCTTTTATTCTATTAAAAAACGTTATCCGAAAAATTTGCGACTAAAAAACACTTTTCTGTTACAGATCACAGTACATTTATTTACACTGTTCTTATAAGAATTCTGAAACTTCCATAACAGTATTTTTTGTTAATTAATCTAATTATTCTTGTCAATATTTTTCAAAATGAGCTCTAATTACCGATTTATGAAATCAGTTTTAATTAAAAAAATGACGTAAAAAATCAAACTATTATTATATATGTTGTTCTGGATCATGTTAGACTTACGTGATATAATAATAATCACATTAAATCATAACATAAAGATAAGGTAAATCTGCTTACCTTTTGCTTCATGATCGTCCACGTTAACACAATAATTTTCTGTATATCCAATAAAAAAGAGTTGGTTTAATCCAACTGTTTACTGTTTTTCCGATCATGTCAGAAAAACAGTAAATAATTTAGTGACGTAATAATGATTTAGTGACGTAAATAATTATTCAGGTGAAACAATCTTTTTATTCAAAATCCAGGATATAAAGGGTTAAATAAAAGGGTAAAAAAAGTTGGAAATACTAATCTCTTTCAGAATTAGATAAACTCATTATAAATCAAGATAAACTTTTTTTCAAAAAACACTTAATGTCTGTCATAAACAAGACTTGATTACTTTTTCACCGATCATGTCAGAAAAACAGAAAATGACTTCCTTGTTTATCTAATGTGTCAATCAAAAACTGCATAAACATTTAGATTAAGAAGCTGCAATTTTGACAGCTCAAAGAACTATATTATTAATTTAGTGACTTTAAATTACAATACGTGTTTTATTAATATATATAATCTAGACTTTTTATTTATGTTATTAATCAAGCATCAGTAATGTTTTTGTATATTATACTTCTTTGGTGTGTGTGAAGTAATGTAACTAGATAGGAGCAAAAATGTACGCTCCAGTTTTGTATTTTAAGATATATAAAAATAGTAGTTTAAACCAAAATATTCTGCAAAATTCATGGGATACATATGAGTAAAAAATACACTCAATAATAAAAAAAAAATCAAAAGTTCTTATAGGTGCAGCTACACAGGATATTTCAGCTTTATCATGGATTAAACCAACTCTTTTTTATTGGATATACAGAAAATTACTGTGTTAACGTGGACGATCATGAAGCAAAATGTAAGCAGATTTACCTTATCTTTATATTATGATTTAATGTGATTATTATTATATTACGTAAGTCTCATTTTTTTTATCATCAAACAAAAAAATGTCCTTTTTAGAGCTTCTCCTTAATATCTGTGATGCCTCATTTAAAACCTTTTAATTTCCTAAAAAGAAACTATGTTGTTCAAAAATAAATAAATTTCTAAGAAAGCGCGCAATGCATATTTAGAAAATATCTTTTTAAGTTTCAGCTTCTTTACTATTTTTATAACTCAGGTCATGTTTACTGACACGTGCTAGCCCCAAATACGATCTTACATTCCGGGAGATCTATATTGATCGGTTAAAATTGAGTTCTCTGCATTCATTAATAGTTGAAAATGCGTAGGTGTTTTGATCTTCTCTGCAAAATAAGGAATTCCGAGAACAGAGAATAAATAATTCTGCGTAAACAAACATCCAAAATATATTCCTGAATTTAGAACATCGAAGAAGCTTTAGTGCTGTTTAACGTACTGGATACATTGCGTGAAAACAAATTTCAGAAGTTAATTTTTTTGAAGTCTTAAGGAAAGGTACTACTTCTTTGGGTCAAATTTTCGATTCTTTTATTTTGTAATTTTTGCATCCGCTAAATGTTTAGATTACACTGGACAACAATAGTTCTTTCATAACTGAAATTACTTGTTTTTAGATCAGTTTTTTACGCTGATACCGAATATGAATTCCGTTTTTCCCTAGGTGGTCCAGTTTTTGAGAAATTGGCGTATTTAAGTTTATGCAAACTTAAGCTTTTTTTCTTCCTATTTTATGCAAATTTTAGATACAATAAATGTCAGAGTGAATTACCTTTTCTAGGTAATGACTACTGGACTATTTTCTTTAAGCAAATGTCATGATCTGCGTATTCTTAACATTTATCTATCAGTTATTAAGCCTAATTTTCATATTTTTCAGTGTTGTAATGTTTACATTACTATCAACTTTGAAGTAGTTGCCACAGAATTAACGTAATGTTTTTCTAGACTAGATTTTTATGCTGATTTCAGATCTGCAATCTGTTTCCTTATGTCACGTCTGCTTTTTGAATAAAATGGAGTGTGTGTTTTAGGAGTGTGTGTACCTTTTATCAAAAGGGTGAACAGAGTCAGATTCCTATAAGAGACATAAACAACAATTTATACGAGGGGGAGTCGGAAAATAAGTTTCCCCTGTCGACTGTGTTTAGAGTTGTGTATGAAAGTCAAAAAATAGAATGAGACATTAAAGATAAGACATATCTTTATTTTTCTACATAATTACCAAGTACATAGAGACATTCGTCATACCGCTTGATAAGCTTCAAAAAGCCCTCCAGGAAAAACTCACGGCTTTGCATACGGAAGAAGCGTTGAACGGCTTCTTTGACTTCAGCATTGCTTCCAAAGCGCCTTCCGCCGATATTCTTCTTAAAAGCTGGAAACAGATGGAAGTCACTTGGTGCGATATCAGGACTGTATGGCAAATGGTGTAGGCGGTCCCAACCAAGAGTTGCAATATGATTTTGCGTTGCCGTCGCCGAGTGTGGTCTCGCATTGTCATCCAACAGCAGAACGCCAGATCTGAGAAGGCCACGCCACTTTTTCCGAATCACCTCTTTCAATTTCGACAGGGTGTCACAGTTCCGCACAGCATTGATGGTTCCATCCTCCAAAAAATCGAGAAACAAAACTCCTTGGTAGAGATCTGCACGGGCCGATCTTCATTCACGGCACTCGGGCCGGGCCCGGGCCATACTTTTTTCTGAAGTCTCGGGCCGGGCCTAACTTAATTTTTCTGTACTGAGCCGGGCCTGGCCTCATTCCTAGTCTTCACGGCCCAAAATTTTCAGCCCTAGTTTTGAGCCAGCCCGTATGAAAATCATTGTCTCAGTGTGGCCTGGTCCATTTAAAGGTCAGTTAAATTAAGCCTGGCCCAAAAGTTTTTGCAAAAAATGCATACATTTTTGAATCGCCATTATTCTACACCTAAACATTAAAATTTATTATTTTTAAAGAATAGTAGATTTCTACGCATATTAAAATATAACTAAATTAAAATACAGTAAAATGAGTGAAAAGGAACCTGCCTATGACGGAACCCTGTTTTAAACTGAAAAACGTGTTGATCCATGCAAAACATACTAATAAGTAAGAAAAGAATATATAATACATTTACACTTGCTAAGAAGGGAACTTGTCTATAACGCATTTTTTTTTTCTTTTCTTGTCTATGCAATTTCATCTTAGGAGATTTTATTGTATAGCATTTTTCCGATTTTTAACACTTCTATACATGGAATATGGATTAACAATATTAATGATAACTGAAACATTTACATACAAGAAATAGAGATTCATTAAAAAAATAAATATCGCAGCCTGCTGCTCTTCTATAAAAATAAAGATTATAAACATGAAAAAAGTTAAGATAAATATTTTTGGTCAGAACTCCTCGTACGAGACAAATTTTTAACCAATTCGACGCAAAAATCAATGTTTTGTAGAAGTTCACTCGGGCCGGGCCGAGATTTTAACTTTTTTCCGGGCCGGGCTCGGGCCGAACTTTAAATTTTTTTATCGGGCCGGGCCGGGCCAATATTATTTTTTCTACGGGCCGGGCCCGGGCCGAACTTTTAATTTTTGTATCGGACCGGGCCGGGCCGATTTTTTTTCTCTATGAGTCGGGCCGGGCCCGGGCCTGGAAATGTCGGCCCGTGCAGACCTCTACTCCTTGGGCGTCCCAGAAAACGGCGATGACACTTTACCTCAAGACGGAGTTCTTTTCTTTCGGAGAGGCGATGACGGAAGTTTCCACTCCATGGATGCGGCCTTCGATTCGGGCGTGAAATGGTGGACCCACGTTTCATCCCCCGTCACAATCCGGTCGCCCTCTACCCAATGGTGTATCGGTGTCTTGCACGTTCGTGTTCATCTGCTGTGTCGTCTTTCGCCCATAGCCGTTTAACGCTTCGTCCGTATGCAAAGCCCTGATTTTTTCTTGAAAGGCTTTTTGAAGCTTATAAAGCGATATGACAAATATCTCAATGTACTTGGTACTTATGTGGAAAAATAAAGTTATGTTTTATCTTTAATGTTTCATTACATTTTTTGTCTTTCATACACACCTCTGTCCACAATCGCCAGGGGAAACTTATTTTCCGACTGCCCCTCGTATAATCGAAAAAAATGAAATAAAAAAGAAAAGTGCCCAGTTAAACTGATGGCATTGAGCTCACAGACTATTCGCACTAATTGTATATTATACTCCTACTTCAAACAATAATGCCCCTCGAAAAATAAATTTGGAAGTGTTGCCCCCCCCCCCCGTTTCCCCTCTGTATACTTAACCAATGAGCCTCCAAATGTCCCCAGGCAAGCGCCTTATCAAAATAAACCGGTATACCAAAATTGAAGCAAATCGGATAGAAAAACACATTTATCTAAATTAAGGGGGTATTATGACCCCGTTCCCTCCTTTATATTTAACCAATGAACTTCCAAATCTATCCAGGGAAGCGCCTTATCAGAAGAAACCGATATACCGAATTTGAAGCAAATCGCATACAAAAACTCATTTATCTAAATTAACGGGGGGGGGGTTGCCTCCCCCTTATAGACTTAAACAATGGACCTTCAAATCTAATCAGGAAAGTGCTTTATCAGAATTAACAGGTATACCAAATCTGAAAAAAAATCCGATAACTCTACATGAAAAACCTATTTATCTAAATTAAGAAGAGTATTAGCTCGCCCCCGTTCCCCCCCCCCCTTTTTACTTAACCAATGAAGCCCCAAAACTAATCAGGAAAGCACCTTATCAGAATAAACCTAGAAAAAAATTGAAGCAAATCGGATATTTCTATCAAGAGTTATCGCGTTACGTGCACACATACAGCAAAACCGGCGGGCACATTAGCTCTCAGGCTTTAATAGTCTGTGAGCTAAAAAGTGGTAGTTCTATCCTAACAAGGTGAAGTACATCACAAAGTACATAAAAAGCGATTTCTGGCTTTTTTGACTAAAAAGTAAAATTTCACTTTTCTCAAAAACTAGACGCGATAGAAGAAAATAGATACCAGATTTGAAAAAAGCGTAAAAAACTGGTTTATAAACATATTAGCGTATTTGTGTGGCAGAAACATTTGGACATCAGGAAACATTAGTAGAAAAACATAAAAAATATGCAAATTAGGCACACTACTTCACGGCCATATGTCAGTATAATCTCAGAAACAACGTTTTTGTGAAATAAAGTAGACAGTAATCATAACATAAAACAAAAAAGCCAATCTGATAATGCTTTATGCCTTAAATTTGCATATAATTGCACAAAATTTACTAAATTTGCATACATCGAAATATGGAAATATCTTAAAAACAAGACCTACTGGAGTAAATATAAAACTAG
Source organism: Maratus speciosus (assembly GCA_963932465.1). Classification (NCBI taxonomy): domain Eukaryota; kingdom Metazoa; phylum Arthropoda; class Arachnida; order Araneae; family Salticidae; genus Maratus; species Maratus speciosus. Next base: position 166,788,372 of record OZ010793.1, read on the forward strand.
ATTCGGAATCTGCACAAAAAAAAAACCGCATAAGAAACCATTCATTTCGGTTTCGTGAAAGAGCAAAAGTTCAAATATGTTGACCAGTATTATTGACCTAAAGCGGTTTCGTGATATTTCCATTGCTTACAGTATTTTTTTCTTACTGAATGTAACGCCTCTCGTTAAACGTAATGCTATTGTAAAATTTTAAACTTGTTTTTCTCGAAACCCTGTTTTTCAAACTGAGGTACCCTTTTTTCTCGAGAACTATTGGACCGATTTACTTCATTTTTTGTTTAATAAAGCTAATCAATTTTGCTGGACCTCATACCACCGAAAAGTATAATTTTCATTGATTAAAATTTTTTTAGAACTCGCAAAAAGTTTTAAAAAAGGCGAAAAACTGACACATTTTTTGTTTAAATGACCGCCATTTTCTTAGAAATTCTCCAGTCCGGGCTACCCGGGTTACAAAACATAAATGAAGACTATTTTTTAATTGTAAACTTTAATAGACATTTTACATTTAACACATTGAGGACGGGTCAAGTCGAGGCCAAAGAGAAAGACAGGCTACCGCGGTGGGTCCGATTCTTCTTTTTTTACAGACCGCTGGAGTCACGTGATGCTCTTTTCTCACACCTTCATTGGTGCATTCGAGCATCACATGACTCCAGCGGTCTGTAAAAAAAAAGAAGAATCGGACCCACCGCGGTAGCCTGTCTTTTTCGTTAGCCTCGGGGTCACGTGAATTGACGTTTTCGGGGATTTAATGGAAGAAAATATTACTGGTACCGGAAATTTTGTAAGGATGAGTAAAGAAGGTGTAATCCAGGCATGCTTGCTTCTGATTGGTTGTGAGCAGGTTTTGATTTCTAACGACATTTGTAAACGTAAATTTCGTGCTCGTTTTCGAAAAATGAGCCGTTCTCAGTGCGTTAATGCACTGTTTTAGATTGCCAACTAAAGACGCCAAAAAAGCATTTTTATATGAAAAATGTATATTATGTGTACAAATAAAGTTTTGAAATTCATTAAAAACGATGCTTTCGTATTAATTAGCCACATACCTGGAGTTAATATGTCCAAAAATTTCGCCATTACAGCAGTCTCTTTTATTTTGATTATTTTAGTGTTTAAGTGCGTTGTTCTATTACAGATCTATTAAATTTGAGTTTATATTTATTTATTTATTTATTGATGGAATTTTAATTCCGTTACGGAATATTAATCTCAGACAGTGACGGCTCGTGAGTGGATTTATTTGAGGCACTAAATGCATATCTGCCAAATTGTTTTATACTTACCACTATTTTTTTTAAAGAAATATTTCTTTGTTGATTGTAAGAACATTCTGTCATTAAACAAGTTAAAGATTCCTTTAAAAAAATAATGGTGAGAAAAGAATAAATGTTCCAACCGTGCATTTAGTGCCCCAAAAATAACCAGTCACGAGCCGCCACTGGTCTGAAACAAATATTGAAATATTTAATATTGTTCTGGTGTAAACGTGTTAATCTTTCGTAATCGGAATGCACGCGCGACTGAAACATATTTAAAAAAAAAGCATTATTGAAAATTATTTAAAAAATTATATAAAATCACTAAATAGTATCAAACAAATTGCACGAACATTTTTATTCCTATTCGACGATATAAAAAATGAAATTGTGCGATATTTAGTATTTAAAAAAAACTGCAGTAAAACAGAAATCTTTATCCACTTCGTTGCCACCACCAATATGATGTCAGCGTTACTCACGGACAAAATTTTGTCTAATATAAATTTGCGACAAACTTTCCTTTTAGTGATATGATAAGAATAAAACGAGATTTAAACCAGAAATTTTATATACATAAATAAGAAATTAATATAAAAGCCTTGTGTGTAATGCGGCCTTTAATTTTATTCTTTTTTAGGTGCGTTCGTAATTACATAAATACGTAGCAACTATAATCGTCGTCTAGTACGTCTGTCTGTCCGCATATAACAGCGCAAAAACTAACCCAACCGAATGGTTTGAAATTTAATATCTATAATCGTTGCAAAATTTTGTCGAGTCACTTAAATTTTTATAAAAATCGAATCAAAACTTAAAAAGCTTTTAATAAAAGTTTTCTTCATTCTATTAATGCCTATCATATGTAATTAATTCAATGGTATCCCATGATCGAGCATGATTCCATGGTGCCATGGTGATGACGTCCTATTTAAAATGGAGTCATATTATTTCCGTATTACTGATCAATTTAATATATATAATTGTAATACATTTTGTATTCATATGCATTTTTGCATAAGAGTGCAACAGCTATTGCATCAAGAATGATTATAAAACTAATAACTCTGAATATAAAACTCTGAATATTTATAAAACTAATTATAGTACGAACGCACCTCATTTGCCTCGTTTGACGTGCAGTTTCTGACTTGTTTTAATTTTTTTCTGGCTTTATTTGATAAAGAATACGAAGGTGGCAACTATGTTTTTACACATGCCTGGGTGATTCAATCAAAATCATTCTTTATGGCCATCACCACTTGAAACTATTTGAAGTTTATATAATCGTAATAAATTTGGTATTCATACATTTTTTGCATAAGAGTGCAACAGCTATTGCACCAAGATCTGAATATTTATAAAACTAATTATAGTACGAAAGCATCTCATTTATTACGTTTGACGTACAATTTTCGACTTGTTTTAAAAAAATTTCTGGCTTTATTTGATTAAAAAGAATACGAATGTGGCAACTATGTTTGTACGCATGCCTGGTGATTCAGTCAAAATCATTCTTTATGGCCATCACCACTTGAAACTATTTGAAGTCTCACTTGCAGAAATAATATGAAAGAAATTGAATTGCCGGTTGAAATATTCAAACTATTGAATAAAATGAATTGAAAATAAATAAGGCGAGTTAGAGAGCAGATTTTGAGACCACCTCATCTTTAGATTTAGCACGTCGAACTCGGTTTATTCGAACTTTCGATTAATTTGAACTCATTAGCAAATTCCCAAAACAGTATATTAGAACTTGTGTTAAAATTAGCTTTTTATTTCAAACTTCGGTTAAATTGTATAGTTAAAAAAAAAAAAAAAAAAAAAAAAAGAAATCAAATTTTTTATTATTAAAAAAAAAAGCTATGAGGTAGTCAAAGCTAATGCAAAGCTAGTCGAAACTAAAGCAAGCTAGCCAAAGTCAAAGCTTAAGCTTTGCTAATGCAGACATTTGCTCACCTACATCAGAAATATGGCAGAGCTTCTTTCTTAATATGAACGAATTTGCGCCTTTTAATTTTATCATCTTTTACTAAGCAAGACATTTAATTTTAAATGAAATGCATGTACAGAGGTAAAAACAGTAAAGAGAGATTTATTTCTAATAGAGATAGTATTGGAAAACTTAACCCTTAAATGCCGGATTTTTCAAAAATCATTGTAATAATATTTTTCGGCTTTCATTTTTTAAATAAATCATGGGAAAAATACTTTAAAAAATCCTATTTTGTTTTAAGTATGGTTTACGGCTAAAAAACAGTTTGTTACTAATCGGCAATACTGGTCTTTAATTGAAAAAATAGTTTTCCTTGATAAAACTTTATAATATTAGACACACAAGAATTTTAGTAACTATAATAAGAAGTAAATTTTACTTGCTCACTGCAGAACCAAATAGGGTATTTCGCAAGCATCCAAACAAAACAAAAAGAACATGGAGCAACAATTGAAAAAAATTATCTATCTTTATTCTTAAACAGCACAAGTGTTGCCATCTACATGTTGAAAATCGATTTAATAATATTTTCAGAATGTATTATTGGCAACATTAGGCATTATAACTTCAATATTATTCTAATAGTATTTCAGAAGCCTAAATTGGGTATGTTGCCGAAAAGCAACACCCGGCATTTAAGGGTTAAATAATTAGCATCAGAAGGTCTAAGAATATGCGATGTTTCAAAAGAACAAAGTCAGTGCCAGTTACCAGTTGTTCATGTATCTAATGCTAAAGATTGGGCGATATATTTGAATTTTTTCATAACTTGTGTATAAGAAAGCAAATTATTACAATACATCTTTTATATCATGTACAGTAATCCCTTAACATTGCCGAGGATTAGGTTCATGGAAACCTCCGCGAGTGTCAAATCGCAAATGTTGAGACTATCTTCCTGTGTTTAAAAGGAGGTTAAGTTTTACGATTTTTTTAAACGGAAAAAAGCAATTGAAAGTTAAAAATACTATATTTAGTAAGCATTAAAAAGTACATACTGTAAATAAATTTGAATAATTATAAACATATTGTATAAAGTATAGTTGCTAATTGATGGCTGAATAAATTTATTGATATACCATTGTTTTTTGAAGAACAGATCATTTGTTTATGAATTTTCATATAAGGAAAAGTTGCGGGTTTCGATTTCTCTTTTAAATTTAAGGCTCATCACCAGTTAATGATCTTATTCTATAGCTTTATCAGCAAGTTTTTGTTGAAGCTTTTAAATTTCTCATACAATATTTGCAGAAAAACTTTCACTTTCGATAAAAATTTTAAATTTTGGAAAATTTAGGAGTTTTTTATTTTTAGAATCAAATCACGTTTTGGGTTTCTTGGACATACTTATCTATATTTTGCCTCAATACAAAGATTGAAATTCTCGGTACTTGGGCTATACAGTAGTACATAATGCAGTTTTCCAGTGTCAAATAGTTTATAGAATTGGTAAAACAAAGTACGTTTGTTTTGTAAAAAAATATTCATTTATAAAACAAAATTCGCGAATTACCAAGTTAAGCATTCGCGAATGTTGAAATGTTCCTCATTTTTTATTTCGCGAATTATCAAAACTCGCGAATGTTAATGGATTACTGTACATCGTTAATGTACCGTGCTTAAATATGTCGTGAAAATTGAAAGATTTCAATATAGACATGTTGTCAGGAATGTGGAAGCATAATGTTTCTAATAATTTTTATTTTTGAATGCACAAAGTATTTTTATAATTTAATATGTTTATAACAATTTGGATTATAGAAAATATATCAATTTCTAGTGGTTATGTTCTTGTGTTTTCCTTTTCAAAGACTTTGTGGCCAGTTCGTTTTTATTTGCGTTTCAAAGGTTTCAAAGAAGAGCGCATAAAACTAACAAAGGGGCCGTCCACAAATGATGTCACACTTGGAGGGTTGGGAGGGGGTTCGTGAAATTGTCAGTTTGTGACAAGGGGATGGGAGCGGGTAAGAAGAAGTTTCACTTCACACATTTTGGTTAAAACAAAAGCATTAAAAATCAACAGATTAAATTTTGAGTATTTTGTGTTCATAAAGTAAAGATAAGATTTAAAGTCAAATATATTAAATTCCATCTCAAATTCCAAAATACTACTATTTTCTATTGCTCTTTCATATTAATATTATATTACTATTCTATATATATATATATATATATTTTTATTTATTTTTTTTTTTGTAATCCTTAATTTTATTTCATACAAAATAAGTACACGAATCATTTTTATTGTTATGCACATACATTTCATTAAAACACAGAGTTAAAGTTAAAAAACAAAATTTGAAATATGATCTATAACATATGAGTGCTATGTTTCTGAACTGCATGACATGTGACAAGGGGGGAGGAGGGGGTATGGCGAAGTGTGACACTTTGTGACAAAGGGGGGGGGGAATGAGGGTCAAAATATTGAAAAAAAGTATGACATCATTTATGGACAACCCCAAAAGAGATTATCCCCAGAGGAGGTGATAAACATGTTAGAGACCCACCTCCACTACTGTCGCGATGCGCGTCAAAAGAATGACCACATCATACAAAAAAGGTTATGTAGGCTATCGGGTTGGTGTATTTTAACATTAAGTCGCGTTTTTACTTTTTTGTCCATTGTGAAGTATAGGAAATCGGAGCCCCTTTACTTTTTGAATCCACGATACTTCATTTCTTATTATTATTTCTAAGATATCCTGATTGTTTTAATGTAATTCAGGATCCGTATATTCACTGTCTGTCTGGTTGATTTAGACGAAGATTATTTGAAATGCATTATAGACTGGAAAGCGCCTGCACAAACCATCGCCTCATCCAGTTGGTGGCTGAAATTCCAGGATTAGTTAAAACTCGATTCCCATATTAAAATTCAACTGGTCTGCTAAGTCATATCTTGGTGGAAAACACTGCAAACCCGATTTTAGTGGTTGACTGGTAGGTTTACCATTGTGTTTTCCTGCTCCCAATCTTCCATGTTTTCATGCCTTTGGGTGCAGGTAAACCCAATTATAAACTTACCGATCAACCACTAAAATCGGATCTACAGGTGGTTTCCAGCAAGATATGTCTTGGCAGACGAGTAGCATTTTTATATGCTGCTCGAGTTCTGTCTAATCCTGGAATTTCAGGCGTGAATTCGATGAGGTGATGGTCTGTGCAGGCGCCTCCTAGTCTGTTATTATAAAGATGAGAAACATAAGTTAATTTAGGAAAATTTAATATATTTCAATTATATCGATTTTATTTTTTTTTCCGGCTTGACCTTAACATCATCGCAGCTTTTACATATGTCAATATGTATGTGAAAAATGAAAGAAAACACAATGTTCTACGTACTACGAATAGCACGGAACTTAAAAATTTTCCATTTTAAACAAGTTTCTATCTTAGTAGAAACATTGTCCTTCTTAATTGCATTGTTCTATTGCATTGTTCGATTGTATTAATTTTATGTATGAAAAATGCCAGTTTGACATCCAAGCGAACATTATAAAATTCTTTACATATTATAATGAGCAAGCAAATGCATGAGAGATTGTAACTCAATATCTTTGAATTACGCAAAGTGATTTCTAAAAATTCGAATTATGAGAATTTTAACATGGTTTAGAATGACGTTTTCCAGAAAAATAAATCTAAATCCGTGGCAGATGTAATGACAGGATACTAGTAAGAACAATTCTGTCAAATAAAAAACAGAGAGAAAAATAGGCTATACTAATAAAAGAAAGTTTTCCTGTGTCTGTGTGACTGCGATGGCTAGCCAAATTTACCACAGTAGATTTGGCTAGTACAAGGCAGGTCCTGGTGCACTTGAGGCTCAGATTTTTTTTTTTTTTTTTAAAGACCCGGGGTCTCTGAGCCTCTTTAAGTTTTAATGACCTAAATTGTTAAAAACTTGCCCCCTTTTAATCTGATCTTTGTGTTGTTGGCCCTTTTTCCATTTAGTTATTCCCCCATTTCCAGGCTCGGACTGGCCCGCCGGCCCATCGGCCCGAGGGCCGGTGCGCCCTCGTCCACGGAAAACTTCGCGCCCCTAAGTGCCTTAAGCCGCTCCAATATTTTTCCCCAAGTTGTGCACATACATTCGGACTAGTGTACTAAATTTCGAGGATTCGTTTAGAAATAATCATCAGAATAATCATTAGGGATAATAGGCAAACAGCACAAGAGAGGTATTTTTTATCGCAAAGAAATTAAAAATACATCGAAGCAAGTTCAGGATTGGAAACCATTGGTGGCATCTTTGCATACTATTGAGAGGGAAAACACGTACGCACACTGTTAAAAATTTGCAGCATTCTGGCAGGCCATTTGACCGTTTTTTCCGAAAACGGTTACACAACCGTAAATTTAACATTATTCTGACCATATTATTGGCCATTTTATGGTCAGAATATAATTAAACTAGTAAATCTGCAGATCAGGAGCCTCAACGTCATCTTTGCAAGTCATTGTTTTTTAACACTCATTGCATAATATTCAACTTCCTACAAATCGCTTTTTAAAGTTTTCAAATTACGTAAATATTTATGAGCATACAAGATACTTCGTAAAGTTTCAGAAATTAAAAGTGTTAAACAAGTGGTTGTACATTGATGTTCTGAAATTCTGATGAGCTACTTATTCTGGTAACTTTTTAAATCAAAAATTGCATTTTTTCAGGGGGGGGGGGGGGCTCCGCCCACTTGAACCCCCCGTAGTCTATTTAAATTTACATTCGTAAGTTTTTATTGATTGTGCGGATGGTTATAGTATATCTTAGATTTTTTTTTAAGCTGTGATTTATAAGGATAAGCGTAAGATTTTTATAAATTAATAAAATTTAAATTTAAAATAAAATATTCATGTTAACCGTACACAGACAATAAATCTTGAAGTGACGCCAAAAATGTAACCCTAAAATCCGCTACATTCGGCACAACACAACGACGTGCTTAAAAAAAAAAAAAAAAAAAAAGAAAGAAAAAGAAACGGACGAAGTCAAAGAATTTGGTCCCTGTTTCACGTGCTTGTTTTTTTTGGGCCGAATGATGGCATTTAAATCTGAGCGATAACGCACATCGTATTGCAAACTGTTTTTACGGCATACTGCATCTCCATCTATCTCTTTCCTCCGTGAACAATAGTTAATTTTATTTTACCCAAGATCTTTTTATTCCAGCATCTTTGTTTTCGATAAATGACGTCTAATTCACCTGCTATGCGTACTTACTCAAAACTTTTCATCTTGTTATATTAAGAAATACTCGAGAGTTTTCTTTTTATTTTTAATATGCCGCCATATTAATTTTTCTATTCTTAATTTTATTTTTCATTTTCCTGTTTCACGACAAAACATTTCAATTGAAAATTGTTTAAAAGAAAATATTATTCCGGGTTTTGATTTTCTTGGCAACAATTAAAGAAATATTGGTAAATGTTATGGGAAAATGTTACGTTATTCTCTATGAAAATAATGAACTTTTGTATTTTTAAGTTAGATATTTCAATAAAATAAATAAAATAAATGAAATATTGCCTATTTTTATTTCTGGGCTAAAATCCTTCTATATGCAAAGATACAAATGCATTAATTCATCTGTTTTGACGTTGGCTTTACTCAAGCATTATACACGCAATTATACTAATATTATTAGGACCAAATACGTTGCTAGGCAACAGAGAAAGAAAAGGAAAAAAAATGAAATATGCATTATGTCAATTTGATAAAACAAAATCCTTTATATTATTGGAAAACATGCATAAAATTCCCCCCAATATTATAAACATAATTAAAAAAATCTCGCAAACATATTGACATAATTTATTGGAATAATTTAATAATGTTATTTAAAAATTTCAGCATCAAAAATTTACCAATTAAATCCATTTTTCATATGAGCCATTTCTTTCAACAAATGAAAATCAGAAAATCGTCTGACTTGCCATTGAAAAGCATTATAGAGCAAAATAAAATGTTCCATATTTCCCGAACGAGTGAACCAAATTTAATCAAAAACTATACAGCTAAGTCCGGGTACCTCATCAACATGCCCAGTGAATTTCAAGCCGATCGGATGCTTTTTGCGGCAGTTATCGCGGAACAGACAGACAGACTAACAGAAACCAAAACTTTTCGTGTCCCCACAGTAAGCCTTCACTGACGTTTCGGCAATTATGGTTATGAAACTGTTTTTTCAAAAAACGGTCGAATGACCTGCCAGAATGCTGCAAAATTTTTAACAGTGCAGGGAAAGCTTAGTAGCCACAGCGCCCTGGGCGAGATTTATTTCATCACTTCTTTGAATGATACGTTTTAGATTTTAACCAAATATTTTGCATATTTTCAGGCCTTTAGCTTTTAGTACCTTGTTCCTACACTTTTAATGACGGCCATGATTGCTCCTACAATTGAAACCGTGCTTTTTGAAAACATCTTGAGAAAAGAATGTGATAAATATCAGAAGACAAAAAGCTGTTTGTGCGGATTTCATTTTTGGTTGAAAAACATGACCTTTTTTTTTCGCGGAATACAAACTTGATAACACTTCTGGATTACAATCCCGCAAACTGTGGAATCCCGCGGTTAGCGTTTTTTCATTCACAAAATCTACACCATAATTTTCAGTTAGTAATCTTTGTTTTATTTAATGACAGATTTTCCGTGGCTAAATAAACATTAGGAAATTCTAGTATGTATTTTAAATAAAAAGTTGTTTTAATTTAATCACGGAAAAATTATGATTAAATAAAGCGATGACTACTATTCAGAAATTATGATAGGTTTTTCGAATAAAAAAACGCTGCCACGGGATCCTGCAGCTTGTATGAATACAATTCCTGGGACATTTCTCTCAATTGTGTAAACTTAAATATTTTCCTTGATCTCTAATTAGGATAAGAACTTTGCAAATCATAGGAAGAACGTGCTGAAAAGAGTAAATTTACTCAATTATTTTAGTGATTTTTAGGCTAACAAAGTGGCATTTTTGGTGTACTTTCTGTGTATAATTTTTTTAGTAGTGCAACATTAATGCAGCATTTTACGGATACATAAAGTCATTTTTTTTTAAGGACACAAACGCAAAGTGCCTCTTCCTACAAAATACATAACTCGCCTTATATAAATGTTGCAAGTGTAATAAGCATTATTTTCACAAGCAAGTATTATTTTCAAATTCCTTAATGGGATGTTGATTTGAATGTTTAAATATCCTTATGTTTCAACATTTAAATACCTTATAATATGTGGTACTTTTTATAAAAGAACAAAAGAAGCACAAGCTTTAGTTTTCAAAATTTCTACTTTTATATGAAAAGTATTATACGTTTTAGTTTTAGATACAAAGAAATTTTAAGCGAAGTTTGCATACTGAATTTTTTGTGTATCATGAGGGAGACACCGATAGATATCATTTTTAAAAATTCTACTTAAAAAAAAAAAAAAAAAAAAAAAACTGTAGTAAATAAAAGGTAATTGTTGTCGGATTGTAACAGAAATTGAATTTATCTCATTTTAAACTGACTGATAAATAATTCATTTTATAAAGAAGTATACTTAAAAAAATGGTTGAAACCCTTAGCAGCACCGCAGCAACTCTAGTTGGTGCCTGGTGCGAAAAATCTTGTTAGTTTTTGTACAGATTTTCAGTGCGTCAATGGGGATAAATGGAATAAAAGTGCCTTGCTAATTCAGCTGAAAATCTTCGTAAAAAAGCCTATAGATACAACTGGCTGTAAATAATGTCTACTAATTATTGTTATATATAAATTATGTTTCCGAACTCGTCTACATATTAAAAATTGCACCAACTCTGAATTTACAAACAATAACGCCCATTTTTGACACCTTATTTTTGGTTACTTTAATTTATTAATTTTTGCATGCAACAAAGAACAATCGTTTAAAACATCAATGTGTAAGTTTATAGCTAATTTGAATAATTAGTGTTCGAGATACGGAAAAATTTTGTCTTTTCATAATTTAAGGGGACCGTCTTCTTTTATCAAAAGAGCCACTGAAAACAATCGTAGAAACTTAACAGAAATACTTTGTAAGATTTTCTTTAATGTAAAGTTTATAATAAATTTAAAATTCCTGTATCATTTGACTGGTGAGTAATTGAGTGTTTTCGGTTGTAAGATATTTCATTTTATTTTACGAAACTTATGGATAAACCCCTAACACTTTTTGTTTTATAACTGTATTCAGATTTAAGAAAATTGTATAAACTCTATCTCTTTATTTGCTGGCAAAGAATTCAAATAGGGTATCAAAAGTGGATGTTACCATTTGAAAAATCAACGTTCACCATTTGAAAAATTAACGTTCGTGCATTTTTTAATACTTAGACAATCTCCAAACTGGTACCTATGTCGTTTTTATGCAATCATTTGCAAGAGAATTGGTAGGGGTGATCACTTTTTTCTCCGTGAGTCTTATAAGGTACCTATTAACAAAATAATAAAGCCCTAGCCTTGATATCGGTCATCTACTACAAAGTAATCTGTGTTCAACTCGGAACTTTTAGATATTACTAGATTCGTTTTAAAAAATTGCGTAGCATTGTGTAGATTTGATAGAACTTTAAAATCGCACGGGTGATATATCGAAGTCTTCTATCTAGACTCAGAGATGTAACATTAAGCCACTTTCATTCTTGGTGCTGTGTGAATGAGTTAAACCTTCTCAAGCCAGGAAGAACACAAACAAGAAAAATTTACAAGAGTTCGCTAAAATTTTTGCACCCTCTGAAAATACAAGGTTTGCGCCCTTTTCCCTGGCCCAGTCCGACCCTGCCCATTTCTACAGTCCAGTTAAGACCCTGACTCCGTAGGACCCGTTCCGTGGCGTCTTGAACTTTTTGTGCACCATACTTTTCACCTTCTAATTATATCATACTCTCAATACATAACTTTAAAGTTGAGTCTTAAAGTCCTCTCCCTGTCCCAACAACCTCATATTTTATTGGGGCCCTAGGGCCTTTTTTTAAGCATTTCCCCGCATTTTTTGCTCATTTCTTTAAAATTTTATTCTAATGATTAATTCATACCTTATGCTTAAATTCGACTAATTGGAGATCTAAAGCGCTAAGAACTAGGACTTTTAACATGTTTTCATCTTAGGGCCCTGCTCTCAACTATTAGTTGACCTCTTTTGGGCCTCTTATTACAGCTCCCTTAAAAATGGCTTGATTCACTAACTTTTTTTTCTAACAACTTCTTGGGTACTCTCGCTACTACATAAACGACAAAAAAAAAAAAAAAAAAAATAAAATAAATAAATAAATAAAAAAATTCAGACTTTAGCTACCACCAATTTTGAATATTAATCGCCTTCTTGGGGCCCTTGGTGCAGCTTCTTTAAAAATTCGCTAACAATTTTCTTTAACATCTAGTTCTAGGGTAGTTCTAGGGTTCTCCTGTTACTTTATAAACTACTAAAAAAATTCCTTATATGCCAGCTACCGCCTTTTTCGAATATTAATCTGCTTTTTCGGCATCAACTTACGTTTACTTACTACAGCCGTAAGTTAAATATTGCGCGAATGTTAAAAGCAATTCGCTATATTTACAACAGAGAGCATATTGCACCGCTTGGAGTTGCATTCTTTCCTCGGTTTCTATCTTCTATGAACCCGATTTCAACGGGAATTGTTTCATCCAACTTAGATTACGATTCAGCTACTTTCTGTATTATGAAAGTTTATCTTAGACTTCAGTTACCAACAATTTCGAAAATTAACGGTAAAGTCTTTTATCGCGCTCGTTATGTCCAATTTCAACGGGAATTCGTTCATTCAACTTAGATTACGATTCAGCTAACTTTCTGAATTAAGAAAGTTTATCTTAGACTTCTGTTACTACCATTTTCGAACATTAACGAACATTATTTTTCTCGGAACTTTCTGAATTAAGAAAGTTTATCTTAGACTTCCGTTATTACCATTTTCGAACATTAACGAACATTATTTTTCTCGGTTTTTGTGGGCTCAATTTCAGCGAAAATTGGTTCATTCAACTTAACTTACGATTGTTTTGCATATTTTAGTTCCACCTTTCACCACCAGAGTCACATTCTTACCTCGGGTTCTATGGCCCCGATTACTAGGAGGGTTTGGCTCATTCAATTTGGTTTTCTATTGTCTCCGGCGTACGTGGAGCACTCTCGGTATACACTAACTTAAGCAGCTCGGAGACCCAGGTCAAAGGTTCGTTCGAAAAGAGGTTTGTTAGGAACACACTAGATGCTACCGAAGGCATTGAGGCCCCGGAAACTAAGTTTATTTGAAGCACTCTATGCTGCCGAAAGCAGTGGGGGCCCATGAAACAAGGTTCATTTGAAAGATTTTACGAAGATATAAAATCATACAAACTTGAGTTTTGTTTAAGGTTATTATAACGGGTCCGGGCAACGCCGGGCGGGTCAGCTAGTTACTGATAAAATAAAAAGAAAGAAGTTTATAAAATATTTACCTGCTTGGAAAATTAGCACCTTTTCCGGGGAAAAGGGGGGGGGGGGGGGGGTAAGAAGGAGAATGCACTAAACCAATTTTCGAGAAAGTATGTGAGAAGTACATAAAACGAGATAACCGTAGCACCAAGAAAGAGGGGGCACGAGATGAAGGGATTTGAAGTAGGGGGGGGGGGGGGAGTCTCTAAATGAAATGTTTATTTTTTAAGTGAGACAATGAAAATAACTGTTTAAAAACAGTCTTTGCTGCGTTTATGATTGTAAACAACAAAACAAAAGTAAATAAAATTCTATTTAACTATGATTTACGCTGGATATTAAAAATAAATTGATAATTCATATTTTGGATACCTATCTTAGAAGAAAACAAAAATCTTGACATTGTATCGTAAAGGCTCTGATGTAGCATGCAGGCTTTTCGAATTATCCTAAGAAGTCATTCCAAAATTCAAATTGTATAACATTTTTAACATTGTTTAGAATACGGCTTTCAAGCGTTATAAACCTAAATTCGTACCATATGTAATCACAGTTTGCCAATGCTGATAAAAAATTTATTAAAATATCTACCACTATTTTGGGTAATAGCATTTGCTTAATTTAATCAGTTATTAAATAAGACTAATATTCGGGAACGGTAGTAGCTTTCTCAGTTAAAACAAACCCACTATACTGGCAACATTGAAGGTTACAAAGCAAGAGAGCAAAAGAATTACCTAATAAAATAAAAATAAGAAGAAGAAGAAAAGAGTTTTAGGAATATTTTTCTGCCTACAAAATTAGCACTTTTTTGTAGTAAAAAATAATGCAACAAAGCAATTTTTGGGAAAGAATTGAAAAAAAAAAAAAAAACTGTCGACATAGGCGGGATAACAAACATATGTTGAATAGAGGAGGGGGCGCGAGATGAAGTGAACTGAAGTGAGGGGGAGGGATTTTCCGATTGAAATTTTTACATCTGAAGTGAAACAAGACATAAAGCACATTAAAACAATTTTTTGTCGTTTCTTGCGAGTAAACAATTAACCAACAATAAATAAAATTCTATTTAAACATGATTTTATTTGAATAACTGAAAATGCATTTTACTCTTCTGAGCACAAAAAGTTTGGTATTTAATAAACACACGCAGGTAAAGTAAATATATGACACATCGAAGCTCAAGATCTTCGAATTATTCAAACAGGTGGTTCGAAATTTCTAATTTTTAGAATTGTTTAGAGAAGAATTTCAATGGAGGCAATTCCGTGCCATGTGTGATGACATGTTGCTAATAAAGAACCGATCTGTTAAATAAAAGGAGGAAAGAAAAAAAATTGAATATATGAAAAGGAATTTCAAAAAGTTTTTGAAACGCTTTTGATAAATATTTTTCTATTCGCAAAATTAGCACCTTTTTCGTAGGGAGAAAAAATGCAAAGTAGCAACTTTTAAAGAAAAGGCGAGAGAATTACAAAAAAAAACCTGAGATCGTAGGCGGAACGTAAATAAACAAGTTGCATTAAGAGGCAGGAGGGGGCGCGAGATGAAGTGAAGTGAAGTGAGGGGGAGGGATTCTCGCAGTGAAATGTTTACATCTGAAGTGAAACAAGACACAAAGCAGTGCAATGAAATGATAGCGAGGAGGCGTGGGAGCGAGTGAATTTTGGAATCGATTTTCCAAACATACGCATGCCCAGAGAAAAGTCAAACGGATCCTACACTAAAAGTGATAAATAGTTACTCGCAGTAAAAGGACAAAAGAGGAAAGCTTTTGAGGAATACGGGGAAATGTTGTTTATTACGTTCCCTTCACGGAATAAATTTCAAAACGCAATCTGAAAATCGATAAAAGAGATGGCTGCTTCGGATTTCGTTACGCAGGCTAAAATGAAAACTCAATTTTATATATATATATATATAAAATTATTTTTTTTTTGAAAATATTTCTAACTTATAAGAGAAATTCAGCTAAAGAAGTCAAAAGTGTTGAAGCTGTTCACATTACCACTGAGTAACACATTCACGCGGGAATCATTTTTAAGTGCATGAAAAAAAAAAAAAAATATTTTGCGCTTTAACCCCTTAACGGTCGCATTAAATTACGGTTTAAAAATTCAAATTGCTTATTGGCACCACTTTTTTGAAAAAGTAATATTCACCTTATTTAATGACAGGTAAAATAATACTATAACTAAGCCAATTACACTATTTTATAAAACTGGTGGAAATCAAACAATCTGAATAAAAAAACAGAGCCCGTGAATATCACCGGAGCGAGAATTAAGGGGTTAAATAGATTTAACCATTTATGCCCCGACGGTACTTTAAAGCACCATTAAAATAACTGGTTATAAAATTTATTCAATACATTTTGATTGGTAGTAATACATTTTAAAATGAGTTATAGGTACTTTACTTTATCTTATTCCAAAAGAATTATTGGTTGAACTAAACAAAAATATTTTTAAAGGGCTTATTTCTTTTTCATTTGCATCTCTTCAGCTTTCTCGATGTTGAAAGATTGTGGGTGAAAAGTTTCAGTTTGGAATAATTCTTATATTTCTATTGTAAGAGTGAGTATATTATATTTGTACATTTCCTAAATATATAAAATACAAAAAAGAAAAAAAAAAGGGATTTTAAATAAAAGATTTGAGTGAAGTTATAAATATTGCATAAAATCCCTATAAATACAAATTTAATTGATTAATTTTAATTAGCAAAATCCTTCTAAAATTTATTAAATGATTGTGTAAATCTACTAATGTAGTTTCAAAAATTTGCGAAAATGCTTTCGAAATTGAAATTTTCATGAATTCATAATTTGGGACATAAAGGGTAAAAGGGTACGTAAAAGGTAAAAAGAATATTGCTATAAAACATTATTATTACTAAGAATTAAGAAAGAGTTTTTTTTTGTGTGTGTGTGTGTGTTTTTTTTTTCATTTAAAAAAAAAATATTTATAACATATAATACAAATTCAGCTAAACAAGTTAAAAGTGTTGAAATTGTTCACATTACCATTGGTTAACCATCTGACGCGTAAATTATTTTTAAGTGTATAGGGAAAAAAATATTTTGCACTTTGAATATATTTAAAATGGATTTTTAAAGAGATGGAATGGATAAATTTTTAAAGGGATTTTTAAAATATTGTTACATTTTAAAAAATCCTACATTTAATTAAAAATTACGAACCTGATATAGGATTCACAGGCTATAAAAAAATATTATTATTAACTCTTAACTCCCGGTTTGTTTGATTCGAGGTTTATTTAGGAAAAAACGACTTGCGAAGCGCTGCTAGTATAAATGTATGTCACAATATTAAAATATTTATTTGCTTAAAAGACGTTATAAAAACACATTAAAAGTAAATTAAAAATCTATATTGACATTTTTCAACTCTTTTACTAAATCGTCATCAGACTGTATAACAGAAAATTACAAATGCATATGAAAAATGGAAAAAATCATCGAATATAAACAAGTAATCATATAACGCACCCTACCTTTTCCCGATTGCGCGTGTTCCCTCTATGTCGCGACGCCGTAAGTTGTCCAACCATTCAACCCATAAATTCGGGATGCGAAAAGATTATGTATCGCTACAAACTCCTGAACTTCTTAAATAAATTTCAATGGACTCTCTTATAAATAATTGTAAATAAAAATTAGATCTGTAGATTATTTTACTCTCGTTAAAAAGTATGTTAATGTTCTCTATCTGATTCAGCCGGGATAAAATATTATTACTCGCACTTATTTACATTTATAAATGTATGGCTAAAATTTTTAGAGATTTTTTCCTTTCATAATTCGAACATTTTTCTTCTCATGATAATCGTGTTTTTCAGAAAGCGTTTTTAAAGTTGATATATCTGAAAATCTATTAGAAAAATTCACCCCAAATTCTTAAAACGTTCCAGATTCAGAATGTTGTATAATCCATTTAATCTTAACATTAGAAAAACTTTTATTCTTGTTTCTCTTAACCCATCTTGCGGTTACTTAAATGCACAGTTCCGATTTAAGAGCTGAAACAGATATAGCCATAATTATACTTCCAATTCCAATGTTCGTAAAAAGAAAATAGAAACAGTTTTGGATAGAAATTTTACAGTCTTTCATATATAACAATAACACAAATTTATGATTTTTGGCTAAAATTGGTACTTAAACGTAGAGGATATCTTAAATTATTCACTTGCCTTCCGAAAGCATTTTGTTCTTTTTTATATTAAAACAAGAAAGAAAAAAACCATGTGTCAAGCATAGATTAAGAAACACTTCCCAACACATTGAGAATAATGTAAAAAAAAAAAAAAAATGTTGGCACAGTTAAATAAATTAAAATATTACCCTAATTCAACCATATGGAAACGCATAATACATTTCAAAACCCAATTTCAGCTGTTCCCATTTACAATCGTAAAATTATCCGAATTTTTTCAGCAGCCCAGTATAGAATATTATAGATTTGTATCTACTAACTGCATGCATGTCAAAATTTAGTTCACTTAAGAAATACAATTACTTCAGTTGAAAATTCCCCTTCAGCAATTTCCTCTAATAAGGAGAGTGGTACGTGAATACTTTTGTACAGCCCTGTATATGAAGTATAGAATTTATATATAGTGAGTGATATGAAAAAAATTAATTAAATTTTAAAGCACATACCGAATTTTAAACCGTACACTCCAGCAATTATTACTCAAAGACAGTAATGTAACGGATTTCTTTTGTGTGTCATTGTAAATGAATAAAAAATGCCCTGAATGCCCTGTTCTAACGTGATCGTAGTGAAATTCAGTGATTTATATCAGTTTCAATACATTTGAAATAGCGTAATGTCATTAAAATTCTCTGCAAACGATTTTTCCCCATATACCATAATGTAATGGAATACTTTTGATTGCCCCTGTAAATGAACGATTAATCCTACATACTTCATATACAATACCAAACATGCTTTGGTGACCCTAAATAACCTTTATCAATTGCATGAAAATCTGAGTATATTTACGGGAGTTAGAGCGTGGACAGACGGACAGACAAACCGAATGCATAAACACTTTTCAACTTTGTTGGAAAGTGTTAACAAACCGAATGCATAAACACTTTTCAACATTGTTGGAAAGTGTTAACAAACCGAATACATAAACATTTTTTAACTCTGTTGGAAAGTGTTAAAAGGAAATTCTTGTGTGTAGTACACATTAAAACATGTGCAACGGATATCTCTATAAAACGGATGCTTTCTCAATCCCCAACGGAGAGATTATTTATATGTTTAAAATTGTGAATAGCAAACGAATTCCGAGGTTCTGAAGTGCTCGTTACTTAGGGGTTTTACTGCACTATAGCCTGGGAAGCAGCAACATATTTAGTTAATCATTTTGTACAAGTTTATCTTCATATATGTAATTGCTACTTCATTAAATCGCGAAAACAGCCATATGCTGTCGCGATCACAGTAAATGCGACGTCAGGGGCTGCAACATCTTAAAGTCAAAGCAAACTAAATGGTGTCCCGATTACGAAATAGCAAAACAATGACTTGAAACGAAATAAGACATTTTTAAGGGAAAGAAAGTTCTTTTATTTTGTTCTATTCATTAATAAATCAAATTTTCTGGTTTCAGAAAGAATGGGTCCGAGCATTCCCGAGTCCAAGGATTAGAATTCGAGCTCGAACCAAGGCGTTTCATCTCTATTTCCGACCCTTAAACAAGCCTTAAGGTGCAAACCGCATTCTTATACAACAATTTGTTCTTTCTTTATGAACTTTTAAAGTTTATAGGATTTGTTTCTCTTTTTTTGAGCTATTTGTCAACAAAATGTTACATAATTTATACATACGTACAAATTTCTCAATAAAATAAACGGTAGAAAATTACATTTATTGCAATCAGTCTACACAGATGAATTGAATATTCCTAACTGAGCGAAAAAAGGCCCAGCCCGGGAATCGAACACAGATCCTTGGCTTACGGGGCCAATACTCTACCGTTTAAGCTAACTGGGCTGACAACCGGAGAGCATATTTCGCTCAGATAACCTTATCGGTAATAACATCTGGTCTGTCATGTAGACAGCTCAACAGTATAAACCGCAGGTAAAGGAACTCCCTATAAACGATGGATACGTAGATAAACTATTATTTTAACGCAATCTGGGTCCATGGAACTATTAATACAGAGGAACTGACATATCCTTAAAATAGTGAAGCTTCAACTGTAACCGCTTTGGCAAAGGCTGATTACTTCTGGGGGAAACTTCCACCAGTAACTATATATAAAAAATTTCTGTGTATTTAAAGGCCTTATTCGTGCAAATTTTCAGTTATAAATTATGGCAGAAACAAATTTGAAATTTTACTGGTGGAAGTTTACTTTTGCGGTAGTCAGGCGCAATGTTTCTGCCATATTGTGACAACCGTTGAAACAAACTGACACTAGTAAAAATAAATAGAAGTTTTTATCATATTTGTGAGAAAATATTTCCATGAATAAGACGCTTAAATAAGACAACATTTTCAATTTAATTTTACTGGTAGGAATTTTGCCCAGACGCTATTCAGAAATTGTAGATCCGATTTAACAAAAAGCAGCCGCCATCTTGTGACAACCTCCTCAGTTACTTCACTCGCAACTCGTAGACAGTACACTATATGTCTCCTTCTCTTTATTCATAACTCCATTTCTGGATCTGGGTTCGATTCCCGGGATGAGCATTTTTTTCGCTCAGTTGGAAATATTCAATTTATATCATAACTTCACCAATCAGTTTGATTGTGTTAAAATAATAGTTAATCTATGCAGAGTTCCTAAAAAATCTTGATACAATTTAGAAATTAATAGGAAAATTATTATATAAGATAAGAAGTTGAATTCTAGATAGGTGTACTGTAAAAAAAAAAAACGGACTAAAATACGGAAATACTACTGGCAATCTAGACGCCAGTACTATTTCCGTATTTTAACGGAACTTTTTCCTGGTAAATTACAGAAAAATTTCCGTTAAATTCCAAAAAAACAGAAAATTTTCTGTAATTTACCGGGAAAAAGTTCCATTAAAATACGGAAATACTACTGGCGTCTAGATTGCCAGTAGTATTTCCGTATTTTAGTCCATTTTTTTTCTTTTTCTTTTTTTTTTTTTTTTTTTTTTTACAGTGTGCTTACTGTACAACGTTTAAAAATTAACACTCACAAGCAAAGCTCAATAAAATTTGTATTTCTTCGCAAGATAGGAAGGATAAGACAATATATAATAGTTTTGTAAAAAATAAATATATAAATAAATAAATAAAAGTAAAAAAAAAAGAAAAGACAGATTTCTGATAGCAGTTATTTGTAATTTTAACTATTACGAACTTTTCCGTTGCAGAAAACATCTGGATTGGATGCTTTGCCAGATGTTTTTGAAATTTCAGTTTTACATGACATAGATTTAGCTGTCTCTAGTATAACTTCTGTGTTGTTTGACATTACAATTAATAAGTAAATAAACTTTTTTGTATTTCTCAAACCAAAATAAACTCCATTGATAAAGTTGAATTGATATCATATATAAAATTTCTGTTGCCAACATCTATTTTTCTACGCATTTACAAAACGCAGAACTATGAATGAGGTATCATTCGAAAGGTTTTTGAGACACCTTCTTACAGTGCACTCACATTTTGTTAAAATATCTTTTTGATTAAAAATTGCAGTTAATTAAAAATTAAGTCAGCATTGTTTTCATAAATCAATGTTTGCACAAAAAATAAAATACCGCATTATATCATGCTCAGCAATTATATTAAAAAAATCAATATAATACCAAAAAAAGATACAGTGTGACATCGCCACACGGGTTTTTTTTTTTAGCATTAAAAAGCAAAATTGAATCTGAAATGTTTAGTAAAAAAGATACCATTGATCGACCGAAGCAGTGGTATTTCACGTGTAACTTAAAAGTTACGCTTTGTTATATTAGATTAAATTGTATTTTATATTCAATTTATTTTTCTTTGTCCCGCGTTTTTCCCGAAGTGATGACATCATTCTTTAATGTAGTTAATATATGATTGTTAATTATTTTTCGCGTGTGCCTTTTCCTATCTTCGATCATTTTTTACCGTAGCTTTCATGGAATAAATGAGGTGATTCTGGCTTGACTAATGTTGTTTGCAGATATTGTTACCCATAAATTTTCTTTAAAAGTTTGAGGGGACAGCTTACCTTAAAACTGGTCAAAAAGTTAATTTTTCTTTTTTATATTAAATGAAAGCCTGTTTAATTGTGAATATTTTGACATCTCATTTTTACACATACGGTAGTTATATCACGAGATATTATAAATTTTGTTAATAGACCCAGCGCAATTTCCCACACAAATTAAAACTTTAAATGTCTTTTTCTCCATGTTCATTTTTCTTCACTTTCCTGGTTTAAAAATGCTAAGGCTTTTTATCACTTTCCAACAAAGTTGAAAAGTGTGTATGACTTCGGTTTGTCTGGCTGTCTGTCCGTCTGTTCGCGCTCTAACTCCCGTAAATATACTCGGATCGTTCTGAATTTTTTGGATGTTAGTGACCTCTACCATAGCACGATGCCTATTTTAAATAAAGTTTCTAGCATGTTTAGTTCATTTACAGGGACAGTCAAAAGTTTTAAGTTACATTACGGCCTATGGGAAAAAATCGTTTAAAATGATTTTTAATGGTGTTACACGCTTTCAAACATAAAAAAAATTGATGTTCATTAAGAAAGTGCACTAAAATATGTATTCTGCAGAATATGCGGTGTAAAGAATAGTTATTATTCATTTACAGGACCATACAAAAGAATTCCGTTACATAATGATATAGGGGTGGACGGAATTGTTTGCAGCGTATTTAAATTATGTTAAATTATTTCTTGTATAATGAAATTGATATACGTCGCTGAGGTTTATTATAACTTGTTTCATGTATAATACGAAGTGTGTTATAATACGAAGACTTGTTTCATGTATAATACGCATTTACAGGGACACACAAAAGATTTCAGACAAGTATATTCTATCCGATTTACTGTACATTAGCGATGATTGCTGGAAATGCATTTTTAACAATGATATGAGCTTTTATGTTTCACTGTATTTATGCATACTATATAATGTGTATAAATGCTATAATTAATATACAGGGCTACACAAAAGAATTCGTAATGGTTACTGGGTATATGAGTGCAAATTGCTTAAAGGTGGTTTTTAAATGAGTTATGCATTTTTACACTGAACTGCATTTAGTTTGCTAAGAAATGTTTGTAGAGTATAGATAAAATGATATACAGGGTCACGCAAAGAATTGGATACATGACCGTCTATAAATGATAATTTATGTAGTCTTAAGATTGTTTTAAGTGTTAAGAGTGTTTAAATTTTAGCTAAATAGTGGCGTGTAATAAAGTTACTAGGTTAATTACAGGGTTGTACAAAATTATTCAAGTATGTTTCCATCTATTAGTATAAATTGCTGAAATAGAAATTTCAACCTGTTATGCGTTTTCTTGCTAAACTAAATTTCCTCATTATGTAGTATATATATCAACCTATAGATCAATTACAGGGCTGTTCAAAAGTATTTGAATACATATTTGGCTATGGACAGTAAATGCTGAAATCAATTTTTAAACTATTTTATACGTTTTCGAAAATGTGTACTTAGTTCTCTTATATACCTTATTTCCCTAAATAACGAAGTTTTGTTAAAGCATTCTGGGAGGGTTGGAAAGTGTTTCATAATCTATGCTTAACGCATCATTTTTCTTACTTGTTTGTATTTGAGACTGAAATTTAAACTTTTTTGTACATTTTCTTTAGTATACATGTGATAAATCTGCGCATAAAGTTAGCCTCCAGTTTTTTTTTTTTTTTTTTTTTTTTTTTTTTTTTTTTTTTTGTTATTTAAAAAATAAATAAAAGTATATAAAGATGTGTTAGATATCATCGTTTTACAATATATACATCAGTAAAAAAAGTTTTTTAAGCATAAAAAAGAAGAAAATGTTACAAAACAAACTGAAATCTGATCAATATTAGAATTAGAATAAATCGTTTTATTTTATAACAAAATATAATTAAAACAGCGATTTATACATAAAATAAACTATATTTTTCCATTTTGAGGTGTTTCATAATGATAAGAACATTGGCCAAAAATATAGATTAATAGCCAGTGTATGCACCAGATCTTTTAATTAATCTAAAAACGCGATCAGGCATGGAGTGGACCAAGCTTTTTAATACATTTTGATTGATTTCATTCCAGTGGAAGGTGATAGCAAGTTTTAATTCTGAAATTGTGGCATATTGTTTTCCATTTGCTTAAACAGCTCTAAACAGTAGGCTCCAAACATTTTCCATTGGATTTAAATCAGGAGAAACATATGGCCATGGAATTACATGTACAGCATTATTAAGAAACCATTCCCAAGTGTTGTTTGCCGTGTGGATGGATGCATTGTCTTTTTGGAACATCCAGAAAGGTCCGCCAGTTTCCTCAGCAAATGGCAGCAAGTTTTCTTCAAGTAGATTCTTGGTAGGTTGATGCACTACTCATTCTGCCAGAGGGAAACGCAACGTTCATCTTACCATGAAATCCAAACGCAGCCTAAACCATGAGTGAACCTCCACTCTGCTGCGGTTTTGAAAACGTTTCTGGTTTCTTGCGCAGTTCGCGCCAATAATAAGAAAAACCGTCCGGACCATCCAAATTGAATTTTTTTTTCATCGGAAAATATCACTCTTTCATATTCTAACTTCAGGACGT
The DNA here is from genome assembly GCA_963932465.1 of Maratus speciosus. Taxonomy (NCBI): domain Eukaryota; kingdom Metazoa; phylum Arthropoda; class Arachnida; order Araneae; family Salticidae; genus Maratus; species Maratus speciosus. Next base: position 166,812,885 of record OZ010793.1, read on the forward strand.
GTGATCTTTTGCCCAATCCAGGCGATTCAGATGATGCATTTTAGTCATACATGGTTGGGGATTTCTTTTCTTGTACAGTCGTGGAAAAAAAAAGTAAACACCCCCTACTAACTCCTCAACAAATCATCGTAGAAGAAAGTTACTGGTACCGAACGATTGCAAATAAAGTCTACTTTTAAATGATGTATATAAAATTTTCTTAGGGGATCATCTACATATTAAAATGAATCCAAACTTCATTTTTTTCAATGGCAATACCCAATTTTAACGAGATATTTCAAATCTTCAGTTCAAACTATGCCTAGACACCAAATTTCAAGTCATTTGAATGATAAGTTTTTGAATTATAAACATTCAAAATTTAGTGCTTCTAATGTTAAATTACATTTTCATATTTTTATTTATATCTCCCGAAATTATGCTCCTAATGTGCTAATTTTTTTTTGTAGTAATAATACTAATATACCCAAACATAAATAAGCTGAATTTGCAATTTTTATAATTTTATGATATGAATTATGAATTATGAAATTAATATTCGAAAAAATTATGCACTGCAACCTACAATTTTTTTGATGGATTTAGATTTATTAAGTCTTGCTTTATGGAAATTCAAAAATTTCACATTTTTCTTCCAAGTAGTTTTCAAATTATGCTTAAAAAACGGCAAAATGATGGTTTAAGGGGCCGTCTATGATGGAAGTGAGTAGACATTTTGAAATTTATTCTGCTGTACTGTAATCAAACAGGTTTCATTGACGCTTAAACGTGCCTTGATCAAGAAGGCGGCTCTCTCGGTTAACAATCCAGTACGGAACTTCAATTTGGATACAGCCCTTAAAATACGCTCGTTTTAAAATAATTAATTTCTCGGAAACTTATGGTACGAATTGCATAAAAATTCGTCTTTAGGCTAATTGAAGGGTGTAGAGTTCATTTATGCTGTCAGAATTGGGTACTGCTATTGAAAAAAATAAAGTTATGGTTCGTTTTAATATGCAGATGGCCCCCCCTAAGCATATTTTATATACATCATTTAAAAGTAGACTTTATTTCCAATCGTTTGGTACCAGTAACTTTCTTCTACGATAATTTGTTGAGGAGTTAGAAGGGGGTGTTTACTTTTTTTTTTCCACGACTGTACCTCATGATCTTAGAGCTCTTGACTACTCTGGACAAGGTATTTTTTGACACTGCTATCAGTGGATCTCTTGAAAGTTCGCCTAAAGTTGTTTTCCCATTGCTGATTATTTTTATAATGGCTCTTTTTTCCGTTTTGGACGACTTTGACGGACGTCCCGGAGACTTCTTTGCACTATAATCCTCTTTTAATCGAAGAAAATCTAATATTACACCTGGAGATCTTTTCAATTTTTTTTCGATAGCTCTGGCTGAAAGTGCTGGATCCTTAAAAGCAACAATTTTCCCTTTCTCAAAATCGCTTAAAGCGCTTTTACGACCCGTACTTCTAGAACTCACTTTGCGATCAGGTTTGGAAATTTCCTAGTCTGCGAAGTATATTTATATGCTAAACTAATTTGCAAATTTCGGTGTCTTCTTCTCGGAGTGGCATTCAGTATTCCTGTATAGTTTCCATGCTCGTTTAGTGATAATTTCGATCAATGTTCATATCGTTTTGCAACACTATTTTTTTAGATAATTTATATTTTCAATGAATTTAAAGTTTAATATTTCTGTTACAGTTATGTATTATGTAAAATTGCTGTATTTGTCTCAACAATGGGGTTTTCTGATAATTATTTATAAATTTTTGCCAGGATATCATAAAATTACTGGGTGTTCATATCATTATGAAACCCAGTGTATTAGATGTATCTAAAAATCCATCCGCAATTTTGTGAAATACACATTTGAAAACATTTAAAAAAATTGAGCAAAAATATCAATTTTTAGAAAAGTAGTAAGGATTTAAAAAAGTTACTACAAGTACTAAAAGTTTAAAAGTACACAGTTACTAAAAATTTAAACTTTTTTTAAATTTTAATTAAATATGCAGTTTTTTTTTTTTAAATGTACTTCTATTTGAACATTGAAATGCAGTGAGTTCACCATTTGAGTCATATTTTAAAAAATAAACAAAATTGTTGAAAAAGTAAACTGTCCTGTCCCCTTAAAGCCTGCGCGGGCCCACTGATATGTATTTTATTTCCGATGTCAACTTCTCTTTTTCTATGCACATACAAAGCGTACAACGATGAATGAGGTATCATAAGACAAGTCTTTCATCAGTTTTTTTTTTTCTTTTGGATACGGTACACTTAAATTTCGTTAAAACACGTTGGTTGATAAAAAGCTGCTTTTAATTAATATTAAGGAAAAAAGTATCAGCAAAAAATTTCAAAGATTGCACTGCGAAAGTCGCACTTGGATCCACTGTTATTTAGTAATTTTCGTTAACAGGTTACCTTATTTATATCGTTCTAAATTCAATAAATGCATAAACAGAATAGTTTATGAATAGCTAGTTTGAAAAAAGAAAATTCTTTTTTTGACGTGTAACAGTTTATGCCTTTTTTTTTTTTTTTTTTTTTTTTTTTTAGTAAACCTAATCTTAATATTAAAGAATGTATAAGATGTTTTAAGATATTATCTAGTTGCATTTTAGAACAAATCTATTGAAAATGATCATAATACGCCAAATACTTTTTGAATAACATTGCATAATTATATTATCCCTTAATAATATATTATCCCTTTATATTATCCCCATTCATAAAATCTATTGATAAATCGGTAATTTTTACTAACATGTCACTTTCTTTTTCACGTTCTAAATCCAATAAGATTGTTCTTACAAAATAATTAGAGATGTTAGAAGAATTTAGACATATTTTGTTGAGAATTGGCGACTCTAATCAAAATAGCAATATTAAAGATAAGTGCCTATTATCCGACATTTGGTTATTCGTTATTCAATTTAAAATCTGTATGCTGATATCCGCACAACAACGATATGCGGGGAATTTGGGAGTTAAGGCTGTTGTCAACTGCTCTGCTCAACAAGAGCAAAACATTTTGACACATTTACAAATTCATTTTTTAACGAAAAGATATAAAATTGGAAAGCCCGACCATGGAAGCGATTTGAAATCGAACTGCGATTTGAAATCGAATTGTGTTTTCCATTTTTTGATCCATCAATTACCTATTGAGTTATAAGCGATTTTGATCACATGACACGGCAATTTTTTTCTCTCCTTACTGACTTGATTTTCTTCTTTCGTTCGGAAGTTCAGTTCAAAATGCCAATATTGACAGTATTTTCTGAAAGATCTATTGCGTTTACAAGAAAACGGAAAAACAGTTCGATGACATAGTTTCTGAATAACAACACCTTCTAGTTTCATGCGTTTCCGAACAAAAATGAATTAAAACTTATGTCAGAAAGTTAACCCCTTGGATTCGAGAACAGCCTTAAAGAGGAGCTTCTTAAGTAGCAAAATAGTAAACAAGAAAAGAAACTTTTCAAATTTTGCAAAATTTTCGCTTGAAAGAAATATTTCTACCATTCATTGAGAACTTACACACCATGAAAGTGTTGTCTAGTAAAAAAATAAACATGTAACATTTCCAATACACATTTATTCTCTCCCTCCCGCTACTCCCAAAAAAGTCTTCCCATGCTTAATTTTATTGGTCACTTAATAGGTAAATATGTAAAAACAGCGACGTTAAGGGTAATAATTTTTTTTAAGTGAAAATTCCTTTCCTACCATTTTAGATATACTAAATTTACTAATCGACCTCTATTTATAGATTACCAAGTCTGCAACTTTATTTTACATAAAAAATAATGATATATTTATATACTATAAAGACCAATGAATTTAGCTTTTACTCGAATTTTTTTTAAGTTCTAAACATCGCACAATTTCAATTTTTATGCCGTTGAATTGGGGGGGAAATGTTCTTTCATATGTAATTTATTTAAAAACTATGCCAATTTGCTGATTTTTTAGTTGAAAGGGGAAAAAACGGTTCTTTCAAATACTTTCTCTATTTTGATACACCATCATGCAGATTTTTATGTTTGTTTGTTTTTTACATTTTTTTTTTTTTTTTTTTTTTTTTTTTATTAATTAAAAAGAATATCCGAATTTTCTAATATGTTTTTATCGAATTTTAATTTAAAGTATTTTGCGAATGCATTTACCTGTATTTACGCTGCATCAAGTGATGTAATATACAAATCAATTTGCTAGCCGCACTACTTTATATTATGTGACGTCACATTAATATTCTCCGGAATGAAAACCGTTTTAAATGTATCATTTTAAAATATGACGTAATTTCCAATATTAAATTCATTTGTCATGCAATAATTTATTTATTTTTAAGTTTTTTTTTTCTCGTTTAAAATTCACGGGTACATACATTATTTAATTTAAAAGTGTGTAGCCTGCATGAACTTGTAAAAACTCGTTATTATTTTTTGAAATTTAATTCATCTTGTTGTTGTGGGAACACACACACACACAAAAAAAAAAAAAAAACCAATATCTTTGGAATTGAAGCCTAGCGTAGATATATTTTTAATTTTTAACTGTTCGTCAATACAGCCATTTTTCCATTCTAAATACGACGTAATTACTCCTATTTGCTGCTTCTAACGAATATTAATGAATTTATCATTTTAAAGTTTTCTTTCACTTTTTATTATTCATGTGAAAATAGTTTTGCTGTTAGAAAGGAAGTATTATTGTTTGCGCTGCCTTAGAATTGGCGACAAACGTTAAAAAATGCATCTCGAAATATTAAATAAAAGTCTCGTAAATATATTTTTAAATTTAAACTGTTTGGCAGAAATATTACTTGGCCATTTTAAACATGACGTAATTTCCCGCATTTACTGCTTTTAATACCTATTAATGAATTTATTATTTTAAAGTTTTCGTTCTCTTTTAATAGTCATAGTAAATACAATTTCTATGACGTAATTTTCAATATATTCCTGCTTTTAACATATAATCATTTAATTCTGAAGTTTTGCTGTTTTAAATAGTCACGTGTAAATAATTTTTTAACCGTAAGGAAATATTATTCTTTGCACTTTTTCTACGATTGGCAACAATTTGAAATAATAACTTTTCTAAAATATGCAAAAAATACCTCTTGAAATGATGAAAATTTAATTAAACTGGATAAGAAATTATTATCTATTTAATATTATTATTATTTTTAATATTTAATGAATTATTTTTTCAAATTTTCCTGAAAACATAATTTAATCACAATATGGTCTTCACTACCGATTGAAATAAAAGATAATTTCAATTTTAGTTTGAAAATGGCGAAGAAGAAGAAAAAAATTCCTTAATAAGCTATTATATATACCTGTTCCTGAAAATATCCAAAACTCGATTAAAACATACAATATAAGCGCAAACACAATGGTTTTCAATACGGTGGTTCTTGAAAGCTATTCCCAAGCAGACGGAGTTTTCTTAACCTCGAACCTAAAGGAAGAATATTGTCCATAGCGTCTTTATAAAAGTTAGAAAGAGAGCGACATTTTTAATGTACCATTTTATACAACCTGGTTTTCAAATGTGCAATAGACGCTTTCAGTCGTGACGTCAGATATGACGTTTTGCTTGGATACTGACTCCAAACAAACCGTTGCTATGGTGTATTTTCTCTTTTTATTATATATTATAGATACATCTTACAACTATATCTCACAGATATATGTTTTGATACTTTATATACAGTGGTAACATTTTCTACGATTTATATTTAATAAGAAACGAAACATAGCAACCGTTTGTTTGGAGTCAGTTTCCATGTAAAACGTCATGACTGACGTCACACTGAATGCGTCTATTGATCTTACTTATCAACCCCACAGTCATCAGTTGTTGCGACAATGATGGATGAGGCCATGGTAACAGAAAAATGCCCTATTCAAACGGAGAAGCATGGCAACTCGATTACAGAAGATAGCCGCCACTATGGTGATAATATCATTCAGTCTTTCAATATTTTTTAAACCGGGTACATTATCATATTTTCAGAGGTTGCGAAGTCTGAACGGGGGTTGGCGGGCGTAGATCTCAGGGACCTGAGCCTCCTAGTAACATAGATCATCTTTATGCGTGTGTAATTGCATGCTCCAAGTTCATTAAATAGATATTGTAGTATGTATTCCAGAATATTGTATATCATCCAGAATAGATACCGGGTGTCCCAAAAAGGACTGACTGATTTTAAAATTCAATAACTTGCAAACGGTGACAGATATTTAAAAAATTCTTGCAGGAGGGTTATGCATAAGGTCAAAAGTTTTTTTACAGTGATTTTCGATTTTAGTTCGAATTACAAACAATAGATGGCGCTGTAAGCAATAGTCGCTAAATACAGGCTCGATTTCTGGTCCTTTCTCTTGTTCCATGCTGAAAAAGGAGATGGAAATGTATTATCCGGGCCAAGAAGTACCAAAAATCGAGCCTGAATTCAGCGTCTATTGATCGCATCGCCATCTATTGTTTGTAATTCGAACTAAAATTGAAAATCACTGTAAAAAAAAACTTTTGACCTTATGCATAACCCTCTTGCAAGAATTTTTTAAATATCTGTCACCGTTTGCAAGTTATTGAATTTTAAAATCAGTCAGTCCTTTTTGGGACACCCGGTATGTTCAAAAGAATACTGTATATAGTAATCCAGATTCAGAATAGAATGTTTAAAAATTCTTAACATTTTTTTTTTTAATTGCTTACATAATCTTTTAAGATTTTTTATAAAGAAATTTGGTTAAAACAAAATGTTTTAGCTTTTGTAATGAAGGGGGCGTATGATTTTTATTTTATTAAATGAGTGACTTAAGGTAATATGTTGGATATTTTATATAGTTTAGGATATTTGTTAAATTTGAGTTAGTGTAAGTGAGTGCTCATAATATAAAATAAGACAATTTGTTTTCATTCTTTCATGTTATCAAAAGCAATTCACATTCTCATATTAAATACCTCTTTATTTTGCTTTATTTTTAACTATATATATTTAATTTTTTAATTGATTAAGATATCTCAAATGAACCAAGTGAATGACAGTTTTTTTTTCAAATAAATTTAAATAAGCTTTTCTAATTATTAATTTTAATGATTTAATAAACGTCAATTTAATTTTAAATTATAATTTGAATTTAAAAAAAATATTTAAAACTTTTAAAAAATCCAATGTAAATACGAAAAAAAAAAAAAAAAAAAAAAACGATTCTTTCATTTAAAAAAAATCACAAACCCTGAATTTAATATTGAAAGTGCTACAGAAATTATTTGTTATTGTGCCTTCTGGTAAACATACCAATGACACGAAAAAATTATGTTACAGTTTTGTTGAGGCATAATTTTTTTATACATATATAGGAAACTACATTGATATAAAAAGCAGAAAAACAAACGTTTAAAAATGCACAAAAACTTAATGAAAAGCAGAAAACAGCTATTTCGAATCTACTAGCGAGAGATTCTTCTTCAGTGCAAGATAGGGAGAAAGGAACAGCGTGCTAGAAAAAGCAGCTCAGCCTTGCTTGGTAATTACAGATTTTCTACCAAAATAATTTCATTTTGAAAAGTTTATTTGTGAGCATAGACTTCGCAAGAAAGTTGGGAAATTTCAAATTACCAGTATATCTGTTATTCCAATGGATACAATTTTAAAATATTATTACTAATCCTTTCATCATCAGAAACTGAAAAGTTTTTCAATTAACCCTTTATGTACTGAATTATGAATTCATGAAAATTTTTTCTAAAGCATTTGTCGTGAATTTTTGAAACTACATTACAAGATTTACATATAATCATTTAATAAATTTCAGAAGGATTTTAGAAAGATTAAAGGATTTAGAAGGATTAATTAAATTTGAATTTATAGGAATTTTGTGCAATATTTATAACTCCACTCAAATCTTTTACTTAAACTATTTTGTAGAATTTGGAAATGTACAAATATAATAATCTTGCAATAAAAATATAGAAATATTTCGAATTGAAAATCCCCCCCCCCCCCCCGACGCCAAGAAAGCTGAAAAGATGCAAAGGCAAAAGAAACCATTCCTTTAAAAATATTTTGGTTTGTGTAGCCAATAATGCTTTTGGAACAAGATAAAGTAATGCATCTGTAACTCATTCTAAACTGTATTACAACTAATCGATGTATTAAATGAATTTTATAACAAGTTATTTTAATGGTACTTATAAGTACCGTCAGTAGATAAAGGATTAAAGATTAAAGATTAATTCCCTAATATAATTAACAAAACCCAATTTTCACCATCAGAAAGCCGACTTCCAATCCTGGCATAATGAGTTTTTTTTTTTTTTTTTTTTTTTTTTTTTTTTTATGTTTCCTTAAGTGTTAATAGCTGTAGCTTTAAGGCCTTGTAAACATTGAAATTTTAACTTGAGGATTTTTTTTAATTTTATCATTTTTTTAAATAGCTGAATTATCGTTAATCATATCTTGCTGTTGTGCTGCTTTTGCCCAATTAAATGTACATAATGACTAGCAATTAGTATGATAAAAAATTGCTGTTATTATTATTATTATTATTACAGGATAATACTGCTGTGGACGATGTCATTCCAGTTAAAACAGACCCTCCTTGTGTAATAGCAATGGGATAGCAGGTTTTTCAGAGAAATGCCCAATAAAGGTAGATTCATTGCTGCTAGCAACCTATTTGTATTAATATAGTTCGTGACAAGAGTCCAGGTTTGCCTATTTGTTAATCAGCACAGTAATTCTAAAATAAAATGTTAATATCAAAATGCAGTACTGTAAAATGTCTTGTTAAAACAACTTGACTTGTAGTTTTGTTCAAAATAAATGTTACTTTTCAGTATAAATGTTTTTTTTATTTTTTTTTCTGTCCTTTATAGTTAACCAGGAGGGAAAAAAAACAAGTAATATATTTATTGTTACATTAGTTATGCTTAAAAAAATTTTAATTCCAAGTATGTTACTGAATATTGTTAACGTCTTCAGTTTAATGCAGAGGTCAGACTTTTTTCTTGGGGCCCATTTTGTGAAAAGTAAAAGTTATTTTTGGGATTTTTTTTATATTTTGTGAATTTTTTTTATATTTTGTGAATTTTTTTATATTTTTGTGAAAAATACATTTTATAACGAAAGATGAAGTCCAGTTACTCAAATTTGAACCAGATATTAATTAATAATAACTTCTTTATAGTCCTCCAGCTAAACTTTTGCTTTCGGGCGAACTTGTTTTGTTTACAAAATGCACATTTTAAAATCTAACAAAATGAAAATATAATGAATGAAAAATATATTTTTATGAACTGGAATTTTGTAAAGGGGCTTATTTTATTAAAAATAATATTGTGAAAGGACTCAAAATAGACCCCCACATTTTGCCTGGATCGACCTCTGTAATGCATTAGAGTAAATTTGATGAGATTGGCTTATTTTGCTAAGTAAAAAGAAAAGAAAAAGAAAAACATACATATTTGCCAAGTTTGATTTTTATTGATTGCATACACTTTTGATTTATTTTAAGTGACATAGCACCGAGGAATAAAAAAACTTTCAAAGATTTCTTTCTTTGTGATTGATCATAAAAAGTATTTTTTTGATTTTTAAATATATATATATATATTTTTACATGCTACTGGGTTCCTATTGTAACAAAGTGCTTATATTTCTTTATTTTGGCTATTCATTTTTAAAGAATTTCATAAGTTATCTTCCCAAGCCATATTTTCCGCACAGAGTAGAATGCAGTTCTCAAATAATCAAATTTGCTTCTGATAGTTTAACTTATTCATCACAGTGGTGTTAAAAGTGCTTACTTGAGTTTTTCGTTAATGTTATATGCAAGTAGATTTTGGAGAAAAGAAATATATTTTATAATTTTTTTCAGCAATTGTTAAATTTGGATTTGTTTAAAATCTAAACGTTTCATGAGCAGTATCTGTAATAATACCTTGTCATTAGTTCAGAAATACATTTAAATATTTAGATCGATATTTAAAATCATATTTAATTTATCTCAAATTAAATAATTGCTAAGTAAAACCTATTTTTATATTCTGAAAATTTTTAATAAAGATTTTCATTTAGTTTCTGATTAGGGTAATTCCGGGATTTATGCCGCACATTTTTTTGAATTTGTGTAAAAAGTCCCATGGTGGACATAAAATTTAAAAAAATCATGCTGTGCTATATAATGTTAAATATACAACGCGTGTACTGCGACGAAAAATTCAAAACAAATTATTAATATTTTTTAACAATTTTTTTCTAAAACATTACACTGCGGCATCTCAACCGTATATTCAGGCTGAGACGACGCACTTGTGCGGTAGTTATGCCGCGCTTGAGGTAAGAACAGAATGAAATTATAAATAAAAATATTTAAAAAAATATATTCATATCTGGACTATAATTAACGATGTAATAACAAAATGAAAATAAATGAGTACAATGAAACGTATTAGTAGATTCAAATTAATAATTGTTGCCTGCTTTCAATATTAAAATTATCGACATTTATTTTACATTAAATTTTAATTGTTATTTCAGCAACAACGTAACATCAATGTATTAGAAAGGGAAAAGAAAAAAAAGTAAAATTGTGTTTACATAATCTATTTGTTAATCCTTTCGGAACCGGTGGCTTTTACACAAATTTTATTCGGTTGGTACCACTTTTTAAAAAGAAGTTACTTTTACTTAAATAATCATAAAATGCTCTATTTAAACAAAGCAAATATTACTTTTCTTTTTTACTGGTGCCAGAAACAAATTCGTAAACTCTTTATGAGGGTGCTTATATGCACCTATGGTCCCGAATGGGTTAAGATACCTGTTTTTTCGACTACAATCTACAGAAAAAGTGTCGAAAAAGAACAGTCTTTCTGTAACTACATTTAAACACATGATGCAACGAAGCCAATTACACTTCCTCTTTTTTGGAGTAGTTTGCAAAGAACGTCTGCGATACGCGTAATCCAATTTTTCATTATTATCACCTTGATTTGCATCTTTCTTGCACTTCTTACTTTTTATTTTCCCCTTTATCTCCTTTGGTTTTACTAAACTTGATAACATGCCTAACATGGTTAGTCTGTGCAAAAAGAAAGGGAAAAGTTAATAACACTTACCATCCCGTACAAAGAAAACTGCGGCATGTATACCGGAATATCAGTGCAGCATGTATCCCATTTTGCATGGTGCAGACATCGGCCATCACAGTTACCTGCCATCGCTAAGGGGAATGGCGTAACCATACACACAGTACTCTATACAAATGCTACACTTAGATTTGACTTCTAAATCATGCATGCGTTTAGTAATTAGTGTATGAAAAGTATTTAAACATAACGTGTTTAAAATTTTGGACAGTGAAATGATGCACTTACGTCAAATTAAGGATTATACTTCTACAAGTAAACACCGAAATGGGATTCACGCTATACACTGGTTAAAATAATCTCATTGCGCACCTATACTGTGCGTTTTACGACCATCTATCGAGAATTACAAGAAATACAAGGGGTGCGGCATCTACCCCGTATGCGGCGACTCTCCCGGAGTTACCCTATGTATAAAGCCTTTTTTTATTAAAGATTTTTGTTACTTAATTTTTCTGTCTATCTTTGTTTTATCTGGGTTCTAAATTTTCAAATTGCTTGCCTTGTAAAAATTTCGTTATCATAAGCTATTTATTATGGTTAATTAAATTACATATTTTCTTATGATTTACAGGCTTCAGATTTTTTCTTTTCTTTTTTATGAAGTTTTTTAACTAGGCAGTTGAAAAAAAAAATTTCCTTCTCCATAAAAGATTAAATTAAATTTTAATGCTGTTTTGTATAATTTTTCATCATCTGATTTTTTTTTTTTTTTTTTTTTTTTTTTTTTAATAGAGTAAAAAAGGACCCAAATTGGAAGATTTCTGGGTGCAGAAATGTTCCGAATTGGAAAATGTCTCTTTGTAACCAAAATGGGTATAAAAAGCGTCCATTTTTAGTTTATTGAGATCCCAAATTGGAGTTCACAGTTTCCACTAAAGGATGAAATTTTAGCCCATTTTGGGTATACTCTGGATTCTAAATTGGGTTTATTATCGAATCCAAATTGGAGATATTCAAAATGGGTTAACATAGTACCCATTTTAGATGTATACAGGTTCTGTTATAAACCCAAAATGGACACTTTTTTTAAACATTTTGGGTTGCAAAATGAGCTTTCCAATTTGGAACACTGCTGAACCCAAAAATCTTACAACCCAATTTAGGTTAATTTTTGCTCTATTTTAGAAATTTTTTTACAGTGCGGGAAGCTCGGGTTGGACCCACAGTGATGTAAAATACCTGTATTTATTTTTAATTTATTTACCGGTATTTATTTTTATACGGGTATTTATTTTTAAGGGTAAATACCAGGGTTATATACCCGGGTAAATACCAATTTTGGATATTTATTCTTCAATCAAATACAGCTGTGAAAAATCCTCTTATTTCTATTAGTTATAATGGATTGGTATAAAAGAAAGAAAATTTTTGAACTTTACACTTTTTATAACTCTTAAATTTTAAAGAAACTTAACATTTTACATTTAAATATTGAATTTAAATGTATTGAAATATTTAATAAATTTAAATTCTTTGAAACATTGAATGTGAACATCATATTTGGCCTTGTCGTTAAATTTTATCTTGGGATACAAAATGGGAAGTCATCCAATCAAGTAGTTTAAGAATTAGTAATAAAGATTTCAAATTCAGAATTTCTCATGTTAAATTCATTTTTAATCGTTGCAAAACAAATCGAAATTCGGGTAGTTGACTACATTACGGAATAAGCAATATAATTCACATATTTTAAAGCCTTTAGAAATCGATTTTTGTTCAAACAATAATTTTCGTTATTTTTTTTAATATACTTTTTTATTAATTTTCTAAAAAAATATATGAAATGTATGACTTTTTTAAACAGAAATATATTTCTAGAACCTTCAATTATGATAATATAAAATTACAAATTCCGCCAAGTAGTTTTTCAGTTATTCTTAAGGCTATTCTCAAATCCAAAGAGTTTACTTTCTGGCATATTTTTAATTGATTTTTGTTTGGAAACGCATGAAATTGGCAGATATTCTTATTCAGAAATTAAGTAAACGAAAGACGTTTTCTATTTTTTGGTAAAGGAAGAAGAGCTTTCAGAAAATACTGTCAAATTGGGCGTTTTGAACTAAATTCTCAACGCGACAGCTCGAGAACGGGGAAAAATTTCTCATCAAGTGACAAGAATCGCTTATACCTCGATAAGTAATTTATTTATCAAAAAATGGAAAACGTGTTTCGATTCGAAATCGCTTCAATAGTCAGGTCTGCCAATTTTATTTCTTTACTTTTAAAAATGAGTCAGAAAATTTCGCATTGTTGAGCAGGGAACTTGAGAATCGCCTTAAAAAAAACTACCCACATTGTAAGCTGTTTTGCAACGACTGCAAATTTATTTAAAATTAGCATTTCCAAATTTTAAACCTTCATACTTCATGAACTACCTGACGGAATGCCTTCTCATTTGCTATTCTTTAGATAAAATTTACAGGAAAAGGCAAGTGTGGTGGCAAAATTACGCGCTCATATTGAGAATTTCAGAGTTTGGTGCAATATCTCTATGAATATTATCCCTAAACTTATATATATTTTTAAAACATACATTGAAAAGTTGGTGGTCGAAGGGCTATTTCCATTTTTTTCTCTGATAATTTGGACATTAAAATGTTTTGTTGTTTCCTGTCCAACTGTACCTCTTTGCATCAGTAGATTTAAAATATCTGTTGCAAGATAGAGAAAACTAATACTAGATATTTTTTTTCATTATTATTTGTCCCGAATAAGTTTTTACTTATTTATTTATTTTGAAATAAAGATACAGGAAGTAGTTATTTCACTGTATTACGTTCTTTATATATATTAAATAAATGTGAAGTTCATTTGATTAAGGGGACAGTTCCCCTTCAACTGGTCAAAAATGCTAGAAAACTGGTTCAATTTCCATACTTTTCCACAAACTAATTAAGCAAATTCAATGAAATGTTTTGGATTGTTAAATAGACCATTACTTGTTACAATAAACAAAACAGATTGGTGAAAAATATTTAAATTAATTAGGAAAACTTAATTAAGAAACCTACTGGGTTTTTTTTTCGTAATTACTATATATCACTGTGCGCATGATATCTCGTGTTCATTTTAATTTATTAACTTTAAATAGATTTTAATTTAAAGATAACACTTCGCTTAACATAATGAACTAAAATCTTTTAATTATCTTCATTTATAATATTTATATTTATTAAAAAAGAAAATCTGTAAAACTTCTCGCATATTTTTTCTAAATAAAACTTTTATTATTTAAGATAATTAGATTTTAGTTCATTTTATGCAGAAGTATAGTACTAATGCACTCATAAAATTTCAACCAATTATCTTTAATAGTGTTTGAGAAATCATGCGCACAGTGATATATAGTAATAACGAAATAAACAAAACAGTAGGTTACTTAATTAAGTTTTCCTAATTAATTTAAATATTATTCATCAATCTGTCTCGTTCATTGTAACAAGTAATGCTATACTTAACAATCCAATTTGCCAATTGAATTTGCTTTATTACTCAGTTTGTGAACAGGTATGAAAATTGAATCAGTTTTCTAGCATTTTTGACCGATTGAAGGGGAACTGTCCCCTTAAAGGATTCAATTAGTTCTACAGTCGGTTTAGAAATAGAGACCATTTTTTACTCATGCGAATCCAAATACAAAACATCATCTAAAAGTTTTCTTTTTAACTGATGATTCTTCTTCTTTAACTAACATAATTTCTAAAAGTAAATTATGTTAGTCTTATGTTAGTCTTATGTTAGTCTTATGTATCTTTTATGCTCTCAATCTGATTTAGTTCTTTGGAATAATAGTTTCCCATCATGGGGTCTGTACATATATAACGTTATCAACTTTTTGATAATTTTTAACCCCCTCCTCCCTTTCGATATCATACGTTATCATCTCATGACGCCACTCCCCCCTCCCAAATGATACCCTTATCAATGTCTAAAAATTATTTTGATTTTTGCAATTTTCCTCTTTTGTTTGCAGTGATATACAGATATGGTTATACATTTATTATTCGCATATTTATTGATTCAGATAAAGGGAAGTCAATAAAATATCACCATTATATATGAAGTAAATTTATATCAAAAAACACTTAAAAGAAATAGCTCCTATTTAAAAGTATTTAAAAATAGCTATTTGTTAGATAATGCATTCAACAGTAATAATGTCTTCTTGCACTAGGGAGCAGAATTTCTTATCAGCAAAACAGGTGGACAGCATTTTTTTCTCATTTCTTTACTAGTAAATACAACAAGTAACATTTCAAACATACTTCAAACCAAGTTTCTCGAACAGCAGATTATACATGCATACACATGTATATTATTAATTCTTCCTTCGCGATATTTCCTTTTTACATGCTAAATTACTGGCATATTCACTAATTTCTTATTCTTTAATAATATCTATCATGAATCCTATTAAATTCTCCTTAAATTAATTATTATCTTGCTCAATTTACTTAAATATAAAGCTTTTAGTTTATTCCTAAATTGTATCATATTTTCTGATCATTTCTATTATTTAATGTGAATTCCAATGTTTTTAAAAGAACCATTTATTTATTTATTTATTTTTATTTTTATTTTTGTACTTATTTTATTCCGAGATTATTTTCGCGCGCTGGGGTATTTTTACTTCTAAATGCATCCGCTCCAAATTGTCAGGATTCTTTACTATATCCCTCCCATTGGACGTGACGTAGGCTTTACGTGTGCGTTTTTAATCAGAGCGCACGCGACATCATGATTTTGTGTTTCTACGCGTAATGACAAAAAGCAGATGCATAGGACTTTTCCTCAGAATTTGTTCGATCTTTCAATTGTCAACAGCTCCATGACTGGTAGTTCTTGGACCTAGTTTCATTCTAATAGTTTTATTCTAATTTTATTTCAAGATCATGCGGTGAAGTTATTTACCTTCTAGACCGGAACGCATTATAAAAATGTGGTGAATTGCTTTTGATGTTGTTTGTCTAATAAAAGCATGGAGATCTAATTTGACTCGTTATTTCTTAATGGAGAAATTTCCAGCTATTTCATTTCTTTGCCTTTCTCAATCCACCTCACGACTAGCACCAACGTCTACAAATGTACAAAAATTATTCATAATATCCACCTCACGACTAGCATCAGTGTCTACTATGCTACAGTAAAAGTCACCAGACTAATGGTTTTGCTACTTTAAAAGCACAGTACGATGATAATGTTAGACAAACATGACAGAAAAATGGGAATGCCAAAAGTTGAGGCATTCCACACTTTAGAATTTAATTTAATAATCATTCAATAAATTTAATAATAACTTTGATTTTTAATAAAAATGGATAACAGACATATAATAAAAAGATAACAGACTATGTTGATATAAAGAACAAGTTACAAATAAAAAGAGAAAATTTTAGTTTGGTCAAAAATGATAACGATATCAAACAAGAAATCCCCCCCCCCCTTCCCCTAGAAATATCTTACGATATCGTGCGCCAGATTCCCCCTCCCCCTAAAGTGATAACGTTATATATGCACAGCCCCATGTGTTAACTTAACTATTGCTTTCTAAAGTTTTAACGCTTCTTATTGTTTCTTTTGTGAACGTTATTTTATACAACATTCCAACTAATTTCTTCATACGGCAGGGTAACTGTTATAGTCTAATTTCGCCCGCTGTTGGAGCATGAATAGCGCCACTTTTCTGCTTTTGAAGTAAATCGCTGTTTCTATTGCAAAGTGCTACAATTGATATGATTATGGCTGTTAAAATGTACAACTTATTACCAGTGGTGTAGTCGAGGGGGGACGCGGGGGGACGGCGTCCCCTCACTTTTTTATTTTATCTCGAGCGTCCCCTTACTTTATATTTTCAAGGGGGACGCTAAAGACGCGGGAGGACGCAGACTTTCCAAACTTATTAATTTTTTTTAAAAAATGAACACACCATAAATTAACAATTTTAGAAATAAGGTATTGATTTTTAATGCTTTTCAACGAAGTTGAAAGTGTTTACTGTGCTGTTTCACCTATTCACATTTTAACTTCCATAAGTTTGTTTGTATTGCGGCAAAATTTTATATATTTTTTTAAGGTTCAATGTAGTACATCACTATTGTAAATAATGTATATAGCATCAGTATTTCGTTTACCCGAAAAAAAAAGAGAGTTCTTCCATATTACGCTTTATTGGCAGAAATTGTTTGAAATAGACATTACTGAAGTTATAATATTTTAAATATAACGAAAATGACATTTGAAATTTGTTACATGTTCCCTATCGAAAATAGCATTTATCGTTCATTTACAGGGACATTAAAAAATATTACCAAACATCACGATCCTTTAATGATAATTATTTGAAATGCATGGAAAACTATGGGAAACGATACTATGAAAAACGGCTCACGAAACATTTATAGTATATTTACAAGGCCAGACAAAAGAATCCATGACATTGTCATTTATGGCTTCAGCCTGAAACGTGTTTTCGATTATATTATAAGACTCCCAACACATTTTAGTCCCCCAAAAGTATGAAGGGGGTCATTTTTATTTAAAAAAAGAACTTCGAGGAACAATTTATATTTAAAAAAGGGCACTAAAAGGGGCCAATTGTCAAACAATAATACACAGAGTTTTTCTAAATATGCAAGCAAATTTTTTAAAAATACCCTAGAAAATATGTCAATTCGTTATCTTTATAAAGATAGTCATTAAGCAATGTACACAGCTGCAAGAAGATAGAAAGTGTTCAATATTGAGCACTCATCTTCATAATTGTCCTTAAAGAAGTACGAACTTTTAATTCAAATTGTTGAGTATTAAAATTTTAAATTAATTTAATATATATATTTTTAATTATTAACCTTAAACATTAAAAATTTTAATTTAAATTTTAGTTCCTTTCTACACAAAAACTGAGATAAGCTATGATGTTCACCAGAAAAAGCATAGTATGGCAACACATCCTGGGAAGAGATCAAAACCAATGCTGAATCAACAATTATTCATAATCATCTTGCATATTAAATTTGATGAAATTCCATCCAAAACATGCGGAGATCTGGTTATGATGGAAATCGTTAAAAATGCAACACAATAGCACCGTCTGTTGGGCGAAATACACAAAACCTAATCAGCATCAATTTATGTCAAGGGTTAAGTGAATGTGAAATTTGGTGAAATTTCATACCAAAGATGCTGAGATATAGATATGTAAATTGTGAAAATTGCTGTAATTTTCACAATTTGCAGCATAGCAATGCCACCTGTTGGACCATATACACCAAAACCTGATTAGCACTTGTATATGCTAAGGTCTAATTAAATATGATATTTGATTAAATTCTATGTTTTAGTTTTTGAAATAGAGTGGCTAGGTTATAAAATATGTATCATATACAGAAAGAAATTTTCAAAAAATTGTCAAATCATATTCAGATCAGCCTTAAACGTGTAAATCTCAAAAAGATTCCAATACTTTCTTCTGATAAAAATATGTTTAAGAAGTATAACAAAAACAAGAATAAATTTTAATTAAAATTTCCTTTAATAAAAAGATATGCTTCTACATCAAAAACAAAAACAAAACTAAATCTGTAATAATAAAGAATGAGTTTGGTGTGTGTGGTATATATGCTGAAAAGACTGCTGCTCATACAGTTACAAGATGGAGGATGGAGGCGATGTACATTTATGTCTAAAATTATGCACTTCGAAGCCAGTTTTCGGATTTTTTTAATTTGATTTTTTTGCGATTTTTAACTTTTATTTTTCTTTGTCGTTCACGGGGATTTTAATAAAAGGAATTCAGTTTCAGTTTTTTAGTCCAATAGTAGCCAATTTTGTCCTCTTTACCAACTTTTTCAATAAAGTTTATTCAGAATTTGTACAGCAATTTATTTTTGGAGAATTTTTTATGCGAATTTTAGCTTTTTTTTTTCGCGTTTCGTTTCAATTTTATGACATTCGAAAAAGGAATTTGGTTTCAAACTCTTAACCCTAATGTAATAGATTTCGTCCTTTCACAATTGCGCCCTCAGATGGTAATTTTTGCCGATTTTGACCGGGTTTTTTTTTTTTTTTTTTCATTCCGCGACACAATGTTTTAGCCCACTTTAATAAATTTTATCTTGTGTGATTTTTATAAATTTTTAGCGGTTTTTATACATTTCGCCATGATTTTTCCACATTAGTAAAAGAAATCCTGTTTAAATTTTTTAGTCCCATTATAGTAAATAATGTCCTCTTTTCAATAAAGTTTATTCGGAATTCGCACAGAGATTTTTGAATCTTTCGCAATTTTTTTATGCAATTTTTAGAGTTCTTTTTACCTGCTCTAATCTTTTACTGCAGTTTAACATATTTCGTCCTATTTTCAATAAATTTGTTTCGGAATTCGTACCGTGATTTTTGATTTTTTTTTTTTTTTTTTTTTTTTTTTTTTTTTGCTCATTTTTTATACAATTTTTGAGTTTTTTGTAATTTGAGGCTGTTTTTTTTTTTTTTTTTTTTTTTTTTTTTTTTTTTTTTTTGTCATTCGGTTTCAATTTTCTGGTAGTTTAATGTAGTAAATTTTTTCCTCAGCAATTTCTGAATTTTTAGTGATTTTTAATGCGATTTTCATTAAGTTTAACGTTTTTCTGCATTCCGTGGCGATTTTTTGACATTCATAAAGGAATTTCTATTACAATACTATACCATGCAAGCCCACTATAGTAAATTTTGTTCTCTACAATTTTTGCAGTTTTTTACATTTTGCAGCGATTTATTCACATTAGTATTTTTTTTTTTTTTTTTCAGTCACCGTAAAAGGACGAAGTGGACCAAAGGGGACCTTTTTCTAAAAAGGGAACTTTAGGGCGAAAGGGTTACATTTGTGAGCTCTGCATTATACATTATATATATATATATATATATATATATATATATATATATATATATTATGCTGAACAAAACATTAATTAGGTATGTAAATGATATTTGTATACAGAGTCACACACACACACACACAAAATTTAAATACACTACCATCTATGGCCAGATATTTATTGAAATGCGCTTTGCAGCTGATTTAAATTTTAGTGTTATTTGATGCGCATATAATTATTAATTTTCATATACGGCCACTCAAAATAATTCAAATGAATACATTACCATTGATAAACAATTGTTGCTTGATATTTGCTTAAGCTAAACGAAATTTTATTTTTGATAAAAAATGCTATACATGCTTTTTCATCATACATATACATTATTGCTCTAAAGTTAATTTTACAAACATTTGTAAATAATTAATATATTGGCCGGTATACAGGTGTACTATAAAGATTGATACGCGCTTTAATTTTATACCTTTTGGATATAAATAGGTAATGTAGGCTATAAAAATGCTTAAAATACGATAATGAAATGATATTGAAATATTATGACAGTGAAATAATATTCTCGTTAATTAAAAAAAAAAAGAATGCAATTTTTTTTAAAAAACTTTTATGCAACTCTTCTATTCAAAATTTGTCAGTTAGAAAATTTTATTTTTGCTGCAACAAAATCATTAAAAAACTACTTACTCCAAGCTAAAACCACAGGCTTACTCGAAATTTGGAAAATGGAAAATCATAGAATGGCTACTGACACACGTAATCTAGAAAAGTATAAAGAGTTGAGAACTTTTATGAGAGCTTTTTTGAAAAGTTCTCTGACAGAGGAAAGTGATGCATATTATTAAACTGTGACAAAATTAAATATATTGCTGTTGTTTTAAAATAATTTTTCAATTTTATTTAAATATTTAATTAAGAAAAATTTGAAACATTTTTTTAAACTTCAAAACTAATTTATTAGGAAAATGCTTCTTAACCAACTCATCTAGTACAAATGTAAGTGTTATTCGGTATCGAAACTCTTCTTCAAAAAGCTATCTTTATAAAATTTCTGCTCGACTCTTTAGTCACTTTATAGAATGCCATCAATTCAAATAAATTTATAATTAGAGTAGATTTTATTCTTATTAATAATGTGGTAACATTCACTGCGCCGATTCACACATTCAAATTTCAATTCTATTTCATTCTGTCAATCAGAATAACTACGCATTAAAAATAACTTCTATGCCAAATTTAATATTCTTATTTAATGGTTTCAGAAGAATAGCAACTTTAGGTTTTTAGCTCATTTCATCATTTCAAATTTCAAAATTTTTAAAAGCCGTTCTTCGTGAGCATCACCATGTTAATAACTATACTGCTATATTTATTTTCTAGTCTCTTGTAGAAAACAGCTTCAGATAAATCGTGATTAGATGATTTTAGAGGACTTTCCCATCAATTCACCGTATAAAAATTTTAATAATAATTTAAAAAAAGAAAAAAAAACATTTTAAGCGAGCATGTAAGTCTTGAAAATGCAAAAGTGCCATGTTTTACATTTCTTGAGAAACCGTGATGAAACTGAAATTTTAGAATCTTCTTTCCGCATTTCACACCGTTACAATTCTAATTTATGAAAAAAAAAAAATCAAGTATTGCATTTGCACGTTAGAAGTAACATATACTTACTAATTTAAAGTTTTTATTTGAAATTTTTTTTTAAAGAAATCTTGATGAAACGCATTTTTTGGAAATGTTCTGTAAAAGGATATTTATTTATTTCTATTCTTTAAAATTCATATTTTTTAAAAATTCGATTTGGGTCAGCATTTGAGTACTAAACGTATTCTTCGGGCCAATAAAAGGCGCTATTTATCGATTATCTTCGGCCTCCGTCACATTTTTTGATATTTTTAGGGTTCCGTACTTAAAAGGTAAAAACGGAACCATCATAAGATCACTCCCGTGTCTGTCTGTCTGTCACAGCCATTTTACTCGTAAACTATGGAACGTGGAAAGTTCAAATTCCGGGAAGTAATAAAGACCATTGACCCACATATTTTCAAATTAATAAATATTCATAAATATATTTAATAAAAAAGTACAGGGGCGCTAATTATGCTACTTGAAAAAAAAATCTTTCTTTGTATATCATGTGGGGTATCCTGTGAAAGCTTTTGTAACGCTGAACTCAAAAATACATTCCTTTTAATTTTAGGTATTATATTTTCAAAGATATTGTTGAAAATGTAGTGCAAAAATGTGTTCTTCTCCATCCAATTCCGAATCTACTGAAACTAAAATTATGAAAAAATTAGAGGTAGTAGACGTTAATATAAACCTTGCCGGAAAATTATAGCGATTACCCTAGGTCACATAGTTTTTGAGTAATTAGCATTTTTCTGTTATACACAAATTTCGATTTATGGGCATTCGGAAAAATTGTTGAGCATCGCTGAATATACTTATCGTTTCAGAAGAATAAAAGCAATGTTGATAATGATTTTCGAAAAAAAATCATCGGTAATTAGCCGATGTTAACCCTTAAAGGTAAGGTCAGTTTGGACATTTACAAGGACAGGGGCGGCGTACTCTATGCCTAGTTAACAACTTTTAATGATATATATGTGTAATGTAATGTCCAGTAACAGTATAAAAGCAATAAACGTCAAATTGTTGAAAACATACTAATTTAAGGGGTCTCGGGACTCTAAAAAGTGGAAAAAATGAAAAAAAGACCATTTTCAACATTTAATGTCTTAAAATGTATATGATTTTAAAACACAATTTTAATTGGGATGAAAGATATAAGTATGTTCTTTCGTTTCATGTATTTAAAAAATTGCAAGATACAGAATTAGTATTTATAGGGGGCTCGAAACTGTTAGACATTTGTCGAACAAAAAATTGGCATAACAGATTACGCGCTGGATTACAAAATAAATATTCCAACTAGAATGAAAATTTTGGTGCTTACTTATACTTATGATTGTAAAAATTTCTCTGAACTTAAATAAATTTGTATTTAAAGAATTTTTATATTTTTAATGCAATGTTGCATTTAGCTAATACAAAATTTTGAAAATTTCAACAGTAAAATCACCTAAAAAAATATCTTTTTGAACAATGAAAAGCAAGTTTTAGGTTCAGTTTATACAGACTAGCGTGAAATATATGTTTTGAAAATTTCATGAAAAAATATTCAGAAGTTTTTGAGGTATTCTGCGCGTTATGCCCAAAAAACGCCATTTGGAAAATAATTACTTTAAAGTTTCGGAAACGCCGCTTCAGCTATTGAGCAAGTATAATTCTAAAAGCCAAAACTTCTGTTCTAATGGGATTTTCAAGGAAACAATTATATTTAAATATTCAGAAAAGATAGGAGTTTAACATCTAAAAAAATTAAAATTTGTTAAATTTTGAAGCTTTAAGAGTCCTGCGACCACTTAATCCTTTCCGGCACGGAGTATTTCTATTTATTAACTTATGAAATAATGAACTGACACCAGAATTTATAAACGAACTTATTAGAAAATGCGAACTTGCTTATTTTCACGTACATGATAAAAGGAAAATTTTAATTAAATATTCTTGGTGCCGTTTGTCTGCTTTGGAATTAAAATTAGGTGTCCGTTTTTTAAGGGCATCGCCCTCGAAAGATATAATTAGAATGAATCGCATAAATACTGTGGAATTCGCGATAGTTTGCATTGATTGTATCTCTCAATACGCCTCGAGTGATTTTAAAAGTAAATTAAACACATATCTGGAAAAACGTGGCACTGACTATGGCGGCGTTGCAACTCTGAGACCTCAATTCGAAGCGCGCTTAGCACAATGCCAAATTTAAACTTTGAACAAAGGTTTTGTTTTAGCTACACTGTAGAAATTAAAGTTATTACTACGCTGAATTTAGTTTCATGAAATGCCAAATGAAGTTTAGCTATGCACTGCTTCTATTGTCAGTACCGAATTAAATTCATCATAAACAGATTAGGATAATATTAAAAAAAGAGTTATACGAATAGCTATATTTGATATTATTTAGGTTCCATATCTCTTTGAACTTTCATGGTATACCCGATTACACTTTTCTAATATATATAGTTATACACAACCCTACGTTGTATAGTTTTTTACAAAGTCTTAGTATTCTTTTAGCAACTTTTTTTTTTTTTTTTTTTTTTTTTTTTTTTTTAATAATACAATTAGAAATTCATATATTTATTCTACGGAACCCTCTGTGCGCGAGTAATGCTCGCACTTGACCGTTTATTTTCTCACGTAAACAGTACTTATTTGTTATTTCTGGTCAAAAAATGGTTTTAGATGCGTAAAACGTGTCGAATTTCTCCCAAATTAGAGTTTAGACAGTGGCATATATTCTCAGAATATTAAATAGTCTATTCATCATGTTCAGTCATGAAATAAGGTTTTAAATTTTTGAATTCTATAGCAAGATATTTAGTGTCCAAAAATAATTAAATTAATTTTATATTAATTTTTAAATTTCATTTTAAATTTCATTTTTCAATTACTTTTCACTACAATTGAAAATGAAAAGAAAGATTCAAAATAAAGTTTGCCTGGTATGTCATATAAACCCTAATGTTCGAAAATAAGAGCGTCCCCCCACTTTTTCCCCCAGGACTACACCACTGCTTATTACCACTACAAAAACGGAAAGAAAACTTTTTTCTTCTTTCGTACTAGTTCATTGGATGGTCTTTTTTCGACTTCTGAAGAAAGAGTTTCGAAACGCGTTGCATTATCTTTTTTGTGTGTGTATGTGTGCGTTTAAGAAGTGTCTTTCTTTGGTATTGCAGTGTCCTTTGCGGAACTTTCCAACCCTGCTAACTCCATGGTGCAGCTGAAAGAAAACATTAACTGTTTACTTAACTCTAACGGCAACTGTCACTGCGTTACCTGAACTGAAATGAACTGATTCTTATTAGTACTTCTCGTGAGCTCGTGCTATGTTCAACGCACTTTTTCTCCAGCTCACTTACCCTGTATTCTCGTTGTGTAATTTTTATTTTTTGTATTAAATAATGTAACTAGTAGAAGGTTTAATCGTTCTTCTGACTACAAGTCCATCAACTTTAATACAATGTCTAACAGCTTCGTTTTATTAAGGTTAACAAGAATAAACGGCATGCAACGACAGTATTATGTAGTTATTATTTATTTATTTATTTATTTATTTTGAAAAATATTTAGAAAAATAATCCTGCCTAAATACAAAATTAAAATAGCTTGAGCGTTAAAGTTTAAAGGCAATACAAGTAACTTCCCCATTTAGTTTTTCCTGGCAATTTCAAGGAATATTTTTTTTTTTTTTAGTATTATTCATCTTGAATTCGACTGAACATATTGCTTTAAAATGGTTACTTCTTTTGATGACGCTCACTATAGCAATTGCATTTGTAAAAAAAAAAAGTTTAATGGACCGACATTTAAAAATATCAGACAATACTAAATGTAAAAGATGGGCAATGCCACTTAATCGGGTAACATGCGGGTATATTGTATATTTCTTTAATTAAAGTGAAAGCTACTGTTATATTAGAAGCATTGCGACCTATGATTTGTAGAAAGTTTTGTAAAGATCGTGATTTTTTCAAGAAAATATGAAAATACCCAGTTTTTGGGTATTTACCCCAGGCTTGGCTAAATACCCAAAAATAAATACCTACACGCTTAATATTTACCATTCCCACATCACTGGTTGGACCCCCTAGTAGTTTTTAATAGTTATAGTGTGGTGGAATTCAACCGGTTTCACACCTGTTCGGAAGAATTGGTACCTATTTTCTGCTGAGATTGGTGAACCGGCTGTTAAAATGAAAAGCGAAATAGTTGCAATGCGAAAATCACATTTCTTACACTCTTTAAACGTTCATCTGTGGAACAGCGTATTAAAGCACAAAAACGTGACATGTTCACATTTGTTTTATTTTGTGTATGCGTCCAAAATATCCACTTGATGATTGCAGTAAGTAGTGTTCCCATACACAAACTCGTGCAAAATATTAAATAATTAATCTGGATATCAAAATTAAAATTGTCCTTATTTTTATTAGGACCTGCCAAGCACATCATAAAAGGCAGCTCATAGTTGTACTGATGAAATGAGCAAAATAAATAAATAAATAAGATATATGTTATCCATTTTATTTTTAAAGTTTTGCAACTTGCACATTATCAATACTTTGTAAACTGACAAAATTGTAAAGTAACATGAAGCAAAATTTATTATTGAATAAACTCAAAATGATTAGAAATAAACCAAATAGTCAACATGATGGTAACCAAAATCCACGATATCCAAGCGGCACAAAACTAGAAATTTGCTTCCCTTAAAATACAGCCTCAATATTAATTAATAACCTTCTAAATTCTAAATTGTTCTTTTTTCTATCTGTTTGTATCTCCACTCGTATTATCTGCTCATCTTCACAGTTTGACGAAGATGCAGCGAGTCACTGTAAAAAAAAAAAAAAAAAAAAAAAAAAAAAAAGACTAAAGAAACGGAAATAGGAAACTAAAAACGGAACTAAATAGGAACTAAAAACGGAAGATGCTACGTGGGGACAAACACATTTACACGATCAATATATTAGAGGTAAATGCAAAAAGATCTCCTTGAAATTCTATTCAGAACAAAGAGTCCCTACACAAAAAACTGAATAATAGACGACAAGGAAATTTGACGAAGATGCTGTGTGGCAATCTAGATGCCAGTATTATTTCCGGTTTTTTACGGGAATTTTTACCCATAACTTACAGAAAAATTTCCGTTTTTAATCAGAAAAACGAAAAAATTTCTGTAATTTATGGGTAAAAATTCCCGTAAAAAACGGAAATAGTACTGGCGTCTAGATTGCCAGTATTATTTCCATTTTTCAGTCCGTTTTTTTTTTTTTTTTTTTTTTTAGATAGAAACATATTTACACGATCAATATATTAGAGGTAAATGCAAAAAGATCTCATTGAAATTCTATTCAGAACAAAGAATCCCCACACAAGAAACTGAATAATAGACGGGAGACGGCAATAAAGTTTGACAAAGATGCTACGGGTGGTGTAAATACAAACACATTTACACGATCAATATATTAGAGGTAAATACAAAAAGATCTCCTTGAAATTCTATTCCGAACAAAGAATCCCCACACAAGAAACTGAATAATAGACGGGAGACGGCAATAAAGTTTGACAAAGATGCTACGGGTGGTGTAAATACAAACACATTTACACGATCAATATATTAGAGGTAAATACAAAAAGATCTCCTTGAAATTCTATTCCGAACAAAGAATCCCCACACAAGAAACTGAATAATAGACGGGAGACGGCAATAAAGTTTGACAAAGATGCTACGGGTGGTGTAAATACAAACACATTTAAACGATCAATATATTAGAGGTAAATACAAAAAGATCTCCTTGAAATTCTATTCAGAACAAAGAGTCCCTACACAAAAAACTGAATAATAGACGACAAGAAAATTTGACGAAGATGCTGTGAGTGGTGTAAATTGAAACTTATTTGCGCGATCAATATATTAGAGGAAAATGCAAAAAGATCTCATTGATATTCTATTTAGAACAAAGAGTCCCTACAGAAGAAACTGAATAATAGACGACAATAAAATTTGACGAAGATGCAAAAAAATGGTGTAGATAGAAACTTATTTACACGATCAATATATTAGAGGTAAATGCAAAAAAATCTCATTGAGATTCTATTCAGAACAAAGAGTCCCTATACAAGAACGGGAATAATAGACGACAATAAAATTTGACGAAGATGCTGCGAGTAGTGTAGATAGAAACATATTTACACGATCAATATATTAGAGGTATATGCAAAAAGATTTCATTGAAATTCTATTCAGAACAAAGAGTCCCTGTGCAAGAAACTGAATAATAGACGACAATAAGACTAATGTACAGTCGTGGGAGAAAAAAAGTAAACACCCCCTACTAACTCCTCAATAAATTATCGTAGAAGAAAGTTACTGTACCGAACGATTGGAAATAAAGTCTACTTTTAAATGGTGTATATAAAATTTGCTTAGGGGGCCATCTACATATTAAAACGAATCGTAACTTAGTTTTTTTCAATAGCAGTACACAATTCTGACACTATAAATGAACTCTACACCCTTCAACTAGCTAAAAACAAATTTTTATGCAATTCGTACGATAAGTTTCCGAGAAATTTATTATTTTAAAACCAGCGTATTTTAAGGGCGTATCCAAATTGAAGTTCGGTAATCGATTGTTAACCAAGAGAGCCTTCTTCTTGATCAAGGCACCGTAAGCAGTCAGTGAAGCATGCTAGATTACGGGACAGCAGAAGAAACTTAAAAATATTTAGTCACTCCTATCATAGACGGCCCCTTAATGAACCATTTTGCCGTTTGTTAAGCATAATTTGAAAATTACTTGGAAGAAAAATGTGAAATTTTGGATTTCCATAAAGCAGGACTTAATAAATCTAAATCCATAAAAAAAATTGTAGGTTGCAATTCAAAATTTTTTCTAATATTAATTTCATAATTCATATCATAAAATTATAAAAATTTCAAATTCAACGTATTTATGTTTGGGTATATTAGTATTATTGCGACACAAAAAATTAGCACATTAGGAGCATAATTTCAGGAGATATAAATAAAAATATAAAAATTTAATTTAACATTAGAAGCACTAAATTTTGAATGTTTATAATTTTAAAACTTATCATTCAAATGGCTTGAAATTTGGTGTCTAAGCATAGTTTGAACCAAAAGATTTGAAATATTGCGTTAAAATTGGGTATTGCTATTGAAAAAAATTAAGTTTGGTTTCGTTTTAATATGTAGATGGCCTAAGCAAATTTTATATACATCATTTAATAGTAGACTTTATTTCCAATCGTTCGGTACCAGTAACTTTCGTCTACGATAATTTGTTAAGGAGTTAGTAGGGGGTGTTTACTTTTTTTTCCACGACTATACATATTTATTTATTTACAAAAGAAAATATGGAAAATTAGATACCGGAAAAAGTAGCAGAAACTATTTTATTTTTTTAAAAAAAAGGGGAAAATTTGTTTAGATAATACTAGATTGCAGAGTTAAAATTCAAGTTACCTATCTAAGCCTCTAAAGCTGATAGAGTTGTGATAATAGTAGAGCAAATGTTCACTGTTTTGCCTTAGGCTTCTTTCATTTATTTAATTAAGGTCGGAGCTGCTAATTTAATTCCCCTCCTGCTAGAAATCTCTGCATTTTGTCGCTTTTGGTGTATAAGATGATCTGTAACTAACAAAGTCTACGCTTGTTAGCTTTTTTCGTTTGATACATCCTCTTTTGTGTAACGTTCATCATTATTATCCTATAGCATTCACGATATAGGCATTAATTATACACTAGGGTGGAGCCAGAAAAATTATTTTTTGAAAATCAAAAACGGGTAGGTGCCAAAAGTTGCCTTTATACTAGTACATCATCTGCGTGCAATATTACCGCTGAAAAAAAATGGCTTGAGTCTGCGCTTTTTGTCCAAAAGTCGAAATTTTGGGTAAAATTTGACATTTTTTCAAAAATTAAAAAAAATTCTATAGAGATGGTTATTATTTAAAAGTGTTATTTAAACCTTTATTATTAATGTCTTAACATATTTAAACGATAAAACTATATCTTTGTTCTGTATAACTGGAACAAAACTGACAGCTTTTGGTGAGAAAAAGGCGTTTCCACTCTGTTGTGTCATACAACTAATTGTTATTTGGAATACAGCTCTTACGTAGTTGCTTTCAAATCTACCAGGGGGTATCACGTGGGAGTGGCTGCATTTCATGACACAACAGTGCATAGCTTGACCACCCTTTCATCTGAGCACAATGTTTTATTTATATATTGAATTGTGATTTTTTATCAGAGACTGACATAAGATTCCTATGTATCAACCTAATCCATCTCTTCTTTGTATCCACAGACGTTGGGTGCTGCTGTGACATTTCTTCACGTATATTTCTACCGCTTGTGTATGATAAGGTAAGCAGAGTAATGCAGTGGAATTAATGGAATCTATTCATCCCTCTAGTATCTTCACCAAAATTACATCCAGTTACTGCATAGTGATTGGGAGTTCCGTTCCTACAACATTTTACAACATTTAGTATTTCATCTTTGAGTATGCCACCATTTACTCTACCTCTTGAATTTTTTATATACTGATAAGCTTGTTGTTTAATGTGATGGCGATCGTCATCAAAATTGCAATAAGAATTTGCTCTTGATGTGAAAAGCTACCATTGTTCTAAATAAATTTTTTTAGTATTTGTTTTTTGCCGTTTTCTGTGATGTTTTGTAGTCGAGTAATTTCCCATAAGTTTTTAGATCAATTTTTTAGATGTGAATTTTATTTGGTGTAAGCCATCATGTGGCATAAACTTGGATTACATACTTTGTGAGTGAACCAGACTCTGATGGTTAATTAGTTCAGTTCTTATATAAGGGCGAATAATTTTATGCGCCGTTGTGGGCATCATGCGTAGGACAAGTTTCTTGTGATCCCATTCGCTAGTTCTTCTGAACAAAATCTTGATGAAATAACTCTATCAGGTATTTCTGGTATGTGCTGAGTACCCTTTTCTTGATTTCAGGAAATAATGTTTAAAAATTACTCTCTATGGCTTCAAAAATTGAAATAAGAAGGGAATAAGCACATGGACAAAGATTTTCCTATTGGTCCGGCGCATCCCTGTGGGTTAGAATCTAATTTTTGCCGACGATTTTATCTAATAAATGTTACAAAGGAAATTAACTGGACTTGGAGGAGACATGTGATCAATTGTAATGGTTCATTCTAAACATTCCCCTCGCAGAATGGATGACAACGACTAACAGAATTATCCGCCTTCAAATGAGCACTCACTGCCCATCAGAGTCTCTACGTTCACTCAAAAAGTACTATGTTATCCAAGTTTGGCTCCAGGATAGTTTACAAACCAATGTAATCCACAGCTAAAGAAGGGATCTAAAAACTCATGGGAAATTGGCTACACAAAAACAACTTGGATACTAAACAACACACAAAACGGAATAAGAAAAATACTTAAAAAAAAGATTATTTAGGACAATGGTTGGTTTGCATACACAGAGGAAATTCTTATTTCAATGCTCTCTGACGATTGTCATCACATTAAACAGCTAGCTGCTCAGCACATAATAGTCGAAAGATGAGAGTAAATGATGGCATACGCAAATCGGAAATATCGGCAATCAACTTTGAAGCGGATAATTACATAAATCTAACTCATTGGAAAAGTGTTGTGGTAACAGAACCTCTAATCAATATGCATTTATAGTGTGCAATCTTGATGAAGATAATAAAAAGCTGAATAGATTACATTAATATCATCCGCAATGCATTACGCTGTTTGTCTTCTTATACACAAACAGTAGAAAAATACGTAAATGAGATCACAGCAGCAGCATTCAAAGTCTGTGGATCCAAAGATTGGATGTACCAGGTTGATATATAGAAAACTTATGCCAGCCTTTGATACAAAATCACAATTCAATGTATAAATAAAAAATTGAGTTCAGATGGTAGGGTGGTCGAGCTATGCACTATTGTGACATGAAATGCAGCCACCTCCACGTGGTACCTCCTGGGTAGTTTTGAAAGCAACTATGTAAGAGCTGTATTCCAAACAACAATTAGTTCTATGACACAACAGAGTGGAAACGCCTTTTTTTCACCAAAAGTTGTCAGTTTTGTTCCAGTTATACAGAACAAAGATATAGTTTTTTCGTTTAAATATGTTAAGTCATTAATAATAAAGGTTTAAATAACACTTTTAAATAATAACCATCTCTATAGAATTTTTTTTTAATTTTTGAAAAAATGTCAAATTTTACCCAAAATTTCGACTTTTGGACCAAAAGCGCAGACTCAAGCCATTTTTTTTCAGCGGTAATATTGCACACAGATGATGTACTAGTATAAAGGCAACTTTTGGCACCTACCCGTTTTTGATTTTCAAAAAATAATTTTTTTCGCTCCACCCTATTATACACATAATAAATAATCTGCAGTGGATAATTTTGCAACCAAAGTTTTTATAATTTTCAGTGAATTCAAATTAATTCCTCAACTAATGACAATTCAACGTTCTGGCAAATTGAATTGTTTTTTGTTGTTTTTTTCCTTCTTTGAAAGAAAAGAGGTCGGCGATCCGATTTGATATACGAAATGTGAGAATTTTTCAAAACGGAGCACGGTTTATTCCTAAAAAGTCTTCAAATAATTGCTACATAAAATTGATTATTTTTTTTGATAATTTTAAAAGTTCCTATATTTTGATTTCCTTATTTTCAGTTTAACAATAAATTGTTTTTGTTTTAATCAGACTTGAATTATCTTTTATGAGCTGCATGCTAATTTCGTTGAATTTTTTTAATGTATGTTTCAGATAGACAGATTTAGATTCAGATTCTTGTTTTGAAATACACCCAATTACCCAATTTTTTTTTTTTAATATGGAACATTTTGTATGAAATTCAAACAGAGTAGCAAAAAAGGGATATATATATATATGTGTGTGTGTGTGTATAATACCTGCTGACGTCAATTTGCGAATGGCAACACTTCACGATAGAATTTCGGTTTTGCAATTTTCACTACAGCAATTTTTTAATCTTCTAATGATCGTACATTTTCAATTCTTAGACCGTCGTATAGGGGGAAAAATCTGCTTTCAAATGCAATTTGTTTAAAAACTATACATCAATTGACAGATTTCTTATGCTTTTTTAAATAATTTTCAAGCATGAATTTTTTTAATTGATCTTTATCACGTGCCGGCTCCACTACATAATAATAATAAGCATTTTGCACATAAAGAAATAAAAATTGTTCAGCATTTATTTCTAACTATTTTACTATAACGAAATTAAAACTTCCTCTATAAATAAATAAAACAATAACATTTTTAAAAAGCAAAAATTTAACATATGGGTAATGGAACAATTTAGATTTTTACACAGCCAAATAGGAAAAAAAAAACTTTCAAATGAAATTTGTTTGCTAACTGAATCTCAGTTTACTTAGTGTCTATGGTTTTAAAAATAATTTTGAAGCATAAAATATTTTTAAATTTATCTCTATCGCGTAGATCTCGATTAAGAAAACTTAATCCGTTTGCCTTAAAACAAATCATTTAAAAAAATCAAAACTTCCTCTATAAATAAATAAATAAAACACAACTTTAACATACATATAACTGAACTACGCGCTTAAACCACTAAAATGATCAGAATCAAAAAGGCTGCCGTAAGTAGCAAAATATTGAGCTAAAAATTCTTAGCATGCAGTTAAATACGAAAATATTGGTTTTGATAAATTTCAAAACTTTATATGATTGCATAATTGATTTTTTTTTTCATATAAAATGCTTTTTTGGTGTTAGTGACCAGTCTAAAAGTGTATACTGCATTGTAAAAATAAAAATTTATCAGTAAAAAATAAATAAATAAATAAAAATAAATGGTTTTTACCAATATTCTGCAGCCCGGGAAGACCGGGTTCGATCCCCTAGTACAGCAAACTTTGTCTAAGGCGAAATCGATAGCGACCAAGAAAATTTTCTGCAGTAGACAATATTCCGCCTTAGACAAATTTTACTCTATGTCTATAGATTCGCAGGGACGTGAAAATCTCTCCGAGTTAGACAGATTCCCGTCTTACACAGAGTCCGCCTTAAAGAGAGTTTACTGTATACATAAAATACAAATGCTGATTTCGTTCCGGCTGCTTATAACTTGAGTTCTGCAAAATGGATTTTAATGGGATTTGCACTGTTATTTTTTTAAGGAAGGTTTTAGCATATAATATATCGTTATACGTCGCTTCGTTATAGAATTATGGGGAAAGCTCTATAATCAGATAAACCCATAATGAATGATTAGCCTTTATTAAAAGTTGTTCTGGATGGATTTCTGTGGGACTTGCATTGTTAGTTGGGTAATTTTGCAGGGGTGGTTGTAATATATTATAATTAACCACTGCAACAGGTTAAAAGGGCCAAGATAGTGAAGCAAAATGTTCACTTCATGGGCGTCAGAGAGAACACTAAACACGGTGTTATGAATGCCGAAACTATAGAATAAGAATAGAATAGAAGTTCCCAAACTAGAGGTCGCGTGCGATGATTTGGTGCGTCCGGAAACGATAGTGAGGTCTTGGAAAAATATGTAATTAATTTTGTCTTCCACAAAAATGTATAAAATGAACACATTTCAGCTTTAAAGAAAGACGTTGTGAAAAACAAAATCGATAAATTAACTGTGTAGTAAAAGGGTATGTTTTATTATACTCCGTGTAGAGAGCAGTTTGAGACTAAAATTTTAAAAGTTTCAATCACAGTACAGGTACAGATTCTGACGACGTTGGTGAATAAAAAAAGAAAAACTTCACTTTTAAACAACATTTTTTTTTTATGATGCAGTCATTAATAAATGTATTTTTTCTGATATAATGAAAGAAGGATTTGCACATTAGTAGTATTATCGAATATTCAGAATTCGTAAGACTCGAGGGAAGAATACCAGATTTTTCGTATATTATTTGTCTTATTTAAAGAAAAAAAATATGTGTTAAAATACGGCGACCATTTCTTTACGAAAATTCTGCTATTTAAACCTCTTAAATTCCCTGAATCCCACGAACCCTGTTATTGTTCTCGTGTTTTATGTTTTGTGCCACTTCAACCTTCTCTGTAAGGATAGATTATTACAAAAACGCTCTATATTCTTACACAAAAAAAGAGGGTATATGGGGTGTAACAAAAAGAGAGGGCACTATAGGCAGAGGGTATATGCAAGAAAATATAACGCTATGACTTTCTTGAGAAACAGAGGGTATACGGGGTTTTCCAAACAAAAATAAAAATAAAAAGAAATACAACCTATATCACCGTATACCATCCACTACAGCCATGGCTCGTGAAATAATTTGAAAATTTTTGAGATGGGTCGCGTAACAATTAAATTTGAGAACAACTCCAGCTGTTCCCAAATAACTATGGGTTGCAAACCACCAGTGGGTCAGAGGTAATCTTTTGATGGCTCGAGGAATGGTCGATCAGTTCTTCAAAAATTTAGTGTTAATTGTATTTGCTGTAAAAATATAATAAACACATGGAAAGGGAAAAATCGTGAAGAAATAGTGATAAGCGATTTCGAGAAAAAACAATGATTTTTCAAAATGATGTGTTAGTCCAAGAGCCGGCAGCACAAAAACCTGTGTTATCAAGCACAAGGAAAAAAACCTTTATTTTATGGAAGAGTAGAAGTAGGGGAATCTAATGATCCATGTCTGCCGGAAGTGAAGTGGAGCATAAGCCAAAAATTAATACCACTAGTGGTTGATTCGTAGGTTTATCATTGTGTTTGTCCTACAAACAAAGATATGAAAACATGGAGGACTGGCAGCAGGAAAACACAATGATAAACCTACGAGTCAACCACTGGTGGTATTAATTTTTGGCTTATGCACCGCTTCACTTCCGCCAGACATAGATCATAAGATTACCCTACTTTTACTCTTCCATAAAATAAAGGTTTTTTTCTTGTGCTTGATAACATAGGTTTTTGGTCTGTCAATTCTTGGACTATGTAGAGAACCACCCAATGTTAAAATGAACTAGTCGGATATGCCAGTCCCAAAACTTTCTTCTTTCTCATCCATCTTAATATTTCAAAAAGTTGTTACACATAGTAATACTTTAGTCTTCATTCCTTCAATATTTCATCAATTTTGATTTTCATCTAAAGTTTCCTGCTTCATTTTACTAATCGGAGTAAAAACGAGTTAATCTCAAACATAATATTTAATAAAGTAAATATTTTTTGTTATGTTGTTGTACATCAGCTGCTTGAGAATCGTCGGGTTAGCTGGATGCGAATTGCCCGTCGCTGTATGAACCAGCCGGTGTACAATGGAACTATGAAAAATCAAGAAAAATTGCAATTACAGCGCTCCCTTCAGGCGGATTGTTACCAAATTCACGTGGGTCCTACTGGTCATAGTCAAAAACATACACATAACATTTGGTTTATTTCAATACATAACTTCATACACTTTTCGATGGTACAATTATGAAAAGGGCACAAAAATCGCTATTACAGCGGCCCCTTACGGCGGAATATTTTCAAATTCAAGGGGGACCTGCAGGCCATAGCTAAAAATATACAAAAAAAAATTGGTTCAATTCTACGCATAATGTCATGCATTTTCCGATGATACAATAATAAAAAAGGCACAAAAATCGCTATTAAACCGCCCTCTGCGACGGAATATTTCCAAATACAATGAGGACCTGCTGACCATAGCTGAAAACATACACAAAAAAATTGGTTCAATTCCATGCATAACTTCATACACTTTTCGATTATACAAAGAGGACACGCGGAAATACGGACATAGGACGGACGGACAGACATTTTGTATAAACATTTTTTTTTTTCGGGATCTCTGACCCCTGAAACATGTAGATCCCTCGAAAACCGGAAGTCGAAAAAAATCTCGATTACAATACTTTCTTCTTTAGAAAGAAGAAAGTAAAAAGTTTTAACCTTGATATTGACTCTCTGATACTGGTGCCAAATAATTTTATAAAATCGCAATAACTTTCTAACTGTGTATTGTAAATACTATATTTAATAATAAACATATTTTTCCATGCAAGGTAAAAAATAGGTTATGCGTATGATTAGGTATATCAAATTATTATTATTATTATTATTATGCTTGTTCAGATTAGGAATACCTATTAAGGTTTTCATGTATATGCTTTATACGAAAGCTCGCCTTTTTCATTGGATAGATTATACAAAAACCTTTATATACCTATATGTTAGATAAGTCACGAAAAAATTTCAAACATTAACACTAGAAAAGTCAGAAATTTTACTCAAGTTTTATAAAAATACTAGCTGATCCGCCCGGCGTTGCCCGGGCCCGTATAATATTCTTAAATGAATCTGAAATTTTTATCGCAGGTCCATACAGAGGGGGGGGGGGGGGGGGAGGAGACGGTACAAATTACCAGTGACCGACTCTTGTTCAGTTCCAAAGTTGTGTAAAGGCACAGATTAAGTTTTTAATTTTTATATGTCTCATACTATAAACTTTTTTATTCCAAATTAATTTTTGAATTCAATTAAAATTTAATTATATTTTCAATAATTTAATTTTTTATTTAAAATCATTAGATGAAAAAGCAATTTCAAATACAACATAAACTGCAATACTGAAAAAGAAATAATAAAATAGTAAGCAAATAATACTATATAGATTTTTTTAAGTACCTTCCAACAAATTTATTTTCTAGTAGAGTAAAGCCTGTTTGTAACAGAATCCTGCGATAAACAAAAAAAAAAAGGTTCCAGCTTCCCTCTCCCCCCCAAAAATGCTATTA
Source organism: Maratus speciosus (assembly GCA_963932465.1). NCBI lineage: Eukaryota > Metazoa > Arthropoda > Arachnida > Araneae > Salticidae > Maratus > Maratus speciosus. The sequence goes on from OZ010793.1 coordinate 166,850,401, forward strand.
TGCTTTGTTCAATTTAAATACCTGCATAAAACGGAATTCATCATTGATCGTTTTCGTTTCCGTCTAAGCAGGTTTTATTGCATCTTGCTTCTGATGGGCTCGTAATAATATTCTTAAATGAACCTGAAATTACAGGGGGGGGGGGGGGGGGGGTAGAGACACAGGAACGTTTAAATCAGTAATTTGGATTTCAGAAGCAACGCGTGCATGCTACGGTTATTAAGCCTATTTTGGCGATCGCTTATGCTCTGTGTTCTCGATCGAATCTATTTCTATTTTCTCTTCTTAATTCGGCTTTTTCTTAACTTTCAAGCATTCGCTGAGATCTTTTACGCGCATGTCAAATAATATTTTGAAGCTACATAATTGCAGAGTAAGAGAAAGAGTTTGCAGCGAAAGAACGAAAAGTAAATAAATCCGATCGCCCTAAATCCTGCCAAAGGACTTTTACACAATAACCAATGAGATGCGTTTCTCGGGCATTGCCATTAAACAATAACCAATAATCTCGATTTCTGTGCCACGTACGTTAGCAAAATATATATATAGATTTCACAGAAGAATTTTATTTTTAATTGTTAAATTTATTTATTCACATTTTTTTTGTTTTTTTTTGTCCAAAACTGCATATATATTAAGCGTACAATGTTAATGCTGAAATCTGCTGTAAATTGACACAGCTGCGCCATCTTGTGGACGGGGTTGATAATGCAAAAACGCGGGTTTTTAGTATGACGTCATATATGACAGAATATTTACTACCTGCGCATCTCTTGCGCATATTTTCTGAATTAATACTCACTTATAGAAGATGAATCTTGTTTACCAGTTTTATTGCAAAATATTTTTGTTACAGTTTGTTTTGGTAAAATATATGAACATTTAAAAAAAAAAAATAGTCACAATATCATTTTAATTTCGGGAAAAAAAGCACTAATGCTACGAAAACATTATTGCCTTTTTCCATGAAACTAAAATGACATTGCGACTATTTTTTAAATGCACATATTTTTATCAAAACAAGCTGTAACAAAAACATTTTGCAACAAATATGGTAAACAAGATTCATCTTCCATAAGCGAGTAAGGATTTGAAATTCATGATTGAATTTTTAACAAGGATTCTCTAAAAGGCTTTGTCTGTTTCAAAATAAATAAATAAATAAATAAATAAATAAAATAAAAAATAAAATAAAATAAAATCTAATCTAGCGATTTTAGTATAATTATTGAAGCTATTGTCTAGAATCGAAAAATATTTAAAGAAATAAATGAACAATACTTGCTTGTTTAATAGTATAACATGTAATACATGCATTTTAAATTAAAGTGATTCCGAATATAAAATAAAATGAGTTTTAAATTAAATGAATGAAATATTTGTTAGTTAAATAACATAAGTGCAATACGTTCAAGAGAATACTGGGAACTTATCGTCTGCAAAAAAGACTTAAAATTGAATATTTTATTTATAATTAAGTTCTATACATATTCTAAACATTCATAAACGTTGTATTTTCATCGGGAGTACAACCGGGTATATCATTTTTTTTATAACTTTAGCACTTTTGACTAGAAAATGAGACTACAAAATTCTATCTTACATATTAACTACTAATTTTTATGCGTCATTTTTCATTACATTAAAACAAACCTAATTAAAATCGAGCGTATTTAAATCAGCAACATTTGATATATTAAATAATATTTTATCTTTTATAATAAATTAAAATAAAAACAGGTAACTAACTTCTTTTACTCTATGAAAAGGACAGAGACGAATTCCATCAGTAAAAGAATTTCCTTACAATTTCGAAAACTACAGCTATTAGATGGCCCATTTTGCCATTTTAACAAATAATATTAGTTCTAAAAAGAACTGTTTTTATTTAAATAATTATCTATAATAAATAAATTAAATATTCCCGAATAAAAATTAATAGAATATTCTATATTGTCAGAATATAAATATTACAAACGAATGAAAAGACGGCGTTTTACGCTTGCGTAGTTATTTCATAGATGCACTATTACTAGATTATCCACAAAGATGAAAACAGTTAGATATATTCCTGTAGTTCAACCCCGTCCGCTACGTAGCGTGTAACCTTGATTGATATGACCTCGTCTTTAATCTTGCGGTTACCTCTCCCATTTAAGATAGGACGCTTACTTTATATTCTGCTTTGTTTTTGTCTTTTAAACTTATTTTATAAAGAAATTTCTGGTTTGAACCGAAATATATTCATATGGTAGGGGTCAAACTGACCCTCACGGTCCTCCTAGTGTTAAGATCGGTCATGAGTCGTATAACTATAAAGTTTGAGAATCGCTGAGAACAAGTTCATTATTGAATATTTAACCTAAAAGTACAGATTTCGCGGATAATACTTTTAAAATGATTTCGAAATTTGAGAAGAACAATGCAATTACATACTTACAAAATACACTACTTACGAAGTGACTTTCTTTGTTCTAAAAACTGTTGGATTACTTAGGTTTAAAATGTAGATAAAGATCAGGTTTATGATAAGACGACAATGAAAGAAAATATATACACAATCAATACAATCTGAGGTTTTATTATTTTTTTTAGTTAATTTAGTGTATATTTATTTATTCAGAGTCAGTAATTAACTATTGAAAATACTTCGAAAATTCTTTTCAATCACCATTAGATCAGAAATTTTGGAATGGTAGAAAATATTTCACAATAAACTTTCGTAGAACGCAGTTTTTTGCCTAATAAAATGTTTGTTCACGGGTGACTGAAAATGTTTTATCTGTCAACAAGTAAAATCGGAGTTATGGTGAAGGTAAGTCATGATGTGATCTGAGACGAATTTCTGTCAAGTTTTTAATGGGAGAGTGGACGTTCAAAACCAATTTTTTCATTTTCCATTCAATTGTACGGAAATTTTGCACACATAATAATTCATACATTTTCTAAGTAAATTAATGAATTTTATTAAAAAATGTGTGTAATTAATAAAACTATGTTAATCAATTTCTCCAATTAAAAATGCTTCAAGCACATTAAACTTGGCTTTAGGAACCTAGTGTTTTGTTAAATGGTAATATTGCAACAAAAGTTGGTATGCGTTTTAAAATTACCCTAGTATATTGAGAAAAAATAATAATAAACTTCCAATATTTACACTTTTTCTTGAAATTTCACATAAAAAACTTATATAACTACAAAATTTTCCTTTTATATACACTAATGCATGCATATTAATAGTACTAAGTTTTGAAATATAGCATATTGCAAAGAATAATACTTAATATTATGAAGATTGTATAAAAAGTAAGACACGTGCGACAGTTTGAAAATAGTAACACAACGAAATTTCTTATTTTGAGAAAACACGATAGTAGTAGGGAAAAGGGTGTTCGATTCCGGAGGTGGGAGGTGAGAGGACGAGGAAATCGTACTATAGTACGAGAGGGTTTGAGAAGAGTATAAAGATATGTTTAATGATAATCTGATAGTGAGATAAGAGTAAAGTGTGGAAAGATCATGCTATAGTAGGATAGTATTAGTTTAGTTTCAAATGTAAGAAGCCGATTATCCTTGTAGATCATACTATACTATGATAGGGTAGGAGGGGACTAAATTTTTAGACGAGACTTAATTTTTCTTAGCATCTTAGAGTTTAAATGAATGTCCATATAAGGTAATGTTATACTATAACATAAGAGTCTAGGTCTTTTTGAGAGAATTTATGAGGAAGCTTATTTATCTTTTGAATCGAATTAGGGTTTGAATATGAAACGGAATGGAAAATACTAGGTAGCGCCCTCTATCGGCAGAAAATGGAAAGTATTGTAATTAGGTTTTTATAAGAGAGAGAGTAGAGTATAGAAGGAGGAGTTAAAAGAATCTTCTGTGAACTGCAAAGCTCGCTTCTTTCTTCTCTGGTGTCCAATCTGAAAAATATAAAAAAAAAAACGAATTCTTTGCACTGGCTATGGGTCCCCCGACACATATTTAAAAAGTAATATATGTCCTATTATCTGCTCAAAGGCAGGGGTATCATGAACGCCACTTCACTGGCAGCAGCCCAAAATGTGCAAAATCTACATTTTTAAATTAGTATAGTTTTAAAAAAAATGTATATATACAGGTGTTCATGAGATAAAAACTTTTCACATATGTTTCGGAATGTCTTTATGGCCATACGCTAAGCTTGTAATTCCATCCGACAACAAAAATCTTTTGTCGTCGAACGGAGAACGGTATTTTTTATTTTGGTTGGTGTACAACTTGTGGTTTTTTTTTTTTTTTTTTGTAAAAATTTTATATTGATCGCATAGCTTCCTTGTCTCTTCAAAATGCAATCGACATAAACTTGATGCTTTAGACGGTCCTGGACGACGTGTTTAGATATGCCTTTAGCGCGCTTTTTCTCACCGGTAGAAGATTTTATCGAATACATTAGGTTAAACTCTTAGTGTCGGTGTATAATACGGTAGAATTTTTCTGATAGATTTCTTTTATATGAGTGTGGTGAAATGCGTACATGAGAACTTTCGGATGCTCTAAAATTGTGAAACCCACATAGATAGGTCAGTTCATTATGTGAAATTGCTCATTCCGGATTCCGCCTGTGGCCGATGAACTTTCATAATCGATTTAGAGTATGAATGGAAACAAGACGATAAACTGATACTACAACATAGACGGGGTACGCCTTTTCGAGAAGAAGTATGAAAGGGCTAAATTTTTAGAGGTTCAAAAGTCACTTTTTTAAAATAACTGCTATGCTGTCCAATGTCCAGACTGCCTCCCCAACGCATACTTGCATACTTTTAAACACTATCTTTCACAAACATTCGATAAGTAATCAGCTTTTTCAACACAAACTAATTAATATATAATTAATGATAGCCACTGACTTTAGGGGAAATTATTTCGCAAGTACACGAATTTAAGTTTTAAGAAAGAAGATTTTTCAACACTCCAATTGAATTAATTATGTACATTACTTTTTAACATACCATTTTAATTTAAATATATTATTTAGTCACTATCCCACATATTTTTTCAAAGAAAAAGTTTTATAAACATCAAAGAAATATCTCGTATTTTAATTAACTTAATTATTGATTGTAAACCATTTTCCATGTTTATGTAAATAAGTTCTTTGTAAAGTATACAAAGTTTATTTTAAAGGTCATTAAAAAAAAGCCTTCCAATTTATTCTTGATTTAATTAAATTTCTATCACAAATGTTTAACTTATATACAATAGATATTATTGAAAAGTCTTTGTCAAAGTCTAATACTAGTGACTTTTCTAAATTAACGATTTAAAAATGCTTTATTCATACAGAAATAATTTTACTTTAGAACTGTTATTCAAAACTTTTATGCACAGAGTCATGATTTCCTTGTATATCAATAACAAATGTTATGTACACTGAATTATATACTTCCAATTCAAGTGAAAATTCCTAAAAACTGTATACATACAAGTATGTTAAATAGAAAAATTTGAAAATACAACTGACTAATAATATAAAATACTAAATACTTGAACTACTAAACCATGAAAATTAATTAAAACGAACTAACAGACCATCTACATTTTAAAAATACATACAATATATCAGTAAATTTTAAATGCGCTATTACTATCCTGCATTAAACATGACGATAAATAGTAATTTTAAACTAAATAATGAAAACTAATTAAAATGAACTAACTAATCATCTACCTTTTAAAAATATATAAATTACTAAAAAGAAAAAAAATATAATACATCAAATTTTGTCTAAGTAATTGTAAAATATTTAAAAAACAGCTAATAATATTTACTAAGTATTCAACTAATATTATACTAAAAGGAAAAAATAAATATCATATTTCAAATTTTGTTTAAGTAATTGAAAAACATTTAATAATATTTCTACATAATATTTACTAAGCATTCACATAATATTACAGTAAAAAGAAAAAATAAATATCATATTTCGAATTTTGTCTAAGTAATTGTAAAATATTGAATAATAGTTACTAGGTATTCAACTAATATTGTACTATAAAAGGAAAAATAAATATCATATTTCAAATTTTGTCTAAGTAATTATAGCAAAATATTTAAAAAACATCATTTAATAATATTTTTACATAACAACTACTCAACAATCATATAAGTTATCATGAAATATTCATAAATTATACTAAAAAGAAAAAATAAATATCATATTTCAAATTTTGTCTAAGTAATTATCGCAAAATATTTAAAAAAACATCATTTAATAATATTTTTACATAACAACTACTCAACAATCATATAAGTTATCATGAAATATTCATAAATTATACTAAAAAGAAAAAATAAATATCATATTTCAAATTTTGTCTAAGTAATTATCGCAAAATATTTAAAAAAACATCATTTAATAATATTTTTACATAACAACCACTCAATAATCATGTAAGTTATCACGAAATATTTATAAATTATACTAATAAAAAAGAAAAGTGCCCAGCTAAACTGATGACATTGAGCTCACAGACTATTCACACTAATTGTATATTATACTCTTATTTTAAAGAATAATGCCCCTCAAAAAAATAAGTGAAGGGGAATTAGCCCCCGTTTCCCCTTTTATACTTAACCAGTGAACCTCCAAATCTAATCAGGGAAGCTCCTTATCATAATAAACCGGTATACCAAACTTGGAGCAAATCGAATAACCTTGCAAAAAAAACAAAAAAAAAAAACATTTATCTAAATTAAGGGGGTGGACTAACCCCCCTTTATCCTTAACCAATTAATCGCCAAAACGAATCAGGGAAGCTCCTTAACATAATAAACCGGTCTACCAACTTCGGAGCACATCGAATCATTCTGCATGAAAAACCCATTTATCTAAATTAAGAGGGGCGGGCTAACCTCCCTTTTCCCCCTTTACCCTTAACCAATGAACCCCAAAACTAATCAGGGAAGTTCCTTAACATAATAAACCGGTATACCAAATTCGGAGCAAATCGAATGATTCTGCATGAAAAACCCATTTATCTGAATTAAGGGGGGGGGGGACTAACCCCCCTTTTCCCCCTTTATCCTTAACCAATGAACCCCCAAAACTAATCAGGGAAGTTCCTTAACATAATAAACCGGTATACCAAATTCGGAGCAAATTGAATGACTCTGCATGAAAAACCCATTTATCTGAATTAAGGGGTGTGGACTAACTCCGTTTTTCCCCCCTTTACCCTTAACCAATGAACCCCCAAAACTAATCAGGAAAGTTCCTTAACATAATAAACCGCTATACCAAATTGGGAGCAAATCGAATCATTCTGCATGAAAAACACATTTATCTGAATTAAGGGGGGTGGACTAACCCCGTTTTTCCCCCTTTATCCTTAACCAATGAACTCCCAAAACTAATCAGGGAAGTTCCTTAACATAATAAACCGGTATACCAAATTCGGAGCAGATCGAATCATTCTGCATGAAAAACCCATTTATCTGAATTAAGGGGGTGGGGTGTGGACTAACCCCGTTTTTCCCCCTTTATCCTTAACCAATGAACTCCAAAAACTAATCAGGGAAGCGTTTTATCACAGTGAACCTAGGAAAAAATTTTGAAGCAAATCGGATGTTTCTATCAAGAGTTATCGCGTTACGTACATACGTACGTACGTACATACATACATACATACATACATACATACATACATACATACATACATACATACATACAGAACGGGCGGGCACATTAGCTCTCAGGCTTTGATAGCCTGTGAGCTAAAAAGGAAAAATAAGTATCATATTTCAAATTTTGTCTAAGTAATTGCAAAATATTAAATAATAGTTACTACGTATTCAACTAATATTATACTAAAAGGAAAAAATAAATATCATATTTCAAATTTTGCTTAAGTAATTGCAAAACATTTAATAATATTTCTACATAATATTTACTAAGTATTCATATAACATTTTACTAAAAACTGTATTCAATTAAGTAAACAATTACTAAGTATTCATATAATACTATACTAAAAAAGAAAAATGTATAAAATTTCAAATTTTCTCTAAGTAATGGTGTTCAATTAAATAGTATTTACTTATCATTCACCCTGTATATAAAAACTGTTACCTTGTGTTACCACACAATTCTTCAAAAAGGGATAAAACCACCATTCAAAATGAATTGTTTAAAATATTAAAATAAAGTATATTGCTATAGTCTTTAGTCTATGTATTTATTTTTTCAAAGTGATAGAGTATGGTACCCCTTTTACAACTTTTAATGGAATGTTATAATTTGTACGTGTATAACTAAAGAAATAAACAATCATATAATAATTAAAAATATATAGCATGTCTATAAAATATCAAACTAAAAATCTTAATACTATGATTCATACTTTTCAAAAATTAAAAGAGTTAATACTATTCCTCAAAAAAGAATAAAACCATTAACATTATATATATCATCCCAATATCATTCACCCTGTATATAAAACTGTTACCTTGTATCACACAATCCTTCAAAAAAGGATAAAACCATTATTCAAAAGGAATTCTTTAAAATTAACTATATTGCTGTACTCTTTAATCTACGTGTTTATTTTTTCAAAGTGATAGAGTATGATAGCACTACTACAACTTTTAATGGAATGCTATAATTTGTACCTGTATAACTAAAGAAATAAACAATCCTATAATAATAAAAAAAATGTATAACATATCCATAAAATACCATACTAAACATTTTAATACTATGATTCATACTTTTAAAAAATTAAAAAAGTTAATACTATTCTTCAAAAATGAGTAAAACCATTACCGTAATGTATATCATATCAATCAATTAATCAATCAATCATATCTATCAGTCATATCAATCAATCATATCATTACTAATATGTATGATTATTTTTCTATATCTTTTAGAAGTTTTAATAGAGTGTTAGCGTATAATTTGCATATGTATAACTTAAGAAATCAACAATTCTTTAATAATTAAAAAATATAACACAAGTTTAAAATATTAAACTAATAATCTTATACTATAATTTATACTTTTTAAAATTTAAAAGTTAAAAAAAGCTTTATAAAATTTAAAAATTAAAACTTTGAAAAAAGAAATAAAAAACTTTATAAAATTTAAAAATTAAAACTTTGAAAAAAGAAAAAAAACTTTATAAAATTTAAAAATTAAAATTTTCAAAAAATAAATAAATAAATAAATAAATATCTTAAGGGAAAAAAATTAAAAAGTTTAGAAAATTAAAAAATTAAAACTTTGAAAAAAAAATTAAAAAATTAAGTCATCAAAATTAAAATAACATTTAAAAAAGAAATTTATAAATTAAGTTTGCAAAAGCGAGTTTACCTGTCTGTACATGTACACGACTTTCAATATGTTATAGTTTAATAATATATATCTTCTTTTTTATCGTATAAAAGCATTAGATTAATATATATATATATATATATACATTGATAAAAATATTTGTAAGTAAAAAGAAAAAAAGAAAAAAAGTTATAATTAAAATAAAAAAAATAAATAAAAAAGTTTTTCGAAATTTAAAAAATAAAAATTTAGTTTTAAAAATATTAAAAAGTAATTTTTAAAATTTAAAAATTTTCAAAAATGTTTTTAAAAAGTTCAATTAGATTTCAAATAAAAGTATTCAATCATATCAATCAATCAATCAACCAATCAAGATTTCAAATACAACTAATCAATCAATCATATTAATTCAAATTCAAGTCAATTCAAGTATTACAAGTTAGTAGAAAAAATTACAATTTATCAAAAGTGAGTTTGCGTATCTATCTGTACATAAGACTTTAAAACTTTCACTGTGTTTTCGTTTAGTATATATGTATGTAACTTTCACAATGCTTTAGTTAAATAATTATAAATCTTCTTTATGTTATCATCGTACCCTCATTATATCCTATAGTTATACTCTTCGAAACGTTAAAAGTAATATATTAATAAGTTCTTCAGTTTAAAAAATTAAAAATATTTAAAAAATTAACTTAATAAAGTATTCAAAAATACTATAAGATATCAAAAATTTGATATATGCATACCAAAAAATAATAAACTAAGAAAAGAAACTTTTAACTTATCGCATTGGAGATAATGACTTAATTGACATTACGTGCCCCCCCTTCATACCTTCTGAATGATCTATCTATAATCAGGTTGTATTATCAGTCATGTGATCTAACTAATATGAGTTATTAACAAGACACTAATCCTTTTCATTTCACTCTGCGGATATTTTCTTCAAAGTCTATTATTTTGTGAAAATCTTAAGTAACATGATATTATATATTTGCAAACAAAATCCTATTAAATATTATTCTAAATCTAGTGAACAGAGATTGATTTTTATACTGCTAAAGTATAATCATTGATTGTTTAACTGGATAATAATATTTTTAGAAGTAACTTAAATTTCTTATAAAAGCGAAGGTTTTTATTACATCATTCATAGAATTCAAGTATGAGTATTAATCAAGTTTTATATATTATGATATACTTTACCATCCCTATACCAACATTACCAAACTTTTAATACATCTATACTTAAACATTCATATAAAGGCAACAAATTATATATTCATATAACATATTATTATTCGATATATACATATCGAAAAATAGTGGAACTTACCATACTCAGAGTCAGAAAAGAAATACTTAGTTTATCGCATTTCAGATCATGACGTAATCGATAAGATATCACGTGCTTCCACCATATCTTCTAGAATGTTCAATGCACGATCAGATTATGATATCAAGTCACGAGGTCTAACTGATATGAGTTGTTAACAAGACGTCGGCCATTTTCAATCTAGTCTTTGATTATGTAGGTTGGATATTTTCTTCAGTTTTATTTTGTGAAATCTAAAGTAACAGGATATCACGTATTTGCAAACAAAATCCTATTAAAACTTTCTCACTATTGCGAACAAAGATTGATTTTCATAGTATTAAAGTATAATCATTGATTATACTTGATTGATTATTTAACCGCTATTAATATTATTAATATTATTATTAATATTAATTATAAAAGCGGAAGCTTTTATTGCATCATTCATAGAATTCAAGTTTGAATAGTGACCAAGTTTTATATACTTATAAAAACTATTTATACTAGAATATATACTAGTATACTAGTATATACATAGTATAAATTGTATAAGAACTATTTGTATATTACTATTGTATAAAATCTATTTATACTAGAATATATACTAGTATACTAGTATACTAGTATATACATAGTATAAATTGTATAAGTATATAAAACTTGGTTAATATTCAAACTTGAATTCTATGAATGATGCAATAAAAGCTTCCGCTTTTATAATTAATATTAATAGTATTAATAATATTAATAACGGTTAAATAATCAATCAACTATAATCAATGATTATACTTTAATACTATGAAAATCAATCTTTGTTCACAATAGTGAGACAGTTTTAATAGGATTTTGTTTGCAAATACGTGATATTCTGTTACTTAAGATTTCACAAAATAAGACTGAAGAAAATATCCAACCTACATATTCAAAGACTAAATTGAAAATGGCCAACTTAGAGGTCTGCACGGGCCGACATTTCGAGGCCCGGGCCCGGCCCGACTCATAGAGGAAAAAATCGGCCCGGCCCGATACAAAAATTAAAAATTCGGCCCGGGCCCGGCCCGGAAAAAGTTGAAATCTCGGCCCGGGTCCGGCCCGGACCGAGTGAACTTCTACAAAACATTGATTTTTACGCCGAATTGGTTAAAAATTTGTCTCGTACGAGGAGTTCTGACCAAAAATATTTATCTTAACTTTTTTTTCATGTTTATAATCTTTATTTTTATAGAAGTGCAGCAGGCTGCGATATTTATTTTTTTAATGAATCTCTATTTCTTGTATGTAAATGTTTCACTTATCATAATATTGTTAATCCATATTCCATGTATAGAAGTGTTAAAAATCGAAAAAAGGCTATACAGTAAAATCTTCTAAGATGGAATTGTATAGAAAAGAAAAAAAATGCGTTATAGACAAGTTCCCTTCTTAGCAAGTGTAAATGTACTATATATTCTTTTCTTACTTATTAGTATATTCATTTTGCATGGATCAACACGTTTTTCAGTTTAAAACAGGGTTCCGTCATAGGCAGGTTCCTTTTCACACATTTTGCTGTATTTTAATTTAGTTATATTTTAATATGCGTAAAAATCTACTATTCTTTAAAAATAATAAATTTTAATGTTTAAGTGTAGAATAATGGCGATTCAAAAATGTATGCATTTTTTGCAAAAACTTTTGGGCCAGGCTTAATTTAACTGACCTTTAAATGGACCAGGCCACGCTGAGACAATGATTTTCATACGGGATGGCTCAAAACTAGGATTGAAAATTTTGGGCCGTGAAGACTAGGAATGAAACCAGGCCCGGCTCTTTACAGAAAAATTAAGTTAGGCCCGGCCCGAGCCTTCAGAAAAAAGTATGGCCCGGGTCCGGCCCTAACAGAGTGGAGCCCGAGCCCGGCCCGGCCCGAGTGCCATGAATGAAAATCGGCCCGAGCCCGGCCCCTCGGGCTTCGGGCCACGGGCCGGCCCGTGCAGATCTCTAGGCCGACGTCGTGTTAACAACTCATATCAGTTAGACCTCACCTCGTGACTTGATAACATAATCTGATTGTACATTGAACATTCTAGAAGGCATGGTGGAAGCACGTGATATCTTATCGATTACGTCATGATCTGCAATGTGATAAACTAAGTATTTCTTTTCTGACTCTGAGTATGGTAAGTTCCACTATTTTTCGATATGTATATATCGAATAATAACACAAGCCTGCGATGAAAAAATTGCCGGCATAGTAAGTGGTATTTTTTATGGTTTTTTGGATGCTGATTACTAGAAAAATAATGAAAAAATTCCATCACGTACAGTTTCATCACAAATCGCAATCTATGTTTTTATGAATTTAGTATATTTCGGACCAAAAAATTATTATTTGTATGAGTTTGATAAATAAATTTATGGACTTAAAATAAACAATTGGTGCATTAAGCTAATAAAAAAGAAAGAAGAAACTATTTCAATACAAAATATTTCTTTTTATCGGTAAAGTGCCTATTAAAATCAATATTCAAGACTGTAGAAACCAGTTGAAATCGAATCTCTCCTGCTTGCAGGTATCTGCTCGCCACCCCTTCTTCACACGTCTTTTCACGGATCTTATGTATACTTCAAATTTTTTATTAATTTTGCAAAATTTTGTATTATATCGTTTCTGAGCATGAGAATACCATTCAGCTAAGTCACATCTTCTGGAAAATTCGATTAATGGATCATTTTTGGGTCACTGTGGGTCAAGCTAATTGTATCTTAAAAAAAGGCTTTAACGATTCTGACAAAATTTTGTATTATACTCTTTCCGAACACGAGAAGATCATTGGGTTAGGTCACATGTTCGAGAAAATTCGATTAATGGGTCATGTTTGGGTCACTGTGGGTCAAGTTAATTTTATCTAGAAAACAGCTTTAATGATTTTGATTAAATTTTGTTTTCCATCGTTTTCGGGTTCAAAAAGACCGTTGGTCTAGGTCGCTTGCTCAAGAAAATTCGATTAACCAGTCATTTTGGGTCACTATGGGTCAAGGTTTAGCTAATTTTATCTAAAAAATTGCTCAAACTATTTTGACAAAACTTCTTACTACACCGTTTTCTAGCACTAGAAGACCATTGGGATATGTCAGATGCTCGATAAATTTAGTTTAGTTTCTCCTTTTGAGTTACCGTGGGTCAAGCTAATTTTATCTATAAAATGACTTATTGATTTTGACTAAATTTTGTATTCTATCGTTTTCGGGTTCCAGAAGAGCATTGGTTAGGTCGTGTGTTCGAAAAAATTCGGTTAGTGGGTCCCTATGGCTTAGGATCATACCAATTTTATCTAAACAGCAAGAATTATTGAGTGAGAATGAAATATCGAATTGAACACAAGGCTAATTTTGACCGAGCTTAGCTCGGTCATGCCCGCTAGTATGTATGTAACTTTCACAATGCTTTAGTTAAATAATTATAAATCTTCTTTATGTGTTCATCGATAGAAACTATGCTGGATTTAATTATGTTCCGTGTTTTCCCCAGGTCGGTGGCTCACGGTAAATATTCCATCTTGTGCTGCGTTTGCAGCCTTGCCAACATAAAATGTTGAGAAAATTTCCTTGCTGGGTATCGTTCCAAGTGGTTTAGTCGGTAGAGCGTCAGTGCGCTATACTGATGGCCCGGGTTCGAGTCCCGGCTTGGAATCTTCTCACTATGATTGCCTTTGCGCCTTTTAAGCAATTACTTTGAAATTTGAAAATTAGATTTTCATTTGAAATATTGTATGCAAGGCGAATGTTTCCCTCTGGAATAATTTCCATGTGTTAATATGCGACATATATTACTTTTTAAATATATGTCGGGAGACCCATAGCCAGTGCAAAGAATGCGTTTGTTTTTTTATATTTTCCAGATTGGATACCAGAGAAGAAAGAAGTGAGCTTTGCAGTTCACAGAGGATTCTTTTAACTTCTCCTTCTATACTCTACTGTCTCTCTTATAAAAACCTAATTACAATACTTTCCATTTCCTGCCGATAGAGGGCGCCACCTAGTATTTTCAGTTCCGTTTCATGTTCAAAGCCTAAGTCGATTAAAAAAATAAATAAGCTTCCTCATACATTCTCTCAAAAAGACCTAGACTCTTGTGTTATATTATAACATTACCTTATACGGACATTCATTTAAACTCTAAGATGCTACGAAAAATTAAGCCCCGTCTAAAAATTTAGTTCCCTCCTATCCCATCATACTATACTATGATCTACAAGGATAATTGGCTCCTTACGTTCGAAACTAAACTAATACTATCCTACTATAGCATCATCTTTCCACACTTTACTCTTATCTCACTATCAGATTATCATTAAACATATCTTATACTCTTCTCAAACCCTCTCGTACTATAGTACAATTTCCTCCTCCTCTCACCTCCCACCTTCGGAATCGAACACCCTTTTTCCTACTACTCACGATTTAACCCCTTGAAGGGCGGTGAGATATCCACCTAATTTTAATGAAGATTCGCACCAGAAACTTTTAATTATATTTTACTTTTTAGAGTTTGGGGAAAAGTCTAAAAACTGTTTTTCTCATTTTGAAGTGATTTTTTTTTTTTTTTTTCAAATTCCGGTGTGAATTCAACATTACACAAATACAATTGCTTGCCCCCAGTGTTGCCAGATTGGAAATTTTGTCCCCATTTTGGGGGAATTTTGAACCTGCAGGGGAATTTTTGGGGGAAAAACTTGGGGATTTTTTTTTTTTAACTATTTTTTGTAAAGATTTCTTTTAGTCCTGTAGAAAAACTGGATCTGTCTCGAACTCAATTTTGATTTGGAAAACGAAAATACAATCCAGAAATTGAAAATATCAATAATTATTCTCTTGGATGGGGTCGTGTTCGTTGTTTACTACGTTATAGTTTACACATATTACAGATGCATGAGGCTCTAAAGTCTTAAGCAGCTTAAACCTGCGCTTGGCTAAATCTGCAGAACTTTAACGAAAAATTCCTTCGCTGATTGAAAAATTGAATTTAAATATGTGGAAACAGATATTTTTCTCTTTTATGATATACATAACCACATCGATTGATACAGCGAAAATACTTTGCTTATGATTACGTATTTCAGTATAGGGATAACAAAAAAAATTAAAACAGCGTACCATCTCGGATTCATTCAAATCCCAATTGATAAGAGATTGTCAAAAGCTATGGAAATAATATAACAATAGTCCAACATTGTTAGACAATACTTTTAAAAACAAACGTAAAATAACTTGTCACTAAAAATACGTCTCTCATTCTTTTAATGTAGCTACAAAATATGCATTCAGCCCAGTTTAAAAATTTGTTTTTTGTAAATGGGGAATTTTTCAAAAAAAGGTTTGATTTGGGGAAAATTTTTGAGCTTAAATTACTTAAATATTTTTTATAGTGGTAAATTGAAAATTTAAAAATTCCATTTTTGAGTAAAAAGTGAGTTGAGGAAAATTTCAGAAATTTTGGGGAAATTCCCTTTTGACTAACTGGCAACACTGCTTGCCACTCAAAGGGTTAAAGTTTCATTTTTTGTGTAACTCAATTACGGTGTACAAATTTGAAATGTTTGTAACTTCGGTAAGGAATCGTTTCAATTGCTTGCTTTTTTTTTTTTTTTTGCAAATGATGCAGTTAAGATTGAAGTATATTAATAAACGAAAAAAGAAAAAAAGTTTTTTAGTCGATTTTTGCCAAACTAAAGGTCCACGCCCTAACTCCTTAACTCCTTGAAGGGCAAGCAAAAATGACTCTGAATATTTAATTCTCACCGGAATAATCGAAAAATTTTATTTTTAAATAAGGAAAAGCAATTTTTCAACGATTTTCCTCCAAAGTTAACTAGTATGTTGTGGCCATCACAAAACTTTCTTCTATATAAATCACGTCAATTAAATCATTTCAATAGTATAAGAAATTACATCAATTTAGAACCAATTCGTATCCCTGAATTCGAAGTTTGATAAAAATTCGTGCATTAGTTATTGAGATAGAGCTGTAGGGGAAATTCTGAAAAATTCAGCATAGCAGCGCCACCTGTTGAGCGATTTGAAACCAAAACACAAACAGCACTAATTCATATTAAGGTATACCGGAATCTGAAGTTTGATGAAAATCGGTGCATTAGTTCTGGAGCTAGAGCTATTGTGGAAATCACAAAAAATGCAGCACAGCAGCGCCACCTGTTGAGCGATTTACACGAAAAGGTACAAAACATCATTTCATGTCAAGAACTAACTGAATCTGAAGTTTGATGAAAATCGGTGCATTATTTCTGGAGCTAGAGCTATTGTGGAAATCACAAAAAATGCAGCACAGCAGCGCCACCTGTTGAGCGATTTACACGAAAAGGTACAAAACATCATTTCATGTCAAGGACTAACTGAATCTGAAGTTTGATGAAAATCCGTGCATTAGTTCTGGACATTGAGCTATTGTGGAAATCGTGAAAAATGCTGCATAGCAGCGCCACCTGTTGAGCGATTTACACCAAAACATAAACAGCCTAATTCATATCCAGGTATACCTGAATCTGAAGTTTGTTGAAAACCCAAGTATTAGTTCTTGAGATAGAGCTATTGCGCAAATCTCAAAAAATGCAGCATAGCAGCGCCACCTGTTGAGCGATTTACACCACAAGGGGTAAAACGTCAATTCATGTCAAGCACTAACTGAATCTGAAGTTTGATGAAAATCCGTGCATTATTTCTTGAGATTGAGTGAGCTATTACGAAAATCGTGCAAATGCTTCAAAATGCAGCATAGCAGCGCCATCTGTTGGGCGATTTGCACCAAAACGTTACCAGCACCAATCATATCAAGGATTAACGGAATCTGAAATTTTATAAAAATCCGTGCATTAGTTCTTGAGATAGAGCTTTTGCGGAAATCCTGAAAAATGCTACACAGCAGCGCCACCTGCAGGGCGATTTACACCAAAAACTAATCAGCACCAATCTATATCAGGGACTACCTGAATATAAATTTTTATTAAATTCCGTGCGTTAGTTCTTGAGATAGAGCGCCCACAAAATTTGTGTCACATACAGACAGACAGACGGACGGACAGACAGACAGACTCACAGACAGACATTTTGTAAAAACATGTTTTTTGGAATCTCTGACCCATAAAACGTATAAATCCGTCGAAAACTGGAATTCGAAAATTTTCATGAAACCAATACTTTCTTTTTGTCAAGATAGAAGAAAGTAAAAATATAAAATTTAGTAGAAATTTTCTGGTGAAAATCTTGTTTAAATTAGGTGGGATACATTTTATCCCACCGCCCCTCAAGGGGTTAACAGGTAACGCCCTAAAAATAAATATCGTCTTTGTCTTTCATTTACCTGTTCTCGAAACAAAAATTTTAAAATTCAAGTTGGTTATAATAGAAATAGTAGTTTGACATATTGATAATTATATCGATGGATATATTGACTAATATTTTATTAATTTATTTTATGCCGGTGACACAAATTGGAAACCATTTTATGTTGCTAAATCCTGTGCATTGCTTCTAGATATTTTATAAACGAATGCATATCACACTGGGTTGGGGGAAATTTAGATTTAGAAAAATGGCAAAAGGCAGAGGACAGAATGTAATAAAAATCTGTTAACATGTTTAACGCATATAATGTGTTAATAATGTGCTATTTACTTATTCACACTGTCTAAATATTAATTAATAGCTGATTATTCCTTATCAAGAGTCACAGGCCGCTGAAAAATTGTAATTTGCGCCAAATTTTGCATGAGAGTACCGAAATTTATTTGAGTTAGATAAGCGATTCTTGCAAAAATACTTTAGTTGATTTCACACAATTTCTCTTGAACTCTGAACTTACTATATTTTTGAATAGAAACCTTGGTTGTGTATGGAGGGGTAATTTGTATTTGTATTCATGTTTGATGGCTAAAAATTTGGGTTGTACAGTCGTGGAAAAAAAAAAAGTAAACACCCCCTACTAACTCCTCAAGAAATTATCGTAGACGAAAGTTACTGGTACCGGACGATTGGAAATAAAGTCTACTTTTAAATGATGTATATGTCGTAGGCTAATTGAGAAATCCGTCTCTTTGCAAACAGCCTAGGCTCTTTGCAAAGAGCCAGGCTAATTGCGAGAATCCATCTCCATTTTTCCAATAGGCCTGATATTTTTCAGGCTTATTGCAAAGAGCCTAGAAAACGTTAGGCTAATTGAAAAATAACCACTTATTATCCGATCAGGGTGATATTTTTAGCTTACAGGCTATCAAAGCCTGAGAGTTTATGTGCCCGCCGATTCTGTATGTACGTGTGTACGTACCTATGTACGTAACACGATAACTCTTGATAGAGAAATCCGATTTGCTTCAATTTTTTTTTCTATGTTCATTCTGATAAGGTGCTTCCCTGATTAGTTTTTGGGGTTCATTGGTTAAGGATAAAGGGGGAAAAGGGGGCTAGTTACCCCCCTTAATTTATATAAATGGGTTTTTCATGCAGAAATATTCGATTTGCTACAAATTATACCGGTTTATTGTGTTAAGGAGCTTACCTGATTAGATTTGGAAGTTCATTATTTAAGTATAAAGGGTGGAAGGGGGGCTACCCCCTTAATTTAGATAAATCGGTTTTTCATGATGAATTATTCTATTTGCTCCAAATTGGTATACTGGTTTATTATGTTAAGGAGCTGCCTTGATTAGATTTGCAGGTTCATTAGTTACATATAAAGGGAGGAAAGGGGGCTATCCCCACCCCCGTAATTTAGATAAATGGGTTTTTCATGCAGAAAAATGCGATTTGCTATAAATTTGGTATACCGGTTAATTATAGTAAGCAACTTAACTGATTACATTTGGAAGATCATTATTTTGTATAAAGGGGGGAAAGGGGGGCAATTGCCTCTCCCCTTAATTTAGATAAATGCGTTTTTCATGCAGAATTATTCGATTAGCTCAAATTTGGTATACTGGTTTATTATGTTAAGGAGATGGCTTGATTATAATTTGGAGGTTCATTAGTTAAGTATAAAGGGAGGAAAGGTTGTCCTCCCCCCTTAATTTAGGTAAATGCGTTTTTAATGCAAAATTATTCGATTTGCTCCAAATTTGGTATACAGGTTTATTATGTTAAGGAGCTTCCCTGATTAGATTTGGAGGTTCATTAGTTAAGTATGAGGGGAGGAAAGGGGGGTTAGACCCCCACCCTTAATTTAGATAAATGGGTTTTTCATGCAGAGTTATTCGATTTGCTCCAAATTTCGTATACCGGTTTATTATGTTAAGTAGCTTCCCTGATTAGATTTGGAGGTTCATTAGTTAAGTACAGAGGGAGGAAAGGGGGCTAGACCCCTCCCCCTTAATTTAGATAAATGGGTTTTTCTTGGAGAGTTATTCGATTTGCTCCAAATTTCGTATACCGGTTTATTATGTTAAGGAGCTGCCTTGATTAGATTTGGAGATTTATTGGTTAAATATAAAGGAGGGACAGGGGCTAGTGTCCCCTTAACTTAGATAAATGGGTTCTTCATACAGAATTATTCGATTTGCTTCAAATTTGATATACCAGTTTATTACGATATGGCTTACTTCATTTGATTTGGAGGTTCATTGGTTAAGTATAAAAGAGAGGAAAGGGGGCAATTGCACCTCCCCTTATTTTAGATAAATGGGTTTTCATGCAGAATTATCTAATTTAGTTTAATTTTTTTTCTAGGTTCATTCAAATAAGGAGCTTTTCTGATTAGATATGAAAGTTCATTGGTTTAGCATAAAGTGAGAAATGGGGGAGCTAATACTCCCCCTTAAATTAGTGAAATGGTTTTTTCATGCAGAATTATCTAATTTGCTCCAAATTTGGTATACCAGTTTATTATGTTAAGTAGCTTCCCTGATTAGATTCGGAGGTTCTTTGGTTAAGTAGAAAGGGGGGGCAACGGGGACTAATCCCTTCATTTATTTTTCGAGGGACATTATTCATTGAAATAAGAGTATAATATACAATTAGTGTGAATAACCTGTGAGCTCAATGCCATCAGTTTAACTGGGCAATTTTCTTTTTATTAGGTTTATTAACGCATAACCCTACCCAAACCCGAAAAATAAATTACAACAGACCGTACCCCGGTCCGAGCAAGAGAAAATAATTTCAGTCTACATGCAACCCGACCGAAACCTGAGAGTTCCATTTGAAAAAACCCGAAATCCAGAACCAAATCTGATAACCAACAAAAATATTCCAAAGATCCATAACCGGATCCGAACAAGACAAATTAGTTTCCGTGGACACGCAACGCTACCAGAACCTAAAAATTTCATTCGAAGTCAACTTGAAACCCGTCCCGAACCAAATCTTAACCGACAAAAATATTCCAAAGAACTATAACCCGATGCAAGCCATACAAAATAATCTCCGTCCACCGGCGACCCGATCCGAACCTGAAAGTTCTAACTGAACTCAATCCGAAACCTGGTTGTGGTCGGTTTTCAGGTTGACTTCAAATGGAACCTTCAAGTTCAGATCCGGTTGAAAAAAAATTATACTTAATTAGATAATTCTGCATGAAAACACATTTATCTAAATTAAGGCTAGGGGCAATTACCACCCTTTCCCCCCTTTTATACTTAACCAATGAACCTCCAAATCAAATGAAGGAAGCCATATCGTAATAAACTGGTATATCAAATTTGAAGCAAATCGAATAATTCTGTATGAAAAACTCATTTATCTAAATTAAGGGAACACTAGCCCCTGTAACTCCTTTATACCTAACCAATAAATCTCCAAATCTAATCAAGGCAGCTCCTTAACATAATAAACCTGTATACGAAATTTGGAGCAAATCGAATAACTCTGCATGAAAAACCCATTTATCTAAATTAAGGGGGGATCTAACCCTCCTTTCCTCCCTTTATACTTAACTAATGAACCTCCAAATCTAATCAGGGAAGCTCCTTAACATAATAAACGGGTATAAGAAATTTGGAGCAGATCGAATAACTCTGCATGAAAAAACCATTTTTCTAAATTAAGGGGGGGGGGGGTCTATCCCCCCTTTCCTCCCTTTATACTTAACTAATGAACCTCCAAATCTAATCCGGGAAGTTCCTTAACATAATAAACCGGTATACGAAATTTGGAGCAAATCAAATAACTCTCAATGAAAAACCCATTTATCTAAATAAAGGGGGTTGGTGTAGACCCCTTTCCTCCCTTTATACTTAACTTATGAACCTCCAAATCTAATCAGGGAAGTTCCTTAAAATAATAAACCGGTATAAGATATTTGGAGCAGATCGAATAACTCTGCATGAAAAACCGATTTATCTAAATTAAGGGGGGTTGCCCCCCTTTCCCCCCTTTATACTTAAATAATGAGCTTCCAAATCTAATCAGGGAAGCTCCTTATCAAAATAAAACGGTATACCAAATTTGGAGCAAATCGACTATTTCTGCATGAAAAATCCATTTATATAAATTAAGGGGGGGGGACTAGCCCCCCTTTTCCCCCTTTATCCTTAACCAATGAACCCCAAAAACTAATGAGGGAAGCACCTGATCAGAATGAATCTAGAAAAAAAAAATTGAAAGAAATCGGATATTTCTATCAAGAGTTATCGCGTTACGTACATACGTACGTACTGTTACATACGGCATTCATACGTTACGTACACACGTACATACAGAATCGGCGGGAACATAAGCTCTCAGGCTTTGATAGCCTGTGAGCTAAAAATATCACCCTGATCGGATAATAAGTGGTCATTTTTCAATTAGCCTAACGCTTTCTAGACTCTTTGCAATAAGCCTGAACAATATCAGGCTAATTGGAAAGAGGGAGAAGGATTCTCCAATTATCCCGGCTCATTGCAGACAGCCTAGGCTGTTTGCAAAGAGCCGGATTTCTCAATTAGCCTACGACATATATAAAATTTGCTTAGGGGTTCATCTACATATTAAAACTAATCCAACCTTCATTTTTTTCAATGATAATACCCAATTTTAACGAGATATTTCAAATCTTCAGTTCAAACGATGCCTAGACCCCGAATTTCAAGTCATTTGAATGATAGGTTTTTGAATTATAAACATTCAAAATTGAGGGCTTCTAATGTTAAATTATATTTTCATAATTTTATTTATATCTCTAGAAATTATGCTCCTAATGTGCTAATTTTTTGTGTAGCAATAATACTAATATACACAAACATAAATTCGCTGAATTTGCAATTTTTATAATTTTATGATATGAATTATGAAATTAATATTCGAAAAAATTATGAATTGCAACCTACAATTTTTTGATGGATTTAGATTTATTATGTCATGCTTTATGGAAATCCAAAATTTCACATTTTTCTTCCAAGTAGTTTTCAAATTATGCTTAAAAAACGGCAAAATGATGGTTTAAGGGGCCGTCTATTATAGATGTGACTAGATATTTTGAAATTTCTTCTGCTGTCCTGTAATCTAGGAGGCTTCATTGACTTCAGGTGCCTTGATCGAGATTGAATGTCTCTCTCGGTTAACAATCGAATTCTGAACTTCAATTTGGATACATCCCTTAAAATACGCTCGTTTTAAAATAATTAGTTTCTCAGAAACTTACAGTACGAATTGCATAAAAATTTATTTTTTGGCTAATTGAAGGGCGTAGAGTTCATTTATGCTGTCAGAATTGTGCACTGCTATTAAAAAAAAAAAAAAAAAAAAAAAAAGTTATGGTTGGTTTTAGTATGTAGATGGCCCCCTAAGCAAATTTTATCTATATTATTTAAAAGTAGACTTTATTTCCAATCGTTCGGTACCAGTAACTTTCTTCTATGATAATTTGTTGAGGAGTTAGTGGAGATGTTTACTTTTTTTTTTTTTTTTTGTTCCACGACTGTATATGTTGGGCCCAGATTCAAGGCATACATGTTGACTCATGTAAACGATTAATGATTTTGGTAACTGTGTACAGTTATATTAAATAAATAAATAAATAAATAAAAATCCTAAAATGGTTTCCTTTCCCACTCAAATAAACCAAACTTTTCATTTTAAGAATGTCCGATTTTAAAATAAGGCTGGCTACCTCGCAACACTCCGGGCTGGACAAATCATCACTCAGCCTTTCATCCATTCGGAGTCGATAAAATGAGTACAAGTTTGTTTGAGAACTAAACACTGGGGGTCCCGCGTTAAGCTAACCACCTAACCGGGACATATACTGTACAGCACCTCAGGGCCCGTTGTCAAGAAACAGTGTTGAGAACTGTAGACCCTGATCTTTAATGAATCGTATCGCCGCAGATTTAGTTACTTTTTTAGATTTTGAAACAAAATGAGACAAATGTTATCATTTTAATTTTACAATAAATAAACTGCTAATTTCAATATTCCCATCTCAATGTTTTTATTTTAAAACTCCCATTTTGATATTACCATTACTCCTCTCCGGAGTGAAGGAGGGAAGTGATCTACACACTTTGTGGAATATTCTGGATATGCCAGGGTATATTTTTTGGGTAAATTAACATGCCTTTGTTTTCATGAAAATAATCCAAAAGCCTAAGCTCTCCCCTACCCCCCCCCCCTTTTAATTAACTTTCTCTGGAAAATTAATTCCCTGGAGTAGTACTGTAGTCTTAAAAAAACCGAGAAGGACCCTATAGCAGGGATGGCGAACCTTTTTGAGCATGCGTGCCAAAAAATTCAAAATTATTTTGTATCAGCATTCTAACGTGCCAGAAACATTTAAACTTAGATAAAATCCAACAATTAATTTTTATAGAAATTATACTTAGATATTTTTACACATACTAAATTCGATTCTAACTTACTTATTATACTGTATTTACTCAATAATATAGCCATGTCGCATCGAATTCCATAATAATAATCTATAAATGAGTTTTTCTTTTATTGTATACTTCCGAATTTGATCATTTTCAGTTCTTCAGGTAGAAGCAGGTTCAATAGATACATAATTATTTGCACTAACAGTTAAAATTCAATTTTCCTTTTTCAAAATTAAAACCTAAATCAAATAAAACCTAAAATAACTTAAAACTATAATCCTAAATAAAATAAAACCTAATCTGAAATAGAAGCGTGTCAATTAGGTATATTACTATGCAAACTATATCTTAAAATTCAATTTTCAAAAATGAAACCTTTTGAAATTTGATAGAGAAGCAAAACGATTTGGAAAACACTACAATATTAAATGGTTTGGGGTGAAAATGATTCTACAGGGTGCTTTCATTTAAATCTGTACTACCTTAATTCATTCAAAAGTAATGGAGTATTTTAATGTAAATTGCATATCTGTTACACAAACTACACTTTTTGTTAAAAAAACATAAAATGGATTGTTCTCCATAAACTGAATATAATCTGTAATTTTTACGCGTGCCAGAGAAGTTTTCTTACGTGCCAAGTCCGGCACGCGTGCCATAGGTTCGCCATCCCTGCTCTATAGGCAGTGCCTAGTGTTGCCAGGTGTCCCTATTTACGTAGGACGTCCCAATTTTCAAAGATTCCAAGACGCGTCCCGATGAACCACTGCACGGGACACCAAAAGCCCCTCTATTTCATGATACACTAATTCTCTTAACCCCTTAATTCTTGCAACCGTGACTTTCACGAGCTGTGTACACTGTTAAATAAAAAAGAAAAGTGCCCAGCTAAACTGATGGCAATGAGCTCACAGGCAATTCACACTAATTGTATATCATACTCTTATTTTAAAGAATAATGCCCCTCAAAAAAATAAGTGAAGGGGAATTAGCCCCCGTTTCCCCCTTTATACTTAACCAGTGAACCTCCAAATCTAATCAGGGAAGCTCCTTATCATAATAAACCGGTATACCAAATTTGGAGCAAATCGAATAATCCTGCAAAAAAAACCATTTATCTAAATTAAGGGGTGGACTAGACCCCCACCCCTTTATCTTAAACAATGAATACCCAAAACGAATCAGGGAAGCTCCTTAACATAATAAACCGGTATACCAAATTTGGAGCAAAGCGAATAATTCTGAATGAAAAACCCGTTTATATAAATTAAGGGGGTGGACTAGCCCCTCTTCCCCCTTTATCCTTAACCAATGAACCCCCAAAACTAATCAGGGAAGTTCCTTAACATAATAAACCGGTATACCAACTTCGGAACAAATCGAATCATTCTGCATGAAAAACCCATTTATCTAATTTAAGAGGGGCGGGCTAACCTCCCTTTTCCCCCTTTATCCTTAACCAATGAACCTCCAAAACTAATCAGGGAAGTTCCTTAACATAATAAACCAGTATACCAAATACAGAGCAAATCGAATGATTCTGCATGAAAAACCCATTTATCTGAATTAAGGGGATGGACTAACCCCCTTTTCCCCCTTTATCCTTAACCAATGAACTCCCAAAACTAATCAGGGAAGCTCCTTAACATAATAAACCGGTATACCAAATTCGGGGCAAATCGAATGATTCTGCATGAAAAACCCATTTATCTGAATTAAGGGGATGGACTAACCCCCTTTTCCCCCTTTATCCTTAACCAATGAACTCCCAAAACTAATCAGGGAAGCGCCTTATCACAATGAACCTAGAAAAATTTTTTGAAGCAAATCGGATGTTTCTATCAAGAGTTATCGCGTTACGTACATGCATACATACATACGTACATACATACAGAACGGGCGGGCACATTAGCTCTCAGGTTTTGATAGCCTGTGAGCTAAAAGTGAAAAATTACCTCTGTTTTTAAAGACTATCTGTTTTCTGACCAATTTGAACTCTCCGTAGGCTTTTATCTAGTGTTGTAATTGGTTAGAAAATAGATAGTCTTTAAAAACGGAGGTAATTTTACACGATATTTTTAACAGCGTAGGCTACTTTTTTTAGGTGCGTTCGTAATTATATAAATATGTAGTACCTACAGTCATCGGCTGGTCCGTCCGTCTGTCCGCATATAACAGCGCAAAAAGTACCCAACCGAATGATTTGAAATTTAATATATATAATCATCGCAGATTTTTATCGAGTCATTTCAAATTTTATGAACATCGAATCAAAACTTAAAAAGATATTAATAAAAGTTTTCTTCATTCTATTGGACCCTATCATACTAATGAATTCAATGATATCCCTTTACAAGTAATGATTCTAGGTTTCCATAGTGATTGCGTCCTATTTAAGATGGAGTTCTATTATTTCCGCACTAGTGAATTTAATATATATACTCGTAATAAATTTTGTATTCATGCATTTTTGCATAAGAAAGAGCTGTTGCACCAAGATCTGAATATTTATAAAACTAGTTATAGTACGAACGCATCTCAGTTGCCACGTTATTTGACGTACAATTTCCGACTTGTTCTTATTCAGATTGTTTTATTCCCACCAGTTAAAAAAAAAATAGTGTATAGCTTTATTCTCGCATCATTTTATCTGCCATTAAATAAGGTGTATATTTCTACTTCAAAAAAGTGGTGGCAATCAAACAATCTGAATTTTTAAAAATATAGCCTTACACTTATCAGGCGCAAAGCTTGAAGAGTTAAATTCCTTTTAGTGCGATTCGATTCATAGTTTGCCTGGAATGGATTTAATACAGTAAATTCTGTGCAAACAAAACCTCTCTGTAAGGGAACATTTTTATAGTCCTGCTGAAAAAATATCGTACAAATTTACCTTCTATGACAGAAATCTGTCCAAAAATAAAATGTTTTTACTGATTCTGTTTTTATATGTTTTTAATGTACGTGGTTCGGTAAAACTTGGAATAATGAAATCATATCTTAAACGTAAAAGTTCCAGAATCAAAAAATAAAAGGAATACCACGCAATTATATCTGTAACAATCAGAAAACTCTCCAAAAAGGTAGTTGTTTCGGTTCTTAGCAATACCGCTTTCACAGATTTTACCATATAAAATTAATTAATACGTTTATTTATTACCGTAAAAACTACTAAAACAAAATTTCAAGCGACCTGAGAAAAATTCCTTTTTAGACAGCTTTTCGTCTTAGTAAGTATAATTATATGATGTTTCTTCCATAGGGATCATGAATTTGTTACGTCTAAGATAGAATTCCGTCATAGACAGGTTCCTTTTTCAAGGATTTATTGCATTTTTATGTCCCGATTTAGAGTCCCGCTTTTTTTGCCTCCTTGTACCGCTTTTTCAGACAGAGATTCTGGCAACACTAGTTATAATCTGATCATAAATAAGAGTTACGGAAATTCTTAATTATTACCGGGAAAATTACAGAAAACTACAGAAGAAGATTTTCTTTCGAGCCTTTTTACTTCACATCCTCTTCCCGCATCACCGACGTAGCGATAAAAGAAAAAATAAATAATAATAATCCCTCATGCTCTTCTATTTTTAATGGAAGCTCGCGTTGACTTTTTTTTTTACTACTCCAACTACTACAAGAATCCAGGGGGGTGAGGGGAAGCAAAATCATAAGCAGAGATGGAACTTGATTTACGTAATCTGATCAAAAGATATCAATTTGTTTTAATTTTATTTATAAAAAGTGAAACATAGTTTTCCTTCTCGCTTTATTAATATTTATGAAGCTATTTACTATTACAATCATGCTTGAGAGAAAAGCAAAGCCACATAGTGTGATTGGACCCGATTTACGTAATCTGATCAAAAGATATCAACTTGTTTTAACTCGTATATTAAGGAGATTATAAGAAGATGCTGTCTGCTTTCTTCTCCGATCGCGAATTTCAATGATAATGCTGGTCGACACCAAAATCCTTTTCTGTAAAAATAATGGTTGATTTATAGATTTTAGCTCACTAAATCTAAAAAATATAGCAATGAAATGACTGAATCACGTAAAAGTTTTTGGGCGGTATGGATTGCTTGAAAAATTAAGGCAATTTATCTTATACTATAATGCGAGCAAAAATTGTGTGTGTGTGTGTATGTAAATTTTATCTTAAAAACGGCTCTAATGATTTTGACGAAATTTTGTATTTTACCATTTTCGGGCATCATAAGACCATTGGGCTAGGTCACGTGTTCGAGATAATTCGATTAGTGGGTCATTTTGGGTCATAATGGGTCAAAGTCAAGCTAATTATATCTAAAAAACGGCTCAATCGATTTTGACCAAATTTTATATCCAACCGTTTTCTGGCACGAGAAAACTATTGGGCTAGGTCACATGTTCGAGAAACTTCGATTAGTGGGTCATTTTTGGGTCACTATGGGTCAAGCAAATTTTATCTAAAAAACAGCTCTAACGATTTTGACTAAATTTTGTATTCTGTCGTTTTGGATTACGAGAAGACCAATGGGCTAAGTCACATATAAGAGAAAATTCGATTAGTGGGTCATTTTTGGGTCACTGAAAGGGTCACAAATGGTCACTGGTGGGTCATTTTGGGTCAAGCAAAGTTTATCTAGAAAATGGCTCAAACGATTTTGACGAAATTTTGTTTTTTACCATTTTCGGGCACGAGAATACCATTGGGCTAGGTCACGTGTTCGAGAAAATTCGATTAGTGGGTCATTTTGGGTCATAATGGATCAAGGTCAAGCTAATTATATCTAAGAAACGACTCAATCTTTTTTGACTAAATTGTACATCCAATCGTTTTTCGGCACGAGAAAACTATTGGGCTAGGTCACATGTTCGAGAAATCTCAATTAGTGGGTCATTTTTGGGTCACTAAGGGTCTAGCCGATTTTATCTAAAAAATGGCTCTAACGATTTTGACTAAACTTTGTATTTTGTCGTTTTCGATTACGAGAAGACCAATGGGATAGGTCGCATATTAGAGAAAATTCGATTAGTGGGTCATTTTTGGGTCATAGTGGGTCAAGCAAAATTTATCTAGAAAACGGTTCGAATGATTTTGACGAAATATTGTATTCTATCGTTTTCGGGCATGAGAATACCATTGGGCTTGATCGCAAGTTCAAGAAAATTCGATTAGTGAGTCATTTTGGGTCGCAATGGGTCAGGGTGAAGCTAATTGAATCCAAAAAAGGTCTAAAACATTTCGACAAAATTTTGTAATATACCGTTTCCGGGCATGAGATGACCATTGGACTAAGTCACATGTACGAGAAAAATGGATTAGTGGGTCATTCTGGATCAAATGGGTCAAGGTCATGCTAATTATATCTAAAAAACGGCTCATTCGATTTTGACTAAATTTTGTATCCAACCGTTTTTCGGCACGAGAAAACTACTGGGCTAGCTCACATGTTCGAGAAATTTCGATTAGTAGGTCATTTTTGGATCCCTTTGGGTCAAGCCAATTTTATCTAAAAAACGGCTATAACGATTTTAACTAAATTTTGTATTCTGCAGTTTTGGATTACGAGAAGACCAATGGGCTAAGTCACATATTAGAGAAAATTCGATTAGTGAGTCATTTTTGGGTCACTGTGGTCAAGCAAAGTTTATCCAGAAAATGGCTCTAACGATTTTGACGAAATTTTGTATTTTATCGTTTTCGGGAGCGAGAATACCATTGGGCTTGGTCGCATGTTCAAGAAAATTTATTAATGGGTCATTTTGGGTCACAATGGGTCAGGGTCAAGCTAATTAAATCTAAAAAGGTCCAAAACCTTTTCACAAAATTCTGTAATATACCGTTTTCCGGCATGAGATGACCATTGGGCAAAGTCACAAGCTCGGGAAAATCTATTAGTGTGTCATTTTGGGTCATTGTGGGCCAAGCTATTTGTATCTAAAAAATGGACTCAAACGATTTTGTCTAAATTTTGTATTATACAGTTTCTGGGCATGAGAAGACCACTGGGCTAAGTCACATGTTCGAGAAAATTTAATTAGTGGGTCATTTTTGGGTCACTGTGGGTCAAGCTAAGTGTATCAAAAGTAACGGCTGAAAACATTATGGCAAAATTTTGTATTATATCGTTCCTGAGGAT
This sequence comes from Maratus speciosus, assembly GCA_963932465.1. Classification (NCBI taxonomy): domain Eukaryota; kingdom Metazoa; phylum Arthropoda; class Arachnida; order Araneae; family Salticidae; genus Maratus; species Maratus speciosus. The sequence goes on from OZ010793.1 coordinate 166,880,954, forward strand.
GTGAATACCATTGAGCTAAGTCACATGTTCTGGAAAATTCGATTTGTGGGTCATTTTTGGGTCACTCTGGGTCAATCTAATTGTATCTTAAAAAAAGGCTCAAACGATTTTGACAAAATTTTGTATTATACTGTTTCCGGGCACGAAAAGATCATTGGGTTAGGTCACATGTTCGAGAAAATTCGATTAATTGGTCATTTTTGGGTCTCTGTGGGTCAAGTTAATTTTATCTAGAAAACAGCTTTAATGATTTTGATTAAATTTTGTTTTTTATCATTTTAGGGTTCGAGAAGATCATTGGTCTAGGTCGCATGCTCAAGAAAATTCGATTAACCAGCCATTTTGTGTCACTATGGGTTAAGGTTTAGCTAATTTTGTCTAAAAAATGACTCAAACGATTTTGACAAAATTTCTTATTACAGCGTTTCCTAGAACTAGAAGACCATTGGGATATGTCAGATGTTCGATAAATTTAGATTAGTATGTCCTTTTTGAGTTACCGTGGGTCAAGCTAATTTTATCTATAAAATGACTTTAGCGATTTTGACTAAATTTTGTATTCTATCGTTTACGGATTCCAGAAGAGCATCGGTTAGATCGCGTGTTCGAAAAATTTCGGTTAGTGGGTCCCTATGGCTTAGGATCATACCATTTTTTTCTAAACAGCAAGAATTATACAGTGAGAATGAAATATCGAATTGAATACAAGGCTAATTTTGACCGAGCTTAGCTCGGTCATGCCCGCTAGTATCTTACTAAAATATAAATGGAAACTGCGTAAACAAAATTATGTGTATGTTACTATGTAAATAATCTATATGTAAATGTATATGAACATTAGAGAAGATACAGTGGCAATAAGAATCAAAATACGTTACTGGTCAATTCCATGAAAATCGGACAAATTGTCAAGCACGTAACACTTACATAAATACCTATATATATTAACTTATAAGTTGTTAAAATATAAAATATACATTAAAAATAACAAAAAATCCTAGATTTTCATATTAGCATATAGTTGTTTTAATTTCAGGGTACAATAGGGTGATTTTCAAAAAGTGTCGTGTTTTACTGTCCTTTCACATTTGCACAGAAAACTAGTTAAATATCATAATTTTAATTATTGCATCTTAACTATCATGTTTTTTAATGATAACTTACAGATATGTTATTATTTATAAAAAATTTAAAAATAAGAAATACTAGGTTCAGCAAAAAGTTCTGGGAAATTTGTGAAAGTTGCGTTGTTATGCGGAAATTAACAGCAAAAGCAACAAGGAGTATTCTTCAAAGTAGAGACCATCATAATCCTCGACTTTCTGCCAGATTCCGGATTTGTTGGAAGTACCATGGCGGCTCCTTGGAATCGAAAAACTTTTGACATGCTTCTTCAACTTCATTAAAGGATTCAAATCGACGGCCCTTGAGAATCGGCTTTCAGTAGACCTTTTCTTTTCTCCAATAATGCCGGATCAACACACGCAAATCATACCGTTCAATAGGCATTTTGGAGCCGAAATTCCTGAACTCCTATAGATATACCACTAGTACTCCTACATACGATACAAATTCTGGTAACTATTAGATTAAAAATTTCCCAGAACTTTTTGCTCAACCTAATATATTCATTTGTAGTCAAAATGTCATTACCATAGGTTGTCCCAACAAGCAATTTATCAGGTAAAGATTTGACTAAGTTCTATTTATAACAGATAGTTATACATTTTTAAGTACATTTTTATTTATTAAGGTGCTACTAATTAAAAAAATATATTTATTTTCATAAATTAAACTTATCTATAATTCTTAATAATTTTTTTAAACCATGTCTTAAGAAAATGTGTCATTAGCATGCTTCTGACAAAAAGTTTATCTGGAATTTTTTAGAGGGCAGCACATTCCTTTTTATCAAGGCAAAAATAATCCTTAAAAGTCAACTTGTTATCAGGTTTAGGTGAATAAAGTAAATAGTTTTATAGTTTCAATGAAACAAGCAAAAACTTTGAATGTTTTGGTGAATTATTATTATCATATTTTTTTTTTTTTTTACGTCATCACCGTACTCACCGTACCCACTTTTAATTGATAATTAAATGAAGTATTATTTCTTAATCTGCTTTTATTATATAAGAAATAGGAAATTATTGTATGGGCTAGAGGATATAATGGCTGCCATTTATGCCTGTGGAAAAATTAAAATAGTTTGCTTAATTTGCCATTACCATAGATGTCATTACCATGCTCCCTTATGTCAATTACCAAGTTCATTAAAATTTAAAAATCAGTTAAAAAATATTAAATTAGTAATTTGGTTTCTGCTGATGCTTGTATATTAATGTTTATGAGGTGAGGTAGTTATTTACAGAAGATTAAAACTTTCTGATCATTTCAAAAAATTTGATTTTGCTATTCCAAAACATGGACAGATTTTGAAAATGACCCAATAGCATTGTTAAAACAGCTGTAATATGTAGAATGCTATCCCACACGTGATATGGAATGGAACATTAATAGGTTTTGAAATCTTCACATTTTTACCCTAGACCAGGGTTGGCGAACCTATGGCACGCGTGCCAGAGGTGGCACGTAAGACAATTTCCCTGGCACGCAGAAAAATACATTCTATAATTATTACACAGATAATATTTAATTTCTATTATAATGAATAAAATTTTGTTTCATACGGACAGACTATCACAAATAATGCAATTATTTTAGGAAAAGAATTTTCTTTTCTTGTGAGGTTAATAGCGGTTTCGCGTGTATTTTGCCGCTCTATGTGTATTTATAAAGCTGTATTTTTCAAATTATTTTTTTTAGACAGTCACTGCAGTAAGATGGCAAATGGATCCAATTTATAAAACAATCAAATTCTGAATCAGGTATAAAGCTTTCTCTTATCGAACATACAACAGCAAAAATGTCATCAATAATTTTTTGATACACTGTTTAATGCAAATTGGATAATTACTTTACGAACTTATATACCTAGATTTTGCATAAATAATAAGGTTAAAAATTTCTAAGATAAAATTTAGTATTTTCGTTTTTTTTATTACAGTGAAAATTTATTACATAAATGAATCATATTTACGAATTAAAATTTCATTAATTTAATGGCTTATTCCTATATACAGGAAATAGCATTTTGATTTTTGGTATTTTTTATTTTTAATGCATGAAAACAACTTATTTTTTTATCTAGCGTTTTGCATAAACATCGTACATCGCAAAATTATTTTATGTCAAAGTGTGGCACGTTGCACTGTTGATAGATATTGTTGATGAATTTTTGGCACGCGCACGTAAAAAGTTTCGCCGATCCTGCCCTAGACCTAAGCACTCTGCCTGTTTTTAAAAGGTATAAAAATCTCCACATTTCAAACCGCAGACCTAAGTAATCTGCCCGTTTAGCGACATCCCATGAATAATGTATTGCGCGTGACACTTACTTAAATACTTTTAGGCTAACCAGCATTCTCGCTGCCGCTCGCCATTGCGCCAAATCACGACAAAATGTTTCATTTGGCGAGTAAACGGATGATTAAATTCGCCAAATTAAGAGTGCTCAATTTTTGCTCATCTTTTTAGTGTGTGTATATGTGTGCGCTTCAGTACAGGCGACACCCTTATTTACATTACTGAACAATTGTGATGTCTTTTATCATGTTCAATTGTATCGTACAATTTACAATATTTTTAGAGATACTAACCCAATACCGATTCAATTTAGCTTAACCAAAAGCCACAGTAAGCAAAAATATCATTTCAGTATGTTTTAATGTGCCCAATAGGCAACAGTACTATATTAAAATAGCCATTGAAATATGGGATTCAATGAAAAGCCGAAGAATTCTAGAACAATAAAGTTTTTGACGCATTTTGTTGTTTATATTTTGAATTTTTCAGAATTCATTGAATGTAATATATTGAAATCCAGACTTAACTGGGATTGGAAGTTTTATTTCATAAAATGTTATTGAGTTAAATCAGCTTTTAATTTTTTTTTTCTTGATTGCGCAAGACATTTAGAATAGTAGTTTTTTTTTAGTTTCTGTAGCAGATAATTAAATTCAGATGAATAACGGATCTATAAGCAGTTTCAAAAACTTAGGTTATTTTAGAACACATTGAAAAAAAAGGGGGGATACGTTAAGGGGTTAAAGATCTAATTTTCATTGTTTCACAGCGAATTTATTTTGCTAATCTTTTTTTCGTTTGGCGAATGTTTTTTACTTCTGATTAGCCAAATTAATAACGTTTGTAAAAAGTAAGCGAGAACCCTGAGGCTAACTATCTTATTAAATATCTACTTTATATCTATTAACATTTATAAGTTTTTAAAATATGAACTATACATTAAAAGTAACAAAAAACCCTTGATTTTCAGATTCACATTGTTGTTTTAGTTTGAGGATATAATAGCATTGTTAAAAAAGCAGCAATATGTAGAAAAGCAGTCCCACACATCACATGGAATGGCTCTATTGGGTACTACTGAACACAAACGACGCAGAGATACTAAAAGAACAATGCACCAGAGAAATATCAACAAAATATATTTTAGTGATCTTTTATTAATTTGTTTTCTATGACAGTGACAATACCTTCTTAATGTGTCCTTTTTAGGTGCGTTCGCAATTATATAAACACGTAGCACCTATAGTCGTCTTTCGGTCCGTCTGTCCGTCCGTCTGTTCGCATATAACAGAACAAAAACTACCCAACCGAATGGTCTGAAATTTCAAATACATAATTGTTGCAAAATTTCGTCGAGTCATTTCAAATTTTATGAAAATCGGATGTATAGTTTAATAACAGAGACAGTCAAAATTTTCCGTTACATGACGGCCAATGGGAAAAAATTATTGCAAGTTCATTTTAATGAAGTTACAGTCTTTTGAGCAGAATGAAATTGCTATGCACTTATGAAGTGCACTAAAATATACATTCAGTGTAATATGCGGTGCAAAAAATATTTATAAAACTAGTTATAGTACGAACGCACCTCATTTGCCATGTTTGACGAGCGATTTCCAACTTGTTTTTATCTAGCATTCTAAATTAATATAACAATCCGTCATTATTTGTTGTTATTAGAAAACTATTTCTCGGAAAAATTGTGCATATTGAAATAGCTTGGATATCCTATTTACATTTAGGAATGTCAGATCTATATAGTTTTCATATTTGTTTTGAAGAGAGCAACGTTTTTATTTTTTTTTTTTTTTTTTTTTTTTTTGCCGGCAAGTTCGAGGAATTTAGAAAGTCGGAAATTGTGCGTCAACCGTGGCTAATGAGGTGCAGTTGCACTATAACTAGTTTTATAAATATTCAGATCTTGGTGCAATAGCTATTGCACTCTTATACAAAAATGCATGAATACAAAATTTATTACGATTATACATATTAAATTCAGTAATACGCAAATAATAGGGTTCCATCTTAAATAGGACGTCATCACCATGGCAACCTAGAATTATTACCTATCATGGGATATCATTGAATTAATTACTCATGATAAGAACTAATAGAATGGAGAAAACTTTTATTAATATCTTTTAAAGTTTTGATTCGATTTTCATAAAATTTGAAAAGACTCGACAAAATTATGCACCGATTCTATATATTAAATTTCAAACCATTCGGTTGGATAGTTTTTGCACTGTTATATGCGGACAGACGGACGAACCAGACGTCGACTATAGGTGCAACGTATTTACATAATTACGAACGCACCTAAAAATGGATTACTCGTTACTGAATATAAGTATCAAAAATCGGCTTTTGCCGTTAGAAAATAGACGTCTTATGGCGATTAGTAAGGTATACGTATCCACTTATGACGATAATTAGCCGAGATCGACTGAAAATTAGGTTTCGTTTTCGGCTCAAAATCTAAGTTTCGCCGAAAATTCGTTTTCGACGAAAATGCTGCTGAAAATTTGGCCGAACTGAAACTATCTGTATTCCAAAAGTCTCGTTTTTTCGCTCGGAAATTTGCAGCATTACTCATTGATTTGAGCTGTGTCGGCTCAAATGAGACACACTTTATTTATTGCTAGGAACTTCACTGTTTATAATTATCAGTCACGACTGACTCAAGACGTGAGTGCACGTTATAAAGCAAGTAATCCATATAAGACTAAAGTTTGAAGATGCTTTTCAGGTGCTCATTAAAAGCTCCAGACTTAACAGTAATAGAAAATTTTTAGTTTGAAACTGTAAAAGTGTTTCGAATACTCTTTGAATAAAAAAAAATTACTTTCATTTGAAATACATACATTACATACATTTTAAAATGCCTAACTTTCACTTATTTTATTTTTATCAAAAGGATTTTTTTTTAAAATTAGAAATAATACCATAAACTGAAGTATTTTATTTCGTCATCAAACCATTGGTTTTTTTTTTTTACTCATGCGAAAAAGAAAAACAACTATTGGCGATAAAAGAATAATGCTATTGGCGATATTTTCGCCCGACTAAATAAAAGTACCATGCATTCTTAAACATTAAAAAGAAAATTAAAATTTTGTTTCCTCACTTAAAATTATATTCTTGTTATAAGAATTAATTTACGTAATTAAAAAATTTAACCCATATTGGACCGCTGTCCTATAAATAGGACAGCTAATAAAACATTTTTTAAAATAAAATTGGTAAGGATTTTTTTGATGCATTTTGGTATGACGTCTTTAAAATACATAAAAGTATAACATATAAACAAAAAAACAAGTAACCAATTAAAATTTAATTGAAAAAAATCTATTTAAATTTTTTTTAAAGAATTGTGATCTTATAATCTAGAATTTTACCATTATTATTATCTTTTTATTGAGAAATCATAGAGTATTTTTGTACAACATAAACAGTATTTTAAAAGTAAAATAAAATATTTGCTCATAAAATTAGTTTATGTATGCCTTTTGTATGTCATTACTATGTGCTCTACTAATATGTCCTGTTTATAGGACAACTAGTTACTTAAAAAATTAAAACTTTTTTTTTTTTCAAATTTTGCTAGTATCTACTTAATTACACCATAATAATATAATTGAAGTTTTAAAAATTTTCAAAAATATTTAATTAATGTGGTCCAATATGGGTTAATAGCAACACCATTAAATTCATAAAGTTGTTTTATTCCGTTTCGTTCAAAAAGAGTGGGTTTTTTTCCCTAGATATAAAAACTATCCTATTGATTTTAGGGGGAAAAAAGAAAGGTTTTTCAAAATTATCTTATAGCAAAGGAATGTAGAACAATTTCCAATAACAATCGACCAATAATTTATTTCTTTATTTGCAGAGTGGTTATAATGTAAGGCTCAATAAATACATGTGGACAGTATTGTTTGTTCATGTCTCAAAAACATTCGTACTTATGTTGAAGCTTGATGATGGGGGATCATTTTAAACTTGTTATGGGAATTATTTTAAGAACTAAACAATAATAAAATAAAAAATAAGTAAATAATATGTTAATGTTTAACTAGAGTGAGTGAAGAGTAAAACTAAATCACTTCTAATTTTTTTTTTTTTAATATCTATCAGTAGCTCTTTAATCACCTGTTCACTTAAAATTATAGTCTAGATATTGAGATATTTACTTTTTATACTTGCTTTATTTATTTTTTGTCTCATTCTTTAATTAGAAGTACAAAGGATGTACAGTCGTGGATAAAAAAAAAAGTAAACACCCCCTACTATACCTCTTCAACAAATTATCGTAGACGGAAGTTACTGGTACCGAACGATTGGAAATAAAGCCTACTTTTAAATGATGTATATAAAATTTACTTAGGGGCCCATATTAAGCCCAAACCGCATTTTTTTCAATGGCAATACCCAATTTTAAATAGATAGTTCAAATCTCCGGTTCAAACTATGCCTAGACACCAAATTTCAAGTCATTTAAATGATAACTTTTTGAATTATAAACATTCAAAAATTAGTGCTTCTAATGTTAAATTACATTTTCATATTTTTATTTATATCTCCTAAAATTATTCTCCTAATGTGCTAATTTTTTGTGTAGCAATAATACTAATGTACCCAAACATAAATACGCTGAATTTACAATTTTTATAATTTTATTGTATGAAGTATGAATTATGAAATTAATATTCGAAAAAAATATGAGTTGCAACCTACAATTTTTTTGATGGATTTAGATTTATTAAGCCTTGCTTTATGAAAATCCAAAATTTAACATTTTTCTTCCAAATAGTTTTCAAATTATGCTTAAAAAACGACAAAATGATGGTTTAAGGGGCCGTCTATGATAGAAGTGAGTAGATATTTTGAAATATCTTCTGCTATCCTGTAATCTAGCAGGCTTCATTGGCTGCTTGAGTGGTGCTTCAGGTGCCTTGATCAAGAAGGCGGCTCTCTGGGTTAACAATCGAGTACCGAACTTCAATTTGGATACAGCCCTTAAAATACGCTCGTTTTAAAATAATTAATTTCTCGGAAACTTATGGTACGAATTGCATAAAAATTTGTTTTTAGGCTAATTGAAGGGTGTAGAGTTCATTTATGCTGTCAGAATTGTGTATTGCTTTTGAAAAACAACAAAGTTATGGTTCGTTTTAATATGTAGATGGCCCCCTAAGCAAATTTTATACACATCATCTAAAAGTAGACTTTATTTCCAATCGTTCGGTACCAGTAACTTTCTTCTACGATAATTTGTTGAGGAGTTAGTAGGGGGTGTTTACTTTTTTTTTTGTTAGGGGTGTTTACTTTTTTTTCTTAGGGGGTGTTTACTTTTTTTTTTCCACGACTGTACAAAGTGGTCATAATTAAACTGACAGTACTCAGACTGTTCTGTAGCGCGATCTGACTGAGACAATGACGCCAAATTTTGTAAGAAGATTAAACAAGGCGGGAGACGAAGGATTTCACGAAAAGAAATTAGTTCCAAAAGTCACCGCTACGGGAATATCTGGCGCTGTGTAACAGAAAAGAGAGTTTTGAGAAATGCAGAATCAATACTGAAATAAAATTACCTTTTATTTAGCACATTTAACGATTTTAGTATTGATTCTGAATTTTTTAAAACTCTCTTTTCTCTTACACAGCGTCACATATTCCCCTAGCGGTGACTTTTGAAACTAAATTTTTTTCGCGGAATCCTTCGTCCCCCGTCTCGTTTAATCTTCTTACAAAATTTGGCGTCGTTCTCTCAATTAGTTCGCGCTACAGGACACTCTGAGTACTGTCATTTTAATTAGGACCACTTTGTATATATGCTGTTTTTTCACTCTAAATTGTACTAGTTGCAAGCCATATATAACCTAAATTAAATACATCTTTACTTATTCAGTTATTGCATAGGATCTACCTAAGCAATTGTTTTCATTTAATTTAGCCTCTGAATAATAATAATATAAAGGGTCAGTGAGGGATAAAAAAGAAAGAAAAAATCATGCGTCAAGCATCAATTATAAAACACTTTCCAACACATTCAGAATAATGTAACAAAACTTCACCGGTAAATAAATACGTAGAAATGCTTACCTCCACGGAGTAATATGAGATATTGCAAAATGAAGTACATACCAGGACTTTTCGAAAAATTCAGACAAGTACTTTTTCGCTTTGGCGTAAACTTGGTCGCCACTCCTCCTGCAAAACTGAAAGATCTGATTAGTGCCAAAGTGGACCCGATCCCGAGTTTCTGGGGTATATGTAATTCCAGTGAAAACTGAAGATATTTATCTCGAATACATAGGCATGACTTCGCGTAAACTTAAAGTTCGTATTAAAGAACATTTGAGAGATTTAAAGTATAACCGACCTACAACACCCCAAAGTATAACCGCCCTGTCAAGACTTAACCAGAAGCAGAATATACAAGTTAATTTCGAAAACGCAAAAATTATATATCCCTCAAAGAATTATCATGATTTAATTATCCGCGAATCAATAGAAATTATTACTAAAGAAAATACAGTTTGTAATGACGTTTTATCCTACAATATACCCAGAATTTGGCTCAGTTTGCTTAAAGAAAGAAAAAACAAGTAATCTTCCACTTCCCTATATCCATGTTTTATTTTATTTTATTTTCCCAATGTTTCTGGATCTATAAATTAACTTCCACTTTCACTCCTTTCGTCACCATCTACGTGGATTTTAAAAATTAGGCGTTCAATCAATAACTGTTGTATTTCTTATATTCCTCCGAAGAAGACTATGTTTTATAGTTGAAAGTATACTAAGGTATTAAAATAATTTAACATTTTTAAATACTGTGTCATCTTTTAAGTAATTTTGCATAGTGTAAGTTTAACTTTAAAATACCGTTTAATAAGTTCACCGTTTAATAAGTTCAAATAGCGTGTCTAACTGAACCATTTAGAAACGCATTAACACATCTGAAAACCCAATTTCAACAATTCCCATACAGTCAGAAAATTATCCGAATTCTTCGAGCAGCCCTGTATATGATATGTAGATTTGTATCTATAAACTACATGCATGCAAATTTAGTTCAGATAGGAAATACCTTCCGCAGTTAAAAATTCCCCTTCGGCAGCTTCCGGTAATAAGGAGAATGGTACGTGAATTCTTTTGTGCATCCCTGTATACGAGGTATAGAATTCATACACAACGAGTAGCATCCAAAAAGCTAGCTAAATTTAAAAGCGCATACCGAAATTCAAAACGCACTTTCAGCAGTTATTGCTCAAAGACAGTAATGTAACCGATTTCACAATAAGAAATTCGATTAAGGGGACCAGGTAAGCGAAATTTGGGGAAAAAAATCGATTTTTACTTTTTTATATCATCAAATAGTTTAAACTTTTATATTTCCAACGATGTGTCACACATGTTTGTATATACATAAAAAAAGAAGTGTTGGAATTATTCATTCATTCTAAAAGTTCTTCACAGCTTAATGGCCATTTAAATCTTTAATTGACTTTTTCTCAAAACGTGGATTTTTCCTATTTGTGTTCCTTTTTTTTCAATATCTATTAAACTTGAGAACTCAGATTTTTTTTAATACTTATATTATGTTATACTAGTGTAAATACCCGTCCTAGGACGGTGGGTAAAAATTGTGTTTTTCACTTAAAATTTGAAAAACTGATAAAAAAATAATTGACAATATGGAAGCGTTTAGATGAGCAGAGTTCGGCTAGTTTATGTTCTAATAAACACACAATTAGCTTTTACAATATTTCTGGGTAAACCAGGTTTTCCGGCTAATATACTATAACAAAATTAAGATTTCTTAATGAAAGAAAAATTTAATAAATATGCAATAAAAGTGCGTAATTAAAACAGTCTGCTGCAACTGTTGAAATAATACTATTTTTATTTAATAACACTTTGAAATTGTATTTTTATCGTTTACCCTCCACCCCTTCCTCCCCCCTCCAATTTTTTTTCTATGTATATTGATTATTAAATAAGCATCGCGGGTTGAATCCCATCCGTCTAGTCCCCTAAGCTTCTGTCCTCCTGATGCAAAGCTATAAATCAAAAATTATTAATTTTACTTTTCGTATAAATATTAATTTTTTACTTTTAAAATATGGAATATGTTTTTTTTTTTTTTTTTTTAAGTTTAAATTTACATACACGTGTATATAGAAAAAGAAAATATAAGTAATGTGTAATTTAAAAATACGTTACAAAATGCCAGGATATTATTTCGGGGAGGGGGGGGGGCGACTAATCCCCTAAGCTTCTGTCCTCCTGATGCAAAGCTATAAATCAAAAATTGTTGAATTTACTTTTCGTATAAATATTAATTTTTTACTTTTAAAATATGGAATATGTCATAATGAAGGGTACGAATATTTTTTCCAACTGGATTAAATCATATTTAAGGCTGGAGTAGCACAGTTGAAGTTTATTCCAACAGAGTGAATTATGTCGACCAGGTATCGATCCGGATAGCCTAACAGGTAAGGCATTGGCACGGCACGCCAAGTATCCAGGTTCGATCCCTGGTCTGGACATTTTTCGCTCTGTTGGAATAAACTTCAACTGTGCTACTCCAGCCTTAAATATGGAATATGTTTTTTTTTTTTTTTTTAAGTTTAAATTTACATACACCTGTATATAGAAAAAGAAAATATAAGTAATGTGTAATTTAAAAATAAGTTACAAAATGCCAGGATATTATTTCGGGGAGGGGGGGGGGGCGACTAATCCTACCTAAGTTACTGTCCTCCTGATGCAAAGCTATAAATCAAAAATTATTAATTTTACTTTTCGTATAAATATTAATTTTTTTACTTTTAAAATATGGAATATGTTTGTTTGGTTTTTTTTTTAAGTTTAAATTTACATACACCTGTATATTGAAAAAGAAAATATAAGTAATGTGTAATTTAAAAATACGTTACAAAATGCCAGGATATTATTTCGGGGAGGTGGGGGGGGGGGGGCGACTAATCCCCTAAGCTTCTGTCCTCCTGATGCAAAGCTATAAATCAAAAATTATTGATTTTACTTTTCGTATAAATATTAATTTTTTATTTTTAAAATATGGAATATGTTTGGGTTTTTTTTTTAAGTTTAAATTTACATACACCTGTATATAGAAAAAGAAAATATAAGTAATGTGTAATTTAAAAATAAGTTACAAAATGCCAGGATATTATTTCGGGGAGGGGGGGGGCGACTAATCCTACCTAAGCTTCTGTCCTGATGCAAAGCTTTAAATCAAAAATTATTAATTTTACTTTTCGTATAAATATTAATTTTTTTACTTTTAAAATATGGAATATGTTTGATTTTTTTAAAGTTTAAATTTGCATACGCCTGTATATAGAAAAGGAAAATATAAGTAATGTGTAATTTAAAATTAAGTTACAAAATAATAAGTCTAAAATATTTAAATTGATTACTTTTTTAAAAGAAAGTCAGTTTTATCAATTTTTTGCAGGGAAAAAAAGGATATTTTTAAAAATACCATATCATTGTTTTCCGTGATTAAAATTCCTTACATGTCGCAAAGAAAATTTAATATGACTGCAACTTAATACTTGAAATAATCTCAGTTAGGAAGAAGTGTCTACCACTGCTCAATTATCAGGATTTGTAACCTTGAGAAGTTATCGCGGGATTCTTGTTTCTTGTCAACCAATGGGAGAATGGAACCTTTCACCCTTGAGTCTCTTCCTCGGAGACTGGTAAGATTGGTGGATTTGCCCCGCCCTGCGTTACACTGCCTTTTATTATATAGAGATTGTATAGTTTAACACAGGTATTTAATGCTTTGTTGAGAATTATTTATTTTAGGCAGTGAAATCTTACCAAAAATGCTAATTTAAAAATGACTTTCGATAAATAAATAATAATTAATTTTCAATTTCACATAGAAAGAAAATGGTCTATTAAAATACGTAAAGCATGTTATTCTAACTACTCTAAAAAATCTAGACCTCTATCTTTCACCATTCCTGAGAAAAGGTACATAAAGTTGGTAAATTTAACATGGCGGAGATAGGGCTTTCCCGGAAATACAGGTACATAATCTCTGAACTTATCGCACGGCCGCTACTCCTTCGAGCTTCTTATTAGTATTGGGTAGCGGTCGGGGGCGGGTGGGATTATTACTTTTATTAGAATATATTTATTATATACAAAAAATTTACATTTGAAATGAACAACATTATTTCGTAAATATTTGTAACCATTGAATAATTTCACGTTCTTTCAGCACATTTCATTAAAAAACTATTTTTATTTGAAATCAAAAAAACTTTTTTACTTTAATTTCACCAAGTATTTTGAATAAATTTACTGTTGTAAAATTTTCTCAATCACTGAACTTTTATTGAAATATAATTATAAAGTAGAGTAAATCTGCGTATAATTTAGAAAATATAGTTCTCAAATATACATATATACTTTAGTTGAAAATTCCCCTTCAGCAATTTCCGCTAATAAGGAGAATGGTACGTGAATTCATTTGTGTAGCCCTGTATATAAGGTATAGAATTTATATACAATGAGTAAAATGAAAAAAAAAAAAAACCTTAAATTTAAAAGCGCATGCCGAAATTGAAAAAGCATTTCCAGCAATTATTACTCAAAGACAGTACTGTAACCGATTTCTTTGTGTATCCCTGTTAATGAATGACGGCTATGATCACCTTGTTCTATAGTAATCATCTTGTAGTGAAAATTTGTGATTTATATCAATTTCAATGCATTTCAAATAGCGTAATGTCATTAAAATACACTGGAAACGATTTTTCCCCATATACCATAATGTAACGAAATTCTTTTGAGTGCCCCTGTAAATGAACTATTTATGCTATGCTACACACTTTCATATTGAATACCGAACATGCCATGGTAAAAATCATTAACATATATCAATTGCATGAAAAACCTAGCACATTTACGGGAGTTGGAACGTGGACAGACGGCCAAACAATATGGCGTTGTTTTATTTACAGGTGATTAAAAAATTAGCATCGTCCTTTTAGTTAAATTTATTAAGGTCTGCAATGACTGCTTATTATATGCCGGGTGAGCCAAAAGTTCGTTAAAACTTTAAAAACTCATAAAAAAGGAAGAAATTATCATAAAGGAGTACAAGAAAGGGCTCACAAGGTAGTCCGATTTTTTTTTAGCAGCCAAAAGAAAGTTAAAAAATCACATGTAGAGGGCGCTGACGACCCGAAACAAAATGAACGGGACAACAATACGCTCCATTCATTTGTTCTTCCAATAACAAATGTTCAACATGACCTCGAGAACATTCTACAACACAACCAGGTTGTTAATATTATGTTTCGGGTCGTCAGCGCGCTCTACATGTGATTTTTTAACTTTTTTTTTTTTTTTTTTTTTTTTTTTGTGCTGCTAAAAAAAATCCGACTACCTTGTGAGTCTTGTTTCGCAAACCGCATTCCTTTATCATAATTTCTTCCCTTTTATGAGTTTTTAAAGTTTTAACGAACTTTTGGCTTAACCGGTATATGTGTATGCGGGCTCGCGCGCATCTAACTAAAACATCCGGTACTAAAATCGTAATCTTTTACTTCTTATGAAACGCACTTAGATTTGCATTTCGCCACGATGTAAATCTCACGATTTTAATCATTTCACTACAGAACAATACCTAGCTGATAAAACTCTCTCCTTAACTTGACAGAAGGTTAAAATAAATATAAATATAAATGTAATGCCATTTCCAGCACTTTATCATTCTGCTTTTCCTTAAAATATTACTTATACTAACATCCAGTGAACGTCCCCGGTTTAAAGGCTAACAGATAATGCAACGCCCGATAAGATGGTCCAAAGAGGTTTGTAAACGCGGATACTATCTCTCCTAGCACCCTTGGCTGTTAAGAAATATTTACACAAGTTAAGATAAGACGTTTCATTTCTTATGTATTTAATCCCAGGTAACATGTACTGTTCGCACGGGAAACTGTAATTTTATTTACTTCCTGTAATATCAGAGACATAAATACTCGATTGTGATACCTAACAGGTGTCTCATTAGGGGTGTTATGCAAGAAAATTGTTCATAAGCAAATTTACTATGAAGAAAATTAAAGTAAAGGGTAGGTCAAAAATTAAAATGATCTAGAATTGAGGATCTTTCACTTACGCACTCGTAGGCCACATCAGATGATTAAAAGTTTTCATGATCAGCTCACAGGTTGGTTTATATAGCGTAGGCGGGTGATTTCCAAAAAGTGTCGTGTTTTACTGTCCTTTCACATTTGCACAGAAAAATAGTTAAATATCATAGTTTTAATTATTGCATTTTAACTATCATGTTTTCTTAATGACAATTTACAGATATATTATTATTTATAAAAAAATTAAAAATAAGAAATACATTCTTTTGTAGTCAAAATGTCATTACAGGTAGGTTGTCCCAACAAGCAATTTATTAGGTAAAGACTTGACTAAGTTCTATTTAAAACAGATGATTATAATTTTTTTAAGGCATTTTTATTTATTAAGATGCTTCTAATTAAAAAAATATTTATTTTCATTAATTAAACTTATCTATAATTCTTAATAATATTTTAAACCGTGTCCTAAGAAAGAGTGTCATTGGCATGCTTTCTGACAAAAAGTTTATCTGGAATTTTTAGAGAGCAGCACATGCCTTTTTATCAAGGCAAAAATACTCCTTAAAAGTCAACTTGTTATCAGGTTTAGGTGAGTATAGAGTAAATAGTTGTATAGTTTCAATAAAACAAGCGATATAATGGCTGCCATTTATACCTGGGGAAAAATAAAAATATTTTGCTTAATTTGTCATTAATGTAGATGTCATTACCGTGCTTATTTATGTCATTACCAAGTTCATTAAAATTAAAAAAATTGTTTTAAAATGTTAAATTAGTAATTTGGTCTCTGCTGATGCTTGTATATTAATGTTCATGAGGTAAGGTAATTATTTACAAAAAATTAAAACTTTCTGATTATTTCTAAAAATTCCATATGTTCTAAAAATTCCATGTTTAGGCCAGAAAACTGATCAAAAGATAATGTCGACATAATACTGGCAATCAAGATTTATTAGAAAGGGGAAAATTTAATTTCCATAATATTACGAATATTTAAACTAGCAAAAAAACTGAAATCGAAAGTACTTTAAATAAATAAAAGGGCCCAGTTAAACTGGTGGAATTGAGCTCACAGGCGTTTCACACTATTTGTATATTGTACTCTTATTTATGTCTAATATTCATAAAATAGAACTCACTCTTTCTGAGCGAAACGGTAAATAATCAGAGAAGCGCCTTATCAAAATAAACCGGTACACCAAATATAAAGCAAATCGGATAATTCTGCATGAAAAATCCATTTATCTGAATTAAAATAGGTTTAGTCCCCTTTCCCCCCCCTTTTTATGCTTAACCAATGAACCTCCAAATCTAATGAGGGAAGCGCCTTATACAGAATAAACCGGTATAGCAAATCGGGTAATTCTACATGAAAAACCTATTTACCTAAATTAAGGGGGAATTAGTCTGCCGTTTCTCCCCTTTATACATAACCAATGGACCTCCATATCTAATCAGGGAATCGCTTTATCAAAATAAACCGATATGCCAAATTTGAAGCAAATCGGATAATTCTGCATGAAAAACTCATTTGTCTGTATTAAGGGTGAAATTAGCCCCCCCCATTCCTCCTTTTCATACTTAACCAATGAACCTCCAAATCTAATCAGGGAAGCGCCTTATCAGAAAAAAACCGGTATGTCAAATTTGAAGCAAATCGGATAATTCTGCATGAAAAACTCATTTGTCTGTATTAAGGGGGCAATTAGCCCCCCGTTCCTCCTTTTCATACTTAACCAATGAACCTCCAAATCTAATCAGGGAAGCGCCTTATCAGAAAAAACCGGTATGTCAAATTTGAAGCAAATCGGATAATTCTGCATGAAAAACTCATTTGTCTGTATTAAGGGGGCAATTAGCCCCCCGTTCCTCCTTTTCATACTTAACCAATGAACCTCCAAATCTAATCAGGGAAGCGCCTTATCAGAAAAAAAACGGTATACCAAATTTAACTGAAATCGGATAATTCTGCATGAAAAACCTATTTAACTAGCCTTAAAAGGGAAATAGCCTCACGTAACTCCCCTTTTATACTTAACCAATGAACCTCGAAATCAAATGAGGGAAGCACTTTATCAGAATGAAACTAGAAAAAAAAATTAAGCAAATCGGATATTTCTATCATGAGTTATCGCGTTACGTACATACATTCGTACATACGTACATACAGAACCTGCGGGCACATTAGCTCTCAGGCTTCGATAGCCTGTGAGCTGAAAAGCAATAACATTTTATAAGAAGTAATGGTAGTAATGCATTTTAAGTACCTTCAGTTCTGCTGCTCATCTTTCTGGAAATAAAGGCACAAAATAACACATGAAAAATGACTTTTACACATAAACTGTTTGCATTTGTTGCACTTCTGACACTATTTGGTGTCATGATAGAAAGTTTTCATTTATTCCCTGATTGTCTAAGATGTGACCTCACTCGCAATTTCCACAAATAAACAAACAAACAAACAAAAAATTTATGGAAGAGACCTTTATTAAATAATTCCTAGAAAATAATTTTCGTATACATTTTCCAAATGAAAAAAAAAACTGCAAAATGTCCAGATGGGGTCAAATTGACCCCATCTTAGTACTGCGAGGGTTAATATATTCCTAAAAACAAGTGAAGATGTTGAACTAATAATAAGAAATAAATGAAACAGATAAGGGTAAAAAAAGCTCTGAAATTCAGACGAGAAGGGCAGGGGGCAATTTACCCAGCCCTCCTATGACGGTCCAGAGAGCAGATAAAAAATGCATACATGTCTCTGTATGTTTACACATTAGAGATAAGTTGTATATAGATGCTGAGGCATTGTATAGAAATCACATGTTCTTCTTGAATCATAAAAACATTTTATTTTTTTATATTTCCACCTATTATTTAATTACACGTTTTTATTTAACTTAACTTGGCTCATGTAGATGTCATTTTGTAATCGATTTTTCACTCACTTTCTAATAGGCTTGAATAGTGAAATTTATCTACACAAATGCGATTCCAATGACAATACACATTTTTCATGTACACACATTCTCACGTCATGTAGATGTCATTTTGTAATCGGTTTTTCACTCACTTTCTAATAGGCTAGAATATTGAAATTTATCTACACAAATGCGATTTCGATGACAATACACATTTTTCATGTACACACATTCTCACGTCATGTAGATGTCATTTTGTAATCGATTTTTCACTCACTTTCTAATAGGCTAGAATATTGAAATTTATCTACACAAATGCGATTTCGATGACAATACACATTTTTCATGTATACACACATTCTCACGTCATGTAGATGTCATTTTGTAATCGATTTTTCACTCACTTTCTAATAGGCTAGAATAGTGAAATTTATCTACACAAATGCGATTTCGATGACAATACACATTTTTCATGTATACACACATTCTCACGTCATGTAGATGTCATTTTGTAATCGATTTTTCACTCACTTTCTATAGTGAGTCTATAGGCTAGAATAGTGAAATTTATCTACACAAATGCGATTCCGATGACAATACACATTTTTTATATTTTTAGAACTTAATTATGAATGAATAAATTCATTTTAAGGCATTTTTTCGTTAACCAGACGCAGGCGATCAATCGCCAAATATTCTTTAATGTTGCAACCACGGCTGTAGCAGAAGGTATACGGTGGTATACCTTCTGGATTATTTTAACCCTTTACATTCGTATGTCTAATCTGACTAGACATCATCTTTCTTTGCAAAATTTGTTTTTGGCACCAGTAATAAAGGAAAATAAAATTTGGCTTATTTAATTAGACATTTTTGAAATTGTGTACTTGAAGGAAAGTTCGTTTAAAAAAGTGGTGTACGAGATGCCCGAGTCGAAAGGGTTAAGAAAATCCGCATACCCTCTGTAGTTATAGCATATACTATCTTAGTCTCTAGTGCAAGGACGGAGAACCAATGGCATGCGTGCCATAGATGGCACGTGGCAGATTATTTTTGGCAAAGTATACACTCATGTTTTAATACAAAATTGCATCAAATGCATGAATTTAGAATACCTGAGTTTGTCTAAAATCGGTTGGATGACGTGATCATACAGATTGAAAAACTTAAATAGAACCTAATAAAACCCAATCTTGCTCAATATTCGCTCAAAATTTTTTTCAGATTAAAAGAGGATTAGAAAATTATCGAAAATGAAAGATCATAAGACATTATAAGCAAAAATACTGGTGGAACAATTATGACTATACTTGGTATTCCATTCCTGACGAGAAGAACTGTTTAATGAAGCTGACGCTTGCCATTTTGTCATTTTTTCTGCGAGCCATTATTTTCGGAAATATATAATATGAAAAACTAAATCAAAATTTTATTGTTAGACAATTCCAGTTCAGCTTACACACTCATAAAAATAACTAAGTACAAAACTGATAACAATTATTTGGTATCTAATGATGAAACAACCAGTGTTGTAGTCGTAAAAAAATCAGAGGGTATACGCTAAATCAGAGAGCATATGCTACAGTCATGAACGTTCTTGATTAGAGTATACTCTATACCTTTATTTGAAAAGCAGAGGGTATAACACGTATACCCCCGTATACCCTCCACTACACCCCTGGGAACAACAGAAAAAGCATTTTTTAGGCAATTTTAAATTACCGATGTTTTTTATTGTTTTATTCTAAAAACAAAATTTTAAATAATTTTGATTTTTTATAATTTGATCCATATATAATTTTTTGGTTGTTGGCATTGTCACACTGATCAGATAAAATATTTTTTGGGGGAAATTTTGACACGCGGATGGGAAAAATGATTCGCCATCCCTGCTCTTAGTGTGTATCCTCTGCCTGTAAATGCCTTTATAGTCCAGGCAATGGGGGATTTTACCTGGCAAAATTAATGGTAGTTCTGGAAATTGGATTACTTTATGTTTTTTGGATCGCCGAATCCGAATTTGTAACTTCCCACCAAAATTTCCCCCGGCAACCCCCGCAAATTTTGGTAAAATGCCCCTCAAAAAAGGTTTTTATTTAAAAAAAAAAAAAAAAAAAAAAAAAACATTTTTTTATTGTTTTAGGGAAAATGTATCTAGAAATTCAGAAAGTAGACAAAATTTGCAACAAATAAGATACATGACATTATGACGTGGGATGAATGGGGAGGGGACTCTGCCTCGGAACATGCGCCGCGGTGCTGCGTGGACTAAGTTGCGCAATTCCCCTTAACTACTCACATCGTTTACATTCGCCCTCACGTTTCCCCTCCTAACTTTCCCTATAAGGCTTACTTTAAGTTTTTGGGGTCGCTGAATCCGAATTTTCAACTTCCTCCCAAAATCCCCCCTACACCCCCCCCCCCAATATAGTTGTTTTTAAATTAAATTTTTTATTGTTTTAGAGGAAAAGTATGTAGAAATTCAGAAAGTAGACAAAATTTGCAACAAATAGGGTAAATGACATTATCATGTAGGATAAACGGGGTGGTGGGCTTCCTCGGAACATTCCCTGCACACTGTTCTCAAAAACCAAATTTTTTCAAAAAATCCATTTTTTGGGGGGGGGTTGCCAGGTGAAATTTGGGTGGGAAGTTACAAATTCGGATTCAGCGACCCAAAAAACATAAAGTGAGTCGAAATCCAGAACTAGCCTTAATTTTGCCAGGTAAAATCCCCTATTGCCTAGACTCTTGAATAACTTGGTGCACGTAGCGCCGCAGTGCATGTTCAGAGGCAGTCCCCCCCCCCCTCCCCGTTCATCCTACGTCATAATGTCATATATCGTATTTGTTGCAAATTTTGTCTACTTTCTGAATTTCTACATACTTTTCCCCTAAAATAATAAAAAATTTAATTCAAATACAACTATTTGGGGGGGGGGGAGGTTGAGGGGAAATTTGGAGGGGGGGAGTTAAAAATTCGGATTCAGCGACCCAAAAAACTTAAAGTAAACCTTATAGGGAAAGTTCGGAGGGGAGACGGGAGGGCGAATGTAAACGATGTGAGTGGTTAAGTGGAATTGCGCAACTTAGTCCACGCAGTACCGCGGCGCATGATCCGAGGCAGATCTCCCCTCCTCATTCATCCGACGTCATAATGTCATATGTCTTATTTGTTGCAAATTTAATCTACTTTCTGAATTTCTAGATACTTTTTCACTAAAACAATTTAAAAAATGATTTTTTTAATAAAAATCTTTTTGGGGGGGCATTTTACCAACATTTGGGGGGGGGGGTTGCCGGTGGGAAATTTTGGTGGGAAGTTAAAAATTCGGATTCAGCGACCCAAAAAACATATAATAAGCCTTTTTCCAGAACTACCATGAATTTTGCTAGGTAGAGCCCCTATACGGTCTCTATTGCCTGCTTTCTTACGACTACTGCTACGACATATTATTATACATTTCATTTTTATTTACCTACAAATAGTAATTTGGTATTAGGTTCGACACTCGAAATTTAGTTTGTCCCTCAGACAAATTCAAGTTTTCTTTTAATTCGAATACGCGAGGAAATGATAACAATCAAAACCTCACTTTATAAAAATGTCGATAATTCGGAGACGTAAATGTTTTTATTATTATTATTATTATTATTATTATTATTATTATTATGAGTGCTGTGGGATTATGATAATGTTAGAGAAACAAAAGCGATTTTGATTGCGTTTACATATTTTATTTAAGTAATAGTACAAATAATGCTACATAATATTCAGAGCAATTTCTTGGAAAATTAGCTTTATATACCTTCCACCAGCAGTTAATAGAAATTTTCATCTCATTTAAACGCCATATTCAATCAAAATTACGGTCGTGAATAAAGCAAAAACTCCCATTAATTTTTACTGGTGGAAATTCGAAATTTGTCCGTTTGATAATGAGGTCCTATGATTTTTTTTGTTGCTGTTTGTTGTTTTTTTTATTCTTTAACTTATAATCTTCGTTAAAATATTCTTTCAGTTATATTTTCGCAAAAGAGTTCTAGTTCTAAATCGTGGATTAGCAACAGTTGTTATAAAACTCCCTGGTTTTTTCTTTCAGGTTTGAAAAAGTTTGTTTTTGTTTTAAAATTGTTTCTACTGATTTTTGATCTTTTATGGGAATAGTATATATATGTATATATAATAAATTTGAAATCACAAATATATGAAGAAATTGATAAAGTTCTAAAGATGATTTAGAAATGAGCATATGAAATAGAGATGCAACGAATATTCGGCCGAAGCCGAATATTCGGCCCATTCGGCCTGTCTGCCGAATATTCGGCTTCGGCCGAATATCAAGTCTATTATTCGGCCTTGGCCGAATACTAATACTGTAATAAATGTTTTTATATTTACACAGTATAACTTTTTAATTTGACAATTTATATTCATCATGTATAATAAAAATTTTATTTGAAATTAACAAACACTTTTTTTTCCATTAACTTTCATACCTCGAATGGATTTTATCTACCCATTTTTATATAAGAGGCTAATTTAGGAATCAGGTTAAAAAAATTTTATGCTGTATCAATAAGTACAAAAAATATCTGTAATAAGCTAACATTATCTGTTAAATTTAAAATTAATCAATAGAGTCAAAACACTGTATTAAACACTAGTGTCGTGAAGGAAATTTTCACCTTGTTATTAATAAACTTTATAACATACAAACATGCTTATTATAACTACTTAAAAGGTGACATAAACATATCTCATAGATCTCAGGGTTGCGTTAAATAATATTTTTTATATGTTTCTATCACCTTTTAAGTAGTTTGAACTACACACGTTGAACTAATTTCTTCTTAGGAATTTTTAGCTCATTAATTTGTATATCAGTTAATCTTGAACATGCTAATGGCGAATGATTAAAATGTGTAAACGATTTTTTTACCTACAACAATGAAATCGTTTATTGATCTTTGGTATGTTAGAGCATGAGATACTGTTAAATGCAATGAATGTAATTTGCTTTTCCTTACAGATATTTCCTTCCTCTGAATCTGAAAACATTCACTATACACTTCTTAATAGTGCTATCTGCTGACAGCAAAGAAAAAAAAAATAATAATAACATGATAAAAAAAAAAAAAATGTTAATTGTGAGCTTTATATAGCCTACAATGATCTCTTTCCACCATTTTAGAGGGTATTCCTTTCATCCTTTCTGTCAGTGGTTTTTCTTAAGATATTAAGATTTCTTATTTTTTATTTTATTTCATCTGAAAGTTGAAACTTATATTTCCTAGTACTTTTAAAATTTTGTCATTATTTTAAAATTTAACAACACACATAATATCTATTAAAATGTAACTAGACAGTACCTGATGAGGAACTTTTGCTAAGGATTTCTTTTTTTTTTGGCTGAATTGTATTATTGAGGCAATTTTTAGGCCGAACATAGCCGAATATTTTTTCAGAGTAAAATAATGCTTTCAAAAATTAAAAATTTGTATATAAATAATTTTTTAAAAGAAAACAATACATTTTAATTGTGAAATATACAAGAATTGTGCATATAGTGCATACTATATTTTGTTTTTAGGCAAAAATAAGTTCATTATTCGGCCGCCGAATAGGCCGAATATTCGGTATTCGGTTATTCGGCCAAACACTATTCGTTGCATCACTAATATGAAACCAGTATGTAATATAAGAAACTATGAATGACTCACAGAATCATCAGAGGAGCTTGTGAGTTCATCCATAGAAGATGCGTTATTTCATCCAATTTTGTCGGCATTAAGCCTAAAACGACAAAATTTAGCTCCTTATAACGCAAACATTACAGAAAATAGATAATAAAAAGCTAAGAGATCCAAAACCCATAAACTGTGCTACCATCTGGTGTGAGAAAGGAAAAATGTAAATTGGAACTGGTTTAATAACAATAATGTTTAGAGTTGCCATCTTAACCCCCCCCCCCCAGACAAATAAATAAATAAAAAATAAAATGAATGATATATATATATACACGGTGTCCGGGCTAAAAGTATCCAAAAGTTATGGCTTATTTTTACGGAATTAAAAAAAAAAATTAGAATTAAAAAAATTATTTAAATAAAAATAGCATTCACAAAGTTTTAATATCAATAGACTTCGATATGTGCACCTTTGGTAACACAACAAACGTCTAAACCAGGGTTGGCGAACCTTTTTATAACCACGTGCCAATTTCTATTAAAAAAATTTTTAGACGACCTTGACGTGCCAACAAATTTAGTATATTGAAAAATCATGAAAAAAAAAAAACTTTAAATAATAACATTAAGATAAAAAAAAAAAAGTCTAACATACAGGTGAGGTCTACTATAATAATCATAAAAAAATTAAATTCTAGAAATTATTAAAAAATATATGTGATTAATTGTCTACTTGCATCTTGGAAGAAAAATAATTAATATCAGGCTCATATACTCAGTTAATTTCAACAGAATGCAAACTGAACTGGATTTATATGACAACTGCTTTTTATTTGATATTTTGTATTATTCATTTTAGAAACTAATGGCCATGCAGACATAGATGGAAAAAATATTAAAAGATCAAACGCCAGTTTCTTTAAATAATTCTGAAATTAATTTCTAAGTTGAAATAATTTTATGTAAATTTATGTAAATTTATTTATTTTTTTAAGTAAATGGTACATTTACTAATGTGGTAATTTACGGTATTTTAAAAAGTCGCAATTAAAATTCTTCAATTTTCAATAAATCAAATTTAGTCAAGATTAGATCATCTAGAGTTTGTGAATTTTATGTAGTATCACTTTATATTGATTTAGTCACAAGTAACAATGTGCCAAAATTATTCTTTCGCGTGCCACTTTTGGCACGAGTGCCATAGGTTCGCCATCCCTGGTCTAAACGGTAATCCAGTTCTCCCCAAATGTTTCGTAGCATATCAGGAGTTATTAGACAAATTGCTTTATGATACGCTTTTTCCACTCATCCACAGTTTCAGTTGTTTGTTTTGTTCAATGTTTTAAAATCTCGGAGGGGTTTCCAATCCACGGAAGTGAAGTCTATTATATTCTAATGGGTTGTTCCGTAATAATAAATCATAACTTTTGGATATTTATAGCCCGGACACCTGTATATACATAACCATTATATAATTACAATTCATCATCTTTTTTCCTTTTATTAAAAATAAAATTAATAAATTGAGCATCAATACATTACACTGACATTATCTATAATAAATAATAAGGAAAGAAGTTTGTGTGTTAGTGGGTGAGTGGGTGTGTCAACGGTGTTCTGAAGGAGCCGCTGCACGTAGAACTACAAAATTCGGGGAAAAGGTACGTCTATATATGAAGTTTTGCAACTCGAAGCCCGACATTCAATTTTTTTTATTAGATTTTTTTATGCGATTTTTAGCGTTTTTTTTAAGTTTAGAGGCGATTTTTCCACATTAGTGAAAAGAATACGGTTTCTTTCTTTTAACCCAATATAGTAAATTTTGTTCTCTTTTCAAAAAAGTTTAATTGGAATTCGTATAGGGGTCAATCCATTTCAAGTGGTCCAGCACCGGTTGCTCGACCATTTTTAAAAAAATCTGAAATTTTTTGTACGACAACCCTAACATGATGGAAGTTCAAAATGACTATTATTTTAATTTTATTAATTTTTGTTTGTGCATGGCGGCCATCTTTGTTTCATCGTCTGCAGCAATTTTCTCACAAGAAGGGTTTACGGAAATGTAAATAATTCATCGTTTATTTATCCAATTCAAGTGCGGATTAAAGCAATTTGTACAGAATACATTGGGCTAAAAATTTGGTAATGGAGTAGTTTCCGAAACTAACTGCTTATTTGTAAAATTTAAGCATAAAATTTCAGTTTTTTTCCAAAATTTGTCCGTTTACAAGAGGAAATTTTTCTAGCAAGGAATACTGTCAACATGACATAACTTTTTTTACAAATACTCCGAAAGTACTTGTACTCACACGCCGAGTTCGAGATCTGGGACTTGCTTTCTCTTCGCTAAAAAAAATCCCAAATTTTTCAAAAATGAGAAAAATCGCACTTTTCAGGCTTTGATATCTCTGGTGGGGCACGAGATAAAAATCTGAAATTTTTTTTTTATAAGAGTGTTGTATGGTAGTGTTATGCACAGGAAATTTCAGGATGGAGCTTTGACTACAAGCTGAGATATGGCGAGGGCAACATGTCAAAACAATACTGCCAAATTATTGTTTTGCTCTAGTCACAGCTAAGTATTTATCTCAGAGTATCATTTAAATTTATTTTTTAGATTATCTTTAAATAATAGTAACAGAAAATAAAGCCTTTTGCAATTAATTTAAAAAATAATTATGCCTAATTCCTACATTTTGTATGGTTTCAGTAATTTTTGTTGTAGTTTTAGTAACTAAAAGAAACCTCAGCACTTTTACATAAATATATATATATATATATATATATATATATATATATATGCAAGACCTGAGACAAAAACAGAATAGGGAAAGAGAAAAGCTGTTAATGTTGCATACTTGTTGAGACATGATCAAACGTGTCAAAACACATTCCTGCTTGTTGGCTTAAAAACCACAATTTTAATGCTGCTTGCCAGTCCCTGAAACTTGTTCCTACCATAAGTATGTTCCTGTAAATGAAACATTATGCGATGTTACCATGCATCAGCCTCAAGTAATTTTCAGAAAGTAAAGATACCCAAAGCCTTTTTGAAAATTTATACTGCAGAAAAATCACATTTTTGCATAAGAAGTAAGATAGGAATTATTAATGAATTGAGACTTGCACATAGTGATTTCAAGGTATATTTCTATGAGCCAGCAGGACCAAGATCTTCAGTCGAGTTATCTAGAGATGACAAGACTTGGTTCCTACAAATAAAATTTTGAGAAAGATCAAAATTGTGGTTTTTGAACCAACAAGCAAGAATGTGTTTTGACACGTTTGATCATGTCTCAACAAGTATGACAACATTAACAGCTTTTCTTTTTCCCTGTGTTGTTTTTGTCTCATGTCTTGTATAAAAAAAAATTTTCTTTATGTAAAAGTGCTGAGGTTTCTTTTAGTTACTAAAATTACTTACAACAAAAATTACTGAAACCATACAAAATGTATGGCCTTAGGCATAATTATTTTTTTAATTAATTGCTAAGCTTTGCAAAGGACTTTATTTTCTGTTACTATTATTTAAAGATAATCAAAAACATAAATTTAAATGACACTCTGAGATAAATACTTAGCTGTGACTACAACAAAACAATAGTTTGGCAGTATTGTTTTGACATGTTGCCCTTGCCATATCTTAGTTTGTAGTCAAATCTCCATCCTGAAATTTCTTGTGCATAACACTACCATACAACACTCTTATAAAAAAAAATCAGATTTTTATCTCGTGCCCCACCAGAGATATCAAAGCCTAAAAAGTGCAATTTTTGACATTTTTGAAAATTTTGGGATTTTTTTTAGCGAAGAGAAAGCAAGTCCCAGATCTCGAACTCGGCGTGTGAGTACAAGTACTTTCGGCCTATTTGTAAAAAAAGTTGTCATGGTGACAGTATTCCTTGCTAGAAAAATTTCCTCTTGTAAACGGACAAATTTTGGAAAAAAACTGAAATTTTATGCTTAAATTTTACCAATAAGCAGTTAGTTTCGGAAACTACTCCATTACCAAATTTTTAGCCCAATGTATTCCGTACAAATTGCTTTAATCCGCAGTTGATTTGGATAAATAAATGATGAATTATTTACAATTCCGTAAACCCTTCTTCTGAGAAAATTGCTGCAGACGATGAAACAAAGATGGCCGCCATGCACAAACAAAATTTAATAAAATTAAAATAATAGTCATTTTGAACTTCCATCATGTTAGGGTTGTTGTACAAAAAATTTCAAATTTTTTTAAAATGGTCAAGCAACGAATTGATGATTTTCTGGACCACTTGAAATGGATTGACCCATAGCGATTTTTGAATTTTTAGCGCATTTTTTATGCGATTACTGAACAGCAGTTAATGCGTCTTCATACCTATAAGGGGTGTTACCGTAGGGGGTTACACAGTTCTATCGCCAAATACCGCCAAGGTTGTCGCCAAGCGATATATCGCCAAATTTGGGGCCAAAGTTAGTCGCCAAAAGTGACGCCAACTTGACGATATCTCTAATATTTCTCCAAATTCCCATAGACTTACATTGTAAACCAATAGTGATTACTTGCTTACAGAAAATCAACAAATTGAGATATTTTAATGCAACAAAAACTAATATTAACTTAAGGGGTTATAGTAATTATATTTAAGGGAATCCAGGTAAATTAAATCTATAATAATAAGGAAAGAAGTTTCTGTGTAAGTGTGTCGACGATGTTCTGAAGAGACAGCTGCACGTAGAGCTACAAGATTTGGGGAAAAGGTCCGGCTATATATGAATTTTTGCAACTCGAAGCCCGATATTCGATTTTTTTATTGGATTTTTTTTAATTTAATTGTTTATGCGATTTATTTTAGCACTTTTTAGCGCTTTTTTAAGTTTCGAGGCGATTTTTCCACATTAATAAAAATAATACGGTTTTTTTCTTTTAACCCAATATAGTAAATTTTGTTCTCTTTTCAAAAAAGTTTATTCGGAATTCGTACCGCGATTTTTGAATTTTTAGCGAATTTTTTATGCGATTATTGAACAGCGTTTAATGCATCTTCATACCTATAAGCTGGTAACCGTAGGGGGGACACAGTTCTGCCGCCAATTGCCGCCAAATTTGTCGCCAACTTGGCGATATCTCTAATATTTCGCCAAATTCCCATAGACTTCCATTGTAAACCAATAGGGATTACTTGCTTACAGAAAATTAACAAATTGAGATATTTTATTGCAACAAAAACTAATATTAACTTAAGGGGTTATATTAATTATATTTAAGGGAATGCAAGTAAATTAAATTATGAATAAAAGTAACATGATACAATGCTTAGCATGCTTTCCCAAACATAAATTTTAAGAGAGTCCGCATGTTAAAGTAATTAGATTTGAAACTTTTATCCAATTACAGTAAATTTTGACTTTCGTGAGTTTTTAACCTTTTGTGATTTTTAATTCGATTTCTACGTTTCTTCGCGATCTGCTGAAATTTTTTGACATTCCATTTTTGGCCTACTATAGAAAATACTAAAGTAATTTCTGCCCTCATTTCAATAAATTTTATTCGGATTTCGTATAGCAATTTTCGAATCTTTCGGGAATTTTGTATGTGATTTTTAGTGTATTTTAGCGATTTCCTACCATTTTCCCATATTAGTGGAAGGAATCAACTTTCAATCTTCGAACGCAATATATACATTTTTTTCTCTTTTCGAAATTTGTGCAGTAATTTAAAAATTTTTCGCGATCTTATTGTGATTTTCAGAGCTTTTTCGCAATTCGAACTGTTTTTTGACGTACCCGGGCCACGCCGGGCAAGTTAACTAGTACAAAATAAAGCAGAATCATCTATTTTTAATTTAATGAATCATTAATGAATTGTTTCTACTATAATGTACCAATATAATATAAATAAATAAATAAATAAATAACTAATAGTGTAACAGTAATATGATCATTTTGAATATGAAGTTTAATATAGACCATGCGAGATGAAAAACGTGCAGCATAAAATGGAATTTCTTAAAAAAAGGCATCAAGTAACTACAAAAGTAGAAATCAAATGATAACACGCTATGAATTTGCGCAATTGCAGCAATAAACTTAGCGCATAAAAATTAAGCAGTTTGTTAACGTTGCAAAACATTTAGCTAATATAAATTATATATAAAATATATATAAGATACCTTTAATAAGATTTGGCGTTTCAAAAAGAATTTTTGCAATTCAAAATGAAATTAAAATAGCTCAATAGCAATCATTCATAATGACTTGCGCATTAGCAGCACAGAAATTTGAATGATAATACAGTAGCGCTCAAAAGTATTTTGACAAAGATAATAATTCACTTAATTGAAAAGAATAATAAAATACAAAAATCAATCATTTATTTTATTTAACCGTATTCAATGTTTTAATTTTAATAAATTAACAATAGATATTAATAATATTAATAAAATTATATATATACTTATATATATTTTTTTAACCGATTTGGATGAAATTTTTCATATGCATAGTGCATACTAATGCTTCGACCGAGTTCCTAGGCCAGCTTCATCCGCCATCAAGTTTCCTAACTTTCTCTTTAAAATTATCTATGTTGTTAGCTTACACTGTGTGACTCTTTAAAATAATACATAAGAGTTTGAATTTTGTGAAACGTAACATTTTCTATAAGTATACAATGTTAGAAAACATAAAAAAATTTCAAAAATTCCAATGGCCGCCATTTTGAAACAAGATGGCGGATGAAGCTGGCCAACGAACTTGGTCGAGACATTAGTATGTACTATGCATATGAAAAAAATTCATCCAAAGCGGTTCAAAAATTCTAGAGTTACAGCATGGACAAAATTCAGATATATATATATATATATATATATACACCGCGTCCCAAAAGTTTAGAAAATCAGTAAAATTTGCATTATCATAAAAAGTAATAAGGTACAATTAAAATTCGTGAGATAGGTAATAAATA
Source organism: Maratus speciosus (assembly GCA_963932465.1). NCBI lineage: Eukaryota > Metazoa > Arthropoda > Arachnida > Araneae > Salticidae > Maratus > Maratus speciosus. Next base: position 166,912,096 of record OZ010793.1, read on the forward strand.
AAAGCAGTTTTGCTCATATGCACATATAAATTATGATCAAAGGTTTAAAATTATAAAATATACATTAAATTATATAAAAATGTACTGTCCCAAAAGTATTGACACATGTAATTTTGTTTGGTTTTACATTTATAAAAGTAACTAAAATCTTAAAATCTGGCCGTCTAAATTCCATTTCTATTCATCACTGAAAGAGACAGAAATCCATTTTTCACCGTATGACAAATGCTTTCTAGCCCACTTTAGACGTGCATCTTTAAGACGTTCCTGATTTAAACAAGGTTTTGCTTTCATTCTCCTGTAAACAATATTTGTTGAAGCTTTCATTCTTCTGTGTACAGTACTTTTTGAAATTCTGAAAATTGATGCAATTTCACGCAGAGATAAATTATCAACTGAAGCCATTTTTAATAACATTCTATCATCACGTAATTTGGATTTGCTGGCTGGACCGGACTGTGTTTTCCAACAAGATGGGGCATACATCCATACCTCCACATCATCGAAAACATGGTTTAGGTGAAACAATATCACACTATTAGACTGGCCAGCACTTAGTAGTCCAGATTTGAATCCCATGAAAAACATATGGAGGATCTTATCTCGTAAAATATATGAAAATGGAAAGCAATATACATGTGTAAATGACTTAAAAACTGCAATTGACAAAGTGTGGTATGAAATACCTCCTTCTGTAATGCAATGCTCAGTTAATTATATGTTACAACGTGTATTTGAGGTCATAAAGTGTCGTGGCAATACAATTAAATATTAAAAGTAAGTTTTTAGTTACTTTTATAAATGTAAAACGAAACAAAATTACAATTGTCTATACTTTTGGGACAGCACATTTTTATAAAATTTAATGTAGATTTTATAATTTCAAACCTTTGATAATAATTTATATGTGTATATCAGCAAAACTGCTTTTCTTTATTACCTATCTCACGAATTTTAATTGTACCTTATTACTTTTTATGTTAATGCAAATTTTATTGATTGTCAAAACTTTTGGGACGCGGTGTATATATAGTATATATATAATTTTATTAATAGTATTAATATTTATTGTTAATTTATTAAAATTAAAACATTGAATATGGTTAAATAAAATAAATGACTGATTTTTATATTTTATTATTCTTTTCAATTAAGTGATTTATTATCTTTGTCAAAATACTTTTGAGCGCTACTGTATAATTACAATTCATCATCTTTTTTTCTTTTTATTAAATATAAAATTAATAAATTGAGATATATATATGTCTGTGTGTGTGTGTGTGTGTGTGTAATACATACTTAAATAAAACATTTATTGGAATTACTGATATAACAAATACCTTTCATTCTGATATGGTTCATAAATAGCAAAATGAGTAGTTTCCACTTTTATTAAATGATCTTTCATTAATATGTTGTCTAATAAGCAATATAGGAAGAAGACATTTCAATTAAAAGTCAAATTATCACTACTAGTATAATTAATGTCTAGGGAGATACGTTCCAAACTTAACCAACGCCATCCATGAGTCAAATATTTCCCTTTTAGTCCAGAAATTTATTTTTAAAAACTTTAAAATATAAAACACACGAAGCAATTAGACGTCTACTTATCTTTCTAAACCATCAATACAAAAATCGTTTTTCTGCTTCAAAAACTGGGTTATCAGATACTTTAGGAAAAGAAGGGGGGGGGGGATGTTCACGGCAATAACTGTTGCAAGCTACTACCGAGGTACAAGGAGGGAATAAATATAATAAAACATAGCAAAGCCCATCTTCCTCCTATAGCCCTACAAGTGTTTTAAGCGTCAGACTTATGGCTTCTGATATTCTCGTCGTTTAAAAGTTAATCTTGAGACCATGGGGTTGCATAGGGAGAAGGGGCTTCTGCATTTGAATGAGGGTACGAAAGACGTTGTGGGGCAAATCGGGTTTTTGAACATTTTCGGGAAGTGAAATATGTTTGTTATTAAAATGCTACATAGGAATTCATGGGCATCGGCAAGGGTTAGGGAGGAGCAAGGGAAAATTTTTGAAATGCAGCTAAATTTTCTTTTTTCTCAAGTAAAAAAAAAAAAAAAAGAATGTAAATTATATTTTTTCTTGACACTAAAGAAAAGTAACTAGAATTTTTTGACGGGGTGATGCACCCTTCCGTTTCCCGGCAGAAGACTTTTTTAGCTTCGTTTTTGCTTTTACGTCCACATGTTTAAAATTTATCTTAAACGGAACGTTCGGGGAACAGCGACCTCCTTCCTGACGAGAAAAGAAAAGACGACTGCTTCATTTTTTTCACTTTAAAAAGAGCTGGTAGAAGTATAACTTTTAGGTTTTTGTTATTTCATTATTCTCTTTTTCGTAACATTTTCGCATTGCTCTTCATTTAATATGTTTAAAAATTGCCTTGCACGGGAGATTTTGGTAAAAATTCTTAGTGAAGCTATATTTATATTTATATTCTCCGAAAAAATAAATAAATTGCGGCTGCGAGTACGGGCTATAAACACATTTGCTCCAAAATATTACCCCTCCTTGTATTTCGTTCTGCTGGCGTCCAAGGTGGAATTTATTTTCATACAACCTTAATTTTTTGCTTGAAGGTAAATATCGGAGGTGTGTTAAAATTATTCACTACTAGCTGAGCCGCTCGCCGTTGCTCAGCCCCATGATGCCCCTTAAATTAACCTCAAATTTGTATAATTTTATATCTTTAACTCCATTTTATCTGGATTTATATTTTTAGATGAAAAAAAATCGAACAAATGTTGAATTGAAAGTATATGCTATTTGGTATTTTATTTTCTGCGTAATTTGATTTTTGGTGTCTATGCCTACCGAAAGCGAGCCAAACCGCGATGAAATTTCTACCCGTCCGAAAGTTTCAAAATTTTTGTAGGGGATGTAAACCTGGTCTATTCAAAAAAGATTGTGCTAAAGTACAGACGTTTAGTTTTTTTTAGCGTAGAAAAAAAAATATCGTATCCTTGAGGCGCGAAGTGGCCTGCGTTCGTCGGTTGGGGTATTTGAAAGGGTTAAAATTCATATTTTTTATAAAAGAAGGATTCAGCTTTAAGAAAATATTTTTGGTTTGTCGATACCTCTAAAATTGCGCCATGGTGGGACGTTGAAATAAGGGAGGAAAACTTTTTCGGAAAAACGACCCTTTTCGAAAAAAAAAAAATTCAAAGGTTTACTGCGAGGGGCGAAACCGCGATGAAACACTCAAGTTTTTACGGATTTCGTCGAAATTTTAACACATTTTTACTTTGTAAAAATTATTTCTACCCGTCAGAAAGTTTCAGAATTTCTGTAGGTGATGTAAATCTGGTCTATTGAGATGCTATAATAAGATTGTGTTCAAATACGGACGTTTAATTACTTTTAGTGTAAAAAAAAATATCGTCTCCGTGAGGCGCGAAGTGACCTGCGTTCGTCAGTGTATTTTAAATGGTTAAAGTTCATATTTTCTAAAACCGATTGCACCATCGATTAGAAAAAAGTTTCAGCTTCAAGAACATATTTTTAGTTTGTATATACCTCTAAAATTGTACCCTGGAGGGGTGTTAAAGTAAGGGAGACAAACTTTTTTGGAAAAACGACCCTTTTTGAGAAAAAAAAATTCAAAGGGTTAACTGCTACATTTTTTCGAATTGATTGCGGCATTTGAGACGGAAGAGTGCTATCTTTCGGTATATGTCTTTCGATATGAACTGTACTGAGTGGTTTGGTCGATTGGATCAAAACAAAACAATCAAACTAGAGAACAGGAATTCTGTTTTTTCAGAAACTTAGTTTCGCCACCGATGACAAAAAAAAATATGTATATAAATATACCGGGTGTCCTAAAAAGGACTGACTGATTTTAAAATTCAATAACTTGCAAACAGTGACAGATATTTAAAAAATTCTTGCAGGAGGGTTATGCATGATGTCAAAAGTTTTTTTACAGTGATTTTCGATTTTAGTTCGAATTAGAAACAATAGATGGCGCTGTAAGCAATAAGCGCTAAATACAGACTCGATTTTTGGCCTTTCTCTTCTTCCATGAGGAAAAAGGAGATTAAAATGTATTGAGTGAATCCCAAAGTACCGAAAATCGAGCCTGAATTTAGCGTCTATTGATCGCAGCGCCGTCTATTGTTTGTAATGCGAACTAAAATCAAAAATCACTGTAAAAAAACTTTTGACCTCGTGAATAACCCTCCTGCAAGAATTTTTTAAATATCTGTCACCGTTTGCAAGTTATTGAATTTTAAAATCAGTCAGTCCTTTTTAGGACACCGGGTAGATACAGTAGAGTCCCGATTATCCGAGTTAATCGAACTTATACCTTTGGAATGGATCATTTTCTTCTGATGGACTGATGGCTTCCATTATTATGAAACAGTCATTATAAATGAAGTGTTAGGTGAAGATGAAAGAGCAGTCGTAAAAAGTTAGAACTCTAATTTTCTGGTCAGAATGGAAATAAAAATGGCCTTTTTTTTTTTTTTTTTTCAAACGCAATACATTTTTTAGGGAAATATTGTCAAAGTTGACGTTTTGAACAGAAGTTCCCGAAGAAAGCAGAACAACCAGTCAGCGAAGGGAAAAAAACGTCTTTGTCACGTGATCAAAATTGCTTATAACTCAATAAGTGTTTTAGTTATCAAAAAATGGAAAACACGGTTCGATTCCAAATCGCTTCCATGGGCAGGCTTTCCAATTTTATATCATTCCGTTAAAAAATGAATTTGTAAATGTGTCAAAACATTTTGCGCTTGTTGAGCAGAGCAGTTGAGAACAGCCTTAAAGTTAAATTAGTTAATTCTAATTCTATTAATTGGTCTGACTCTAGCGATTTTTTTCTCATACTCGTCTTTTAACCTAAAAAATTGTTGATGACGGTTTTAGATCTATTCCTGTCTTTTTTTTTTTTTCAATAGACCTACAGCTCATTCCTGACAATGCAAAAGATTCAAAAGCACCTTTTTCATATTCAGTGAGTTACTTGCTTTTAGCATTATTATAAAATTAACAAAACTCTTAATAGAAATAGTATGTCTAAGATTTCTATAAAAGATAGTCATATCTTTAAAGTTTTTACACAGGCAAAAATAGCGTTTGTTTGCATAATTATTATTTTTTTTCGCAATAAAAGCTCACAAATATATTTTGGTGACTTTTATATTAGTAATTCCACTTTATAATCAACATAAATTACCGTTTCAATAATCTCATTTTATATTTATCAAAATTTTTACAATCTTTTGCTGTCCTTAAAGTTTTCACACATTACTGTATGTAACATGGAAATCACAATCGTGGCAAAACAAGTTTTGCAGGACTAATTTTCGAACAAAATTAAAACTTTAGTTACTGTTTCCTACAGTTTAACAGACATTTTTTATTTCTATAAAACATACATAAATAAATGCAAAAAGAAATAATAGTTAACCCTTCACTACACGATTTTTAACCATTTGGAAAAAATGGTTATTGTCCTCGTCAGGGTAGGAAATCAAAAGCATATCTGAAGGTTTTTATTGGTTTAATCATCATTTTATTCGTTTTCTGATTGGTCTATACAGTAATCTGTATTTCCCTTTACTTTTAACAGAGTGTTGCCACTATGACAAAAAAGTAATAAAAACTACAAAAAAAATTAATAACTCAGAAACAAATTAAGATACAGCTTTCAAACAAATTGCATTTAAAAGTACATTTTTTTTCTCTATACGACGATATAAAAAGTAATAGTGTGGGATGTTTAGAAGTTTAAGAAATAAATTTCATTTAAAATGAGCCATCAGATTTCTTGGAAATCTGAAGATGGAAAAGCCTTTTCCCGAACAGCCAACGAAATGCTTGGATAATACGTAAGTTTCAGGTGGATAATACGTACGAGTCGCAGGGGATTTCTGTCGCTTGCAATTTTTACGTGTAATAACACTATTAATGTTTAATTCATGGCGTACGTAATGTATGATCAACTCCGTGCTATTTTTTATGTCTTAAATTTTAGTCTTTGAAAAAATCATTTTCCAAATGGTCGTTGTAATTTGTTAAATTGCATTTTTTTTTCCTACTTTTATGATTTTTTTAAAAATCTATATATCGGTCTAATAATGGGGAAAATAGTAAAAAAAAATTAAATTTCAAATTTTCAGCTAAAATTTGATATTTTATGGTGCGTGCTATATATACACATTTATGGGTTTTAAAATATTGTATTGCTATATTTTGCAACTAAATGAGCTTAAATTAATTAATTTTATCTGCTTAACACTCTGCAACTTATTTTATATTAATATTTTTAGCTATTCAGTAAAAATAATGAAAGTAAATCTTACCTTAATAACTTGATCGATTTTTTTTTTTTATTTTTTTTTTTTTATTTATTTATTTATTTTTTTTCCGAAAAACAAATTCTAATTTTTTGTTTAATGCAGTCATCTGACAGGAACAAAATAAGTATTATTCCATTCTTTGGATTGTTCTTGATCGGTTTCAGTGATCAAATTAGCCAAATTCATGTCACATAATGAATATTATAATGTTTTTAGGTATGTGCCAGATATGACACGTGGTGCAGTGAAGGGTTAAAATTAATTGCAGGCTTCGCAACCCACAATTAAACTACAGTCTATTTTCGTCATTTCAAACTTTTCTGGTCCCTTTAAATCATTATAAAGTGAAATTAATTAAATAAAGGAAAATAAACTATAGTTAGATCTGAATTCGATAAAAAGTTAAACTCGGTCGAAACAAGAAATTCGAAGGAATAGATGAAAGTCTATCTCCGAAAGAAAAAATAGCGTTGGGTGTGAATATATTTATGTCATGAAATAAATTCGTTGTTTTCTCATCGCTGCTTCCAATCGCTCTGACGAAATCTTAATGGACGTGGTTGAGAAAATCTACTATCATTACACGGGTCTGTATCTGTAGTAGAGGTCTACACGGATTCGGGCTTGACCCGAGGCCAGTAGTCGTCCCCGGACCGGGCCGCCAAAATGAAGGTAAACTTTCAAACTGGCCAGGCCGGCAGAACAAAAACTATTTTTTAACGGGTCGGGCAGACAAAAAAATTAAATGGGACAGCCGGGGTGATAAAATCTTAAGCGGTCTGATCAACCCATATAAAAATTTAAACGAAACCGGTAAAATATGAACCATTTTCAATAGATATGACTTTCGCGAGAATAAATATACATGTGCTGCATAAGCCGATGATAGTTTTACAATATCACTACAGAAGTATAACATGTCCAGCGTATGCCGATGCTAGTTTGACAACATCAATACAGAAGTATAACCATGTCCAGCGTAGAGATCGGCATCGGACAGTTACATCGTATGTGAACCCGGGTTTAATTTTTTCTGCAGGCTCGGGACGGGTCGGGATTAGGCTTAGATTTCTTTTTTCTACATAGTCGAACCGGGAAGGAACTGAACTTAATTGTTCTCAGGACTTTTTCTTTTTTTTGTAAAAATAGTAATAGCGATAAGGATCCTGTTAATCCTTTAAGACCCGAAGGTTTTTGGTGGAAATGAAAAGTTTTGTTAGTTTACCCTAATTAATAGGATCCTATTTGATGTAAAAAATATTTTTAAAAATACCCGATGTCAGGTTATACCAAGGGAAGATCCACGCACTGCTATCGGTGCAGGGTCGACTTTAACCCTTTCAGGGGCAAAACATTTTCAATGCTAAAGTGTTTAAATAAATGAAGGGCACCGGAATTTATCAACAAATTTATTCTTGAATAAGAAATAGGCTATATTTCACATACATATTAAATGGAAAATATTTTACCAAAATTCAGGTGCCATTGTGGCGCTAAGGAATTAAAATTAAGTGGTTTCATAAACATACCACCACCCCTGACAGGGTTAAATCGTACAAAAAGAGGAAAATATTTTTCCTTTTCTTTAGTTTCACCTACACAATTGTGTAGATCAGGTCTTAAAGGGTTATCAGAATCATTGGAAATATACCTTAACCCCTTGGGGACGAGCGACCAGTATATGCCACTTAAGGTGCTCAGAATCCTTCATTATTCTCACCAATTATTTTTTATTGGAAAGTTTACCTTATTTAATCAGAGCATTTTCCCGATTCAATTACAGAAAATTTTCTGTTTTAAAAAACCAGTGGTAAAAGATTAAATATTAAGCAAAGGGTTCTCGTTGCGAAGGAGTTAATAAATCACACAGAAATATTTTCAAATATCTACTTTTTATTTTACAGCTTCAAAAATTATAATGTTTTTAACACTCTTTTTCTCTAATCTGTGTTAATTTTTTTAATGAATCTTTATTTGAATGATGAAAAGTCTAAAAGTCTAAGTAATCATTAATGCTGCCACTGTGTTTTTTCTGTCTTGCAAACACATAGTAATCTGAAACGTACTGTAAAATTTTCCCATAAATATGTATGCAGTACGCTTTAAAAGAATCTTAACTGTATGTTAAGAAAAATCAGAATTTTTTGTAGAAATTGAGTCGGGATGGGTCGGGCCAAGATGATTTTCGTTCGACCCGTGCAGACCTCTATTCTGTAGTGTATATGATTTTCGGAACAGATAAGACAATGCACGTTTTATAATGCATTTTTAATGCTGAAATATAAAATGTACACTTTACCTGTAAAAAAAAGACAATTTTTTTTTCAATCTAACAAAACATAATATAACCACGAACGGAAATATGCAATATCCTCTTACGAGTTACCGCGATTCCGAAAAAACGTTCTTTATCTTTAGATACCTCAGAAACCGATGTCTATTTCCGCGACTGAAAGAAGCATTTATAAAAACAAAGAATCTGTTGCAGCCACTTATTTTCGAAAACGTTTCCCAGTATTTTTTAAAGCGTATTAGTCAGTTTTCTCAACCTGGAACATAGGTTCGACACTGAAAAAGAATTCTGCCACTGGCATCTAAAAAATAAATTGTGCCTCTAGAAAAAATAGTTCCATGTCATCCTTATAAATTCTAGTTCCCTTCGCTGGAGAGTTCTAGTTATCGAGGGCCGGCGCAATGTCGCGCGGGACCCTGGCAAATCACTTATCGGGGGCCCAACGTCTCTGACTGCAATATTCCACTAATAAAAATCACTTTTAAAAATTGTATATATCACAGAATAAATTATAATATAGATAATAAAATGTATGAAAAATAACATGCAAATTCTTCCACATGTAATGTGCATAATTATTTTTAATTTCTAAAAATCTTCTATCCTTTAGGATATTTTAAATATTTAATTTTTTCATTTACGGTTTCTTTTTGGATACTCACATCCAGGGCTTAATTTCTAACAAAAAAAAGTACCGGAGCCCTAATATTCTGCGGTACTGGTACTAACAACTGTACCCCCCCCCCCCCCAAACCCTCTGCCACTTCAATCTGCATATTTATATTTCATATACTATTTGGAATTTTTTTTTTTTCTTTAGCAAAATAAAAATTTTAAATATATCTATCAGCATACACTTAACTGTCAACTATTCCACTTTTTAGTTATCACTCCTCCCGAATAGTATTCTATGCTTAATTTTAGTGTTGTTAATTAATTGTAGAATTCTGCGATTAAATATGGTAAGGATTATGATTCGGAAATAATGTTAACACAAAAAAGGATAGTTCGCAGCTGTGCATTTTTACGAAAAAATGGATGAAATTTACAGAAATTAATATTTAGTATGTGCTGAAGAATGGAACAACGTTTTTCAATTTCCTATAAAAGGTGCATATCTTAAACCAGGCATGTCAAACTCATTTACTGCCGCGGGCCAAATTAAGTATTGTATACAAAGCCGCGGGCCAAATTAAGCGTTATATAGAAAGCCGCGGGCCACATTAAAAAGAGTAAATAATATTATTACCGTTGCTTAGAATAAAATTTCTTCGTAGAAAACACAGCCATATGTTAAAAAAATTTTAGCACAAAATTCCAAAGTTAATATTATACATTGTTTATTTTATGTTATTTTTTGAAAAAAAAAATACGCAAAATTACTTTACAACAAAAATCTATAAAATTTAATCAAATTTTCTAAAATGCTTTTATTTTAAAATTTGATTGTGCACACTAATCTTGAGCTAGCATTGAGCTTCCGATCCTCCAAACACTGAAATGACCCTGCTGTTGCTGGGTCCACCAGAGTTTCGAAATTTATTTTTTCGGACCTTCTTTTGTTTAAAAAAAATCTTTTTATGTTCCTTGTTCAATTTCGATGGGTGTTGCGCGCTTAGCATTGGCTTGGCTTGTAATAATGCCTGGCATATTTAAAAGAAAATACATTTTGTTTTTTAAAATAATTTTGTATAAGTAATAAACTCTACTGGAAGACGCTAATACTACTATTAAATAATAAGATAGCATCAAGAAATTTATTCTGAAGTTGATATTTACTCAGGTGCTTTTAATTTCAAATGAAAACTCCAAGCACTTTGTCTTTTGAAAATACACGTTCATAATGTGTCGATTTAAAATGAAAATTGTAACTTTTTATAATTGTTCGAAATATTCGAATACAAATCTTTCGGATTATTGCTATCTCTAAGACAGCGGTTGGTGCAAGTCTATTCGTGTAAAGTATATTTTCAGCACGCATGTTCTAACAAATGCATTAAATGCACGTAAAGTGACAAAGGCTTCGTGGGCCACAAATAAGTTGTCGGCGCCCGCGGGCCGCGTGTTTGACATGCCTGTCTTAAACTATAATAGATTTTCGCATAACGATATTTTGTGGTGAGTCCCTGAAAATCAGATTTTAAAAAAAAATTGACATCGTTATCGGAAAGATTCGATGCTTTTATAGAAAAAGGGGAAACACTGCTCGATTGCTTTCTAGCCAAGGCCAAAAACTGATATACAAATTGAGTCCGTATCATCTTAATCTCCTACGTGTGCGACACATTAGGTCACATATAATTGTTTTGATAAAAAATAATGCAAAAGCTTGGAGATGGGAAGGAATAAAATGGTAATTTACGCTTCGTTTTTTCGGAAGTGTTATTGCACTGGTCTCCGGAGCCCTGTATTTATGAGCTCCGGTGAATTCCGACCAATATTTAAATATTTATTAAAAGCAGAAAAGTACCGGAGCTGAGCTCCGGTGGGCTCCGGCGCAAATTAAGCCCTGCTCACATCTATACATTCCCCGACAATTATGTCAAATTCGGCCACAAGAAATAAAGTTAATAATATAGAGAATAAAATGTATGAAAAATAAACAATTAAATTAAAAAAATAAAAAAACCCGACTGCGTGAAAAGCGAACTAATTAATTATATCTCATCAATGTGAAACAATTTTTTTTCAATTCCTACTATTAGCTCACACTCTCGCTATATATATCTTGTTCAAATTTTCAATCGTTAATAAAATACTTATTATTCATCCAATAAAGCTCAAATAAATTTTTTTAAACTTGTAGTGGATGACACTTGATGTTAATCCAGTTTTTTTTAAATATTAATTCACTAATTAAATTTAATTAATTAATTTTCAATAATCGAGATTGGTTGGTTGATTTTTTGACGGCCGATTATCTACTCCAGGGATATAGGCCCGAGGGGGGAGAATGTCCTCCGTGGGGTCTTTCTAAGGGAACCTAACCCGTATTTACGCATAGAAATCCATGGCTCGAAGAAAACCATCAATAATCGAGAGAGCCCTCTTCTTGATCAAGGTATTTAAGACCGAGAGAGGCCTCTTCTTGATCTTGATCAAGGCATTTCAGGCGCCACTCAAGAGTAAAGAAGAATAGGAGAAAAAAAAATTCTCTTATTGACCTATGTAGAAATTGACTTAAAATATTTTTTTTATGTTACTTGTTTATATTACTTACCTATTTTTTTTATTTACTTGTATTGATGGCTTTTAAGTTGTGTTTAATTGTTAGTTCCTATCTATAAACACCGTTTTGATGAGCTCTATAGATGTCTGATGGTTAGAGTTACAGTAAAGCTAGAGATCCTACATACACAACTTCCAGGTTGTATAATATTTTAACGGAGCTTCTGACTGTAAAATAGTCAATGAAACATCGTCTTCATTTTGAAAGACCTATCCAATGACATGCCACTCAATAGAGTGCATAAATTTTTTTTTTCGTCTCTACCGCCATTTTGAATTTATAAAAACAAAACCTAGCCTATAACCATCGGGCCGTTAAGACGAATTGATAGACACCTCATTCATTAAAATCCATCCAGCCGTTGGGAGGTTTCGAGGGTATAAAGAAATACATATACACAGATATGCGTGAAACACATAACCCTTCTTTTCAGTCGGGTAATAACATACAAATTCTTCCACATGTAATGTATACAATTATTTTTAATTTCTAAAAATCTTCTATCCTTTAGGATATTTTAAATATTTATTTTTTGCATTTACGGTTACTTTTAGGATACTCACATCTATACATTCCCCGACAATTATATCAAATTAAAAAGCAGAAAAACCAACGTTTAAAATGCACAAATAATATATGAAAAGCAGCAAACAGCTGTTTCGAATCTACTAGCGAGATTCTTCTTCAGTGCAAAAGGAACAGCGTGCAAGAAAAAGCAAGGCTGAGCAAAATCATAGACAGAGACGCGCTGGCTTTTATACCCTATGCGGGTGGCGAAGGCGCCGAAACAACCAATGAGAGAGAAGCAGTGGAAACGATTGGGTGGACAAGTAGCGACATCTACCGGAGAAGTAGAGAAAAGAAACCAAAAAAGAGGAATTAAATTAACGCTTTCCAAATACTTGGAAAATCTGGAGTACTAGATAAGTCATTGACTAAAGAGTGAGAATTTTTAATGATATGGTAAGCTTCCCAAAAATCAAGATCAAGGTTAGAAGAACATTTTTGGATAATGATGGCTGAGGAAAAATCGAACCTATGTTGAGAAGACCAAGAATGTTGAGCAATAGAAGAACGTTTGAGCTCCTGATTTTTAACATAACCTTCATGCTCTTTTAAACGAAATCTAAGAGCACGTTTAGTCTGACCAATATAAGAAAGACCACACTGACAAGAGATCTGGTAAATGCCCCAATTATCTAGGCGATCAACGGGGTGTTTGAGATTTGAAAAAGGGATTTTATTAACAGGAGAAAAAATAACTTTAAAATCAAACCTTCTTAGGATTTTAGCAACTTGCTGACTGATTTTAGGGAAAAATGGTAATACAACTGAAGTATTAGAGTTGGAATTAGAATGCTTTTCAGAATGGTCGGATTTCGTCAATTTCTTATAAATAGAATCGATAATATTAGAGGAATAACCACGATCGACAGCAATAGCTTTGAGGTAATTAAGTTCAGCACTAAGTAACTGAGGAGTGGAACAAATATTAGTAGCCCGAAAAACAAAAGTATTGAAAGCAGCGAATTTCTGGTTAGGGGGATGAGAAGAATACCTGTGAGGTGGGAGACTGACAGCAAAAGGTTTACGAAAGACGGTAGTCTGAAAGCCATTTTCACAACGAATAACAAGGACATCCAGGAAAGAAAGACAGTTATTGGTCTCAATTTCAGAGGTAAATTGAATGCAGGGATCAATGGAATTCATAATAGAGAGAATATTATTAATATCCGCATTCATTTCAATCAGGACATAAACATCATCAACATAACGAACATAGAACGGAAATTTTAAGATATCAAAAAGCTTGACCTTAAAATAGTGCATATAAATATCGCATAAAAATGCGATATTTATATTTTTATGCGATATTTATATGCACTATTTTGAGGTCAAGCTTTTTGATATCTTAAAATTTCCGTTCTATGTTCGTTATGTTGATGATGTTTATGTCCTGATTGAAATGAATGCGGATATTAATAATATTCTCTCTATTATGAATTCCATTGATCCCTGCATTCAATTTACCTCTGAAATTGAGACCAATAACTGTCTTTCTTTCCTGGATGTCCTTGTTATTCGTTGTGAAAATGGCTTTCAGACTACCGTCTTTCGTAAACCTTTTGCTGTCAGTCTCCCACCTCACAGGTATTCTTCTCATCCCCCTAACCAGAAATTCGCTGCTTTCAATACTTTTGTTTTTCGGGCTACTAATATTTGTTTCACTCCTCAGTTACTTAGTGCTGAACTTAATTACCTCAAAGCTATTGCTGTCGATCGTGGTTATTCCTCTAATATTATCGATTCTATTTATAAGAAATTGACGAAATCCGACCATTCTGAAAAGTATTCTAATTCCAACTCTAATACTTCAGTTGTATTACCATTTTTTCCTAAAATCAGTCAGCAAGTTGCTAAAATCCTAAGAAGGTTTGATTTTAAAGTTATTTTTTCTCCTGTTAATAAAATCCCTTTTTCAAATCTCAAACACCCCGTTGATCGCCTAGATAATTGGGGCATTTACCAGATCTCTTGTCAGTGTGGTCTTTCTTATATTGGTCAGACTAAACGTGCTCTTAGATTTCGTTTAAAAGAGCATGAAGGTTATGTTAAAAATCAGGAGCTCAAACGTTCTTCTATTGCTCAACATTCTTGGTCTTCTCAACATAGGTTCGATTTTTCCTCAGCCATCATTATCCAAAAATGTTCTTCTAACCTTGATCTTGATTTTTGGGAAGCTTACCATATCATTAAAAATTCTCACTCTTTAGTCAATGACTTATCTAGTACTCCAGATTTTCCAAGTATTTGGAAAGCGTTAATTTAATTCCTCTTTTTTGGTTTCTTTTCTCTACTTCTCCGGTAGATGTCGCTACTTGTCCACCCAATCGTTTCCACTGCTTCTCTCTCATTGGTTGTTTCGGCGCCTTCGCCACCCGCATAGGGTATAAAAGCCAGCGCGTCTCTGTCTATGATTTTGCTCAGCCTTGCTTTTTCTTGCACGCTGTTCCTTTTGCACTGAAGAAGAATCTCGCTAGTAGATTCGAAACAGCTGTTTGCTGCTTTTCATATATTATTTGTGCATTTTAAACGTTGGTTTTTCTGCTTTTTAATATTGTTGCACAAAGGCTTTATTTGCTATTTTTAAATTATATCAAATTCGGCAGTAAGAAATAAAGTTAATACTAACTTTTTTTTTTTTTTCGCAAGAAACTTTTAAAGACAAATGTAGAGCAATTCTATCATTATTTTACACACTGTAACTTTATTTCGAATTGCATAGAGACGCTCGGGGCCCCCCAACTAGCGCTGGACCCTGGGCAGCTGGCCCGTTCGCCCGATGTTTGCGCGGCCCCGGGCAACCGCCCCGTTCGCATGGTGGTTGCTGCGGCTCTGACTTTATCAATTGTTTCGCCGCTGTGCAGAACAACCTCAAAAGAAATTCATGCTCCCCACGACCTTCCAAGACAGATTTGAAATACCTCACTTGCCACTCACATACGTTTCTGATAAATTCAGAAAGTATCCTCCGGACGTTTTCAGATTTTCTATTTATTGATGGATTGAATGTGAAAATCACCGCCCCCGCCCCAGCGTCGCTGTATAATACGCCGCATATATAGGAGTTCCCTTTCTTAAATATTTCTATATTTTCATTATCTTATTATCTACTATGAGCTATGCTCGCCAACTCCCGTTCAGACACCGCAAACTCCAAAAGCACGCCAATTTGATCGGCTTTAACCCTTCGAGGGGCGGTGGTATTTTTATGAAACCACTTAATTTTAATTCCCAAATGCCATAATGGCGCCAGAATTTTGGTAAAGAAAATTCCGGTTTATTACATATGCGAAATATAGCTTTTTCATATTTGCAAATAAATTTGTTTTCAAATTCCGGTGTTATTCATTAATTTCAACACTTTAGCAATGGAATTGCTTTGCCCCTGAAAGGGTTAAAAAAATTTCGGAAGGCTGAATTATAATTTAAAAAAACAGTGGCGATCTCCCTGTTAACGGGTTGTTTTCGTCTTTGATTAAATCAGATCAGTGAAAATTTTCAAAATAAGCTAATATAAAATTAATAAAGTAATCAGAGTATTTGTCTCCCGGTATTTTTTAACAACGCTATAAGAAAGTTCTTTTAAATAAGACATTTTAAATGAATCGTTTTAAATCTGACGTAATTTTCACCAAAGTTTTCGTTCTCTTTTTAATATTCACATGAAAATACTGTTGTTGTTAGGAAGGAAATATTATTTGCGCTCTCTTAGAATTCACAACACTAGTTTAAAAGATTATCTCAAAATATGAAATAAATGTCCCGCACAAATATATACAAATTTGAATTTAAACTTTTAAATTTAAATTGTTTGGCCATTTTAAATATGACACGATTTCCTCCATTTAAGACTTTTAACCCATATTAATGAATTTATTGTTTTACAAATATTTTTCTCTTTTAAAATTCACGTGTAAATATAGTTTTCATGACTTAATTTTCTATATCTTCCTGCTTTTGAAACGCAATCATTTAATTCTAATTTGAAAGTTTTTTTTTCTTTTTATAATAGTCACGTGTAAATTAATTTTTAATTTAAAGAAATATTATTCTTTGTTCTGTTTTAAAAAATTGCAACAATTTAAAATAATACCCTTTTCTAAAAGATGTAAAAAATATCTCTCGAAATGCTGAAACTATATGAATATAAAATGGAAAAAAAATCCTCAAAAAATGAATCAAATAAAAAAAAATAAATACAATCTGCACACCGAGAACTTCTAATGTATAAAATGATGTAAAAATGATTAAATTCCTATATATAGTTTTTGCTCCTATAAAACTTTTTTAATGGAACGATTTTGACCAATTTTAACATTAAATAGCTCTTAAAAGAATTATTCGATTTGAAAACTGTCTGCATCAGCGTGTTTATTAAACATTTCTCTAAAATACCCCCGATTTTCACATTTTTGAATGCATATAAACATTTCACATTTTTGAATGCATTCACGTGGTTTTCTTAATGTTAACGAAGAACACTGAGCTGCTCAGTGACGAAGAAAGACCCCGAAGAAAAGACTCAAAACCGGCGGCGGTGACCGCGTTAGTTACTTTTTTTAGGTAGATTTCGTATGAAATACTACCTATTACATTCTCCCCTATGTTGGAATTTCTGAAAACATTTTTGCAGATCTACACCGATCATGACCCCTAGAACCCAAAACCACCCTCAGTAAAAAACTTTATCTATCTATCTATATATAGAGAGAGAGAAAGAGGGAGAGAGTACGGAGGAGGGTGGTGTTGTCTGGATAATACGCAATGGTTGATTTATTTTTTAAAAAATGATGGGGCATTTGAATTATAACTACATTGCTAATACACATTTTATAATGGATGTTGATTCGGTATTTTATATGTATATGGTGAAGTTATATTTATATTTCAATTCATATTAAATTTATTTAGCTTCGTTAATATTTAATCAAGTTAACAATTAACTTGTTTTTAATTTTTAGTTTACTTAGGAGAATATCATATTAATTTCTAAAAGTATACCGTCTTTATAGAGAATAATAGGCATAATAAGTATATTTGATATAACTACTGCTATTACAGTTTGTATTAAAATTAGCTTATTACTTTTTTATTATTCCTCTATCCTTTTTAATCTTATTTAATTTTGAACTTAGTGTTCAATGATTAATTATCGGTTTTTTGTGCCTGTTAGTCCCAAATTCATATTCGTTAGCTTTTTTTATGGCTAATAAAAAAACCACACACTTTATTTGTGAACTTTAGGCATTTGGGAACTGAAGATTCTGACAAAGTTCTATAAACATACATTTTTCTTTTCCTGTTCATTTTATTAATTAATTATTTTTTATATTTAATAGTAATTTTTAAAGTTTTTTATAATTTTATTATATATAATTTATTTTATGTTATAGCATATAGCTATATAATATTATCAATGTTATAAAATTATTTAAATTCTCCGTACAGATTAATTGGGGTGTGGTAGTAAAATATATTGTATGCATTATATTAAAATGTGTATTTATTTAATATTTTTGTGAATAATGATATATAATATGGTATTATTTATTTATTAGGATTTGTGGGGTAAAGCAGTTGGTAAAATTTGAAAGCATTAGCTTCAATTTGGTTTTTGATCATAATAGTTTTAAATTATCATACTAGATGGCAACACCAAAATTTAATTTGCATTTTGTCTGTAGCTTCTATTAGAGTAATATTTTCAATTTTCAGCACTAGCTGATACTAAATGCTGGTTATTGGCGATATTGTAAAATAATAGTTTTGGGATTTTTTTACTTTAGTTAAGAAATTTAAAAGTGTTAATAGGTAATTTAAATACTAATATTGCAATTATTTTCTATTTATATTATATTAATTGCATTTATCACGGTATTTCAAAATGGATTAACTGCAACCATTAGATTTTAATATCTGTGTTAACTTAACTGCAAAAATAACCTTAAACTTATCGTGCTTTTGGATACCATGTGCAGGGGTTTATTTGGATTAAATAAAACTGTGATTATATTAGGTATGTTGTTTAATATTACCATTTTTCATTGCTATAAATTAAATATTTAAAAGGTTGTACTGCTTTTTCCATTTCTTGGCATTTAATATTATTCTGTTTTCATCTTGAAACTATTCTTTTGGTCATATTAGTCGTTTGAGTACAGGAGGGAAAAAAATTTCAGCATTTAGCTTTTTTTTCTCACAGAAAACGACTATTTTGCTTATATAGTTGAATTCTGTACTCTTGATAACGTAATTCAATATAGTATAAGCTTTTCAATTATTTTTATCGGTATCCATAATTTTATTTTTTCTTCCATATTAATTCTCGTAATATATTAAAAGGGACTATAATTTATACATAGCAGCTTGTATATTCTATGTGTTTAGTATCCATGTTAAGTGTGTTGGGGGGAAACTGTATTATTGTCATTTCATTCATAATCACAATCTTTGATGGTGGTCGTTAATGTTTATTTAATGCATATATATATATATATATATATAAATATATACAAGGTGTCCGGTCTCAACGGTGTCCAATGGCTAATTCCTAAACCGTTAGTCATAGACATATAGTTCCAATTACAAAAATGTTTTAAATCAGGTAAAGAAATATTTTAAAAGCGATTTGGGTCAATAAAAACATTTCTTAAAAAATTACGAAATTTAAATTTTTATACGGTCCCCCGGTCCTATAAGTTATATTTAGTGAAATTTTCCTTTTACACTGACAAGTAATACAAAAAAAGTCCCGTTATTCTACGATTAAAATTGACCGAGTAATAGCTGTTTAAAGTTGGACAATATTTTTTGCTGCAAATTGGGGGTCATTCACAAATTTAGTCGAAATATAATTTCGTCAGATATAAAAAATGTTTGGGAGTAAAATTAACATTGCAATATAAATTTGAAATCTTTAATCATTCTGGTATATTAATGGAAAATATACAATTTGTAATAAACATTTAAGAAGAAAGAAAAAACAGAATTTTTGTTAAATAAAATGATTCTAAATTAACAGCCTCAATTCCTTACAAAATGATACGTATTTTAAAATATTATTAGATTGCACAAGCCTGCAAAAGTTGGGTTATGTCATGTTTTTTAGCTTTTGATAATTGATTCTTATATATTCTGTACCGCTGAATCCGAAATTGACCTTCATTTTTAACTATCATATCAGGATTTTTCGCAAATTGCAAATTTACAAGTTAAGAAGTTCAATGTTAAAATTGAATTTCCTCCCCATCTCATCGGACCACCCAGCTGCTTAGTTGTAAGAACACCAGGATAAGTAAAAATATCGAATAAATTTTTTAATCAAATAAAATAAGATAAAATAATAAATGTTTTACATATGTTTTATAGTATGAGATTTTCGCTATATTTTAACTTACACATTTGCGATTTGCAAAAAAAGTCTAACGTGATGGTTAAAAATGAAGGTCATTTTCAGATTCAGTGCTAAAAAGTGCGTAAAAATCAATTATCAAAAGTTAAAATAAACAACCATCTCCTCTACTTTATAGTATTCGATTTTTGTTATTCTTTAAATTTGAAAATTTATGATTTGCGAAATATCCTGACATGATGGTTAAAAATTAAGGTAATTTTCGAATTCAGTGCTAAAAAATACATAAAAGTAAAAAACCCCAACAATCGCAGTCTCGTATTATCTAATCTAAAACTTTTTCTTAAACTCCTTGGCAGAAATCTATCCGAATTTTTTTGTGTTATCCTGTAAAATAAGTATAAATGGTAACCACCGAAAATCTTAATAATATTAGATTGTTATCGGATTTGCGCCAGTATGTAAAATGCAATCTCGATCGGATATTTAAAAGTAGGTTAAAGTTTGAGTACAAATTTTGAACCGGAAAAACATACATACGATTTTTGAAGTAACATAAAAACTTATAAAAAAAACATAATTTTTGTTAAAAGAAATCATAAGAGCAACAGTCTCAAATCCTGACAAAATAAAACATGTGTTATTTTATCCAATTTGAGACTTAATCATAATACTTGTAGGATTTTTTTTTCAAAGCGCAGATACACATGAAGTAAGATCTTCGAATACTTTAAACACTTGGTATATGATCCCTCAAAGCCAAGCCGAACTCATTTGTTTTCAGAGTAGAAAAGTGGCATAAGTCATGCATTTTTAAAGTTTCACAACTCGCTCAATTTTAGCGGTATATGAATGGGACTTTTTTTGTCTTAGTTGTCAGTATAATAGGAAAATATTACTAAATATAACTTATAGGACCGGGGGACCGTATAAAAATTTAAATTTCGTAATTTTTTAAGAAATATTTTTATTGACCCAAATCGCTTTTAAAATGTTTCTTTACGTGACTTAAAACATTTTTGTAATTGGAACTATATGTCTATGACTAACGGTTTAGGAATTAGCCATTGGACACCGTTGAGACCGGACACCCTGTATATATATATATATATATATATATGCAGTAGCGCTCAAAAGTATTTTGACAACCTTATATTCTCTCTTATTTTATTTAATATAAAAATGTAAAAGAAAATATATTCCCTATAATTGAGAACACTGTGACTGCAGTTATTTAAATGTATCAAGTTTCAACTTGTTTGTTTACATTCGGCGCCACCGAAGAAATATGACTCCGCCTTAGCTCAAAAGTATTTTGACAATTAGTTTGTATTTAATTTTTGAAGGTGTCAGTGGCGCTATAGCTTCGATTAGTGTTTTTATTGACTTATTGTGATTATTTTTAAGGATCAGGAATGCCGAAAAGTAAAAAAATATTGAAGTGGTTCTAGAAAAACCGCTGTAAATGCCCTTAAGAAAGGTGGGCTGCAAGCAGAACTAGCTCGTTCTTTTAACGTGTCTCGGCAACTTGTTATTACATGGAATAAAGTTTTTAATAAACAGAAATACATCGAAAATAAGCCTCAAAGTGGCCATCCGAAAAAAACAACTTGAAATATTGACTATGTTATAAAAATGATATCTACAAGTTATTGTCGTAAGTCCGCTGTAATAATAAAAAAGGAATTGAAAGAAAATAACGGCATAGACATACACGTTTCATCAGTCAAACGACGCCTAAACCTCTATGGTTTACATGGTAGAGGACCAGCAAAAACACGTTTGTTATCTACTAAGAAAAGGAAAGCTAGAGTTGAATTTGTAAAACGGCATAACCCCTTCAGGGGGAAAGCAATTCCATTGCGAAAGTGTTGAAATTAATGATTGACACCGGAATTTGAAAACAAATTTATTTTTAAATAAGAAAAAGCTATATTTCACACACATCATAAACCGAATTTTTTTAAACCAAAATTCTGGTGCCAGTCATTAATTTCAACACTTCAGCAATAGCATTGCTTTGCCCCTGAAAGGGTTATGCCGTTTTACAAATGCAACTCTAGCCTTCCTATTCTTAGTAGATTAGAAACGTGTTTTTGCTAGTCTTCTGCCATGTAAACCATAGAGGTTTAGACGTCGTTTGACAGATGAAACGTGTATGTCTATGCCGTAATTTTCTTTCAATTCATGTTTTATTATTACAGCGGACTTACGACAATCACTTATAGATATCATTTTTATAATACAGTCAACATTGCAAGTTGTTTTTTCGGATGGCCAATTTGAGGCTTATTTTCGATGTATTTATGTTTATTAAAAACTTTATTGCATTCAATAACAAATTGCCGAGACATGTTAAAAGAACGAGCTAATTCTGCTTGCAGTCTACCTTTCCTAAGTGCATTTACAGCGGCTTTTCTAGAATAACTTCAATATTTTTTACATTTCGGCATTCCTGATTCTTAAAATTAATCACAATAAGTCAATATAAACACTAATGGAAGCTATAGCGCCACTGATACCTTCAACAATTAAATGCAAACTAATTGTCAAAATACTTTTGAGCTAAGGAGGAGTCATATTTCTTCGGTGGCGCCGAATATAAACAAACAAGGTGAAACTTGATACATTTGAATAAGTGCAGTCACAGTGTTCTCAATTATAGGGAATATATTTTCTTTTACATTTTTATATTAAATAAAATAAGAGAGAATATAAGGTTGTCAAAATACTTTTGAGCGCTACTGTATATATATATATATATATATATATTTAAATATTTAAAAGGTTGTATTACTTTTTCCATTTCATAACATTTAATATTATTCTGTTTTCATTTGAAACTATTCTTTTGGTTATATTGGTCGTTAGGGTACAGGAGAAAAAAAAACAGCTTTTAGCTTTTTTCTCACAGAAAACGACTAACTTTGCTTATATAATTGAATCCTGTACTTTTGATAACGTAATTCAATATATAAGCTTTTCAATTATTTTTATCGAAATCCATATTCTTTTTTTCTTCCTTATTAATTCTTGTTATATAGTACAAGGGACTTTAATTTATACATAGCAGCTTGTATATTATGTTTTTGGTATCCATTCAGTGTGTTTGGGGACACTGTATTGTTGTAAATTTATTCATACTATCACAATTTTTGTTGGTGGTCAGTAATGTTTAATTAATGGTTTTATGTATGTATGTATATATATATATATATATCACTTTCTTCCGGACACGAAAACTTCCACAATTCTGCACAAATCTTTTCCAAAATTATACATAAATCAAGGGGCATGAAGGCTCGGTCAAGTTCGTTAATGGGCAAAATCGGACCATGGGGATGGAAATAGAGAGAGGTTTTGTGAAAACCGAAAAAACGCCATAACTTCTTAATTTTTGTACATATCAAATCAGATTAAAGTTTTTATTACTTCTAAAAATAGGGCCAAAAATTTATGTATCACAGATTTTTGATAAAATTAAAAATGGGCTCAAGGGGCGCAAAAAATAGGGTTTTTGGAAGAAAAAAATTCATAACTTCGTCAATTCTCAAGATATCAAATCTAATTAATTTTATTATAAATCTCCTTTATATTATCTGCAACTTTTATATTCACAAGTTTTTGATAGGGCCAATTCGTACCGAAAAAAAAAATTAAAAACGAAAACAAAAAGGGGGTTTGAAGAAGAAAAAAATCCGTAACTCCGTCAATTCACAAGATATAAAATCCCCATGAATTTATCATATATCTTCTTAATATTGTCTACAACATTTGTGCAGACAAATTTTTGATAGGACCAATTCTTACAGCAAAAACAAATTAAAAATGCATAGTGGTTGAAGAAAAAAATCATCTTATTAAGGGTGTATTCAAATTCAAACTGCTTATTTTCTTACTCATTTTTAAATTCATTTTTGCTCTCAAACGCATCCAATTAGTAGATTCTGTTATTCAGAAACTATATAATGTATCGTAATGATCGATTTTTTGATAGAGGAAGACTATATTTCAAAAAATGATGTCAAAGTGAGCATTTTGAACAGAATTTTCCGAAGCGATTGCGTCAGAAACGAAAAATATTGTCCTACTGAGAAAATAATTGTTTATAAATCAAGTTTTAATTAATTGAAGGAAAAATAAAAACACAGGTCGCGTATAAATCTCTTCAAAAATCCCGTCAGCACGTTTCATATTTTTTCTATTAAAAATAAATCTGAAAATGTGCCAGAAAATTTCGAGTTGTTGAGCATGGAAAAATATTTTTTTGAGCACCGCCTTCGCCTTAACATGATTTGATAAAACCAGCTATTATATAAAATGAAATGAAAACTCGTCAAAAGCGGCCAGATAAAATTGTTGAAGTGGATTTATCTCTAATTATGATTTGGTTTTTGTTGGTGAAATTAGTATACTTAACTTCGAAATCTACCTCCGCCTGTAGGCCGAGCCGGCAGGGATTTTTTTAGAATAGAGAGAAGACAGATATTCTGCACTGCAAGTATTCCAACTGATAAACTCAGAGGTGGCCTGTGGGGTACATTCCTTCTCGGAGCATTGCAATCGGGGAGGATTTCTGTGAATCCGAGGGTTGGATTATGTGTTCCGGGGAGAAATTGCACTTTTTGACCATTGAAAACACAAAATCTCAAATATTCCGGGGGGGGGGGGGAATGCCCCCCCCCGGGCCACTCGCTGAATCTGAATTCAACACCGTTTGCAATCCCCCCCCCCCCTTCCGGAAGGTTTCGTATTTTGTACTTATTAATGACCTAGACCCTTAGAAGAGAAAAATCCCCCTCCCCCAACCCCCTCTGCAGAAATCCCTCCTGTAGAAAAGTATCTGATTTCAACACTTCTATAAATAACCAGATAACATGAAAATGCTGTATTAAAAAGAAAAGTAATTCCATTTTTTAAATTATTATTTTTATTTATTTATTTGCAAAGGGATTCGTAATCTAGAATGACTGCCTACTGCCTCAAAAATTTTTTGGGCATTTTTTTTTCTTTCTATCTTTTCCTACTCTTTAAAAGCTTGCACTGTTTGTACCCTTTCTTCGCTGCCAAAACCGGTTTTTTTGTCATCACATGGATAATAACTTACTCCTCAATCTAGAGATATAATAGCTGATATTTTATTCCATGTGTATAGTTGAGTAAATGCATACAATCAGTTTTGCAAAGAAGAATTAATTTTGTATTCAGTCAGTGAAATAGGGAAAATGTTGCAGACTTGGCGCGCCATCTTTTGTCAATTCAAACAACTGAAAACTTTTAATTTCCTTTTCGTTTAACTCACTTTTTTACTCTCAACTTGTTTTTTATAACTAAAGAGGGAATTTTGTAATTGATTTTTAACCCACTTCCTGACTTCCTGTTACGGTAGAATTATAAAAATTACGTTCACAGGTGTGTTTCCTATGACAATACAACATTTTAATATTTTTAGAACTTAATTATAAATAATTACATTAATTTTAAAGCATTTTTCCGTTATTCCGCAACAGGTAATAAATCGCCCAATAGTCTCTGTAACTGGTAGAATTCTATTGGAGTCGAAACAACAATTAATTTATTTATTTTATATTCATTAAGGCGTCTCAGGACTCTTAAAATTGGAAAAAAAGAAGAAAAAGACCATTTCCAACATTTAATATCTTAACTCTTACCGGCGCGGAGTAATTCTGTTTATAAACTGATGAAATAATGGACTGACACCGCAATTTATAAACGAATTTATTAGAAAATACGAACTTCCTTATTTCCATGTACATTATAATAGGAAAATTTTAGTTAAATATTCTTGGTGCGTTTGTCAGTTTCGGAATTAAAATTAGGTGTCCTTAAAAAAGGACATCACGCCGGAAAGGGTTAAAGTGTATATGATTTTAAAATACAATTTTTATTGGGATGAAAGATATAAGTATGTACTTTCATTTCTTGTTCTTAAAAAATTGCAAGATTCAGAATTATTTTTTATAGGGGGCTCCAAAATGTCAGACATTTGTCTAGCAGAAAATTGGTACAACACAACAGATTATGCGCAGGATTTCAAAATAAATTTTGCAACTAGAATGAAATTTTTTGTGTTTAATTATACTTTAGATTATAATAATTACTCTGAACCTAAATAAATTTGTATTTAAGGAATTTTAATATTTATAATACAAATTTGTATTTAGCTAATACAAAATTTTGAAATTTCAACATTAAAATCACCTAAAAAAATTTTTTTAACAATAAAAAGGACATTTTAGGTTTAATTTATACAGACTGACATGAAACATATTTTTTGAAAATTTCATGAAAAAATATTCAGAAGTTTTTCAGATAGCCTGTGCGTCATGCCCAAAACCATCATTTGAAGAGAAATGACTTCAGGGGCATTCCACATCAAATCAGGCAGTAAAATATCAATATGTAACCCACCATCACAGATTTTAATGAAACTGCGTGTGTTTGTTCTTACTATTAAGATATGATCACCAGTAATTTTTTTTGCTCCTTGGTGAAATAGTTTCTGAGAAAAAAATTGTCAAAATTTTGAAAAACTGCCGTCAGTTGGCATTATTGACTGCTCGGTTTTCAAATGTAGCATGTCGTATATATAATCATATTTCAATATCTACTCTACAAATCATCTTCAAATAATTTATGCATAATATTTAGGGTACGCAGCTTATGAAAAAAATATATTGTTACGCTTATAACATTTTAAGTGTGTCTAAAAAAATATTTAAACTTTGAAGTCGTGAATTTTTTATGAAAAATAATGCATTAACAAAAAAAGCATTATCAACAAAAGGCGGTATTTTTATTAAATTTATTTTTTGTGGGAGATATACTTAAAGGTGTCCTTTACCTGATTCTGAAATAAAAATAGTGGGATTTTGGGTGTTTTTAATAGTATTTCCTATTTAAAAATATTTTGAGGTGCATTTCAAATCAAATCAAGCAGAGTCATTCCATGTCCGTTCCCCTAAGCCATTTAATCACTGTCACAAATTTCAATGAAACTGAGTTTGTTTATAGTTTATTTTAAAACGTAATCACCTTTAATTTTCTTGATCCTAAGTAAAAGATTTTTTAAGATAAAAAATATCAAAATTTTGAAAAAAAATTTTTAATTTTTTTAATGACAGTTCTATATTCAAAGACTGCATTAAAAAAAAAAAAAAAAAAAAAAAAAAAAAGTCATTTCAATATAAAATCACTAAATAGGTTTCAAATAATGTATATGTGACAAATAATGTAGGTAGATTATTATTTCTTGTTTTTTTTTGTTATGTTTAAACACTAAGCGTGTCTTTTATCTTGTGAATTTGTAAAATCAAGAATTTTGTCAAAAATAATGTGTTAATCAAAAATTTATTATTAACCGAAGGCAGGGTGTTATTGCTTTTTTTAATTGTACGTAAAAATATCTTTTAAATGGTTATAAAATAAAAATAGTGAAAATATGAGAAAAAATTATCAAAGTTTTGGAAAAATGCCACGAGTTGCCATTAATGATTGTTCAATTTTCAAAGGCCTCATTTTATATATAAAATCGTATTTCAATAACTAATAAAGAAATCTTCTTCGAATAATTTAAGCAAGGTAAATAAAGTATATAGATTATGGAAAAAATATTGCTGTAATGTTAAAAAATATTTAAATGTGCCTAAAAAATTGTATAATCTTTGAAATCAAAAATATTTTACAAGAAATAATGAAATTATTAAAAAATCTTTATCAATCAGAGGCGGAGTTTCTATGACTAATTTTTTTTATTTTAAATTGTACATAATACTACATTATAACTGGATCTGAAATAAAAATAGTGGAATTTTGGTTGGTTTAGTAGTATTTAAATCATATTTAAAATTATCAATATTTTCAGATGTAAAATCTATCCAATGTATCATCCCTGGAAATATTTTTATTTATACATTTATTTTATTTTTCAAATTATCTTTTATGTTTGTTTCTTAAGGAAAAAAATAAACAATATTGTTTTTTAGTAAAACTTCTAGGGCGAAGAGCAATTATCCCTTTCCAAAAGAGAGAAAAATCACTAGCTCCTCACCGCCCAATAGAAATTTTCAAAATGACACTCCTAATCTTTAAGCTCATATTTGGCTGTTAATATTGAAAATTTAGCATTGAGTTGCTAATATTGAAAAAAATACCAAATTTCACTCTTTTGAAGAAAATTTTGACATATTGTGCTTTAAATGTATGCAAAAATGCATAATCCATTATATTTATATCTTTCAAATAACTATATCTAAAAAAATATTTAAAACTTAATGAGTTGCACTTTTGTAACTTTATTCAAGATATGTACCGTAAATTCGCGTGTATAGCCCGCAGATCAAACAATTCAGTTTGGACCCAGAAATTTTATTCAGTATTTGAAAACCAATATTTACTGTGATCTAAAAAGTTACATTTTATTTAAAAAAATTTCTGGGTCGAAACACGATTGCTTGATCCGCGGGCTATACACCGGAAATTACGGTAATTTGATTTATTTCATCCCAATATTGCTGAAAGATGGATTTTCAACATATATATGTGTGTATATATATCCCTGTTCTCAAACAAATTATTTAAAAATTATTCATTTATGTTTAATAAAGCATATATATTGTTTATATACTTATAGAAAATACATATAGTAAATTTTATGATATTATGTCAATAATGGCTAAAAGTAAAGAACTTATCTAATAGTATGTAACAAAAAGTTAACATCTGGTGTAATGACAACAAAATTTTATAATTGTTTTACTTAATTTGGATGAATGAAAAAAGCTTACATGTTTATATTTTATTGAAGTACAGGTGAAAATGTCACAAAGACATTCCTATCTCAACAACCACTGAGTATGTCACATTCACACTACAGCTGATTTTTTTTCTTTTTGATCTTTCGGGTTTGATTTCAGATGGTAATGAATTAATTAGTTTTGTTAGAAGTGTCATTGCAGTCAGCATATTAGGTTCACTATTTTTTTTTTATAATTTATTTTTATTGACTCGATGATCAACAACATCTAAAGGGACCATTTCATAAATTTTCAATTAAAAGCTGATTTATAAATTCATTATGTTGTTTGGTTATTATTATCGTCTTAAGATAATAAGTTGATATCAAGATTTTTAAATGTAGTTTATTTATTATTTGAACAGTTGAAAGTATTTTTCAATAAGAGTGGGCTGTTGAGCAATGTAGTGTTGGTAAAGGAACTGGTACTATTTAATTTAATTTTTATTGCTGTAAATGATACTTGTTATTTTATTATTGTATGTATTATATTTAAGCAAGAGTAGCAATACACGATATCGTAGTCATTATAGTACATCTTAGCATGAAAAGCTTCAATATTTATCATTAAACATTCACATTTTATTAAATTTTTTTTTTAAATTGCTCATATTTTCACTATTTTTATTTTATAACTATTGAAAAGATATTTTTACGTACAAATAAAAAAAGTAATAATAACCTGCCTTCGGTTAATTATAAATTTTTGATTAACGCATTATTTTTCACAAAATTCTTGATTTTAAGAATTCACAAGATTAAACACACTCTTAGCTTTTAAACATGACAAACAACAATAAATAATAATCTGCCTACGGGGCCGTTCAAATATTACGTAAGCACCTAAGGGGGGGGGAGGGGGTTAGCAATTTGCTTATTTTTGCTGACAAGGGGGGAGGGGGAGTTTGAATGATGCTTACGTAAGACATTTTCAAAATCTCTTAACTGGTAAAAAAAAAAAAAAAACTATTAAAAATTTCAAATTGAAAAAAAGAAATAGCAAAAGAATACTTAACTTGAAGTTCTGATGTCAGCTATTTTGACCGCACAAGGAAAACATAAACAATCTCTTTTATCTAGAGGTGACTGTTCATGTTTGATGCATGAGCAGAGCTTAATTTCTAACAAAACAAGTACCGGAGCCCTACTATTCTGCGGTACCGGTACTAACAGCCATACCGTCCCCCTCCCCTCCTGCCACTGCAATCTGCATATTTCTATTTCATACATTTTTTGCCAAAATGTAAAGTATTTTTTTCTATAGAAAAATAAAAAATTTAAATGTATCTATCAGCATATACTTAGTTGTGAACTATTCCACTTTTTAGCAATCACTTCTTCCGAATAGAATTCTTTGTCTAATTTTAATGTTGTTAAGTGCAGAATTCTGCGATTAAATGTGGTAAGGATTATGATTCGGAAATAGTGTTAACACCAAAAAGGAAATAGTTCGCAGCTATGCATTTTTATGAAAAAATGAATCAAATGTACAGAGATTTATATTTATATGCTGAAGAATGGAACAACGTTTTTCAATTTCCTATAAAAGGTACATATCTTAAACTACAGTCGATTCCTTCCGTATAACGATCTTTCGTGATGAACCCTGAAAATCAGATTAAATTAAAAATTTAACACCGTTATTGGAAAGATTCGATGCTTTTATAGAAAAGGGGGAAACCCTGCTCGACTGCTTTCTAGCCAAGACCACAAACTGATATAAAAATTTAATCAGTATCATCTCCATCTCCTATGTGTGCGACACATTACGTCACATATAATTGTTTTGGTAAAAAAGAATGCAAAACTTGGAGATGGGGAGGAATGAAAGGGTAATTTAGGCTTCGTTTTTCGGAAGCGTTGATACACTGGGCTCCAGAGCCCTGTATTTATGAGCTCCGCTGAATTCCGACCAATATTTAAATATTTACTAAGAACAGAGAAGTACCGGTGCTGAGCTCCGGTCGGCAACGGTGCAAATTAAGCCCTGTGCATGAGGGCTTATTATCTCTGAGAACTTACTACTATTTCCAATTGTGAGAATAGAATTGAATAGACGGATGCGATATGTTGTATTGTGACAATATGAGTCTTCCGGGAAAGCTTCGAAAACGTAAGTAAAATTCCATCTTTTTTGTTTCCACCCCTCCTCTGTCAAGTGGTTGAACCCCATAACCATAATGACCGACTGCTCTACTGTCTGGTGTCTCTTGAGTTTTGAAAACATCTCAGTACTGCAGTGTAGTGGTGTTTAAAATAAATAAAATCAGAAATATGCCTTCATTTCGAGAAATCTTGTGTAAAAAACTTTTTGAAAGTTTCAAAAAGTCTGCATCAGATAAACCTTTGAAGGATATCCAATCTAAAACTAATGATGTGTGGCGGCAGTACAAAAAGTCTTCTAAAACTGACAAAGAGTTAGAGGTATTGGTGATAAAAATAATTGAGGACGAACTGCGCAAGGCAACCAAAAAGAAATCAGTCTTTCTTGATTATTTTATAAAGGTAATTATAATCAATTTATTCTTAAAATTTTAAATATATTTTATCATAACTTTTAGTTTACATGATTACTTGTAAAAATTGAAAAAAAGATAGATAAGATAAAATGACCGTGTAGCCTTGGCAAAACATGGTCAGAATGGGAATAAATAAAGACCAAAGAAATGTCAAAAAATGAGTTATTACTTTTTAAATATGGCGTAGCCAAGCTAAACCTTATTTTTTCTTTTCAAATAACTCGAAAAATAATGTATCCATGGGGGAAAAAATTAAAAAATATGTAAGTTTTATAGCAGATAATCTTCTAACTGTTTTCAAATTTTGTACCTTACTAAAAATGAAATGTAATCCAATTGAATTGAAACCAGTGTATCTCAAATTCAAAAACAGATAAATAAGGTTTCCAGTGATCTAAAAAAAGAAAAACAATCCTTAAAAAGGAAACGACAAAATGATGAATACCAAAGAAAACATCGAACCACCAAACGAACAAAGCTTGAAGAAATCTACCATGATAAATCCAGACATTTAAAAAAAATTAGCTTTGAGGGAACCAGTAGGAAGACCAAGTTTAAATGTAGATCAACCATTATTGCTTAAGGCAATAGCAGACATAGCTATTATTGGAAGCGCTGCAGATGCAAAAAGAAGAAGCGAGTCAATACGAAGTGTCAAAACTCTCGATAACTTGACTGTAGAACTGAAAAAGGTTGGTTTTGCAATAAGCATGAGTGGAATATATTTTCGTTTGCTTCCAAAAAATTCCTCCACCATCGAGGGTCGAAGACATGTCACCACAGTGCCGATAAAACTTTCTTGGGTTCAGACTGATTATTACCGATCTCACATTGATACCCATTTTGCAGTAACATCCATCCGCTATTTAGAAACTTTAGCTTCAATTCTTGGACCCATGCAAGTGTTTTTCTTTCACAGGATGACATAGTGCGTGTACCTATGGGAATTACAGCAGCCAATAAACAGTCCCCGATACTGATGAATATGGAGTATCGTGTATCCTTACCCGACCACGAGTGGGTCATCGCTGAACGCCACAAACTTATCCCATCTATTTACGCTGGTATTGTGATTGCTCCTGGCATGGCAAGTCAAAGTAAACCCATAGGTTATTCTGGTCCAACGTTTATTGCTATAAGAAGTGGGAAACTCAGTTCTTCCACAGCAAATACTCATGCTCAGGATTTTGAAACTCTGTTAATACTCAAAGACTTTGAAAAATTAGTGAAAACAGAACAGGGTTTCATGAAACCTGTAATCATAGTTACGGTTGATGGAGCTCCAGACGAGAATACCCGCTACCAGAAAGTTATATCGTTTGCTATTAACCATTTCAAAAAGCATTATTTGGATGGAAATTTCATTGCGTGCAATGCTCTTGGAAGAAGTGCATATAACTGAGTAGAAAGGCGAATGGCACCACTCAGTCGAGAACAGTGTGGTCTTATACACCCTTATGACCATTATGGTTCCCATCTCGATGAGATCGGTAGCACTATTGATGAAGAAATAGAGCAAAATATCTTTGCATATGCTGGTAAAACTCTCGCAGATATCTGGAACTCATTAAACATTGACGGTTATCCTGTTACTGCCACATATGTTGATTCAGGCGAAGCAGACTCTCTTGGTTATGACTTGGATTGGTATTCGAAGCACTTACAAGAAAATCAATACTTGCTGCAAATTATAAAATGCGAAGAAAAGAATTGTTGCTCTCCTGCACGTAGTGGATTATTTCGTATATTAAAAGTGCGATTCATTCCTCCTCCAATTAAAATGATACAATCGTCAAATGACATCATTACAAGTGAGGAAAGGGAATTTATAGATTTAAGTCTCCGTCTGGCCTTAAATCTCAATATTACAGCAAAGGGATTTTTAAAGATGCTGTATGATTATTTTTGCCCTTCCATAAAATTGCAATTATCCCCAAGAACTTGTGGAAGTTGTGGTCAATATCATGCATCTTAGAAGTCAGCAAACAGACACAAAAAAATTCAGCACAGTGAAAAAAGCGAGAAGGCCTGCCTTATACGACCATTGAAAATTGCTGCTCGTCGAGCAAATGAACTTATGTGCTTCGTAAAATTCGTGAAAGATACAGAGGATGTTGAGTATATCAAGGAAGATGAAGTCGATCAAGATTGCATCCGAAAAGAATGCGATGAAGATAATCAAGTAAAACTGGAAACCAATATCATAACAGATATGGAAAAATGGCTTGAGCAGCCGTGGTCAACATCGGAATAGATATAGGCATGTTCAAATTTAAATTTTTCAAATGGCTAAGTTCTTCTAAAATTGTGATCTAAGAAATTTTCTTAAATAGAATTGTAAGGAAATAAAACAAGCATTTATTATTTTTTTTTAAAAGTCTAGTAGAGTTTTTTTTTTATTTGTATTGTGTCCTAATTTTTTTAAGTGGAGGGGGGGGGGGTGCAATTTTCTTACGTAATTATTAAGGGGGGGGTTTGCAATTTGCTTATTTTTGCTGACAAGGGGGGGAGGGGGGTCAAAAATTGTCAAAAACATGCTTACGTAATATTTGAACAGCCCCTACATTATTTGTCACATGTACATTATTTGAAACCTATTTAGTGATTTTATATTGAAATGACTTTTTTTAATGCAGTCTTTGAATATAGATCTGTCATTAAAAACATTTTTAAAAAAATTTCAAAATTTAGATTTTTTTTATCTTAAAAAATATTTTACTTAGGATCAAGGAAATTAAAGGTGATTACGTCTTAAAATGAGCTATAAACAAACCCAGTTTCATTGAAATTTGTGACAGTGAATTAAATGTCTTAGGCGAACTGACATGGAATGACTCTGCTTGATTTGATTTGAAATGCACCTCAAAATATTTCTAAATAGGAAATACTACTAAAAATACCCAAAATCCCACTATTTTTATTTCAGAATCAGATAAAGGACACCTTTAAGTATATCCCCCACAAAAAATAAACTTAATAAAAATACCGCCTTTTGTTGATAATGCTATTTTAGTTAATGCATTATTTTTCATAAAAAAATCACGACTTCAAAGATTAAACATTTTTTTAGACAAACTTAAAATGTTATAAGCGTAACAGTATTTTTTTTTTCATAAACTGCGTACCATATATATTATGCATAAATTATTTGAAGATGATTTGTAGAATAGATATTGAAATATGATCATATTGTAAAGATCTGAACAATATCAGATTCGCCATATAGAAAGAACTAATGCTTTTCTAAAACAGAGTAAAAATATGTTAAAGTCCAGTAAGACGCACGGCAAGATGAAATAAATTACTCAGTCACCATCGCTCTTGGACATTTGACAATCGGTGACAGTTTGCTAATGCTAAGGAGCAGCCGGAACTTTTTTGATCTTTGAGCGTGGGAAGAGAACTCACATACGTTCTCACGAGAGCATATGATCGCAGGATCCACGTGCAAAAAGAGGAGTTTCCTAAGGTGTCCACTCAGGAGACAACAGTAAAGATCCCTGGGAGGTTCTTAAAAAGAACGGACAGTTAGTGGCTGAGAAACTCACTATTGTTTTGAGAGGAAGATAATTGAGAGATATATACGAGAGGATGCGGAGGAGAGTTTTAGATTTTGGCTGGAGTTGGAAGAGCGACTTTTGGAGTGGAAGATTTTGAAGGCCGAAAGGGCCGGACTTTACGATCCCTAATACCGGGGAATGACACTCGAATCAGCGGCGACAGGGCACCAGGGTGCCGTCGCGGAAAAAGGAGACCTTTATCTCGGAGACAAGACCGGCGCTTTCCGTTCAAGTGATGCAATGCCTGTGGACTTAATAGACTAGCTGCCACCTTCTCATAGACACTATTTCTGTTACATAAACTTTGTTCAACAAATTTTACATTGTTGTGTATATAGCAACTTATCATTACTCCAGAATATTTTTTTACTGTGTTATAAAATAAATTTCACGTTATCATATTCTAAGAGAATATAAATTGCTAAGCCTTCGAAGATTAACACCCTCGACCATCGCTACCGCCTTCTTAGGACACGGCACAACTGGTGGTAGCCAACGAAACGAACTTTTATGTGCAAAAAATAGTACAGATGAGATTGTTAGCAGTCTGTGGTTAAAAACAAAAGAGAGCTGAGCATCGAGCAGCAGGACATCGTCATAGCCGCAACACTGCGAATGAGTCAACAGTCCAGCGACCCAGGAGAGAGCAAAGGGACATCCAGGAGATCCACCTAAAGCCAGACGGAGAGAGCCGACAACCGACAGACTCCCTCGGAAAGGCCTGACCCTGACGCAAAGAGAGTGACTGATACTTCAACGGCAGCACACTGGCCAAAGCAACTGTGACGGGACCTCAACACAACAGAGCAGGTAGGCTCATTATTTTTTTGAATGGCTCTCAAATTTTGTTTTAGTAGAATTTAAATGTTTTAAATTCGGGATCCAAAATTGTGAGATAGTAAAATTGTTGTAATTTGTAAAGTAAACATTAAGATAAGGGCATCAAGCCAAGTATAACAGAGGCAAATTCATAGGCATTTAAGATAGCTCAAGCTAGGGAGCAGATTAAAATCTGGTTTGTATTCGAAACGAATACAAAGGAAATTTTTGTTTCTAAGAAAGGAAGCGGAGAGAATTTTCAGGGGAGATTGCAGTAGCGAGCCGAAAAAAAAAGGCTCAGGGGAACAGTTTTTTTAAAACCAGAGATGCAAGTAGTGTAATATTACATGTAAATTGTGAGGAAAATTAATTTATGTTAGTTAAACTACTGAATAAAGATATTTTCTAGAAATTTATGGTCAGAACACTGATTAAACTGGTCATGGTTTGCAAAGAAGTGCTCAGATTTGAAAATTTTGAAAAGTTTATTCGAAATATATGTGTGCAATTTCTATAAGATTTTACTATATATTGTGTTTTATCCTGTGTGTATAGGGACTTTAAACAGAAAAATTTATCTTGCACATTGGTTATTTTTAACAAAAGGGGAAGGTATCCAAAAAATTTCACAGATATTGTAAATTTATACTTTATATCCTGTATTTGTATTTAAAATTTGTTTATGTAAACATATTTTATAGTGTTAATTGACAGGCTTTAAATTCTCCGAGGAAATTATTGGTGTAAATTATTGAAATTGTGTTAAAAATAAGGCTTCATTATGACAAGGGTGACCGCATTAAAACATTGCAGAAAGATTGATCTACAGAATTTAGCAGCAGAATTGGGGGTAGCACTTGAGGATGGGGATACAATACAAATAATCATTCAAAAAATTGAGCAATCAGATAGCTACGACGAGGACCTTGCGCTAACGCAAGCCAGGTACATTGTACAAGATAGAGAAGAAAATTTAGCTAGGGAAAAAGACCGCGAGAAGGCAGAAAAGGACCGCGAGAAGGCAGAAAAGGACCGCGAGAAGGCAGAAAGGGACCGCGAAAAGGAACAGTTAGAATTAGAAAGAGCTAAATTAGAAAACGCAGACAGACAGAAAGAAAGAGAATTCAAACTAGAAGAATTAAGATTAACCCAAGGCACAGAGAGAAGCAGTTCAAGCGCGAGCAATCGTTCTGATAGAGGCCCAAAATTAAACATAAAATCTATTATGCATTCGTTCGACCCAGACAAATCAGACATAACTTTATTTTTAAATTTATTTGAGAGACAGGCAGGAAGATCGGGGATCGAGTCAGATGATCTAGTAACTCATCTTTTAGCTTTATTGCCCATAGAAATTTCAGAATTAATTTTACGAGAACCGTCCGACAGCGTGGACAATTTTGCTCACGTGAAAAAAATTCTCTTAGAACGATATAGGTTAACAGCAGAAGCCTATCGTTTAAAATTAATGAGGCATCAAAAAAATACAAAACCCCATGGAAAGACCTAATCTTCGAATTAAATAGTTTCAAGACGGGTGGCTTGATGGGTTGGGCATCAAAACCTTAGAGGAGCTAAAAGACCTGCTTATTACGGAACAAATTAAACGAAGAGTGCCGATCGAAACTAAAAATCATTTTATCGATTCGTGGGCAGAGTATAAAAAACCAGACAAACTCGCAAAAGATTTGGACGGGTATGAAGCAATAAAGGGCGCGACGTCCTGGAAAGGCTATGCCAGACACCCCGTGGAAAAAAGATTCGAGAAACCGAGATATGCAGAAAAAGACAGCGAAAAATAGTCCGATCGCCCAATTTACGAGGAAAGGGACCCGAGGAAAAATGCTGATAATAAATTTAATTGGCGGAAGAAAAATGACGATAGGAAAAGGCAAAAAGCTTTCGAAAAAACAAAACAAAGCACTTGCTTTCAATGCGGAAGTCCAAAACATAGGATACGAGACTGTCCAGATTTAAAAAGATCGGAAAAAGAAATAAGCACGGTACATCATGTTAGGTGTAGTATGAAATTAGATAAAGGTTTCGAACCATATTTAAGTAAGGGAAAGATAAATGGAGTAGAAATTACAATGTTACGCGATACCGGAACCATGGACGATTTATGTCCAAGGAGATTCATTAATAAAGGGCAATTAAACGGAGAAATTAAGTGGTTAAGACAACCTCTGGACAGGGAACTTCAACAGCTTCCGGTTGCGGAAATAAAGTTAGAATTAGCGGATAAAACGGTGATAACAACTAAAGCACTTATCACAGACAACGAGTCAGATTTGGATTACTATATCCTTGGAAACAGAACACAAGAATTAATCAATTCGTATGAGCGCAAAAAAACTAAACAGCCGGCCAGAGAAAACAAAACCAATAGCATTCGAAACTTTCAACGGTGCATTCAAGGGGTGAGTCAATCACAAGAGATTAGTACGGAAAACGTCACGGCAGTCGATGAGTTGAACGTGAGCGAAAAGGAGGAACCAATTTCTTTACAACTGCTCGCACAGGAGTCGAATGAGAATGACAAAATACCGTTTGAAAATGAAATTTATAGCTTAAGGGAAAAAGTAAGACGGATTGTAAAAATGCACAAAACATAGTCAAGTCGCGTGAGGAATCGATTTCCAGGTCAGAAAACTTTCGAGGCGATAGGGATTTGGAAAAACAAACGGGCGTTACGGAAAAGGATTATAACGGTAATCCGAAAAACAGAATAGCGACGAATTCGTCAAACTTGGAGAAAGAGGGGAGAACAAAAGACAGTGTTCCAAAACGAAATAAAAGAAAAGTCTATGGGTCAGAAAACCAAGAGAAACAGCTGTCAGGTGAGGTCAAAAACTTAAGGATTAAAAGAAACTCAGACACACACATAACTCGCGAAGACAAGAAGTCAAAAATACCGGTAAAAGTCATACAAAATAGGCAAAGTACTGGACAAGGAAAGCTGTTCAGAGATTCATCTCAGATAGAAGGTCGATTAAAATGAGGGAACAGCAGGTTATGTCGCATGACGTCGGTAAAAAAGTCAGAAGGGAGAGTGAAAACTCAGTTAAAAATAAAAAGTGCGAATTACAGAATTTATGCAAAACAGTAGAAAAGGATTTTAAACCCGGGAAAGAAATACTAGATTTAGGAACAAACGGTCAACAAAATGAAACTGATAGTTGGGAAGACATTACGAAAGGGAAAGAAAAAATAGCAAGGGTGGACGAACTTATAGAGATCCCCAAAAATAAAAAACAGGCGAAAGCAAATAAAGAGAAACGTGCTAGAAAAATTAATACGAAAATGAAAAGTAATAAAGGATTAAAGGTCTGGAAAATTGCTGGTCAAGGAGAAAAGTTTAACACTCATAATTCCATGAACAGATTGAAAAGGCGAAAATGGAAAGGAATTGGCAACAGGAAAACGGGACAAAAAAGCACGAACATAGATTTAGAAGCCAAAATCAGGGTAAAAATAAACAAAAATCCGAGAAAGCCAACGGTAGTTAAAATAACGGAGATAAATACATTGTCAAAATCTAAAAGGGAAACAGAAAACAGGAAAGGGTTAGATAAAAACAAGAAAATTAATCAAAAAGAAATCAGTGCAAGGCAAGAGGATCGGCAAAATTCAGAGAGGCATTCGACAAATAAACGAAAGAATACGAGAAAAGATGGGACTACGAGAATAGTTGCCATAAAAAAAATTAAAGAGCTGCACTGATAAGAAGAGTTTAATAGAAACGGATAGCAGTGCGCTTTCATCTAGGAATAGCAAAAACAAAATGACTCGTAAACCGCTCAAAAGGGCACATACTTTGCAACCTGACCAATATGCCAGAGTACAAAGGCCACGGAAGGACATTGTCCAAATAGATTTTTTGAGTAGGGCAGAGTAATCTTGAAAAAAAAAAAAAAGAAAAGAAAACTGTATATATAGTATGCTATCATTCCTTTTAATGTTTGAAAAAATAATATAATGAGAAGTGTTTTGAAATAAAATAAAGTGTAAAATATTATATAGAGTGTATAATGAATACTTTTTTTTTTTTGGAGGGGCAGACAGGCAAATAAAGTTTTTTTTCTTTTTTCTTTTTTTTGCATGTGAGCCATTCATATAAATTTTGAGTCACCTTTCTCTTTTCCAGAATATTTCGTCCTGCGGCCAAAATATTCTTTTAAAAGGAGGGGGGGGGTGGTTTTAAAGATCTGAACTATATCAGATTCGCCATATAGAAAGAACTAATGCTTTTCTAAAACAGAGTAAAAATATGCTAAAGTCCAGTAAGACGCACGGCAAGATGAAATAAATTACTCAGTCACCATCGCTCTTGGACATTTGACAATCGGTGACAGTTTGCTAATGCTAAGGAGCAGCCGGAACTTTTTGATCTTTGAGCGTGGGAAGAGAACTCACATACGTTCTCGCGAGAGCATATGATCGCAGGATCCACGTGCAAAAAGAGGAGTTTCCTAAGGTGTCCACTCAGGAGACAACAGTAAAGATCCCTGGGAGGTTCTTAAAAAGAACGGACAGTTAGTGGCTGAGAAACTCACTATTGTTTTGAGAGGAAGATAATTGAGAGATATATACGAGAGGATGCGGAGGAGAGTTTTAGATTTTGGCTGGAGTTGGAAGAGCGACTTTTGGAGTGGAAGATTTTGAAGGCCGAAAGGGCCGGACTTTACGATCCCTAATACCGGGGAATGACACTCGAATCAGCGGCGACAGGGCACCAGGGTGCCGTCGCGGAAAAAGGAGATCTTTATCTCGGAGACAAGACCAGCGCTTTCCGTTCAAGTGATGCAATGCCTGTGGACTTAATAGACTAGCTGCCACCTTCTCATAGACACTATTTCTGTTACATAAACTTTGTTCAACAAATTTTACATTGTTGTGTATATAGCAACTTATCATTACTCCAGAATATTTTTTTACTGTGTTATAAAATAAATTTCACGTTATCATATTCTAAGAGAATATAAATTGCTAAGCCTTCGAAGATTAACACCCTCGACCATCGCTACCGCCTTCTTAGGACACGGCACAATATTTATGTCATGCTACATTTGAAAATCGAGCACTCAAGAATGCCAACTGACGGCAGTTTTTCAAAATTTTGACAATTTTTTTCTCAGAAACTATTTGACCAAGGAGTAAAAAAAAATACTGGGAATCATATCTTAATAAAAGGAACAAACACACGCAGTTTCATCAAAATCTGTGATGGTGGGTTACATGCCTGCCTGAACTGACATGGAATGACCTTCAAAGTTTCGGAAACGCCTCTTCAACTATTGAGCGAGTATAATTCTAAATACCATAACTTATGTTCTAATGGGAATTTAAAAAAAACAATTATATCAAAATGTTCAGAAAAGATAGGACTTTAATATCTAAAAAATTAAAATTTCCAAAATTTTCAAGCTTTAAGAGTCCTGAGACCCCTTAATAGAGTAATATAAAATCATAATTGTTTATATAATACAGGAGAAAAACATGGAACTTCTTTCAAATTTTAATAACGCACCTAAAAATCATATCTTGCCAAGCAATAATATTTCATTACATTTTCAGTACTTCACGAGAGTTCATTTTTTAAATGTTTCTATATTTTCCTTATTTTTCAGAACTTTGCACATTCCAAGAGAAAGAGATATTCAAAGGAAAAGTCATAGAACCCCAAGTTCGATATGGAAAGACGCAGTATTAGCTTTAGGCTTTAACAAGGTAAGTCTGTATTTAAATTAAATAAATGTAAAGCGCTTTCTAACTTTTGGAGGACCCTCAAAAATCATTCTCCGAGATCCGTGATTACATTTGACTACCCTATACCCTACATGACTTCACAAAAACTTTCGTCATTCCAAAAAATTAAGAGAAAGCATGGGTCGGCCAAGTTTCTGGAGTTCATGTTATATCCATCCTTCCAGGCCCTTATTGTCGCATGGGCAAATCGGGACTTTGGCCTGGGGCCCCAAACTTCAAGGGTCCCCCAAATCCATATATTAGGGGAAAGTGGCCTAAAATGATCCTAGCGGGCAAAACGATCCACGTAGGTTTTCTTCCAGACAGGTCGCGCTATCTACAGGCTACAGGGTAACACATAAACTAGTTGTGCCAAGTAAAGAAGAGGCAATGACGGTATTCAAGCGATCGCATTACGCGCCTGAAAAGAATTCTTTATAAAAGTGGTTTTTATAACATCTCTTATAAGATAAGCACTACTTTCCTATTTATTTAGATATACTGTCTTTCATGTACAGAAATATGACTTCGTTTACTTAATAAAATATGTTTTTAGATGTGAATTACACTTGCTAAGTTTGTTATGTTTCACGGCGTCATCCAGTTATATGACCTAAATTAGACAACCATGTTGCCGGGTAAAATGATCGAATTATGGGGATCGTTTTACTACCATTTCATTGGCTGAAGAAAATCCAACCGCGTCCTAGTCTTCATTGGAGCCAAATGTGTGACTCCCCAAACTTTTCTCTTTGAGTCCATGCGTTATCCTACGATCATAATTTTCAAATATTCCATTTTATTGTTTTTTCAAAATTATCTGTGACACTTTTTTATTTTAAAGTTTACATAAAATAAATTATTTATGCTATTTCACTGTAAAATTTATTTTATTTCATTATGTATTGTCATAATTATTTTTATATCCTTTATTTTGCCGATAAAAAACAATTTACAATTATTTTTAAGTGAAGGATCATTTTGCCCTTGGATGAGGGTAAAATTATTCTTTGGACACTTTTTCAAAAATCTATTTTTTTCATTACTGAATTTGGGTTTAAAATATTATTAAAACATGTTTATAATGCAAAATATAGTGTGAAACATATTAGCATAGGGTTAAAATTTAATTTAATCATTTATGTTATTTTACACAAGTTTTTCCCTTAAGGGGATCATTTTAGGCCACCTTCCCTACTTTATAAAATATTTACCCCCCCCCCCCCCCAATTCAACTTTGAAAATTTTCAAATACAAAACACAAATTTCATCTTTAAAAGATTCTACTTAAACTCTCTGAAAAAATATTTCATTTTGAACACACAGAACTCAATGCTCTCGCAAAGCAGGGGCGTAGCTACCGTGGAGCAGTTGGAGCAGACTGCTCCAGGCGCACGAATCCTAAGGGCGCAAAATTAGAAAAAGAGAAATAAAGATTTCTTAAAATATTTGCATATTTTTTTCATTATTAATCAGACATTATACCGGGTGTCCCAAAAAGGACTGACTGATTTTAAAATTCAATAACTTGCAAACGGTGACAGATATTTAAAAAATTCTTGCAGGAGGTTTATGCATAAGGTCAAAAGTTTTATTACAGTGATTTTCGATTTTAGTTCGAATTGCAAACAATAGATGGCACTGTAAGCAATAATCGCTAAATACAGGCTCGATTTCTAGTCCTTTCTCTTGTTCCATGCTGAAAAAGGAGATGGAAATGTATTATCCGGGCCACGAAGTACCAAAAATCGAGCCTGAATTCAGCGTCTATTGATCGCAGCACCATCTATTGTTTGTAATTCGAACTAAAATTGAAAATCACTGTAAAAAAACTTTTGACCTTATGCATAATCCTCCTGCAAGAATTTTTTAAATATCTGTCACCGTTTGCAAGTTATTGAATTTTAAAATCAGTCAGTCCTTTTTGGGACACCTGGTAGATGAACCTTGTTACAATCAGCGTATTCCTATGAAATTTTACCTTGTGCTTAACCTCAACTATTTCGATTTAAAACATGTTTTCATACACAGTTGAAAGAAATGTCTTCTATTCAGGAAGTTTTAATTCATATTGCAGCCTCAAGTAACTTCTGCAGCATCGTTTCAGCATGCCTTATTTTTTTCTGTAACTTTTCTGGAGACGCCTGTTGAAGATTTTCAGATCTTAAAGTAATCAAAACTTATTTAACAGGGTTCTCATCGGTCACTTTACTGGCTACCACTATTTCCAAAAAATAATCTTTCTGGTACATTTCTACTAAAAATGTTTTAGAAATTTATCATGATTATGTCATCTATGTGGAAATAATGGTAGCCAAAGAATTCACCGCTGAGAAACCTATATGTACGATGTAACAATAGTAATTTACGATAATTATTTTACGATTTGGAAAAAAATTGCCTGACAAATTGAAGAAAATTATTGACCATTTTACAAATGAAATCCACGAAAACGAAAATTTTGAAAGGTTTTTTTGTTTGTTTGTTTTGTGGAAACTAAATATGTATCAATACAGATTACAAAACAATAATAAGAGTTGGATTTAAACATATTCCACATAAGCCAACGGCGACAAAATTTAGACGGGAGGAGGTTGAGGGGAAGTAACAAATTAAATTTTGTGAGTATTGTTTTTGAGATTTTGAAAATATTGCAAATGTCAAATGCAGAATCGACAAACTTCAAAAAGAGAGAAAAAGTTAACTACCGAATTCAGTGTTCCTTAGGGCCTGATTATAGCCTATGCAAAATTGCACCACTTTTTTGTAACAGTATTTTTTCGCATTAAACCTTATTTAATCGCAGAATTTTAGGATTAAATAAGGCAGACTGGCCCGCTGGGTAACCGACCTGCGGATCGGTGCGCTCTAAACCAGGTAAAGTTGTTCCCTCCCTCGGGTGAAGCTAATAGTTTTAAAATTTGCTATAAGCATTAGATCTGAAAAGTCTTAAATCATTTAATATTTTTTTTTAATCCCTTTTTGAAGCATTTTTTATTAATGATTTTTATTTCTCTTTGCAAGGCAGACGAATTGATTTTTTTTTCTTGAAAGTTTCTTTGCTTCAGAAGCCAATTTAAATCTTTTAAAACCTAACGTATATATTCTGTAATTTTCTCTGTGACCAATAGCGACATGGTCTGCCCCAAGAATTTTCAGCCTGTCTGGTACCAAAGAACGGGGCCTCTCTTTAAATATATATATACGTATTTTATTTAGTTTTTTGTAAAATCATTTACCAAGTATTTGTTTGAAATGTGTAGGCTTCGTGTATTCGTACAACGCTGTGATTGTAATTTCCCCTCTATAAATGTGTATTATACTGATTTTTGCGCTTGATGTGCAAAAGTATTTATAAAGAATATTTTCGGCAAAGAAAATGTAATTTAAACATTCTTTTTTGTTAAAAATTACATTTTAATATGAAAACGGGACTGTTTCAATATTGTCTATAAATGTGATAATCAGAACGGCGGTCAGC
Source organism: Maratus speciosus (assembly GCA_963932465.1). Taxonomy (NCBI): domain Eukaryota; kingdom Metazoa; phylum Arthropoda; class Arachnida; order Araneae; family Salticidae; genus Maratus; species Maratus speciosus. The sequence goes on from OZ010793.1 coordinate 166,956,807, forward strand.
TATTTTGTATATACGTTAGGACAGGACTGGTTTTTTTTTAATTTTCTAAACCGATTTTTCACGGAGCCATCGAGCTCGTACTTCAGACAAAATCATGTTAAAGATATATGACAAGACTTTTTTTTCCCTTCGTTGACTGGTTTTCTGCTTTCGTCGGGAAATTCCGTTTAAAACGCCAACTTTGACAATGTTTTCTGTAAGATCTATTGTGTTTACAAAAAATCCAGAAAACGCCTTTCGATTACAAAGTTTCCTAATAACAACACATACCAGTTCTTGAGTAAAAATTAATTAAAACGTGTGTCATAAAATGGCCCCTTTGGATTTAAGAACAGCCTTAAGAAATAAAATCATACAAAATTCAGGTTCATTTAAGAATATTATCACGGGCCCTAACAACACCGGGTGGATCAGCTAGTCTATACTAATAAAAGAAAGTTTCGCTCTATATGTGGCGACTAATGAAATATATTGCACGTACAAATCTGAAAATTTTTTGTGAGGGTAGTCCAAAACAGGTGCTCATACACCTGGAGCTCAGATATTTTATTTTTTATGACCGGCGCCCCTATAGCACCTTTCAGTTTGTATGCCCCGAATTGCTCAGAACTTGCCCCCTTTTTATCCGATCTTCTTCGTTTTGGGTGCCCTTTTCCCATTTAATTATTCTCCCTTTCTACATTCCAGTTAAAACACTGGACCCCTTGAAATTTTTGTGTGCCATGCATTTTTCACACCCTAATATTGTCAACCTCTCAATGCATAACTTTAAAATTGAGACTTGGACTCCTCTCAATGGGCCAGCAGCCTCATATTTTTATTGGGCACCTAGTGTCCTTTTTAAGAATTTCCCCCATTTTTTTCGCGCTTCTTTAAGATTTATTCGAATGATTAACCCTTTGGACTCCGGAGTCTCTTACACAAATTTTATTCGGTTGGCACCACTTTTTTAAAAGAAGTTTCCTTCAAGTACACAATTTCAAAAATGCTCTGATTAAATAAGGCAAATTTTATTTTCCTTTGTTACTGGTGCCAAAAACAAGTTTTGCAAAGAAAGATAATGTCACCGCAGCGGCGACAACGGAGTGCAAAGTGTTAATACATACCCTATGCTTAATTTCGACTTATTGAGATCTAAAGCGCTAAGTACTAGAACCTTTTAACATGGTTTCATCTTAGGGTCCTGCTCTCAACTATCACTTGGCCCCTTTTGGACCTCCTATTATATCTCCCTTAAAAATGGTCTGATTCACTAACTTTTTTTTGTAACAAAATCTTAGGAAATCCAGCTACTACACGAACAACATAAAAATTTTTTAGACTTCAGCTACCACCAAATTTGAATATTAATCGCCTTCTTGGGGCCCTTGCCCAGCTACATTTCAGTTGAAAGCCTGGAGCTTGGTACAAGGGCACTTGAAGTTTTTGTGCCCCAAATTGTTAATAAATTGCCCTCTTTTAATCCGACCCTCGCTTTAGGGGCTCTTTTTCCATTGAGTTTTTTTTTTTTTTTTCGTTTCTACATTTCAGTTCAGACACTGCCCCCCTAGGGTAACTTTTTGTGCGCCATGCATTTTTCACCCACTAATTGTGTCACATTCTCATTGCATAACTTCAAAATTGAGTCTTGGACTTCTCTCCCCGAGCCAACACCTTCATATTTTTATTGGGATTCTAGGGCTCTTTTTTTAAGCATTTCTTTGAAAAAATTTTCTAATGATTAATACTTATACCCTATACTTAATTTCGACTAATTGAAAATCTAAAGCGCTAAGTACTAGGACCTTTCATCTTAGGCCTTGCTCTCAATTATCAGTAGGCTCCTTTTGGTCCCCCTATAAAAAATAGTCCGATTCACTAGGATTTTTTCCCTAACAATTTCTTAGGTCCTCCAGCTGCTACATGAATTACAAAAAAATTACTCACACTTCAGCTACCACCAATTTTGACTATTAATCGCCTTCTTAGGGTCCTTGGTGCAGTTTCTTTAAAAATTATCCGATAGTCTTGCAATTTCCTTTAGCATAGTTATAGGGTCCTCCAGCTACTTTATAAACAACTAAAAAATTTCTTTTACTACAGCTACCCCCTTTTTCGAATATTAATCTTCTTTTACGGCATCAACTTACGTTTACTCACTACAGCCGTGAATTAAAATTCGCGCTATTGTTTAAGGTAAGTGGTTAACTTTAAAGGGGATGGGGTTTCATTCGTAAATTAAATTTCACGTTAATGTTAAAGGCAACTCTTTAAATTTGCAGCGGGTGGGGGTAAGAAGCACCTTCCACTGCTTCGGGGTACATTCTTTCCTCGGGTTCTAGGGGGCCGATTTCAATGGGAATTGGTTCATTCAACCTAGATTACGATTCAACTACTTTCTGTATTATGAAAGTTTGTCTTAGACTTCAGTTACCAATTTTCGAACATTAATGGTGCATTCTTTTCTCGGGTTCAATGTGCCCGATTTCAACGGTAATTGGATAATTAAACTTAGCTTACTATTCAGCTACTTTCTACATTGTGAAAGTTTATCTTAGACTTCTGTTATCACCATTTTCGAACATTAATGGCGCATTCTTTTCTCGGTTGTTATGGGCTCTATTTCACTGGAAATTGGTCCATTAAACTATTGTTTTAAAGATTATAGTTCCACCGCCAGGATTAGCATTCTTATCTCGGGTTCTATGGGCTTGATTACTACGGGGTTTACTCATTCAACTTGGTTTTCGATTGTCTCCGGCGCGTACGAAACACTCCTGGCATACACTACCTTTGGTATCGGGGACCCAGGCCACAGGTTCGTTCAGAAAGAGGTTTGTCGGGAACACACTAGACGCTGCCAAAGGCAGTGGACCGCTCCTAAAACCAGGTTCATTTGAGCTATATTATGAATATATAAAATCATACAAACTTGAGTTTTGTTTACGTTATTATAACGGGCCCGGGCAACGCCGGGCGGGTCAGTTAGTTATACATATATATATATATATATATGTGTGTGTGTGTGTGTGTGTAACTTCAAAACAAAATTACGCAGAACTTTTTTGAGAGACAAGAGGGCGCACAAATTTTACTAGCTCCAGGGCGCTGAATATGTAGCTACGCCACTGTCGCAAAGCTAACATCAACCACTATTAAATAAGAAATAATATTTAGATTTTAACAGATTGTATTAGCAATGAACTTAAATCACATCTAAACTTTAGCGGTTGAAAATAATCATTTGTAATTGTCATGAGATAAATTTTCTTCCTTATTCAAAGTTTTTTTCTTTTAACTTTGAGTTAAATACGAAAACAAACACAAAATTGCCATCTTGTTAGAGTTATTGAAAAAATGTTTTCTACTTGTGGAATGTATTTGATTTGATATCATGCTGTGTGTAGTATAACTTAAAAAAGATGTAAAAGAAAGTAACTTGATTAACTCATATTTACATGTTAGAGTATTTCACACTCTTCCATAAGTTGAAGTTATTAAATTCATATAACATTAATATTAAAGTAATATAACAAGTTGCTAAAGTTATATAAAAGAGTTTTGTTTTGTACTAAGAAAAAGGGTATTTTATTAATTAAGGTACTTAATTTAGAATTGACGGAGCTAAGAATTTCCTTCCATTTAAAATCTAAGGTGCGAAAATATTGTTTATGCATTATACATATGACTGACCATCAGTTCTATCTGAATAATGTTGCAACGATTCGAATGATGCCCCCTAATTTATCTTTGCCCAGGACCCCAATTAGTCATGATCGGGGCCTGCATCCTCCCCCAAATTAATTTACCTAACAAAATCACAACAGGAAAAAGTAACTGCAGGAGTAACTATTAAACGGGGCTCCTTTCTTTTAAAGATAAAGGATTGCTTCCCATTATTTTAATAGAACTATTTGGTGAGAAATGTGCAGAAATTCTTATGCGGGACACCTTTGATTAGTGATTTCTCTTTGCGGGCTTGCTGCAAAAATCCATAAACGAGAATAACCAGTGTTGCCAATTTCATAGACTTTTTTATTCATAATATCTTTCAGAATGTTAAAATAGTAATTTTTATTTTATTTAATCAGCCGATGATTGTCATAAAATAAATCGAAAGTTATGGTAGATTTTTTTTTAGGTATGGTAAACTTTAGATACGGGTATTCGAACATTCTGGTGGATATTTTAAATAAAAAAGCCTTCGAAATTACCAACACTGGGAATACCGAAAGATTCCAAATGATTAATTTCTGGTTCAAAATATATTTATTTGATTTGAAAAAAAAAAAAAAAAAAAAATCAATTAAAGGAAGGTGTGATACGGGATTTCATGGTCGGTGCTAAGCTTAAGCAACCATCTCAAAGCGGCAGCTGATTATTGTACATTATTGAGTAGAGTTAAAATATAGCATTAAAGACAGAGTAAAAAAATCATCCTAATACAAAATGTTATTTGGAACCTTAATTTTTTTTCGAAGGTAAAGTTTTTTTAGTACAGACGTGGAAAAAAGGGTAAACACCCCTTACTAACTCTGCAAAAAATTATCGTAGAAGAAAGTTACTGGTACCACACGATTGGTAATTAAGTCTACTTTTAAATGATGTATATAAAATTTACGTAGGGGGCCATCTACATATTAAAACGAACCTTAACTTTGTTTTTTTTCAATAGCAGTACACAATTCTGACAGCATAAATGAACTCTACACCCTTCAATTAGCCTAAAAACAAATTGTTATGCAATTCGTGCGATAAGTTTCCGAGAAATTAATTATTTTAAAGCGAGAGTATTTTAGGGGCTGTATCCAAATTGAAGTTCAATACTCGATTGTTGACCGATAGAGCCAATCTTGATCAAGGCATCTTTTCCGCCTCTCAAGCAGTCATTAAGGACTGTGCTAGATTACAGGATAGAATAATAAATTTCAAAATATCTAGTCACTTTTATCACAGATGGCCCCTTAAACCATCATTTTGCCGTTTTAAGCATAATTTGAAAACTACTCGGAAGAAAAATGGGAAATTTTGGATTTCCATAAAGCAGGACTTAATAAATCTAAATCCACCAAAAGAATTGTAGGTTGCTATTCATAATTTTTTCGAATATTAATTTCATAATTCATATCATAAAATTATAAAAATTGCAAATTCAACGTATTTATGTTTGGGTATTTTAGTGTTATTGTTACACAAAAATTAGCTCATTAGGAGTATAATTTCAGGAGATGTATAATGAAAATATGAAAATGTAATTTAACATTAGAAGTACTAAATTTTTAATGTTTATAATTCAAAAACTTATCATTCAAATGACTTGAAATTTCGTGTCTAGGCATAGTTTGAACCGAAGATTTGAAATATCTCGTTAAAATTGGGTATGCCATTGAAAAAAATAATGTTTGGGTTCGTTTTAATATCTAGATGGCCCCCTAATAAATTTTATGTACTTCATTTAAAAGTAGACTTTATTTCCAATCGTCCGGTACCAGTAACTTTCTTCTACGATAATTTGTTGAGGTGTTAGTAAGGGATGTTTACTTTTTTTTTTTTTCACGACTGTACATTTGAAGACTATAAGCATGACGCCTAATGCAATGCAACCGCTGGACCTCGACGAAATAATATTCAAGCAAAGTTGGAAAACACCTAACTTCGCGATTAGAGACTCCCAAGTTGTGGATTAGCCATTGGATAATATTGAAGTGTCACAGGTTGCCTTTCGTCAGCATAGTAAAAAACGTCTAGTGACGACTTACCATTGCAGAGATCTCTCAAAATTTAATGGAACTATAAAAACGATTGAAGCGCATTTAATATGAATGAATGTGGTTTTCAAAGTGCCACCGCCCCCTGAATACTAGGCCTTAGCGATGACACAAAAATTGCGGCTGCCGAAGGAGGATTTTTTTAAACGTAGGTACGGTCCCTTAAATGTTGACACCAGTATTTTATAAAAGATGTCTCTGATTTGTTTAATCTCAGAAAAATAAAGCGGAAAAAACTTTAAAAATTTATTGGTACGAATCTTTAAGGGACCGTGCACACGCTGAAAGAAATCCGTCTTCGGCAGCCGCCATTTTTGTGTCAGCGCTCAAGCCTATTATTCAGGGGGGCTGTGAAAGTGCTGTGGTTGACGTAGATCAGAAATGTGAGTAGAAGATGACCTGCTACTAAATGAACAAAATTCAATAAATTTAGAACGAAGTATTATCGGACTCGAAAAAATGGCAGTCAAAAACCAAAAGTTGAAGGTTATATAGAAATAATCCCGTTAGCTAATGTATTAGATTCTAAAGAGTTATGGCATGACGTTTAGGTTCAGAGTGGAGAAACAGTAGTGAATAAAATGGTAATCGGAAAGTACCATTAAAATAACTTGTTATAAAATTCATTTAATACATCGATTAGTTGTTATGCAGTTTAGAATGAGTTATAGATACATTACTGTATCTTGTTTCAAAAGGATTATTGGTGACACAAAACAAAAATACTTTTAAAAGGGTGATTTCTTTTGTCTTTGCATCTTTTCTTGGCGTTAGGGGAGGGGGGATTTTTCAAATCGAAAATATTTCTATTGTAAGAACATTATATTTGTACATTTCCTAATTCTACAAAATACTAAGAAAATATTTAAAATAAAAGAATGATTATAAATATTGCACAAAATCCCTATAAATTCAAATTTAATTAATGCTTCTAAAGCCTTCAATCCTTCTAAAATTTATTAAATGATTATGTAAATCTTCTAATGTAGTTTAAATTTAAACAATGCACGAAAAATGCTTTATATGATAAAATTTTCATGAATTCGTAATTCAGTACATAAAGGGTTCAAAAAGAGAAAGAAAGAAAGATCAGGCAGAAATAAGTAAAGTATAATCCTGTTCTATAGTATTTCATTGTATTTAGAGGTCAGTACAAATCCTACCACAAGAGACAAGATTGGTGGTTTCTGCCTGTGGCCGTGGATATTTGGGGCGGTTTGTGTTAAGGTTGCGTATCGAAATAAATTAAATGAAAAGTAAGATAAAATATAAAATTAATATAACGTAGCCGCAAGATCAAGGAGTATCGAACAGGTCAAGTCGTGGAAAAAAAAAAAAAAAAGTAAACATTCCCTACTAACTCCTTAATAAATTATCGTAGAATAAAGTTACTGCTACCGAACGATTGGAAATAAAGTCTACTTTTAAATTAGGGATGCGTAACCTGTGGCCCGCGAATTCCGTCAATTTATAACTGGAAAAATGGCTATTTTTATCCATATGGTCGCAGGAAAATATCGTGAATTTCTTTAATTTGCCATGTGAAAAATCGCGAATATCATTGATCGGGTACAGAAAATAGCGAGTTTTGATGCTGAGGGTCAGAAAAATTGAGAATTTCGTTGATCAGACACTTAAAAATCGCGAATTTTATCGATGAGGAGCGGAAAATTGCAATTTTCGCCAATTGGACACGAAAAAATCGTGAGTTTTGTCGATCGGACTCCGAAAAGTCGCGAATTTTGTTGATGGGGCACAGAAAAATCCCAAATTTTGTCGATGATGAGCGGAAAAATTGAAAATTTCGTTGATCGGCTGCAGAAAAATCGCGAGTTTTGCCCGTTTATCGGGAGAAAAAATCGGGAATTTCGCCAGTTTGCGGCGAGAAAAAATTACAAATTTCGTGAGAGTCAGTTAAGAATCGCGAATTTCGTTGATCGGGTGCGAAAAAATCGCGAAATTCGTTGGTCAGGCACAAAAAAATCGTGAATTTTTTCGATCAGACGCAAAAAAAAAATCACAAATTTTGGCGATTGGGAGCGGAAAATCACGAATTTCCTCGTTCAAACGCAGAAAGAATTGCGAATTTTGTCGATAAGGCGCGAAAAAAAAAACGCAAATTTCGTCGATCGGGTGCGGAAAAATCGCGAATTTTGTCGATTAGCTCCGGAAAAATAATTTCGTTGATCAGGGGCAGAAAAATCTCAAATTTCGTTGATCGGCTCCTCCTCCCCCTTTCGTTCATAAAGTTAAAAAAAAATTTTCGGTATCAGCCTCTTTCATACCTATGTTTGTTTTTTAGCAGATATTTTAATAAAACGAAATTTACCCCCCCCCCCTTCCCCCCCGTAAAGTCAAGGAATATTATCATTCCTTGAAAATAATCTTTGTTATATCTGTGTTATATATACAAATGTAAACTGTTGATATATTCTTGCCAACTGAATTGGATATATTGACTGGGGAGGTGAAACTAGAGGGGTACCCCCCCCCCTCTCTAAAACCACATTTTTATCTGATTATAGGCCACAGATCACATCCCCGAAACAGAATTCTCCCCGTGTTACTGATGTGGCCATCGACAACCTAGACATTTTTGTAAGTGGCCCTTTTCTTAAAAAGGTTGTGCACCCCTATTTTAAATGATGTATATAAAATTTACTTAGGGGACCATCTACATATTAAAACGAACTCAAACTTCGTTTTTTTTTCAATGGCAATACCCAATTTTAACGAGATATTTCAAATCGTCGATTCAAACTATGCCTAGACACCAAATTGCAATTCATATGAATGATAAGTTTTTGAATTATAAACATTCAAAATTTTGTGCTTCTAATGTTAAATTGAATTTTCATATTTTTATTAATATCTCCTGAAATTATACCCCTAATGTGCTAATTTTTTGTGTAGCAACAATACTAAATTACCCAAACATAAATTTGCAATCTTTATAATTTTATGATATAAATTATCAACTATGAAATTAATATTCGAAAAAATTATGAATTGCAACCTACAATTTTTTTGATGGATTTAGATTTATTAAGTCCTGCTTTATGGAAATCGAAAATTTCACATTTTTCTTCCAAGTAGTTTTCAAATTATGCTCAAGAGTCATTCCATATAAAAATCACCCAGGCTGTGATTAAATGGTAAACCGATTCATGTGATTTTTTTTTCTCAGTGAGATGACCATTAGAAAGAAATACATCCAGAATATTAATGCCGTGGGACCATTAGTTTTCATTTTGTGGGGGGTCAAAGGTCAGAGCGCCGCTCGAAAAATTCAAATTTTATGTTTTGCATAGTATTTATTTTTCATAGTATGCATTGAAGTTATCCCACAAAACAAATTACATGGTTGTATTGTGTAAGGTTGGCCCTTTGCTATTCAAGAATAAAAATTATGGGATATGTGTAATGCAATGAGCTAGATGGCTGCAAAAATTGATTTTTTTCCGCAATTTCATTATAGTTTTGACATATATAACTCTTTGCATTGAAATCATCCCATCATTTTTAACTTCTGTATGCTTCCCTATGGTGAAATGAAACACAGAAAAGTAGGCCCCACCATGGGCAGACTTTAATGCATTCCTAAATTTTATGCCAAATTTCCAAAAAAACATATTTTTGCCTATTTTAAGTGAGGCATACTAGACATGCATTAAAGTCAGAAGCCTCTACAATAATAATAGAAATGTAGATTAACTATTCACCTTTCAAAATCACCAAGCAGAATCATGGGCACTAAAGCAGTTTTCATGGGGTAATGGAAATCGCATTGTAATATAATTGGGAAATACGCTTCCACGATCATAGCCTTCATTGCCAAGAATAAAAATACTTACAATTATTTCTGAAATGCATATATTTTCATTCTAAAATGAATTTCCACATGTATAACAATAAACATTTTTAATATGTTTTTGTTACATGCAGTGAAAATGCTTTAATGAAGTGGAAAGAAGCATGTAAACCAGATGATTATAAACTACTTCAGTAAGCTTTTTAAAAGTTATTTTAAACATGGATGAATATTCCTTATGCAAGTTATCAAACAAATGTGCTTGTGGGCCATATGCTGCTACAAAATCAAGTAGATTATTTCCAGTTTCCGAACTTACCAGGCTTAACGATTTGACATGGTAATGAAAAAAAAATGTACCTCCAGAAAAAATTTCTGAAAAAGATCAGTTAGATAGAAGTAGAACTACCCTAGAGCTTGAGGATATGATTTGTGCAAATCACAGATACAAATTTGGAACATTTTGGACACCACCTCGCTATTGCGAACATCTTTATCATAAAATCAAGGGTAAGAAAGGGCATGGATTATACATGGGACCTTATACATTTTTGAAATATGAAGCACTGTGCTCAGAATTTGGTTCGTTCACAATTGGAGGAGTATTATGCAGGATGTTGGCAATAGCGAGGCTGTGCCCCCAAATGTTCCAAATTCGTATCTGTGCTTTGCACAAATCATATCCTCAAGTTCTAGGGTAGTTCCACTTCAATTTTCTATAAGATCTTTTCCAGAAACATTTTCTGGAGGTACATTTGTTTTTATTTTTTTCCAGTACCATGCCAAATCTTTTGGCCTAATAAGTTCAGAAACTGGAAATAATCCACTTGATCTTGTAGCAGCGCACAAATACGTGCAAACACGACACAAAAAATCCCATACGATCGTTTCGAGGATTCCAAAATTCCCAGTAAGGAAAAAAAAAAAAAAAAAAAAAAAAAAAAAAAAAAAAAAACGAGAATTAAAATGGGTTCGAAGAATTATAGCCCCGAGTAACTGGCTTATGGAATGATTGAAAAGGTGAAAACAAGAGTTTATATATCCTAAAGAAACGACATAATGAACCAGAACTAACTGAAAAAAAGGAGTCACTGCGCAGGATCCCTTCATACGGAGGATCCGGGAATCCTCGAAACGATGGTATGGGATTTTATGTGTCGTGTTTGTACGTATTTGTGCGTTAAATCGTTGTTAAAGATTTTAACTTTTGTATTAAAATTCGCACAAAGTATTTGACTTATGCTTATATCATCATCTAGTTTACATGCTTCTTTTCACTTCATTAAAGCATTTTCACTGCCTGTAACAAAAACATATTAAAAATATTTATTGTAATACATGTGGAAATTCATGTTAGAATAAAAAATGTATGCATTTCAGAAATAACTGTAAGCGTTTTTATTCTTGGCAATGATTGAAGGCTATGGTCGTAGTAGCGTGTTTCCTAATTATATTACAATGCAATTTCCATTACCCAATGAAAACTGCTTTAGTGCCCATGATTCTGTTTGGTGATTTTGAAAGGTGAATAGTTATTCTACATTTCTATTATTATTGTAGAAGCTTCTGACTTCAATGCATGTCTAACATACCTCACTTAAAATAGGCAAAAATATGGTTTTTTTTTGGAAATTTGGCATAAAATTTAGGAATGCATTAAAGTCTGCCCATGGTGGGGCCTACTTTTCTGTGTTTCATTTCATTATAGGGAAGCATTCAGCAGTTAAAAATGATGGGATGATTTCAATGCAAAAAGCTACATGTGTCAAAACTATAGTGAAATTTAAAAAAAAAATTTAATTTTTGAAGCCTCCTAGGTCACCACATTACATATATCCGATAATTTTTATTCTTGAATAGCAAATGGCCAACCTTACATAATACAACCATGCAATTTGTATTGTGGGATAACTTCAATGCATATTATGAGAAGTACTATGCAAAACATAACAGTTCTTTTTCAAGCGGCACTCTGACCTTTGCCCCCCACCAAATGAAAACCAATGGTACCACGGCATTAATATTCTGGATTTATTTCTTTCTAATGGTCCTCTCTCTGAGAAAAAAAAATCACATGAATCGGTTTACCATTTAATCACAGACCCCCAATTCTGGGTGATTCTTACATGGAATGACTCTTAAGAAACGGCAAAATGATGGTTTAAGGGGCCGTCTATGATGGAAGCGACTAGATATTTTGAAATTTCTTCTGCTATTCTGTAATCTAGCAGTCTTCAATGACTGTTTGAGTGGCACTTAAAATGCCTTCATCAAGAAGGGCGCTCTCTCGGTCAACAATCGAGTACCGAACTTCAATTTGGATACAGCCCTAAAATACGCTCGTTTTAAAGTAATTAATTTCTCGGAAACTTATCGTACGAATTGCATAAAAATTTATTTTTAGGCGAATTAAATGGTGTAGAGTTCATTTATGCTCTCAGAATTGTGTGCTACTATTGAAAAAAACAAAGTTATGGTTCGTTTAGATATAGATGGCCCCCTAAGGAAACTTTATATACATCATTTTAAAGTAGACTTTATTACCAATCGTGTGGTACCAGTAACTTTCTTCTACAACAATTTTGTGCAGAGTTAGTAAGGGGTGTTTACTTTTTTTTCCAATGACTGTACATATATACGAACGAAAAATCAGATTTACAAGTATAAAAGAAGTTGAAGTATTATTACATACAGGTTACAGTTAGAATGAAACCATGGAGGTTATGATTTATATTATAACTAACATTTCCCCGAAATCCACACTTTTTAACATTTTCCAAACTAGTTGAAAAATCGGTCTGACTTCGGTTTGTTTGTCTGTCTAGCTGCTCTTTAACTTGTGTAAATATACCCGTTATTGTACCCGTAAATATACCGGATTGCCATGCAATTGAGGTTTATTACGGCAAGTTCACTATTTAAAATGAAGTGTGTAACATTTATAGTTCGTTTATATGGACACTCAAAAAAATTCTACCACATTATATAGCGCATGGGGGAAAATCGTTTGCAATGTATTTTGATGATGTTACACTATTTCAAAGTTATTGAAATTGATATACACCGCTAAGATGCAGTATATGAAGCTTATTTTAGAATATGATGTTTATTTACCGTTCACTTACATGGACACGCAAAATGAACTCGATTACAGCACTGTCTATGAGCGATAATTGCTGGAAGTGCGCTTCCAGTTGTACTCTCAGAAATAAAACTCTCACTTTTGACGACTCAGAAATCCTTGAGCTGTATTTCGTTGTTTTTGACGATCATTTCCTATCAACATCACGTGACTTTTAACGAAACGTAAACTCTCAAATATTTGACGAAAGTTTTGGCTCAATCACGGTCAGACTCAATGCATTTTAAGGAAACAGTTGCTGTACCTCCTCAAATCCTGCGATTTTAGCAAGCAGATATTTGCTTGTTTATGCTTGTCCTTTATTTGTCCTTGTTTATCCTTGCCTTTTGCTTGTCCTGTAATAATTTATTTTAAAACAGCCCTTTTTAGTGCTTTTCAGAAAATACTGAAATATAGGTAGTTATTGTTTCTTCATTAGTTATTTTTTTAGCTGTTAAAATTTTTAGGAATGCTTATTATTTTTTTAATTTATTTATTTATATGTTGTTGTTCGTTATGTTTTAATTCGAAAAGAATAAATTTTCTGCATTCTTCAAAACTATTCAAAAAGAAAATTTGGTCAATAAAATTTCAAACTTATAGGATATCTTTTTTTAAAATTTATTTAAGAAGTATATTCTGTTTTCAATCAAATTAAAAATAAACATAATTGATCCCTCTTCCCTTTATAAACAGTAAAGTGTTAAAATCTTATCCACCTACTCAAAGTGATAAAATCTCATGCAATATGCACTTCACAATTCGATATTTGTGAGCAACAAATTAGCCAGACCATATTCTAATCACTCATTGAGCAAAGAAAATTTCACTAATAAATTATTTAATCAAGCTATATTATAATTACTCATTGATCATGAGAAAACCATAATAATAAATTAGCCTTACTTAAAACTTTCAGAAACTATAGCAGCACCGATAAAATTACAATCTACCTTATGAAAATACTAGTGTAAATGCCCGTCCTAGAACGGTGGGTAAAAATTGTGTTTTTCACTTAAAATTTGAAAAACTGATAAAAAATAATTGACAATATGGAAGCGTTTAGATGAGCAAAGTTCGGCTAGTTTATGTTCTGATAAACACACAATTAGCATTTACAATATTTCTGGGTAAACCAGGTTTTCCAGCTAATATACTATAACAAAATTAGGATTTCTTAATAAAACAAAAATTTAACAAATATGCAATAAAACTGAGTAATTAAAACAGTCTGCTGCAACTATTGAAATAATACTATTTTTTTTCTTTTAATAACACTTTGAAATTGTATTTTTATCGTTTACCCCAACTTCCCCCCCCCCCCCTCTCCAAATTTTTTTTTATATGTATATTGGTGATTAAATAGGTATCTCGGGTTGAAACCCATACGACAGAACGAAGGGGAAGCATTGTTAAAGTGTTCTTCACGCCTATTGGTGTTTTTCTTCTGTTTATCCACAGCCATCTCAACACAGGCCAAATCGCTAACATAACTCCGGTGGGTCACGTGATCAGTCGAAGGCGGTTAGATTGAAGCGAAATCAAAGTAACGGGCGCCATTTATTCTGTTGTTGAAAATTCCATCGTTGATGAATTCAAGTCGCAGTTTTCGAATAAGGTTGTACATGGTTCATGATTTTCATCTGGATACTATCCATTTTGTTAAGATACTTAAGTTTTCTTTCGAGAAAGTGTTTCACGTATTTCTCTTGCGTTTCATGTGCCTTCCTACTAGGGTAGGGGATGATATATATGATCTCATGCGGTTTCTCTTTCTGAAAAGATATATCTCTCAAGGATTCGCAACGATAATTTTAATTTCATCTAAAAAGCTCGAATATGCATTAAATCTTCTAAAATGATATTCAGTGGATATCCTCAAGGATTAACATACCTATTGAAGTAAGTTCTGATTTAACTTTTCAAATTTATTGTCTCAATTAAAAAAAATTATACACAGACGCTTGGTTTGAATTTTAGCAATCTAGAATATAATATCAGGTTGACATGATTGTTAAAATGTATGATGATGCAGTCATCTGTCAGTAATTATTATAAATCTCACTAGAGCAGTTGACTGAAAATGAGAAAAGAATAATAAGTCAAAAGCTCTTTCATAATAAACAAAAATATTCATTTAAATATTTAGATAAGAAATGCAATTTATCAATAAATTTAAACGCATTTAAAGACCTTTAAATGATATATTAAACCCAGTTGATGAAAACATTGTGCCAATCCTACTTTTCATTGCAGGTTATGCTGCTTTATTAACTTGTTAAATCATCACTGTTGTAATTACCGTATAGATTTTAGTAATGGTGATTTTTCATATGAATTTTTGCTGAATTTGTTATTAAAAATTAGTTAACTTTAGGTTAAAAATGTAGTGAATTACATAAATGATCATTTATGTAAATATTGTCCTCACAGGGGTCTGTTAAGATTTTTCTTTCTGGGTCCTACTTTTGAAATTGTGAATAGTTTTTTTTTTTTTCATTTATGAAAAATCTACTTTTAATTTTGGGAATGTGAAATTATCATTATATTCAGGTTCTTGTGTATACATTTTCAACAAAGTGATTTGCATATCTATATCTTGATCTTGATATTAGGTTCTTTGACGACTTCAGTTATTTTGTGACCCATTAGATTTTACTTTTAAGTAATTAAATTTGTGAAAAGCTCAGTTTTGAAATGCAAAAGTTTTGAATAAAGCTAATTGTTAAGTTGAAAAATTTTGTGAAGCATCCTGTTTTAAAATAAAAAAAAATTTGTGAAGGGTCCATTAAAGAACCCAATTTTTTCTAAACAGATCCCTGGACTCATGACAGTTTTATTTATACTTAAAAATATGATCCAAGTTGTATATAAGATCTTACCAAATAATTACTCAAAAATAGTTATTAAAAATTTTAATTAAGAAAAGGAATGCATGAGAAAAATTAAAAAAAAAAGCTGAAAAATAAATAAATCGGTATTTATTTTTAGCATTCAACCTTAGAATATATGAATTTAATTTCTTAACAATACGTGAATCATTTTTCATGTCATGTGTTTTTCATAATTTAAATATTAAATTTATCCTTTCATTTATTTTTAATTTGTGTAAATGCATTTAGCCAAATATGATACGTTATTATTCTTTTCATAACTAAGGACCACATAAAACTTTGATCATGATACTAAACAAAAAATTTAAACTTTCTTTACTTTTCTGACAGATATGTAATACATGAGAAATAATTTTGTTAATTTTTGATAAATATTTTTGAATGATGGCATACTAAGTTTCTTGTCAAAAGAAATTTTTAGTAGCAAATTGTACATTCGGTGTATGACATATTCAAAAATTTTCACGAGTTATTTTGAATACAGAATATTGCTTTTTACACATTAGCATATAATACTTTACTTTGATGATGAGTCAATAATAAATCTAGTTTTATATTTTGAAACAGATTTTTCAAATAACAACCATAAAAAGCATAAATCCCTGTGAATTCTAAGGGTACTTTTTTTTTTACAAGCATATGATTTTTTTGTTACATAATGGTAATTTTATTTTCGATTCCTAATGTCATTTTAATGCTTTAATGCATAATTTCTTGTGGTTGCGAAATGCTTAAAGGATTGGAATGTTTTGTAAATGTTGTTAGAAAACAGAAAGGCGGAAAATTATGTTATTTGAGTATGAACCATAGTGTCAAAAATATTAATTGATTGATTGAGCTTAATGAAAAATCTTTCAGTAAAATAATATTACAAGAAAACCGGGACCTAACTTTTCGCCTGGTCTTATGGAGCAAAAATATAAGGGAGATTCACTAGGCGCTCAATCACGATCAAATTATATTAGGGGGAAAAAGTCCGACTTCGGCGGCCGCCATTTTGAATGAGCACTCAGGCCTAGTGTTCAGAGGGCTGTGGTTTATCCGCGGGTGACGTCACGCAGCAGGGGTGGGACTGCTTCAAGTGATGTCATTTATGTCGTCTCCTTTAATCTTGATAGCTCCATGCTTTAAATTTTTTTTCAACGAATCACAAAAGGAATGATATTTTAATAAAAGCTCAGCTTTTATCGTTTGTTTACAGAGACGCACAAAAGAATTCAGTTATGTTTGAAAAATTTATATTTCGTTAAAATATTATGTTTCTGTTGGAAAATAATTCATAATTTATGCCTGATGCATGTTTTTTTCACTTTTGTTTTTCCCGTTATGAAATAATCTTTGCGTAGAATAAAAAAAGTCCTTCCGGCCAGTGCCGGGAGGAAGAGGTAGCTTTCATAATCCTTATTTAAAAAAAGCCAAATTATATCATTCAAACACACGAAGCTCAATTTAGTGGAAACCGAATATAGGAGATTCAATACTAATTTTTATCAATATAATGAATGAGAATTTCGCGAAATTAGTCAGCTTTATCCAAGCTGCTTTTCTTTAAAGTAACATATATTTGGCTGCCAAATTCGGCAATTTCTTAAAGTGCCTGTCATTTTAAGACAACATGGTGGATGAAGCTAAGCATTGAACTTGGTCGAGACCTTAGTAATTGCTGTGCACATGCTCACTCACATCGGAATCGGTTAATATATAGGAGTGCTGTCGCATGCAAAAAATCAGATTTTTCAAAATGTCACCCACAATAGAAATTGAAACTGCTATATCTGAGCCATTTTTTAAGGTAAGGACAAACAAAAAATACTCCTGAATCCTTATATCAAGGTCAAATACTTAAGAAAGAAACCTTTTTCAATTTCTAATTTTTTTGCACCTCACTTTAAATATATATATTTTTTTAATTTAATGGTCGCCATTTTGAAACAAGATGGCTGATGAATCTGGCCAGCGAACTTGGTCGAGGTGTTGATGTATACTATCCACATGCCTTCTTACATCGAAATAGGCGAATACGTGTGTTATCGCATGACAAATACAAGATCGTTTGAAAATGTTAGCCATGCTAGAAATTCAAAGTGCTATAAATCAACCATTTTTTAAGATATAAACAAAAGAACAAATTTTCAGAAACAAAAACTGCTCCGGAATCTTTGTATCAAGGCCAAACACATAAAAAAATCTTTTTCATTTTCCAATTGTTTAATACCTCATTTTGAATTTTAAATTTAATTTTTTTTAATGGCAACCCTTTTGAAACAAGATGGCGAATGAAGCTGGCCAACGAACTCGGTCGAGACATTGGTATGTACTATGTACAGACCAAGTTACATCCAAATAGTTTCATAATTACGCCTGTTATCGCGTGACAAAAATCAGGTCGTTTTAAAATGTCAGCCACAAGAGAAATTCAAAATGCTATTACTCAGCCATTTTTTTTTAGATATAGACGAAAGAAAAACTGTTCCGGAATCTTTGTATTAAGGTCAAACACATACAAAAAAAATCTTTTTCACTTTCCAATTTTTTGGTATATCATTTAATTATTTTTATTTTTTTAAATGGCTGCCATTTTGAAACAAGATGGCGGATGAAGCCGGCCAACGAACTCGGTCGAGATATTTGTATGTACTACGTACACACCAAGGTACATCCAAGTCGGTTCATAAATACGCCTGTTATTACGTGAGAAAAATCAGGACGTTTCAAAATGTCAGCCACGCTAGAAATTTAAAATGCTATAACTCAGCCATTTCTTAAGATATAGACGAAACAAAAACTGCTGCCGAATCTTTTTATCAAGGTCAAACATCTAAGAAGAACATATTTTTTTAATTTTTTGGTACCACATTTCAAATTTAAATTTTTCTTAAAAATTTAAATGGCCACCATTTTTAAACAAGATGGCGGATGAAGCTGACCAACGAACCCAGTCGAGACATTGGTATGTACTATGTATAAACGAAGTTACATCCAAATCGGTTCATAAATACGCCTTTTATCGCGGGACAAAATGCAGGACGTTTCAAAATGTCAGCCACGCTAGAAATTCAAAATGCAATAACTCAAGCCATTTTTTAAGATATAGACGAAACAAAAACTGCTCCGGAATCTTTGTATAAAGGTCAAATACATAAGAAAAAAATATTTTTCCATTTTTAATTTTTTGGTACCACATTTCAAGTTTTAAAATTTTTTAAAAATTTTAAGTGGCCGCCATTTTGAAACAAAACGGCGGATGAAGCTGGCCAACGAACTCGGTCGAGAGATTGGTATGTACTATGTACACACTGAATTACATCCAAATCGGTTCATAAATACACCTTTTATCGCGTGACAAAATGCAGGACGTTTCAAAATGTCAGCCACGCTAGAAATTCAAAATGCTATAACTCAGCCATTTTTTAAGATATAGACGAAACAAAAACTGCTCCGGAATCTTTGTATAAAGGTCAAATACATAAGAAAAAAATATTTTTACATTTTTAATTTTTTGGTACCACATTTCAAGTTTTAATATTTTTTAAAAATTTTAAATAGCCGCCATTTTGAAACAAAACGGCGGATGAAGCTGGCCAACGAACTCGGTCGAGACATTGGTATGTACTATGTACACACCGAATTACATCGAAATCGGTTCATAATTACGGGAGTTACAGTGTGACATAGGTCAGATATATATATATATATATATATATATATATATATATATATCAATTTTGAACGGAGGGTGGTTTCGGGGTCTGGGGGTCATGATCGATGAAAATATACCAAAATTTTTTGAAATCGCTTTTCTCCGAACGGCTGCAATGGGTAGCTTTTTTGTAAAGAAAGCTACCTAAAAATCAGTTAATGTGTACGTGTCTGAAACTTATATTCATACATGATTTTGTCTGCTTGTGTAGCATAGTACTCGTTTCAAAATAAATGACTGCGTTAGTATGTGTATATATATCTGCCTGTCTTATAAATTCTGGATAAATGGGCAAGATAAATAAAATATTAAAAGTTGAAATAAGCGTAATATTCAAATCCTGTGAATTTAATTTTTTGTTTTATATTAACTTTTTTACTGTTTTAACCCCAATCTTCTGAAGTGTTATTTAAAAATGTCGAAGCGAATAAGGCAGTTAGTTTCATATATTAAATATGATTTAATAAGCACACTTAATAAAAAATAAATAAAAGTTCAATAACTGCTTTATTACTGTCGTGCGCCCGCAATGAATATGCTTTTTTTTTTCTGAAAATCGTAATCCGACTTGCATTGAATATTAGCAAAATTAGTTAACCAACTTTTGTAATTTGAGTTTTAGTTTTCATTATTATATTATAGCTCTATAAAATTAGCTCTATAAAACAGATAACTTTAATAGAATAAATATCGGCTTTGTAAGATTGAGAAATAAAAAGTTCTTGAATTAAATTAATTTCGGGGAATTTTTTTACAAAGATTTTTAAAGGGAATGAATATCAAAATACGCATTTTAAATAGAAATGAATATAATTAAACGGAGCGAATGGAATATTGTTTAAGGTAAGAAATAATGTAAAAAACTAGGATAGTAGAGAAAATTTAGAAGGGAAATTTTAATGGGAGATTTTGGTGCTTTCGGTGATTCTTTCTTTTTTTTTACCTAATCAGATCCTGATCTTTGAGCTAAATTTTAAGTTCCCCAAAATTTTTTCTTTCAATTAACGAAAAAATAACGCATACATTCTATTTTCGCACAATTCGTAAATTTGCATATTCACTGTTCTAATTTGATATTATACAGGGTATCCGGTCTCAACGGTGTCCAATGTAGGGCTGGGCGATATATCGATAAAACCGATATAAAATATAAATCGTGATAACGATATCAAAAAATCCTACGACTCATAATCATTAACGAATCCTAAACATCACGATTATCATAATCGTGATGTAAACCGCGATTATCATAATCGTGATGCAAATCGCGATTATCATAACCGTGATGCAAACCACGATTATCATAATCGTGATGTAAACCACGATTATCATACTTTTTCATTAAACTGCAATCGGCGCTTCTTTAACTTCGAGTACTCATCCTAAACCATGATGACTCCTCAAGATTCTCCCAGCTTCAATCATTTTATTAAATACCGAATCCTCGGTTGCCGATATTATCATGGTATTAACGGTATGATTTCCCACAGCCTAAACCATGATGACTCCTCAAGATTCTCCCAGCTTCAATCGTTTTATTAAATACCGAATCCGCAGTTGCAGATATTATCATGGTATTAACGGTATGATTTCCCACAGCCTAAACGGTTTTTGAAAAGGGGAAAAAGTGATCGTTTGGATGTTTATATGACGGTTGATAAATATCATACATCTGGTTTTCGCATGCAACTGTCGTCAGCGGATATTTATGTTGTTTTTACAGTATTGACGGTGTAAAGCTCAAAATGCTATAGATCAGATACCATGATTTAAATTTCGTTCTGGTATTTAGAGTTCAGCCGTGTTGAATATTTGCTCTTTGTTTTTGAACAATGTGCGAATAATCAGGGCGACAAAGAAATGAAATATTATATTTTATTTGCAACAGGCGATTTAATTGAATAAATGAAATAATACTTCCATAGTAATATTTATTAATGTCTATTCTAGGGTCCTTTTTAATGCAGATATTTTTACTTCTGTGAAGCGCGGTTTTTTTTTTTTTCTCCTGACGGTTTCTTTTAAAAATCGACAGTCGTTTGATATATGTGAGTATTTAGTATTTTACTGCCTCTGGCATCATTTATTTCTAGAGAGTGGAGAGAACAATTAGATGTTTGTTTATTTATTTAATGTCACCAGAATTCAAAATAACAAACATGGCAGAAAAATTAAGCAGTTAAAGTTTGCGTGCTGGCAATAAAAGGAGAGACGCAATTTTTTCTGTGTTTGGGGGAGGGGGGGGGAGGAAGTTTATAGTTTTTTTTTTTTTTTTTTTTTTTTTTTTTTTTTCGTTAAGCGGACATTGGTCGAAACGCAATAGATTCTTATCCAACTTCCCTGCTATCACAAGTATAAGAAATGGAGTCTTAAAGGTTAGGAAAAGATATATATTTTTAATTCAGAATTTTTTTTAATCAAATATTTTCCTTTTAACATTCAAAACGAGAGGCGTGACTGTAGTCTATTTTACCGTATAGTCACATGAAAATGTGGCATTAATTTTCTTTCATTTCGCTTCGGATTCATGTTAAATATTTCGGTTCAGGTAAAAATACACACAAGATAATTTTCACAATAATAATTGCACCCTGTCACAAGCCCAAAATGGAATTATTGTATTTGTGGATTGTTAGTACTGAGCTTAAAATATAATTAGAATAAAAGTCAGGAAAAGAAAAAGGGTTTTTGTTGCTGTTTTACAAAAGAGTAGCAACCGTGGAACTATTTTTAAGCGAATGGATTGGATTTAACTAAAGTGGAAGCTCGATTATGATTGTTTGCTGCACGTCGTGCGATATGGTACTTGTTCTTGGTATGTTTCTCTCTCTCTCTCTCTTTCGCCTTTTATAAAAGAAATTTCCTTCAAGTACACAATTTCAAAAATGCTAAGATTAAGTAAGGAAATTTTATTATCCTTTATTACAGGTGCCAAAAACAAATTTTGAAAGGAAAGATGGTGTCGCCACAGCGGTGACAACGGAGTGCAAAGGGTTAAATAACTTTATGCAATAGCAGATAAGGATTTTAATGAGTTACTGTCACTTTCAACTAATTTCTTGCTATTACATTTAAAAAATCCGTGAATGTGCTAGAAATTTTTGCGTGAAATAATATTTTTTTGAGAACAGCCCTAAGAGTTTAAACTTAAAAATTCTGAATTAAAAAATATTTTTTTTTCTTAACTTTTAAGACTATCTCTTATGCTTGTTCTATCGGGGAACTTGGATGAGAATCTCCTGCGTTTCGACCAATGTCCGCTAAATGAAGAAAAAAAAACTAACCTCCCCCCCCCCGAATTCAGGACCGAACAATTTACGTCTTTCCTCTTTTGATTGTCAGTACACAAACTTTAACTGCTTAATTTTTCTGCCCTGTTTGTTATTTTGAATTCTAGTGACATTAAATAAATATTGACATCTAAATATTCTCCCCCACTCCCCACAAACAAACAATGACAGAGGCAGTAAATACCAAATACTCACATATGTCAATTTTTAAAAGAAACTACCAGGAGAAAAAAAAAACGAGCTTCAGAGAAGTAAATATATCTGCATAAAAAAAAAACCTGGAATAAACATTAATATACATTGCTATGGAAATATTATTTCATTTGTCCAATT
This sequence comes from Maratus speciosus, assembly GCA_963932465.1. Taxonomy (NCBI): domain Eukaryota; kingdom Metazoa; phylum Arthropoda; class Arachnida; order Araneae; family Salticidae; genus Maratus; species Maratus speciosus. The sequence goes on from OZ010793.1 coordinate 166,979,703, forward strand.
AAATCCACTGTTGCAAATAAAATGTAATATTTCATTTATTTATCTCCCTGATTCACATATTGTTCATTAACAACGAACAATTCATTCAAAACCACTGAACTAGATTGAAGATAAAACAAAACAAACAATATCATTTGCTGTCGGCAACTACATGAGAAAAACCAGCTGTATCATATTTATTGCCCGTCATCTGAACCTGAACACCGAAACTATCACTTTTCCCCCTTTTGAAAAACCGTTTACGCTGAGAGAAATCACAGCGTAATACCATGGTAATACCATGATAATACCATGATAGTATCATGCTTATCGAAAACTGAGGGTTCGGTTAATATCACGGTTGAAGCTGGGAGAATCTTGAGGAGTGATCATGGTTTACGGTGAGACGTATCATGATGATCGAAACCGATTATTCGGCATTTAATGTCATCATGGTTTAGGCAGGGATAAAATACTCCATTAGTATCATGGTCATCGTAATAACCTGCGGTTAAGAATGGTAGAATTTTGAGTACTCGAAGTTGAAAAAGCGCCGATTGCAGTTTAATGAAAAAGTATGATAATCGTGGTTTGCATCACGATTATGATAATCGCAGTTTGCATCACGATTATGATAATCGCGGTTTGCATCACGATTATGATAATCGCGGTTTGCATCACGATTATGATAATCGCGGTTTGCATCACGATTATGATAATCGTGGTTTACACCACGATTATGATAATCGTGATTACATCACAATTATGATAATCGCAGTTTACATCACGATTACGAGAATCGTGATGTACCGTTGTATAGGATTTTTTGATATCGTCATCGCGATTTATAATTTATATCGATTTTATCGATGTATCACCCAGCCCTACCGAACAGAATTTTGTAGAACTTACACTGTTAAATAGTAAATTTGGTTTATAAATGGTTTAATGTAAAAACCATCATTCTAAGTTGCTACGGGAGTTCTAAAATTAGGTGAACTCGATTATGAAATATTTCAAGTCAACTAATTAAATGCACAGTAAGTTAGATAATATTTCAGGGATTTTTTCAATGTTTATCATATCATTCTGTGTTGTTTAGTTACGGAGCTATATGGAAAAAGTTCTCAGTGGTACAGTAAAGAAAATTGGAAGATATACGCTACAGAGGGATGGTATACTAAAGAGTACATATGCTATAGTTATGGAAGTTGAGCTGAGTTCCTTAAAAAATTCAGAAGTGATGCTGTTTATAAACCTACTATTATGTGCGGTTATAAACCTACCCCTACCTCCCAGAGAGTTCTATAATCAGGTTAACGCGATTATGAAAGTTATATTTAACTATCTCAATATATATATAATGCAAAGAGAAATTTCATTCCGGCCACTTATATCTTGAGTTCTGCTGAATAGATTTTGATGGTACTTACATTGTTAGTTTGATAATTTTCCAGAAAAGATGTTAGTATAAAACATAACGTTCTACGTTGCTTAGTTAAATAATTATGGGGAAAGTTCTAAATCAGATGAACCCAATTTTGAAAGATTTGCTTTTTTTAAAGGTTCCGCTGAACGAATTTTTATGGGATTTAAACTGTTAATTAGATCATTTTTAGGGAAGGTTTCGGTACATTTTCCAGTTTAAAAGATTCTGCTAAGTGGATTTCGATGGAACTTGATCAGTTAGTTAATTTTTCAGCGATTGTTTTAGTATAAAGCACATATCATTTGCTTAGTGTTGCTTGGTTGTTAGGTTGCTTGATTGTAGAATTATAGATGAAAGTTCTAGAATCAGGCGAATCCAATTATTATAAACAAAGCCTTTTCAATAAGTCCAATTAACAGATTCTGATGAGACTTGCATTGATAATTTTTCATGAACGCTTTTAGTATATTACATATTGTTCTATCGTTCTTTACTGAATCCTACACTAACAGATCAACTAAAGAAATTGGTCCTTAACAGTCTAAATTTTGTATGACTCAGTAAAAGATATAATAGCGTAATGACATTCATATTGCTTTAAAACGCATGATCAAATTCACAGATATTTTGTTTTATTCAAGATTTCTTTAGGAAAACCGACCAGCGTAGCGGGCGAAGGCTGCTAGTATAGTATATATATCAATCTACAGATCCAATACAGGGCTGTTCAAAAGAATTGGAAAACATATTTGACTATGGGTGGAAACTGCTGAAATTAGTTTTTCACATGTTTTATGCATTTTCTAAAATGTTTACTTAGTTATCTTATTTACGTTATTTCCATAAATTACAATGTCTTATTAAAGCATTCAGGAAGGGGCGGAATGTTTTATAATCTATGCTTAACGCATGATTTTTCTTACTTGTTCTTTCTATTTCCCAGATCAGTCTTTTCCTATAAAACTTACCAAATCTATTTAGCTCATATTCATAAAATACAATATACACGGGAATAAAAAATTTAAATAAATATGACTTAGCATGTCATTCTATAAATAACAGTTGTATTAATATCCATTAGACTCCATACTCGTATTTAATAAAGGAACGACAAATCACAACACATTAGAAAACTTACACATTCTTAATATCAAGCTTGAACTTTAGATCAAGCTTAGAACTTAATAAAAAAAGATGCCAGTTGATAAGCACTGTTTTTTTCAGCGGAAAAATTAAAAATAATTTAGATGAATAAGACACCAAAATAGCGATATTTTCTAAAAAGTACTGTAAAAAGATACGATTTTATAGTTCAAACAAAACTTTATTTTAAAATTAATCACAGTTTTTATGACAAGAATCATCACAGTATTAATCCTTGGAAATTTTTCCAGAGAGAAACATCCCCTTGCATACAATATTTCAAATGAAAATCAAATTCCAAATTAATTGCTTAAAATGCACAAAGGCCAACATAGTGAAAAAAATTCCATGCCAGTACTCATATTATATAGTATTAATACTTGGAAATTTTTCCAGAGAGAAACATCCCTTTGCATACAATATTTCAAATGAAAATCAAATTTCAAATTAATTGCTTAAAATACGCAAAGGCCAACATAGTGAAAAAAATTCCAAGCCGGTACTTGAACCCGGGCCAGTGTAGCGCACTGACATTCTACCGACTAAACCACATGGAACAATACCGAGCCTGGAAAATTTCTTACTATTACATGTTGTCAAGGCTATATGCAGCACAAGTTGGAATATTTATTGTGAGCCGCCGACATGAGGCAAACAAGAAACTTAATTAAATCCAGCATCGATTGAAACTATATAAATACTTGGAAATTTTTGCTGAGAGAAACATTCGCCTTGCATGCAATATTTCAAATGAAAATCAAATTTCAAAATAAAATTGCCTTTTAAGCAATTAATTCTTTATTATTATTCAACCTTGCCAATTTGTAATAGTGAGAAATTTTCCAGGCTTGGTATCGTTCCATGTGGTTTAGTCGGTAGAATGTCAGTGCTCTATACTGACGGCCCGGGTTCGAGTCCCGACATGGAATCTTTTTCACTATGTTGGCCTTTGCCCTTTTACAATTTGATTTTCATTTGAAATCATCACAGTGTTTATGACAAGTTCGTCACAAATGACACATATTTCACAAATTGGCCACAATGTGACTTCAAAGCATTGTCGCTTTCGTCACAGGTTCGTTGCAAAGTTAATTCCAAAATAGTCACAAATGACACACTTTTCACAAATTTGTCACACCGTGACTTCACAGAGTGGTCACAATGGGACGTCACAAATGACCTCTAAAACATCCATAACGACTTCGCATTCTAGTCACTATGACGTCACATCGATGGTCACAAAATCACAGTGTGACTTCACAACGACGTCGCCGTGACATGCCTTACGGGATGTGTTCATCACCTTTCAAGTTTTTTCACTGGTGCAAAAAAATTACGAAAGTGCTTTCCATAATGATGAAAATATTTAAAAATAAGAGTTTAGTTATATAATATTTATATTATTTATTAACCCAGTTAAGATGCTCCCGGTTATATGCGGATTTCTTCTGATCCATTGAACATCACCGATAAGGCTAATGCAAAACTATCACTTCTAATATGCGTTCAATTATTACACGATCCTTCTTAATGCGTGACAAATTTTGATCCTCTGAGGCAAAAATTCTCACTTAAGAGAAAATCATTGATCATGTGAATTCCTCCTCTCTTCTCCAGTGTTGCAAATTTAGCTCATTTTTTTCATACAGATAAAAAACATTGTTTCCGAATAGTAATATTTACTTTATTTTATAACAGATTAACTAAGGTGAACATCACTAATCGGAAATAGATGTAGATATTTGAATAAAAAAACCCAGTTAAATTAGCAACACTGCAATTCTTTGATCTTGTATGTTAACATTCTTTGCCTCTCGCTTCGTGTATTATTTTACTGTAGGAGAGAGAGAGACAGATAAATTCATAATATTCAGATACATCATAAAAATTATTATGATTAGAGATGCTTATACTTGTTAGTGAGGTTTTAAATGTACATTATATCACTACTATGTTTTATAATGCATATTATAGGCAAAAAAATTAAACTTGTGAAGATTAAACAAATACGACTGTGGTTGTACAATTCTTTTATATTTTCTTTACTTTTTGCTATGGTAACAATATCTTTTACACAAGGATTAACTAGGATAGTCTTTTCTTATATTAAAAAAAAAAAGACGATTATAAAGGTAACTCATTTTCACAAGTACTAAACACGATTTTGAAAACAGGATTGTGCTTCAAAGATTTAATAATATTTTTTTTTTTTTCTGTTAAAAAAATTAGTCTAGCAGGAAAATTATTTTTGTTGTTTATCTTTGGTTGTAAAGTATAAATCGACAACACAGCCATCTTTGAATCCATATTTTTTATGTGTTATTCCCAGACCTGCCAACCTTTGAAAATGAGAAATCGTAACACACAAAATTTGAATTAATCTGAAGGTTGGTTGGTTGGTTTTTCGTGTTATACAGCCATCTTTTGACATTTGTAAAAGGAATAAGGTTTCAGTTTCAATTCAATATAGTAATTTTTTTCCTCTGAAAATTATTATACGATTTTTAGAGCTTCTTTTCGTTTTGCAGCGTTTTTTTACATTTGTAAAAGAAGCCATGTTCCAATTTTTTAGCCCAATGCAGTAAATTTTGACGAAATTCGCAATTTTTATCCCGCGATCTTTTCAGGATATTCACAATTTTTTTCCCCACAATCGTAATTCCCATTTTTCTATCATGATTTTTTGTTGAAATCTGCACTTTTTACCGTGAAATTTGACAAATTTTGTGTTTTTTACCGCGATCCTTTGACGAATTTTGCGTTTTTCGCCACGATCCTTTGACGAAATTAATGTATTCTTTCTGTGATCTTTCGGTAAAATTTGCGTTTTCTTACTGATCTTTCGATGAAATTTGCATTTTCTTACTGATCTTTTGACGAAATTCACATTTTCTTTCTGTGATATTTTGACAAAATTCACATTTTTACCACAATCCTTTGACGAAATTTATTTTCTTCTGCGGCCAGTTGATGAAATTGATTTTTTTACACAGTCATTTGTCGAAATTCGCGATAGTTTATCGCAAATCTTGCGATTTTGCACACTACTTCAAACCTTGCCCCTCAAAGACCCCCCCCCCTCTTCCATGAATCTTTTAATTACCGAATTTTCGGACTAATGGCCAATTTTTTAAAACTTTCAGAAATGAATAATTTGAAATTTTGGAAATCTCGGAACAGAATCACTCCTGAAAAATATGCTTTCGGGATAAAAATCGTAACTAGAAACAAAAAATGCGTTTGTGTTTTTTGCAAAAAATCGTAGTTTAAGACCGATTTTCGTAGCATCGTAGTTTATAGGTCCAAATCGTAGCAACTACGATTTTTTCGTAGCAGTTGGCAGGTCTGTATTCCAGTTGCTCCGAAAGGTCTAAAATTCATTTAGACTAGGGGTGCACAACCTTTTTAAGTGAAGGGCCACTTTCAAAAATGTGAGTTGTCGAGGGCCACATCAGTCACACGAAGAGAATTCTATTTCGGGGAGGTGTGTGGCGGGGGAGGGGGGGTTAACCCTCTAGGTTCCTCTACCCAGACAACATGTCCAATTCAGTTGGCAAGGATATATCAACAGTTTACGTTTGTATATATAACAAGGATTAATTTTAAAGAGTGATAATATTCCTGTACTTTATTCGGGGGAGTAAATTTTATTTTATTAAAAGTGCTAAAAAACAAACATAGGCATGAAAATGGCTGGTGTCGAAAAAAAATGCGAACTTTATGAACGAAGGGGGTAGGAAGAGCCGATCAACAACATTTGTGATTTTTACGGGCCTGATCAACGAAATTTGTGATTTTCCCACGCTTGATCGACAAAATTAGCGATTTTTCTGCACCGGATCGACGAAATTCCTATTAATCTGCACTTGATCGGCGATATTTGCGATTTTTCCGCACCTGATCGACAAAATGTGAGATTTTTTCGTGCCCGACCAACGACATTCGCGATTTATCGGATCCCGATCGACAAAAACTCACGATTCTTTTCGTGCAAGAATGACGAAATTTCCGATTTTTCCACCTCTGACCGACGAGATTCGCGATTTTTCGGCGAACGATCAACGAAATTCAGGATTCTTAACTGACTTTGACGAAATTTGCGATTTTCTCAAATGGTAAATTGACGAAATTTGCGATTTGTTCTCGCGATAATCTGACGGAAGTTGAAATTTTCCCGCAGCCAATCAATGAAATTTCCAATTTTTCCACGCATTATCGAGAAAAGTCGCGTTTTTTCTGTGCCTGACAACGAAATTTGCAATTTTTCCGGGCCAGATCGACAAATTCGCTATTTTATCGTGCCAAACCAACGAAATTTGTGATTTTTCCGACCCCGATTGACAAAACTCGCGATTTTTTCGTGTCCGTTCGACGAAGCTTGCGATTTTTCCGAGTCCGATCAACGAAATTCGCGATTTTTAACTGACTAACGAAATTCGCAATTTTTCCCGCGGCAAATTGACGAAATTTAAGATAAACAGACGAAACACGTGATTTTTCCGCACCTAATTGACAAAATTTGCGATTTTTTTCATACCTGATAGACGAAATTCACGATTCCTAACTGACTGACGAAATTTGCAATTCTTTCCCGCGGCAAACTGACGAAATTCGCGATTTTTTCACGTGACTTACGAAACTCAGTATTTTTCCGCAGTCGACTAAGAAAATTTGCAATTTTTTCGCGCATCATCAACAAAATTGACGATTTTTTGTGTCTGATCAACGAAATTTGCGATTTTTCCGCGCTTGATCGACAAAATTCGCGACTTTTCCGTGCCTGATCAATGAAATTCGTGATTTTTCCGATCTCGTTTGCCAAAACTCGCGATTTTTCCTAGCCCGACTTTTCCGTGCCCGATTGACAAAATTTGCGAATTTTTTACGCTTCAACTACAAAATTCGCGATTTTTCTGCGCCTGACCGACAAAATTTGTGATTTTTCCGTGTCCAATCAATGAAATTAGCGATTTTTCCGAGCATTATCGACAAAATTTGCTATTCTTCCGCATCCGAACAACGAAATTTGCGATTTTTTCTCGCCCAATCTACGAAATTCCCAAATCTTAAATCACTGATGAAATTGGCAATTTTTTCCAGCTGCAAATTGACGAAATTTGCGATATTTTCTCGTGACTGACGAAACTCACTATTTTTCCGCAGTCGATCAAGAAAATTTGCAATTTTTCCTCACATCATCAACAAAATTTATGATTTTTTCGTCCCCGATCAGCGAAATTTGCGGGTTTTTTTCCCGTGCTTCATCGACCAAATTCGCGATTTTTCCATGCCCGATCAAAGAAATTTGCGATTTTTTCGAGCCCGATCAAAGAAATGTGATTTTTCCCGAGCGTCATCGACAAAATTCGCCATTTTCCTGCACCTGATCAACGAAATTCGCGATTCTTATTTGACAAACATAATTTTCAAAATTTCCCGAACCAAATTCACGATTCTGCGACTTTTCGACAAAAATTGCAATTTTTTCCAGTTATAAATTGACGAAGTTCGCGGGCCACTTTTGGCCCGCGGGCCACAGGTTGTGCATCCCTAATTTAGACGATTAAATAGTAGTTACTGCAACATTAAAAATATGATATCTAATACAAGACTTCTGCCTCTCCCTTAAAACACGTCTTAACTGGGTTCAACTGTATTTTGTAAATTAGAATTTCTTAAACAAAATTATGGCTACAATACATGTTTCTTTAACTAAGTTATGTTTAGAATTTCGTAAAATTGTTTGCACCCTGTTATATATATGCATGCAAGCATGCACGCACACTAACATGGGTAAAGAATTTGAGAAATAGTACTATCCAAGGATTTTTTTTTTTTTTAACTGGGACACTGAATACAATTGAAAGCTTGAGTAATTCATGCACCTGATGAAATATTTTTTCCACTGTATACCTTTCTGCTTATTGAGTTTAAAATATTTATGCCTATGTCAAATTATAAAAGTGAAAACAATATTAAACAAGGAAAATATACAGCTATTAAAATAAAAACAAACAATTACAGGGTCAAAGCCAATTTATTCTTCTAGTCAAATTACAAAAATGTAACCAAATTGCAAATATAAAGCGTCTTTTTATAATCTCCAATTTTAAAATATTATAAACCTATGACAATCCAAATAATTCCTTATGATTTTTATTTCAATAAGAAAGCAATTTCAACACAAAAAGAATATATAATTAAGTACAGATGGAAGATTCCATATAGATTTAAGATACAAGTAAAAATTATCTATACAACATAGCAAAAATTACTTATTTTTATTTGATTAAACAAGTTTTTTGGTTATAATGTGCGAATTTCTTGAAAAGAAATACAGTATAAATTTGAAATTTTAGAAAACTTAAGGTACATACATATCAATGTAAAGACTTAATAGATTGTTGTAAAAGATATAAATAATTGTAATAAAAACAATAAAAGTGTAAAGCAAGTCTAAATTTATAATAAGTTGGAATAACTGGCAGAGTATACTATCACAAATCTAAAACAATTTCACATAATTTACAAAAATTTACAAATGAGCGATTAAATCAAATGCATTTAATGAGACTATACACAAAAACAAATCATTGTAATACACACAAAGACCTAAAGATTTTACTAAGGTATTAATACTAATAATATACACAAAAACTTTAAAATTAAGGCAGCAGCATGTAAACCATGTAGGGTTCCCAGCCAATGAAAAATGAGAAGGAAAAAAACAAAACAAATTCTGACATTTTCAAAGGCTTGGAGAAATCTATGATTTGTTTTCAAGCTGCATGCTTATTCTGCGTCACGTAAGCATATTTTAATTGCACCTGTACAATAATTGGCTTTAAAAATTGTCACTTGTCAAAAATCATTGAAAAGTTCAGAAGAAAAAACATCTTGCTTGGCAAATATTTGCATTTAATACATTAAAAAATGAAAGAGCAATCTAAGTGGATTTATGTTAATATGCAAATTATAAATGCAGAATTTAATGTAACAAACTAGTCTTAAAAAGTTTTAAAATGAATAATTCTTTACTTTTTAAAACAGTTTGACAATTTTTTATGATTTAGAGGCTTTTAAAGTTTACTTTATACACAAGCTACAAAATCATCAATACTATTATACACAAATATATCACATGTCACAGTTTTGTAAATCCTGACCAAAGTTTAGAGTGAAAATTTCAATAATTTTTCATGGAAATCGAGTCCAAGTTTTTGAAAATTGCATTCAAAATATTTGACAGTTAGTTGCAGTTATGAGTGTTAATATCACTTTTCACATTTACAAATATAACTACACTTTAACAATTAATATGATTGCAATTTAGTGAATTTGGAGGAAGAAAAAATAAAACAATTATATTAATTTAACTACAGTAAAGCCTCAATATAGAGTAACATTATGAAACAATACAAAAATGACCTTGTGCAGGAGGACCATATAAGTGGGGTAAAACTATGTGTTTAGAATTTATCAGGGAAATTGTGAAACAAATATGAGGGTTAACCCTATGTCAAAGTTTGCTTGTAGCACAATTCCTATGTAATTTTATTAACTAATGTTTTTCATTGTAAAACAGAAGTAAATGTATAAAAAGGTAAGGGAATTCGGTAAAATAATCAGTAAATATTACTGAAATAAATTTTTAAATTAATATAGAATCACTAATCTTTTAGAGGACAATGGCACAAGTTTTGTGAAACTATTATTCCATATCCATTACTATAACGGGTTAAAGAACTACATCATTTCAATCACAAATTCTTTAAGCTGTCATCTTTATTGAAAAAATAAACTGCATTTAATTAAATGTGGAAGAAATTGTGGAAATAATTTTAACAACGTCTATCCACAAAATCAGATGGAATGAATTAATAACCTAATGGATTCATTATAAAATAATAGTTTTCTTATAAAAATGTGCATTATATATTTTGTGCAAAATTTTACTCCTTAAGGATTATGTCAACCAATCTTCTCCCAAAAACTTAAAAGCACAAAACAAAAGCACAACTAAAACTAAACTCATAAGTACAGAGACACCAATAATCATGGATTCTCAGTAATCACCTAATCAAGGTATAATTTTCAATGGAAAATTATGGCAATACACTAAGGTTTTAATGTAAATTACAGTTATTACAGAAAAATGACTTTTGCTTAGCATTTCTGGTGCTAAAAACTATAATGATTATTGAAAGTTTCTAATTGTTGGTATGTCTATAAGTATGCTATTAAAAATTAAGTAAAATATTAATGCTATTCTCAAATTCAACTTATTTTTTTATCACAATTCTGAGGTAAATGGAAATTTTATTCAAAAGTGTTTTTATATAATTAATACAAATTCGAAATTAATGAACTGCTCAAATTTTTAATGAAAATAATGCATCTTACTAAGAATTTTGTTGATAAGAGCCAATATTCACAGTATGAAAGGGACCAAAAAAAAACAGCAAACAATTTTAATTCAACTGGTAATAACGAAAATTATATCCCATTTATACAAAAATAAATATTTTTTTTAGAATCTGAAAAAAATTATTTAAGACTGTAAACAATTTTGGAAATTGTGGTAGAAAACTACATACATATACACTTTCATACGAAAGAAAATTAAAGATTTGAGAACGTCTTTTAATTACATCACTAAAAGCAATTGTTCAACTACAAATCTTCTAGTGTTTCAGATATCAAGATATTTATATCATCATCATTAGAATTTAAAAAGGAAGAAAGGAGGGATATTTCTTAGATAGAATACTCAATTAAGGTTCTTTTAACAATGGATGGAACTTTTTTCTGTATAACATTAAAAAATCACGATTGCACGAAAATTCAAAAGGTTCATTTAATAAAAAAGATATTATGCGAGAGCTATTGGTGAATACAATAGTTCAAATACTATTTTGTATTGTTAATAATCAAGATAGGAAGTTATTAATTGAAATTATAAAAAAGGTCATATGAAACTGATTGAACACACTAATTTATAGATTAATTGCATAGAACAATGCAAAATTATTCAAACTTTTCTAGGATTAATGGGAACCATGATTAGTTTATATTTCATATGGTTAAAGGCAGTCATTAAATTTTAGTAACTAAATTTATATCACACTAACAAAACATAGTTCACACAAACACATATTGTAATAAATTAAGATGGAAATTCTCCACAACTCAGAAATATTTCTGATACATATTTACAAAGTGTTGAACACTATGCATGTCATAACACAAAGGATACTACCCAGTCTATTTCAAAATATAGTATTTTTGACATATGCATTCTAGTGGAAAAAGTCCTGTCAACTTCACTCCAGTGACAAACAGCTTCTTTAAGACACTTCTTATGTTCCAAAGTATCTATCACCAAAATTACCTGCAAGAGAAAACACATTAATCGCAATACAATAATTCCTAATTTATGTTTACTAAATTCTTAAACATGCTGAAAATAAAAATAATCAAATTTTTGTAAATATATGCAAGGCGCATATGATAAAATAGCAATACATTTGCATACCTTTATTTTATGTGTTTCATATTAATTTTGAGAAATGATATCTTTTTTTTTTTTTTTTTTTTTTTTTTTTTTTTTTTTTTTTTAGATATAAGCGTTAAACACTGATAGCAACTATGTTGACTATTACAAAATTAGAGCAACTATAATATCTGAACCAATGGTCAGAAAAATTAATTTTCTAGCCAACTACAACTACTTTATCGAAAATACAACTACTTGTTTTAAAAAGCAATAATTACAAACTACTTTTCAATAGTAGACACTACTTTCAGATTTTGGTAAAGGATTCACCCTACACTTGAAATTGCAGACATGGATTTAAGTAATACAACAATGGCCTCTTGTGATATTGCAATATGCCAGGATATAATCAAATAAATGATAAAACTGATGACATTAAAAAATTTAGAAATACAACATGCAAGAACATATTTTGTGTTATTCTCTAAAATGTTAGTTTAAGCTCATATTACTTGTTGTATGTCGACCACTGCAATTATTTTTTCTGTCATAGTATAAAAAAATAATAAATCTGTAGATAAAGCAATCACTCCCCCCCCCCCCCCCCCCAAAAAAAAAAGCGATATTAAAATGTGAAGATCTCATAATGAGTAAGTAAACAAGAGTTTCCAGAAAGAAAACTTCTTTGATTTGAATTTTGGCACTTAGGTTTACCAGTAAAAGTCAACGGGAAAATTCATGACGTCATATGATGCATTGCTAAATGCTAGAGCTAAATTGCTGACATTTGCAAATTATTGCGCAGAACACATTTTGCATGAATAAAGCAAGTTATGATCATGTGACTAGAAAAATGACTCATTTATATTTTCCAGTAGTAGTTTTAAAAGTAGCAATAATGAATGCTACAAAATATTGTGTTTTTGTATTGTGTTACTTGCTATATTACATTTTTCATAATGTATCATGCTATACTGCAGATTACCGAAAAAAGTAGCGATTACGATAGTTCTGCTACAGGTTGCATTCTACTTACTGATAGGTATATGCATACCCCTCGTTTTGCCCCTGTACACATATTACCTATCATATAAATATTTTATTTAGTTAATCAAATTATTACAAACTCACTTACCTTTTACAGCAGTTATTTTATCTTTTATTTAAAGTATTTAATAAATTTATTTTAGCTACAACTTTTAAAGCATTTTTCCAACCAGCAATAGTTTACCTCAAAACACTTTTGCATATCAGAAGCGTCACTTCATATTCGTGATTTTTTTCCCCCTTCCTTCCAATTTCTTAATAGTTTTTGCCACCGCTACGAGATAGTAGTACCGGTTTGTTTTAATCGTGATTTGCATATGCAATCCTACGTCACTGCAACTGTGAACAGCATCTTCTTCCTGGTAGTTATGTTTCTCTTTTAAAGCTTGGAAACTTTAACCCACCTTTTCCATCCATCATTTAATGATGACTTTTCTTTAAAGTTTGTTTATGGTCCAAATTCTTGGACGATTAAGTTAATGAAGGCCTATGAGGAGTTTTTATGTTTCGTCGTTAGAGTAGACGAATCCTTAGGTGCAGTTTTTCCAGTAGAGAGATCTGAACAATAAAATAGTTTGGCTTTTCCCAACGTCACATAACATGCGAGTCAGAGAGACAGCAAGTCTTTCATTATGACACAATGTTATGAATGATGTACAGTAAACTCCCGACTATCCAGCCTTGTAAAAAAGTGAGAAAGAAGAAAGAGAGGAGGAGGATGGCAGGAAAAATATCATTCCACATTCGGAACAGTTCAAGATGACTGAGGCAGCACTGCAGTACATTAGTCAGCAGGAGGAAGCGACGCCACCTGATATCATTGCTTGCATAAATGGGAGGACATTGCGTTGCTGAAGAGGGCTAGGCTCCGTTCAAACACTTGTTTTGCCACTGGTCTACAATTTTCCAGAAACAGTATTCTTTTTTACCCTTCTGTAGTTTATTCATAAAAAGACGGGGAAATTCAACCATGGGTCAGATAGTAAAAAGTTTAGATCAACCTCAAGGAAAGACTCCTCTTTTGCGGGACGTCCAACACTTTCCGCGTAAAGTCATTAAAGATGAAAAACACCACGTGACCACAATAAAGTGCCGCCTGACCAGAACAAAGAGGGCGCTAGTAGAATGATACGTCTACCTGGAGCTTAACCCTTTCCGATGCAGTGTGCCCAGGTCGGGATACCTAATTTTAATTCCAAACTTACGAACAGCATCAAGAATATTTTAGTAAAATTTTGCTTTTACAATGAACATTTAAAGTAACATGGTTTTAATTTCTAAAAAAGTCGTTTTTAAATTCCAGTGTCAGTCAATCATTTCATCCTTTTACAACAAAAATTGTCTGTGCCGGAAAGGGTTAACAGGGAGAAGCAGTCATATATTAAACTTTTTAAAAAACTAAAAAATGAAAGTTTTGTTTCTTTTATCTTATACATAACTTTTCATATTTGTACAATCATTTATTAATAAATAGTAAAAAAAAAAGATTTACTCTTTTTTTGCGAATTAGGCTTACGTTTTACGTTAATGATTTGCTTATTTTGAAACAGTATGTGCTGCATATATAACATTTATCTTAAAGTGTTTAACACGTGTTTTTAATATGATGGCGTGGGGGGAGGCAGGAAGTGAGTAAATATTGTTATAGAACTCTGGCCTATCAGACTTTGTTTTCCGGCCTACCCTTCTGCCACATTAGGCCGGATAGTCAGGAGTTTACTGTATTTTTGTTTGTATTTTCACACTAAAATGACTTGTTCACTAAAAGGTATCTGAGAAGCTAAAGGGGGAGACTTGAAATGTGTTTGACATGGTCAACAATTTCTAAAGTTACCTTTTAGAATGAATATTATATTACGTTGCGGACTTTAGAAGAATAACTGGAACTTTATTTCATTTCATTAATCCTGGTCAAAGTGGCATTGAGCTTCGGTTGAAATATGTATTTTTCTGAAATGATAGTTTTACTTAGAGTTAATAGTCAAATGAAAATCTATGCACCAGTATTGTTTTTGTGTCATGAAAATGCAAGAAAGCTTTTCTGTGATATTTAATTCAGATAAGTGTTTTTCATTATTATGTTAACATATATACTTATTTAAAATAGTTTATTTTACATTATTGTTTTTCATCTTAAAGCTTTTAATAAATATGTTATTTCGTTTTAAAATTTTAGTCTCTATTTAATCGCAACAGTTTAAGTTAATTCATTTTCAGCTTAAATACATTTTATATTTTAAATCTAATTGAGTATGTCAATTTAAACTTTCACTTTTATTGGGGTTCAAATTAGCAATTATGCTTCTTGCTGTTTAACGCGACTTTGCTATAGTATTTTTTCAACCCCTTGGAAAAGGGCTCGAAATGCACCAGAGCAAACTGAAACAATATTCTGGCTCGTGAAATTATGACAAATATTATTCCAGTTTGTGCAATCATTAAAACACATTACAGTTTTATATCTCTTTAAGACCTGACCTGCATACACCTGACAAGGAGATCTTAAAGAAAAAAAAAAACATTTTCTTCTTTTTGTGCGATTTAAAGTCGAGCCTGTACCAACAGAATTACGTGGATCCTCCCTTGGCATAACTTGACATCGGTTATTTTTTAAAAATACTTTTTTCAATCAAATATGATCCTATTAATTAGGGGAAACCACCAAAAATTTGAATTTCTACCAAAAATTTTCCGGTTTTAAAGGGTTAAATATAGCTTGTTATGCTGTCTGACTTTTTTTATTATCTGTAATCTTGAATATATTTTTTTAATTGTTTTTGTATGGTTAGATATAAATTTGTCAATACTTTTGAAAAAAAATTTTACTCAACATTCAACAATAATTTTGAAATAGCGTTGTTGTTCTTGGATTTTTCTATTTTGAATGCTGGAGATACATTTGTATCTCTGAGAAGTTGAATAAATAGCAAATCTGGACACTGTGCTAAAGGAATTTCAGAGTTCAATAACATTCATTTATGTACAGTTTGCAACATGAAAAGGTGCAATCTCTGATCTTGATGCCACCACATCAGTAAGAAAAAGCTTAAGATACACAAAGATAGCAAAAATACATATGTTGTACAATCCTTGAGCACAATTTTGTCATGGTATATATTCTTCTTACTGGTGTGATGATGTCTATCTTTTTACACTTTTTTACATTGCCAATTGTATGTAAAATGATGTTATTGTAGTTTGCAATTTCTTTAGTAGTTCGCTCTGCACACAGTTCAGGCAGTCGCTACAACTTTAGTCCTTTGACATGATTGCTATTAGCATTTAATACTTAAATCTAAAAAAACATTTTAAACCATTAACTGAAGGAGAATATATTTTCAAATTTAATAAGAAACATGTGAAATTAGGTGATGCAAAGTATGTGTACACTATAAATTCCTTGAATATGCAATTTAACATGCTAAAAAAAAAAAAGTAAAAAACAAAAACAAAATTTGTGACAATAAAGAATTTGACAGAAATTAGAAGTAGCCAACATAGTTAAAAGTATTAATTGCAAACATAATCAACACGATTTATAAACTTATTAGTTTGTTTATGTTAACTATATTACAACAGTTATCTAGAAAAATGGTGCAATTTTTATAACACATATAATGAGTCCATTTAAAAAGAATTAGAACAATTGCCACAGCTTGATTACTAGAGTCTGAAAATTAAGTTTCACAAACTACAATATTTGCATATTAAAAAAGACCCAAGAAAAAAATGTTTGAATTATCCCATTGCTTGTCTTCATAGCCAAGTTGGACACTCAAAATCTGTTTTTCATAACCAAATGCTGGATTGTAGTGCAATAAAAATTGTTACAAACATTTCATTTGTAAACCAATATAATAAAAGTATAAAATTACATTTGTTAGCATATTCATGACATAAAAATTTGAACAGAAAAAGCAACTTTCTGAGTAGCTTAAACAAAAGAATAGAGGTTCACACATTAAAAACAATGTGACATATGAAAAATACTTTTAATTAAGGATTTTAAATGATGCATACCAATGCCAGGCATAATATAAAATCTGTCATTAACTTCAGGATCTACTTCTGAGGTAACTATTTTCACTTTAGGAAATGCATAAGCTATAGTATGTACACCTGCAATACATATTTTCAAAATAAAATACTGAATACCATTTTATTTATATCATATGAATAATATAATAAACTTTTTTTTAAGAAAAGCTTAAAATTATAAAAAGTCAGCAAGATTAATTCAAAACAATATAAGAGGTGTGGCTTACAGGGATAAGAAAGACAAATGAAAAAAAAAAAGTACACAAAGAAAAAAAATGCCAAGACAGTCTGTTGCTTTAATTTTGTAAGGATTGTTGAGAAAAAAAAAAAAAATAACTGATCTCAGTTTTTAACTAATTGATCCAACTATCCAATGTGAAAATTCAAACCTGATAACTTCACCAGGACAAGAGGTAAAAAAAAACAAAACAACAACAACAACAAAAAAAAAATAGCACATTGATGGAGTATTTTCATCCTTAAACTTTAAGCAAAATTCTTTAAGAATCAAACTTACTTCTCATTTAAAGATTTTAATTCAACAAGCTAAAATTTTTTGGTTAAAAGAAAAAAATATTATAACGAAACTTGTAAGGCCTTTAATATTTACACTTAATAAAATTACAATAGAAAACTGCATACAACCTATGCAAAAGATGACAAATTTATTAATAGAAAAGAATGATGGAAGAACATTTTTAACAGCAGACATTTCCAGATACTAGATGCTCTAGATACTTTCACTAGACTTAACTAAACCTGGATTTTTAGGGCCTACACATTTCCAAAACATGGGTCCTGTTTTAAAGATGACAATTTCAACAAATTAATATAAAATATGTCTTCCTTATGATAGGTTACCCAAATTATTTCTTCAAGGTAAAAAATTATGTATCACGAAGAACTTATCTAAACTTCTTTTATGCATCGCCTCTCCATTTTTTTTTTTATGTATATGATGCCTTATAGCAAATTCTCACTAACACTAAACATATAACATTATTGCCAATATAAAAAACACTGAAGTATAGTGCTTAAAATAAATCCTTAATAAGGGAAGAAAAGTTAATATCCCTAAAGCATAAAATATACAAATAATTGAGAAAAAAATGCACAAACAGAAAAAGTAACATAATAAAAAAGATAAAAGTTAACATAGAAAACACAGGGTGGTCACAAATCTGTTATCTTAAAATTCCCTGATATTTCTAGGTTAGCTTCAAATTTCCAGGTTAACGTTAAAATAATGAAATTTTCATAGATAATTTCATTTACAACATTACTCTAATACACATAATCATTACTTAGTAAAAGTTTAAAAAAAAATAATAATAAATAATGATTTTTTGCATAGTTAATAAAAAATAGACATTACTGCCTGTTAGAACTTGTGGTACAATGTGAGAACGCTGTCGAGTTGTATCAAAACGACATCTAGTAGGGAGCCGAATGGAAAATTACTGTACACCCTGGTAATGACAATAGGGACAAACTTCAAATAAGGATAAATGATAGTCAAACTTGATAGACAATTACCTGATAATTGATATGTTTACTGTTTTGGCTAAAGTGTCAAATGTGTAAAAAATAGAGATGGGAAATATATCCACACCCACATAGTCACTGCCATTTGTTCTAAAGCTTTCCAAATCTTAAAAACAAGGGTTTCAATTAATAAATTTGAAATTTGTGACAAGCCTTTGCTTAGAACTTTACAACTTTTTTAGATATTGATTTTTTTTTTTTTTTCATATTCAAAGTGCATAATATAGTGAGTGCTTAAACAGAAATGTTACAAAAAATTCAAACATTCATAGTTGACTTTATTAATTCACATTTTTGACAAGGACATAAAATTTCCCATTATCTGAGAATGACTCTCATATCAGGTTTCATCAATTATAGATTTGTACAAGGAAAATACAACCATTCATTTTCATCCTAGAGATAAGTTCAGACTTTTTTTTTTAATTGGCTGAGACCGATGCCAAAAGTACACATCAGGAATTTGTTAAAATCATTTTAACCCCCTCACTGACCAATGGCGGATCTAAGGGGGGGGCGAGGGGGCGATCGCCCCCCCCCTTGGGCAAATAAAAGGTTTGGAAAACGGCATTATTCATCCTCACGGGAAATGACTTGGGGCGAAGCTCGAGCCCGGCGCGACCCGGGTCGGGTCGCGCCAGTTTAAATCCAATAGACTCGGCCCTGGTAAGGTCTTCTCTCTCTTAGAACCGTTAGAATCTTAAAATTTTCTGAAAATTTGGGTCGGGCCAGACTTCTTTTTCTTCCAGATCGAACCAGGCCTGTACTTCATTCTTACTAGAGGTCTGCACTGCACTGGTCAAAATTTCCAGGTCGGGGCTCGTCCCGGAATAAAAGCTAAACGTTCTGTCCAAGTCAACCCATATGATAAGCAGTATTGGCCCGATCGCGACACGTGCACTTCTCTAAATTCTTCTCCCCGAGCCAAAGTTGGTCTGGCATCTTACTTATTTGTTATTCGTAAAAATTATATTTATGCAGTACATTTGTTTAGCGAAATCTTTAAAAATTTTATTTGATTTGATAAGTTACAGAGTGGTAGGGGTGGTGGAGCTTCCCTTCTGTTTAGGTCTAGAATGAATATGGTATGTTTTCCCCCTCGTACTAGGTGAGCGTTAGGAAATATGTATAGATTTATAGTAAAAAAACACGATTTTTTGCATACCATAACAATATCTCAAAACAGCGAAATCTGTCAAAAACATTGTCAATACAAATGTTGTAGAGCTTAAAGTTCTGAGTAAAATGAGTACCTACACTTAATATTTTTGTTGAACATTAAGGTGACAATTCCAGTTTAAAATTTTTAGATCCGTGATCAGGGGGTTGAACTCAGAATTAATTAGGAGTAAACTGGAAATTGTTTTAATCCCTTCAGTTTAGGTCTAAAATGAACGTACTATGCTTTCTTCCTCGTACTTGGGTGAATGTTAGAAAATATGTACATATTTATTTTCGAAAAACACGTTTTTTTTTTAATTAACTTAACAATATCTCAAAACAGCTAACTCTATAAAAAACATTGTCAATACAAATGTTGTAGAGCTTAAAATTCTAAATAAAATGAGTACCATCATTAATATTTTTGTTCAACATTAAGGTCGCAATTCTATTTCAAAATTTTTCAAATCAAGAGCTTGAAGCCAGGAGAGACCAAATTAATTTAAAATATCTCAAAACTGCGGCCTTAATATCGAACAAAAATATTAAATGTAGGTACTCATTTTACTCAGAATTTTAGGCTCTACAACTTTTGTACTGACAATGTTTTTGATATAGTTAGCTGTTCTGAGATATTGTTAAGTTAACTTTGTCTCTCCTGGCTTCAAGCTCTTGATTAGCGATTAAGGCAATTTTTTGAAATAGAATTGCGACCTTAATGTTGAACAAAAATATTCATGATGTACTCATTTTATTCAGAATTTTAAGCCCTGCAACATTTGTATTGACAATGTTTTATATAGAGTTAGCTGTTTTGAGATATTGTTAAGGTAATTAAAAAAAAGTGCTTTTCAAAAATAAATAGGTACATATTTTCTAACATTCACCCAAGTACGAGGAAGAAAACATAGTACGTTCATTTTAGACCTAAACTGAAGGGATTAAAACAATTTCCAGTTTACTCATAATTAATTCTGAGTTCAACCCCCTGACCACGGGTCTAAAAGTTTAAACTGGAATTGCGACCTTAATGTTCAACAAAAATATTACATGTAGGTACTCATTTTACTCAGAATTTTAAGCTCTACAACATTTTTATTGACAATGTTTTTGACAGAGTTAGCTGTTTGGAGATACTGTTATGGTATGCAAAAAAAGTGTTTTTTTTTACTATAAATCTATACATATTTCCTAACGCTCACCTAGTACGAGGGGGAAAACATAGCATATTCATTCCAGACCTAAACTGGAGGGATTAAAACAATTTCCAGCTTTCCCCTAATTAATTCTGAATTCAACCCCCTAACCACTGGGCTAAGATGCATTTTTTAAAATCTACTTTTTACTTTCTTCTATCTATAGAAGAAAGCATTGTAATCGAAATTTTTTTGACTTCCGGTTTTCGACGGTTTTACACGTTTTAGGGGTCAGAGATCCCAAAAAACATGTTTATAGAAAATGTCTGTCTGTGCGTGTGTCCGTCTGTGCGTCTGTCTGTCGCCATTGTACCATCAAAAAGTGTATGAAGTTATACATAGAATTGAACCAAATTTTTATTTTAAGTTTTTGGCTATGGCAAGAAGGTCGTTCCTGAATTTGGAAAAAAATCGCCGGTAGGGGGCGCTGTAATAGCGATTTTTCTGTGATTTTGATTATTGTACCATCGAAAAGTGTATGAAGTTATGCATAGAATCGAAGCAAAATTTTTTTTTTTAAGATTTTGGCTATGGCAAGCAGGTCTTTCCTTAATTTGGAAAAAATTCGCCGGTAGGGGGCGCTGTAATAGTGATTTTTGTGCGACTGTTGTGCCACTTTGATTATTGTACCATCGATAAGTGTATGAGGTTATGCATAGAATTGAACCAAATTTTTTTTGTTTGTTTTTGGTCATGGCACGAAGATCCTCCCTGAATTTGGAAAAATTCCGCCGGAAGGAGGCGCTATAATTGCGATGTCTGTACGATTTTCATTATTGTACCATCGAAAAGCGTATGAAGTTATGCATATAATTGAACCAAATTTTTTGTGCATGTTTCTGGCTGTGGCAAGCAAGTCCTCCCTGAATTTGAAAAAAATCTGCCTGAAGGGGGCGGTGTAATAGCGATGCCTGTCCCATTTTCATTATCGTACCATCGAAAAGTGTATAAAATTATGCATACAATTGAACCAAATTTTTTGTGCATAATTTTGGATATGGTCAACAGATCGGTCCTCCTTGAATTTGGAAATATTTCGCGGTAAAGGGGCTCTGGGATAGCAATTTTTGTATACATTTCTTGGTTTTTCGTAGTTCTATTGTCCATCGGCGGCTCGTGCAGTGGCGGGAACTCGCTTCCTGCTAAGCCGGCTATTCGCAAACAGCTGATAACAACAGAATAAGAAAAAACTATTAATTTTAACAAATATCATGATATAGATTAACTCGTTTTTAGCCGTTTAATTGACTGGAGCAGAAATTTAAGAAGAAAAGGAAAGTTGGTATAGTATTGAACTAATAATATTGAAGTATTAACATGTGTAACTGCTTCTTGAAATATTAAGATGTATAAGATAGAAGAAAGTTTGGGATTGGCACATCCAACTAGCTTTCTTTGTAGAGCTTTAAAATTGTGATTTTCTTTTTTCATCCGTTTCTTTCATTCTAAGCTGATTTTCTGACTGGATTTTCATACTGAAATGTATTTGTCTAAGTAATGATGTTTACGTAGTGTTTATGTACATAATTGCCTAAATAGCCATTTATATTAATGTTTTTCTGTATTCATGAATTTCGAACATAATCTAAAATAAAATATGAGCATAAGTAAGTGTGCTTTATGAATAAATTTAATTGCAAAAGGCAGGCTGGGCTGGAGTCGATTTTTTAGCTTTTATACCAGGCCGGGCCAATATTTTTTTTGTGTGTGTGGGTTGGACCTGGAAATTCCAGCCCGGGTAAACCTCTAACTGACATATCGAAGCCAGCTTTATTTTTTTATGCTTCTTTCAGCCATCATCTCATAGCTACTGAATATACCGTGTGTCCTAAAATGGACTGACTGATTTTAAATACAATTCAATAACGTGCAAATGGTGACAGCTATTAAAAAATATGCTTGAAGGAGGGTTATGTAAGATCTCAGGAGCAGGTGTGATTCTGTTCCGAATTTTCTGAAAATTTAACCCTATCGCTGCGCACCCTGCGATTTCCACGACCAACGTATAAGTGACAAAATGTGCGCAACCCGCAATTTCCGCAGCAGCAAATCCTTTTTTTTATGACCTAATTCTAGTTAAAAAAGAAACTCTTTCATAAAGATTTTGGACATATTTGAACTCTAAAATATATGCAGATTTGAAATATGTAATAAAATAAAGGCTCAATTTTTTAACCTATTTTCATAAATGTATATATATATATATATACCCAGCGAGAGGGTTAAGGCATTCGGTTCGGAAAATAAAAAAAAATCATCAACTCGAAAATTCGGACATAAAAATAGTCGCGAATTTTGACAAATGGTCGCAATAAAAAATCTATTTCGTCAATCGTTCGCAGAAAGTAACTTCAATTTCGCCAAAGATTCGTGGGAAAAACGCGAATTTGGTCTAAGGGCCATGGAAAATACACGAAATTCTTCATATAATCACGGAAACGCGAATTTATTCAAAGGATCGGGAGAAAAATGCGAATTTTGTCAAATAACCGCGAAAAACGCAAATTTCGTCACAGGATCGCAAAAATAATGCAAATTTTATCAAAGAATCGCAAAAGCAACGGGAATTACATCAAAGTGTTGCAAAAAAAACGCGAATTTCATCAAAAGGTTGCGAAAAAAAACTCAAATTTTGTCAAAGGATCGCGAAGAAAACGCGAATTTATTCAAAGATTCGCAGAAAAAAGTTAATTTCTTCAAAAAATCGCGGAAAAAGTTAATTTCATCGAAGAATCGCTTAAAAAATGCGAATTTCGTCAAAGGATTGCTGAAAAAATCCGATTTTCGTCAAAGGATTGCGGAGAAAACGCGAATTTTGTTAAAGGATCGTGGGGGGAAAAACGCAAATTTTATCAAAGAGCTGCAAAATTATACTAATTTCTTTAAAGCCTTGCAGAAGAAACTTAAATTTCGTCAAAGGGCAATGAAGGAAATGTGAATTTCATCAAACGGCTATGAAAAAAACGCGAATTTTATCAAAGGGCTGCCAAAACATGTGAATTTCGTCAATGAGTTGCGGTAAAACGCGAATTTCGTGAAAGAGTCGTGGAACAAATGCGAATTTTATCAAAGAATCGTGGAAAAAATACAATGGTCTCTTTAGAAAATAGAACACATACATACACCTATGTTTATTATTATAGGTAAAGTTTTTAATCTGAAATAATATGCTGAACTAACTTTTGAAGAAAACGGGTTAAACCAAACCCAGCTTGCAGGAATCTGCACTCAGCCTGAAATTGACTCGAATCGAAAACATCTAACCCGACCTGCAACAAAAATAATTAGTGCCAGGAAGGAATCCTCCCTCCCCCCCCTCCTCTGCTGTAACACTTCAGAAAATTTCAGAATTAGTTTTTTTTTTTTTTTACTGAATCCCTGATCATGAGTTTTTTTTTAACTGAGATTTTTAATTTTAGTTTAAAATAGAAATGACAGATGACGCTGCAAGCAATAGGCGCAAAATCGGTGCCTGACTTAACGACTATTGTTTGCAGCGTCATCTATCGCTGCAATGTAAAGTCGAGAATCGCAGTAAAAAAATCTCCTGACATCTTACATAACCCTCCTGCAAGATTTTTTTAAATTGCTGTCACCATTTGCAAGTTACTGAATTTTAAAATCAGTCAGTCCATTTTAGGACGCCCAGTACGTTTTTTAATAAATTTCAAAGCATTCTTTACTGAATTACAATTCATCTTAGATATAAAGAGACAAGCACCAAATTAGTATTTTTTACATAATCCTAAAGATTAAAAAGTATTGTTAAATAATTGTTTGGGTGTGCCCGTTATGGAGCTCTTAATGTACAAAGTTTTTATCTACAAAAGTATTTAGACTTTCTTTTCAAAATTTGGGTTGGCCCGAACCCTTCTCGCAAGAGTGAAAGCCCAATCCGAAACTGACCAAAACCCGAAATTATGTATGTCAATCTGCCCCAAACCCAACTCGCTAGGACGCAGCTAAAGAGTACAAGTCAACCCGATCCGCAGCAGAAAAGTAGAAATCAACCAGACCCAGGCGCGACCCACAGCAAAAAAGTATAGTAAACCGGACCCAAACCCGACCTGCAGCAAAAAGTAGAAGTAACACGACCCGCAGTGAAAAAAATTAGCCCCAACCCGCGTATCATATTGAAGTCTCCAAATTTCTAAAATCGCCCCCCCCCTTGAGGACTCTCCAGATCCGCCCTTGTCACTGACAAGCCTGTGTTAATACGTTCACTAAGCTCCAGGTTTCACTGCAATACAGGCAATATTTAAAGCAATATATTTCTATTGATTTAATGTATTTTTAATACAATGAACAATGATTAATACTTCCAAGGATTGCATTCATATTCATTATTAAGTTTTTTTTATAAAATGTTCAAATTTTTTTTTTTTTTTTTTTTTTTTGCATTTTAAAAAAATGCAGAGAAAACAACGTTACAATTTTGCCCTTTTCCAAGACAGTCTGAGGGTTAAAATTGTTTTATTTTCATTACCTCGATTTTCATATTCCTGAAAATTTGTTTAAAATGGCAAATTTTTTTTTTTTATATCCAACCACTGGCAAAAATCTGTAAAAGTCACAATTTTCATTCTCATAAAATATCATTATACAACTATGACAGAAAGACATGAGTTCTGTTTTCCAATAAATAATGGACTTCAAACAGAAAGAGAGAGAGAGGGGAACAATAAGAGATATTCCACGGCTTCAGTGTGTTTTTAACACTGACCATGCAACGGCTTCAAAATCAGAATATTTATCTTTATATCACTCTAGCAAAACCCGCAGCTTTGCTTGCATAATAGTTGAAATATGATAGCGGTATTTATGGGCTTATTTTTATTAGAAAAAATTATACTATTAGTAATAATTAAAAAATTACTAATTAAGCCAAAGTTGACTAAACTTCAATATTACACTGCATTAGGTAATAAAAATGAGACTTAATAAGAACTCAAACTAATTCTAAATAAAAGATATTTAAAATGTATTTTGAAGCTTTTATACTCATTTCAGTTTTTATTTGAGATTTCGAATTTTTAAGAAACCTTTCTTAGCACGCATTTACATCTTAACACTTTGAGGTCTAAGCCCGACTGTTACACGGGTTGCCGTTTTTGGTGAAGCGAACTAAGCCCGAGAGTGTCTCTTAACTCTCTGAGCTATAAAATTACCAACTATATACGTTTGCGGTCTTTTCAGATATTATCTACGATTTTTCTATTATGGAAAAAATAAAATAAAAAAAATAGAGATTAAAGCACTAAACAGGAGAAAGTATATGAAAATATCTAGAATCAGAACTTAACTCGAACTTATTGTGGATTTTGTGGTGTCGCTCTTTGTGCAAATCTGTGCTTTGAAATGTACTACACAAAAGCAAATTATACCAAATAATGTTCATATGCAAATAAAATCTATTTTCAGACATTTGTACAACATTTGGGTACGTTTTTGTTCAAGTCTATGTGAAATTTTATGCATAATTTCTCATTAAATATTAATTTACATAATTAATTACACATTAAAGTACATTTAAGTAGTTCCTTCATTATGAATAAAAAATATTAAAATACATATCTTCCAACTATTTTTTTTTTTTTTTAAATCATGAAAAGTACCAAATACTCTCAGTCTAGAGGGAGATATGCAGTTGAAATAGCTCAGATCTCAAAGTGTTAAAAATAACTATTATTCCATATTTCAAGGTGGCACCAACATAGCATATGTTGGAACAGGGGTTGTCACCATGAATTTGCCAAAATACATTTTGAAATCGGTTTGGTATTTCCTTAGATTACATAGAAATAGTAATTTAGAAAGGTTTTAAAAGGTTTTGTTCATTTTACCACTTTAAATTTCGAATCTTTTAGAAACTGTTCTTAGAGATCATTTACGTTTTATATCTATCATGCCAAACTTTAAGTTTCTATCATTAACAATTCCACGGAAATCTTAATTTAAAGCATTTTTAGAATGCTTTGCACTTATTTTCTACTTTTAAATTTCTATTTTTTTAAACTGATCTTAGAGGGCATTTACATCATATAAGTAACGACTACACCAAGTTTCAAGAATTTGTCTTTAACAATTCAAAAAAAAAAAAAAAAAAAAAAA
Source organism: Maratus speciosus (assembly GCA_963932465.1). NCBI lineage: Eukaryota > Metazoa > Arthropoda > Arachnida > Araneae > Salticidae > Maratus > Maratus speciosus. Next base: position 167,006,848 of record OZ010793.1, read on the forward strand.
AAAAAAAAATAGAAACTTAGAAAATTTTTAGAACATTTTTCACTCATTTCACATTTGAAATTTTTAGAAAGAGCTGTTAGAGATCATTTACATCTTAAAATTAACTACCAGGCCAAATTTCAAGTTTCTAGAGCAGCGGTTCCCAACCTTTTTAGTCATGCGGACCACCAATTTTGTAAAAATAACTTTGAGGACCACTAACTACTTAATACACAGGTTAAAAATATGATAAATAGATACCTATATAGTTATAGTATATACACATGACGAATATCTATATATATATATAATATATATATATATATATTACGTCAGTAACTAGTAAAAAATGCTGTACATGAAGAAAAAAATATTTTTTATAATGAAAATAACTTTATTGTATTCACTTAGCTATCACAATTATATAAAAACTCAAAAAAAAAAAAAAAAAAAATGATAAAAAAACCCTTAATTGGATTTTTGACACTGTTTGTCCTCGACGAGTGTGTCAATATCTGGATTGAAACTGGATAGTTTTAGTCTCAAATCACTCTCGGCATTCATTTTATTTCTATATTTATTTTTCAAAAAAACTAAAGTTGAAAAGGCTCGTTCACATAGATAGGTTGTAGAAAAGACCATCAAGTGTCTCAGTGCAATTTTGGCAATAGCTGGATAGTCTTGCCGAACTTTTATCCAAAATGAGACCAGTGGTGTTGTCTTAAAAATCGATTTTAAAGTCTGGTCACATGATAGTTCAATTAACGAGTCTTCTTCATTTGAAGATAATTTTAATTTTTTTAAGTAATTTTCTTCTAAGGGGTTTCTGATCCATTGTATTTCATCTTCAAAAGGAAGAAGTTCCTAGGGTTCTTAGGGAAGAAGTTCCTAAAAAATATGAAAAGGCTTAATTGCTGCTTCAGTTAGTGTTGGTAGATTTCTCATTCATATGAATGATTAATAAAAGTATAAGACAAATAACTAAAATTTATTAATAATTTTAAAAAGGTACTATTTGAAAGATTTACTAATTTTAAAAAAAGTTACTGTTTTAGGAAAATAAATGTCTTTAATTACGGTTATAAAAAATAATAGAATAAAATTAAGAAAAATAAATAACTTTAAATTACCTGAGGTTAGAGGCCAAAGATTTGAGGTGTTCTTTTATAGTTGTAGCTGTTGTTTTATCAATTTTAACTTCGTTGGTTTCAGGAAAATCATGTAGGACTGGAAATGCGTCGAAGGAATCTTGCTCTACTTTTTGAGCCCATCGTTGAAGATTCTTTATTATTGCTTCTATTTTGTCTTGCACAAAAAACTTATGAGTGTCCTTGCCCTGCACAGTTAAGTTAAGAACATTGAGAGAACCAAAAATATCTGCCAAATATGCCAACCGTTTCAACCAGTTTTCATTGGTCACACAGTCTAAGTAGGAATTTGCAAGTTTTTCATCATAATCTCCCTCCCTCAAGAAAATCGTGAGTTCATCACGGAGTTCGAACAATCTTGTCAACACTTTGCCTCTCGACAGCCACCGAACTTCGCAGTGAAGTAGAAGCTGTTTGTGTTCACTGCCCATTTCATCACACAAAACACCAACCAGTCTGGAGTTTTTAGGTCTTGCTTTGATAAAGTTAACTATTTTTACTGCATCGTGAAGAGTTTTTCTTAAACTCTCGTCCAAACCTTTAACTACAAGAGCTTTTCTATGTATGCTACAATGTGTCCATTGAACCAAGGGAGCGACTGATTTAACTTTGGCGAATAAACCAATATGAATTCCAGACATAGCACGTGCCCCATCAGTTGTCAAACCTACACACTTAGTCCAATCTATTTCATTTTCTTTTATAAAATTGTCAATAGATTTGAAAATCTCTTCGCCAGTTGTTTTTGTCAGCAAAGATCGACAAAACAACATTTCTTCTTCAATATTGCCATTCAACTCAAAACGACTAAAAGCTAATAAATTAGCTTGTCCAGCAACGTCTGTACTCTCATCAAGTTGCAGCGAAAAATATTCACTTTGTTTCAAAAAAGTAATGACAGCTTTTTTCACATTTTCTGACATTACATCAATTCTTCTTTTAACGGTTGTATTTGATAATGGAATTTCGTTTATTTTTTTGTACATTTTTCATCAAACAAAGCATTACTTATTATTTTTGCTGCGGGTATAATAAGTTCCTTTCCCACGATGTGAGCTGAACCCTTCTTTGCGATTAACAAAGAAAGCTCATAAGAAACTCTGGTGCTTAGTTTGCTCTGTTTTGAAGATTTTTCCATGGTAGATTTAGACATAAAAAAATTTCTTTTCTTGATTTCAAAGAAATCCAAAGACTTTCCTACACATTCAGGATGTTTAGTTGATAGATGTCTTTCAAATTTTGAAAATTTCATACATTCGTTGGATAGCATTTCGAAACAAATCACACACTGAGGCATAGGCTCTTCCTCAGAACTAGAAAACACAAACACACATTTTAAAAAATCAGGGTTATATTTACGAAAATATATTTTAGTTTTCCTTGCTATTTTTTTTACAACTTAGACTGGATTTCGCCTTCATTTCAAACTCACTATTTGTAGAAACAGATGTAGAAGTCCCTTCGTCACTTGCAAACTTCGTCTTACGACAATATCATGTCCGAAACCAAGCATCCATATTGACGTGAAGTAATATTAGCTCACAGTACACATAACGATATGATACATCAACAGAAAATCACAGCCACTGACAAAGGAGTCAGTAATAAAAGTGCGGAATGTGGACGTGGTGGGGAGAAGGGTGAAGAATGTTGGAGGGAGGAGAGCGTTGACCTTGATGACTGACGAATGTAAGCCCAGCGATCAACAGTCAGCGCTTCTGTAGTGAATTGTCCCGAAAAACTGGTATTAGACCTCAAGATTCTACGGCCCAGTACCACGGTACTCGCGGCCCACGGGTTGGGAACCGCTGTTCTAGAGTATAACTAAAATTGTAATTCTGAATGTTTTTCATCCTGAAACCCCCTTTTGGTAGTGACACTGACAAAAAATACAACCTATGTTGGGACAGAGACTGTCACCATCAATTTTTCACTATTACTTTTAAAATCAGTTTGGTATACTTCTTGTGATTCCACAGACGTCTTAATTTAGGAAGTTTTTAGAATGCTTTTTGCTCATTTCACCCTTTTAGATTTCAAAATTCTTAGTATCTGTTTTTAAGATAATTTATATCTTATATGTATCTACCATGCCAAATTTCAAGTTTATATCTTTAACACTTGCATAGAAATCTCAATTTAGAATGTTTTAGAAAGCTTTTTGCACATTTTCACACCTTTTATCGATTTTTAACTGGCCTTAGAGAGCAATTATATTTTATGTCACTACCACGCCATATTTAATCTTTCTAGCCCCTTCGGTATCACAAAAATCGCAATTTAGAACGTTTTTTGCTTCTGCAAACTCCTAATGGTAGTGGCACTGATGACATAAAATGTAGCCTATGCTTTAACTAGGACTGTCACCATCAATTTGCAATCATTACTTTTGAAATCAGTTTGGTATTTTCCGACATTTTATAAAAATTGTAATTTAGAAGATATTTGGAAAGCTTTTCGCTCTTTTCACCTTTTTAAATTTGGAATTTTTTTAGAAACTAGTTTTAGAGAGCATTTACATCTAATAAATATCTACCACGCCAAACTTTAAGTTTCTATCTTTAACAATTGCCTAGATATCTTAATTTAAAATGTTTTTAGACTGCTTTTCACACATTTTAATCTTTTTAAAATTTAGAATTTTTTTTTTATAAGTACCATGCTAAATTTAAAGTTGCTAGGCCCTTCAATATCACAGAAATCGCAATTTGGAACATGTTTTGCTTCTGAAAGCCCGAGGTGGTAGTAGCATTGGCATAGAATATAGCCTATGTTGGAACAGGAGCTGTTGCTATCAACTTGCAACCATTACTTTTGAAATCAGTTTGGTATTTTCTGATATTGCATAGAAATGGTAATTTGGAACTTTTTAGATGCTTTTCATGCATTTCCATCCTTTTTAAATTTCAAAATTTTTTCCTATTGTTCTTAGAGGGAATTTACATCTTATAAGTAACTACCATGCCAAATATCAAGTTACTAGCTCCTTCAACAGTTTTTGCTCAACTCACAGGTGGTAGTGGCACTGGCATAAAATAATAGCCTACATTAGAACAAGGACTGGCGCCATCAATTTGTAACTTTTATTTTTTAAATTGGTTTTGTATCTCCTGAGATAGCGTAGAAATTGCAATTTAGAATTCTTTAGAACACTTTTCGAGCATTTTCACCCTTTTTAAATTTAGAATTTTTTAGGAACTGTTCTTAGACATAATTTATATCTTATAAGTAACTCACATACCAAATTTCAAGTTTTTGGGACCTTCAATAACAGAAAAATTGCATTTTCAGAACAGTGGCACAGATGTAAAATATAATTTATGTTGGAATAGGAACTATCACACTATCATTTTGCCATCATTACTTTTAAAATTGGTTCAGAAGTTCCAGATATTACCCCCTATAAATAAACACAAACTTTACTTTTGTATAATATTAGTATAGATTAATAACAATTCAGTTTACTTTCAGTTTTTAAAGTATTGCAAAACACTGTAAGAAACTTGGGCTACATTCTTGTTTCTCAAACAGCGAGAGTTTTTTCTTCAATTTTTATACAAATAAACAGGGGTGTAAAAAATCTAGGTGCCAGCAGGCAGTCTCTCACCACTAAATTTTATTAATTTTCTTCACTTAAATTTTATTAGCATTCTTACAAAAAATTTAGACAAAAAATAATGAATAAAATTAAGTGGTGAGATATTGCCCGCTGGTGCCCAGATTTTTACACCCCTGCAAATAAAATTTTTATCATGAGCTTGAGCTCAAAGACTGGATAAAAATAGAGTGCAAGCTGGTTTCAGGTACGAATTGAGCCCAAAAGCCGAGCTTAATCTCTTCTTTCCAGATTACCACAATCGTAATGGAAATTAGTATTTGTTTCAATCAATTTCCAGGTTCAGTTTGAATTTCCCTGAGATTTCCATGATTTTTCCAGGTCAACCAAATTCCCTGATATTTCCATGTTTCCCTGAGAATATGAAAATAATGAAGATGGTAACTTTTGCATTTAACAAATGCTAATTCTTCTCAAAGCAAAATCACTTTTACTATCATTTTACAAGTACATCCTAGAAAATTCCTAAAACATTACTTGTAACTTTTTCAATAATGAGTCAATAATTTAAGCACAGAACATTTTGATTGCAGCAAAATAAATTTCATTAAAATACTCAGCTGTTAAAAACATAAAATAAAAAATATATAATCAAAACAATGAACAAACTTTTCTTCATAAAAAAAAAAAAAAAAAAAAATCAAGCATAAGCAGCCCTAATTTCTTTCAGTCGTGTTCGTTACCATATTAATAATTAGGCAGGCATTTAGGCAGGATTCTAGGGAAGTTCTTTATTTATTGGACATTGAAGAAGCTTGCTATAAACTCACTTTGACAGATTTTTTTAAAAAATTGTGAGCAAAAATCTATTTTATTAAATGTAGATATTTTTTAAATGATTTTCAACAGGTTTCTTACATACATGGATATAAAATTTATCTTTGGAAGACAAATATTAGATACCATTTGATAAGAAAAAAAAAAGAAAAAAAAAATGTGTTAAGTTAAAAATTGCTGCATGAACACCAAATAAAACCTATTAAAGATGGGACAAAATTTATTAGATTGGGCTAAAAGACTTAAAACAGATTCTGTTTACTAATGTGATAATCGCTACAAAATAAAAGAATAGATAAAATTCGTATAAAAAATTTAAATCCATCTTCCTCAATCAAAAATTGAATTTCCAGATCTCTATGTACCATAGATTTTTCCTAGTTATTGCCAGCAAACAGACAGAGAGAAAAAAACTTTCTTTTATTAATATTAGATTGGTAGTCAATTTTCTCCCATCAGTTTAAATATTTTGTTAATTTAAAAATACAATTTGAAAAACTATTTCTTACATGTACTTATTACTAGGATCAATTGCTGACTAAGATGTATACAGGCAAGTATTTATAACGTAGTTCGTTAAGCATCCCTACCTGATTCAGCCATAAGTAAAGAGCACAACATAATATTTTCTTCAGGAACATCATGATCTAACAGAACTCTAATGGCCATCATTGAAGCTGCCCCTGTTGCTACTGTGGCATCCATAAGAATGATAAAGTAGTCTTTAATGTCTTTAGGCAGCCTTAAATAATACAACTGAAAAACAAATTACAAAAAAAATAATTTTTTTTTTAAAATAGACATTTTCAAATACAATAATAAAAGTTCCCGCTATGCCAATATTTTAAAGCACTGTTCTTTTTAAAAATAGCAAAATGGGTCACAAGTCTTACCCAGAGATTGCTCATAAAATTCTTCCCATTAGCCCATAGCACCACTGTACTTCTAAATTTGTGTGCCTGAGAGCTTGCAGAAATTATAGAACCTCTATATTTCATCCATAAAAGAATTATTCAGTGATGTTATAATTGTGTTTCTTAGTTTATAATTCAATTTATAATTTGAAATTAATGTTACTTTATTAGTCATATCTAAAAATTAGATTTTTTTTTATAAATTATTACTAAACACATTGTATTTCTGTTGAATTAAACTACACAAAATGAGCAAATCAGCTGTGGATGAAATGTCGCAGATTTTAATGAAGTAATGACATCAATATGAAGTAGTGAAGTCAGCATGAGTAAATGCAAAATAATAGATTTCTGGATTGTTTATTTAAATATTAAATTCCACATTAAGAGTTGATACAAAATCGAAATTTTGTCTATGTACTTGAAATTTCAATTTTGATTATTAGCTTTAGGAATGGGAAGGTAATATTATTTTTTTTTTTTTTATAATTAAGACTGAATAATAAGTAATAGCTTGCATAATTTAGTAATTGTCTTTTTATTCTTTAATGAATGTTTTTTTTCTTTTTTTTTTTTTTTTTGATGGGAAAATGCAATATTCAGAGTGTCTATTCCACATCAGCACCAAATTTTCCTGACTTTTCAAGATATCGATCTGATGGTGAGATGTTACACATAAAAGCTCTTAAAAGTTGTGAATTTGAGAGTGGAACTTTCACACCTGATGCTGAAGTGTTAAACAAATTCTTGTAAAATTTCCAAATCATTGAACATTTTACATGCTAAACATTTTGGAAATACACACTTTTAGCATCAGGTTCATGCGTTTTGTCCAATCAGGATGAAATTCTTTATCACAAGTCACTGTTAAATACATTTTGCTTCAACATATTTTAATATAAATAACAAATATTCAATAAATTAAGCTAACAAATGTTCAGTTCCGAAACAAAGATAAGTAAACAGACAAACATCTAATCAATCCTACAACATTCACTACAAAGATTCAGTGAAGCTGGAGCCAAAATATGAGAGTTACAAGGAAGGATTGAAAAGAGGTAGACAAAATTTTTTTGCAAAACATGCTGAAATACTCTTATAAAGAGCAACATTTCATTTTCCTGACACTGCAATTTCAAATCCTTAGTTTTTATAATGAGAAATTTTTTCTTGGAAGTTTCAAAATTTTAAACTCTTTCTCACAGTTTTCAAATTTCCCTGACTTTTCCTCAGGAATGGTAAATTTCCCTGACTTCCACCTGACTTTTCCAGTCCATATAAATTTCCATGACTTTTCCAGGTGGCTAGACAAGCTGAATATTTCAGCTACTTGTTTGAACATGAAAGAAAACTTAAAATTTGAAAATTATTTGACGTTATAGATAAATGTGTATTTTAAATATAGAATCTTTCATTCTTGCCTTCAGTATATTTTTGTCACAAGAATACTTTAAAAAAGAGAATTGAACAAGTAATTATAAAGTAATCATAAATCAATATAAACAGCAGCAGTAATTTTTTTTTTCTGAAATCCCGCTTGTATACCTTATTTCTTTTCCATGTGACAAAAAAAAAAAAAAAAAAAAAAAAAAAAAAGAGTTTGTGGCAAGAGTTTATTATTTTAAAGTTTCCTTTCTCTTTTAATATTCATGTGTAAATAGTACAATTTTCATGACATATTTTCAATATTTTCCTGCTTTTAACACATACTCATTTAATAGTAATTTTAAAGTTTTTTCCCGTTTTTAATAGTCATGTGTAAATAAATTTTTAATCACAAGGAAATATTACCCTTTGCGCTGTTTTTACAATTGAAAACAAATCTATAATAATAGCCTAAGTCCTGTGACTATCATCAATAGTTCCGGGCGGACCACTTCGCTTTTAATATTCCAGGTGCCACTTTATTACTTTAATGTTAGCCAGGCACAGGTGATAAGTCATCAAATATTATTCTATCGCCATCATTTCATCTATATTATAATAGTCCAAGTCATTTAACTGCCATAAACAATTACAGGCTGATCCCTTCGCTTTTCTTATGAAAAATTTCCATTTTGATTAAAAAATCAAAAAAAATTTTTTTTAAACTACATAAAAGTTTCCATGATCGCAAAGAATTCTTGGTACTTTTACGTTAGCCGGATGCAAATCTCGCCAATAGCTTTTTTTTTAACTCGCCAGTTAGCATTTTTATTATTTTTCGAGTAATAAATTAAAACATTGCTTTGAAGTTGAAATTAAATGTTATGGTTTGTTGCATTATTTAATATTTGGCACAGATGTCATATATGCACCAGATTTGTCGTGATTTTTTTTACGACAATTTCGCGAAAACCTCATTTTCGAATACCAGTTACATATGTATTTTTAAACTAGCCACCTCTGGCGCCCAGTTTGGTCTCCCTTAAATGTACCTAAGCTTGCAACATGTTACTTTTATTCATAATGTTATTCTTGTTATGTGAACGATTACCTCCATAAATGAATATTTTTTTCATTCACTCAAGAATGAATATTCTATGTTTACTTCGGTGGAAAGAAATATAGACTGTCAATCTAATTTTAACCGAGTTATCTCAAAACATATACATATATTAAATATAACTCATCTTTCAAACATTAATTATTTTAAATATTTTTCTAAAAAATCAAATCTTAAGCAGTTTTATTTAAAAAAAATTTAGTAAAAATGGCTTAGCTTTTATGTTGGGCGGACGCAAATCTCACCAACAGCATTTTTCCCGTCGCTCGTTTTTATTTTTTGGGTGTGTAAATTAGAAACAGTGCTTTGACGTTGAAATAAAATATTTTCGTATTTACTATTAATTTATTATTATTAATTATTTATTTATTTAGATATTTTTCCACTATAGGTGCATTGGCATTTTTAAAAAAGCTTGGTGCAATTCTGGCTTCAAAAAGGAAGATATGTTGGTACTACTTAGTTATCTCGTCGCCCAAAAATCTATCGCCAAACTAAGATTGAATGCCAATAATGATTGATCGTAAATGTCTCATTCACTTGACTTTAAGCAAGTTTACGTCATCAAGTGATTTTTATTTCGACGTTTTACTAATTTATTTGTTCTTTCGTTATTTAAAATGAAAATTGTCAATTTGTAAAATTTGGCGAGTGATTTGGCGATTTATATAATTTGGCAAAATTGGTCGACGTGATAACTAAGTAGTACCGATATGTTTCCAAAATATATAAACAGCTCCGAAAACAAACCTGATTTTATAAAAATTTTATTTATACATATTTTTGTATATTCAAATTGCTTCTATTTCGATATAAAAAATGAAAAATGGCTTTTTTATATTAAATAAATTGTATTCAAATGGAAAAAAAAGTTTGTGTATATGAAACAGTAAATAGGTTTCTCGAAAATACATTGCCAAATTTCTTTTCTCGCCAAGCAACTTTTCGTCAAGTACCTATACTGAAAAAGTACCTTTATTTATTTAATTATGGTGTTTTAAATAAGATAGAGAAAGATGCGTAATTTAAATGTATCTGATGTATGTATTTTAAATTTATTTTCTTTAATTGAAAGTTGTGTATTTTAAATGAAATCAGTGATAGCTTTATATTTTAAATGAAATGATGGTAATGGAGCCCTACTTGGCGATTGAATCACCTGCGCCCAGCTAACAAAAAAGGAGCAAAATGGCATATAAAAAGTGAAGCAATCATCTGGAATTGTTGATGACAGTCACATGACTTAGGCTATTATTATATAGATTATTTTCTATTATCTTTAAAATGAAATAACAAATAATAATTAAAAAAAAATAAGATATAGAAAAAAATTTATATAATTTTAAAAATGAAAATAAAAGTAAACATTTATTAATAAACAACAATAGCCGGGTTACCATGTCAAGCAAAATAATGCCATTTTGGCACCAATTAGGTACCCCAGTGCATCTATATGACATCTGTGCCTAGTATTTTTCATTTTATTTCATTTAAAAAAAAAAAAAAAAGGGTGAAAGCGATTAATTTTAAATGAAAGTTTTGTATTTTAAATAAAATGATTGAAAGGATTATATTTTAAAAGAAATGAATAAAAGAAAAAAAAAGAGACTGGAAAAATGTTTGCCGATTTATCACCTAACATAAAAATACAGAGTTCTTGATTTCTCTATCACAATCTTCGATTTGGCGAAAGATTGTTCAAGTAAATTGAGTTATGAATAAAAGTAACATACATTTAAGGAAAACCAAACTGGTCGCCAAATTAGTTTAAAATAATAAATTTTTCTAAAATGAAAAAAAATCTACGTTATGTTAAAATTTGAGTTGCCATCATTAGAGAAAGGCGTTTTAAATTAGAAAAAATATCTCGAAAACTAATTCAAATTTTGAAATTCCAAGACCAGTTTTGAAATCAACAAAACAGATTTTTGTTGTTAATTTCACTGCATAATATTCCATATTTTAAGAGAAATTGCCATGAAATTAATCAGTCGTTTCATAAAATCATTTCATTAAGTTGTTCCATTAGGATTTTATATATATAGGGTGTTTATATATGCGTTTTCTTCCATAAAAATCAAAATATTAAATTTGAAAATATTTTCATCTGTTTTAACTCTGATATTGACTTTATTGAAGTACATGATATTCATGTATGTAAATATATTACATTGGCTAAGTTTCAAGTTGCTGTTTATCTACGTATACATATATATCACATACATCACTGAACATAGTTATTAAATAAATATACATATTCTCCTTTTAAGAAACAGAAGTGCCGTAATTTAATTTAATGTCCACACTAGCCACTCATATGATTTAAATAATTTTAAGATAAGATAATTAACAGATTTTTAAAATATTTATAAGCAGAAAATTCATTTGCAAGATGATTACAAATATTGCATAAATTTGAAGTTCAATTACTCTGCATATAATAAACAGAAATTGTCTAACTGAAAGCCGAAACATATCCTTATAGGTCTTTTTAAGAGATATCATGATTCTTTACAAAACATTAATTCCTTAGTGTTACGAGATTAAAAAATATATGGTCAACTGACTCTCTTATGACATCATGGAATGGCCCATCATGGAATGTAACAAATATTACCGTTTTTTTAAAAACAATTCTGTTATGCCAGAAAACAAAAGGCAATTTTGAATTTTTTCCAAGCATATCATGGGCTTAATGTCTATATAATACTGTTGATGTCTGAAATTTCCTTCATTTGATTTTTTGTATCTACATAAGAGGAAAAATTGTAACTTTTTTTAAAAGTTTCTTTGATATTTTGAAGATGAAGGAAATAAATGGCAGATTCCAAACTTTAGTAATGTAATTTTAATATGTAACACTACATCAGGCATCAATTTCACAGATGTTTTTAAATTCCTTTGATTTTTATATTAATTACCTCAAAATTGACAAATTTTCAATTTTTACAACCAATTTAAGATTAACCATGGTGTTACCAAATTAATACTAAATAAATAAGTAGATAATTTTCCACAGATTACAATATTATAAATATTTTTAATTTATGTTAAATAGTTTTCAAGATACAGAACTTCAAACTTGCAACTTTGAATGATTGCACACATGCCATTCCATGTCAAGTTTTTTAAATGTCCAAAACTTCCAAAACATTTTGCATCATTTAAAAATGAATTGAACGTGTGTACCAAATTTCATTAAAATTGATTACTATAAGGTCACTTTTTTTTTTTTTTTTTTTTTTTTTTTTTACATTTTTGCTTATTTTATATTGAATGACCCCTTATTCTTTGAAAAAAAAAAAAAAAAAAAAAATGCATATTATAGTAAAGTTTCGATCAATTAATATGGAGAAAAAGAAGTATAAAATGATTCACTTAATGCAATTATAAAAATAATTGAAAGCAAGCAAACCTCTGGTTCTCCAGTATCCTGATTAGTCTGAATCAAGATTTTTCCTAATCTTACGTCTTTAAGAACATCACATAATGCTTGCTCCATTGTTTCACCAGCTCGTAAAATTGATACACCACAAATCTGATAAACATGAGCAGAGTAAGTATGCTACATCAAACAGCATCATTTGCACAGATTTTTTTTTTTTTTTTTTTTTTTTTTTTTTTTAAGATAACAGTTTACCTTTTCAGTAGCTATTCTTTTGCCCTGATATGGAACATTTTGTGGAGTATCTACAAAAACAGCCTAAACATGAAAGAAAAACAAATTGTACAAAAAATGTTTTCCATTGTTAATAATGCAACACAAAATATAGGTCATTTCAAAAGCATTTACTAGCACCATATCATTTAGATGATAAGATAAATGTACATTAATATTTTGTTTACTACAAACACTGGACAAATGTTTGGAAATAAGCTATAATTAGCTATATAACATGTGAATAACACAGAAATTTTGCAGTTTTCTACTATGAATGAGTGGACTTTTATCAACATTAAAATCTCAAAATTGACATTTCCTTTAAATTTCAAGATTTGTTGAAACACAAAATTTCTTTTCATGCCAATAAAGAAACTGCACTATACCAATGAATGCAGGTAAAAAAAAAATGTAAGCAGAAAAAGCTCAAGAATGAATCTGTTTAAATAATACTTGACAGCCTTAGAAGAAAAAGAAAAAAAAGGAGATTTTAGTGACATATAGAAGATTATACTAGCAACATATTTTTTGTCTAAAAAACAAATTAACACCACAAATAAAGATATTGTTTTATGCATAATAAAGATATCATGAAAGTGACAAAAAAAAGGCAAGGGATTTTTTAAAAAAATATCACTAATCAGTATTATACATAAAATCTTATCACAAGCATCAAGACAAGTATGAAAATGTTAAATTTTATTGCTCGAAGGATCATTTTCATACACATCCATAATACAAGAGTCAATCCTAATAAACGAAAAAAAAAATATTTTTCATGGATTACTGATTTATCTTTGAGGTAATAAAAATATACAAACCACAAACATGAAATATAAATATAAATCAGAAAAAAAAAAAAATTATAAATTAAACTTTCATATTCTTCACATTTCTTCATGTTAATTAAAACAAATTAGTGATGAAAATTAATCTACTGTTTTATCAAAATTAAAAAATCATTTAGACTTATTTTCTCTTTTTTTAAAAAAAAAAGAGTTAGCTTCATGATGAATCAGGGTTAGCTTTATGATGTGAATTGGATATAATTCCTAACAGTACACAGGGGCAGCGCCAGAACTTGCCCCCCCCCCCGGGGGGGGGGGACAATATCCCCGACAGGGGGGCTGAATTCATAATATATATTAGAGGTCTCCACGAGCCCATGCCTGTCTCGAACACTGTTAAATTCAGACACTTTTCTCCGGGAGGGATTTCTGTGGCTCCGGGGGAGAGACATTATAGCGTTCGGGAAGGGGGGGGGGGGGGGAATTGCACTTTTTGACCATTAAAAACACAAAATCTCAAATCTTGGGGGGACATCTCATTGCTCTGAGGGGAATGTCCCCCCCCCCCCCCAACAGTTATCAAAAAATAGTCTGCAATCATATCTCTAATATGAATTCTGTCTTTTGTGTAGAAAATAAACATTTAAAGCGGATTTTTTTAAGAAACCCCGTATTCCCTCTGTTTCTCAAATAAAGCATTAACGTATACCCTAGCTATGAACGTTCATGATGTCAGCGTATACCCTCTGCCTATACCATATACTCTCTGCTTTTTTTACGACTACAACACTGGCTAACTTGAACTTGGCTCGTAAGTAGTGTTGTCAGGTCTAGTATCACAAAAAATCGGGAGAGACGCTTGAAAATCGGGACATCGTAAGCACTACAATAAAACCTATTAAAATGGAACCAATGTAATGTAATAATGCTTTAAATTGAAAATTTCTGAGATATCACTAAAACAGTACTATGCAATTATAACGGAACAGTGTACTTTCTAAGATTAAAACCTGTCTAAATAGGAAAGTTCTCCCGATTTTTTGTCGTTCCATCTTAACAGGTTGCTGTATTAACACTTAACTGGAAACGTGCCGTCTGGTTGCGTTTACACATCTGTCCTTAATATTTTCGCTCTCCGACATTCAAAATGCATTTCTATGCTGTTATATTAAAAAATTGGTCCTGTTAATGCATTACTATTAAAGATTAAATGGTTAAGTTCACTATTTGGTAAATTATTAAGTGTTCTTTTGTACACGGGATTTTCACGTTTCCGGTTGAGGGTTTAATAGCTTCCTTTCTTCGTATTGAATGTATGTGAATTATACTTTATCCATAAAGTAATGGTGTGAAATTAATTAGTCGAACTAGAGTTTTTAAATAATTAACAGTAATTTTATGACAATAATGCTCACTTTATAAATACCGCGTTTTATTTTTTTCGTTATTTTGCATTTCAGTCATTTTCGAAAAAGTACACTACGTATGTATTACGTATACTCTCAAGAAAACCTTTCATCAAACGTAAAAAGCACAGGCAACAAGTTTCTATTATTTGAAAAAAATTGAGCTTCAGTTCGCGAACTTTTTCTGTTTTGCAGCTGTTAAGTGAGATTCTGGGATATGTAAATTGAAACGAAAATTCGAAAAGAAATATTTAAATCTGATCGAAATGAATTCAATTCACATTCCCCGAAATCACACTATGGCCTTGATCGTACAGTGGTAAATTAGTACGCGTCGTAGCTAGATTAAATTAAATCTGAAAAGAAGAAACAAAATAAATACTCACCCCTCTTTGGTAGAAACTCATATAAATAATAAAATCACCCTTGAAATGATTCGGACAGATATTGCACAAAAATCATTTATTATATGATAACAGATATTGTTAAACCGGATCCGGGTACAATACTATGGATTAGAGAATATTATTTCAAATTATTTAAATAAATATTATCTTATTGTAACAGGTGTTAATTCCAATACTTATTTATATGGATGCACAGTCTTCATATCATACCACTATGTTGGAAAGTTGGGATATATAAGAATAGTTCTAATTATGTTTTAATCCATTAATACACTTTTCAAGAATATATAAATTCAGGATTTTACGACAGTAGAGTGAGAATAGGCAGCCAGTTTCTTACGAATTTTAAATTGATGAACAGTTGTATTATTTCAACATTGATTCTGCCAACTGAAAAGATGACATAGTTGAGGAAGCATCGAGAACACAAAATCTAATATCTTCCCTAGGAACACGGACACTGTAGGAGGCACAGCTTAAATTCGACTGGACGAATGGAAGTGACATTTGAAATGAATTAAAATATGCTAGGCAAAGGACAAAATCTGAAAGGCCATCACATCTTCGGATTCAAGCAGAACAGAAAACATCTTTTTCAAACTGAGCAAAATGGGATAAAATAACTTAGCGGAAATTGACGAGAAGGCATGAACAGGACGCTATCATATCAGATATATCTTGGTTGAAGTCGATGAAGTATAACAGGCAATTAATGCCGACTTAAATGATGAATTGAAGAATCGCCATCAATGGAAAAGGGGCCCAACGGCAACGGCTTAAAAAAAGGCCAAATATCAAATCAGTGTTTTCTCTTCCGACAAAAATAACGAACTGAACTTCTTTTTGAAATGCCTGCCGAAATCTGGAAACTATCTCGGCAACCTCAGCCAATCAGAATCTTCCAAAAGACGATGCATTGAATCCAAGAGAACGATCTATCGAACGTGAACAGGGGAAAAATGTTTTAGCGGCAGAATAATCATCGTGGAATGGCAACACTCTAACGAGCGGGGAAAATAAGGAATGTTCGCTACGTGAGAGTTCCTATGACGTCAAAAGGAATTTCCTGTCTGTTTTGAGATAAGAGAGAAATCTTTCTTAAAAGTTGCATCTTTTGGGGTGCGAAGTGAATAGAAAGCAATAAAATTAAGGGAAACTGTAGGAGTTATAATTTCGTTTCTTTGGCAAACGATTTCAGCAATTGTTATGAAAGTTTATCAGAGAAATGGAAAAAGATAATAGAATATAACAAATGTAATTTTAAATGAAATAATTAAAAATAAAGATTTAGGATTTAATATTTAAAACTTAGTAACATTTGCTGTCAAAGTTGAAAGATTGTAAATGGAAGTAGATTATTAAAATTAACAAAATATACAAAATTAAATTTATGTAAATTTAAGAAGGGGGAATGTTATGTAAAGCTTTTACAACATAACAGGAGCAAAAGAGACATACGTAAAAAATCACTTTCTAACACAAAAAAGTAACATGCAGCACAGTTACGGGAGCACCCCTGTAATTTGACGAAAATGCAACTTCAGGTAATTTTTACGTTAGATTAATCAATTTTCTGTATTTTGGGGGGAAATGGGCAAATCAAAACAGGAATTTTCGTATTTCAATAATAATAATAATAATAATAAAAGCAATTGAAGAAACACCTGCAACTCACGTATTTTTTTTTTTTTTTTAGAGTGTAATTGATCGAAACCAGCCAGCGTGGTCCTCTAACTTCTGATAAGATACAGAATTTAAATCTGAGACTAAAACTGAAATACAAAATTCTCAAGAAAAATGTAAGCTAAAGGAAAACTAGTAAAATAGCTCAGAAGGTAAAAGTTCATTATTTTAATATCAGCTCAAGCATAAAACAAAATCTTGTTGATGTAAAAAATCTTTAAATTTATGCTTATTTTGAAACAGCCAAAGTTTTAGACGTCTGTACGGCCCGGGCCTATTTTCATTCATGGCATCCGGGCCTAGTAACTACTCTGTCCGGGCCAGGCCTTACTTTTTTCTGAAGGATCGGGCCGGGCCTAACTTCTTTTTTCTGTACGGAGACGGGACAGGTTTCATTCTTCCTAGGTCAAGTCCCAGTCTAGATCTAGTCCATATGAAAATCATTGTCTCGGCATAGCCTGGTCCGTGCAAAAATTAGTAAAATTTGGCCCAGCCCAAAAATTTTTGCAAAAAGTATATATATTTTTAAATCGACATTCTACAATTAAACATTAAAATTTATTTATTTTAAAGAATAGTAGATTTCTAGGTAATAATATTAAAATACAATAAAATGTGTGAAAAAGAACCAGCCTATCACAGAATCCTGTCTTATACGGAAAAATTCATTGATCCATGAAAAATTAATGTACTAATACGTGAGAAAAGAATATAATACATTTACACCTGCTAAGAAGGGAACTTGTTTATAACGCATTTTTTTTTTCTTTCCGAGACGATTCCGTCTTAGAAGATTATACAGTATAGCATTTTTCAGATTTTAAGTCTTCTATACATAATTTTTTGATTAACGATATTAATAATAGCTGTAACATTTACATACAAATAGAGATTCATTTAAAAAACGTATATCGCAACCTTTTGCGCATCTTTAAAAATGAAGATTATAAACATAAAAAAAAAAAAGCTAAAATAAGTATTTTTGATCAAAACTCCTCCTCCTTTTAACAAAATCAAAGTAAAAATACATGTTTTGTAGAAATTGTGTCGGTCTGGGTTGGACTCGGGCCGAGATTTTAACTATTTGCCAGGCCAGGCTCGGGGTGAAATTTAGCTTTTATATCGGGCCGAATTTTTAAAGTTATTAATTAAAATCTTTCAGTCTTAATAATACAATCAAGTTTAAATTATCAAGTAAAGTCGGTATTCTGATTTACATGAATTTTTTAAATTCCTAAATACGAACCTACGAGCCTAAACATACGAATTGTTAATTACAACCCTGCGCGGTTCGGGTTATGCCCAACCCAGTGATGGAACAGCATGGACCTCATTTTGGAGCAGCAAAAGGCCATTTTGGAGCGGCAAAAACGCTCATTTTGGAGCAGAAAATAACTATTTTGGAGCAGCAAAAAGCCCTTTTGGAGCAGAAAATAACTATTTTGGAGCAGCAAAAATGCTCATTTTGGAGCAGAAAATAACTATTTTGGAGCATGAAACTATCATTTTGGTATTCTTTGACGAAATTTCCGTTTTTTCGCAGTCCTTTGACAAAATTCGCGTATTTTTCACATGTTATTCGGGCTCTTAGTTGAAATCAGCGTGTTTTTCGCTATCTTTTGATGAAATTAGCGTGTTTTTCGAATTCTTGCGACGAAACTTGCGTTTTTTGTGACCTTTTGATGAAATGTGGTTTTTTTCAGCGATCTTTTAACGAAATTTGTGTTTTTTCCTAATTTTTTGAGCCTGTTTTGTTCGTTTGACAAATTTAGCGATTCTTTGACAAAATTCACTTTTTTTTTCGCGATCCTTTGACAAAACTCGAGTGTTTTTTGCCGATATTTTGACAAAATTCGCATGCTTTTTGCGACCTTTAGATGAAATTTGTGGGTTTTTTTTCACGATATTTTAACGAAAGTAGCATTTTTTTACGATTTTTTGATGGTGTTTTGTTCTTTTTTTGACTATCCTTTGACAAAATTCACGTTTTTTTCGTGATCCTTTGACGAAATTCGCCTATTTTTCACGATCTTTTGACGAAATTTGGGTTTTATTCGCGATCTTTTGATGAAATTTGCAGTTTTTTTCGCGATATTTTAACGAAAGTAGTGTTTTTCACAATCTTTTGACACAGTTTTGTTCGTTTTTAGAGGAAATTAGCGATCTTTTGACAAAATTCATGTTTTTTTTCGCGATCCTTTGTCAAAATTCGCGTGTTTTAGCGATCTTTTTACGAAATTCGCGTGTTTTTTGCAACCTTTTGATGAAATTTGCTGTTTTTTCGCGATATTTTAACGAAAGCAGTGTTTTTTCACGATCTTTTGACCGTGTTTCGACAATGTTAGCGCTCCTTTGACAAAAATCAAGATTTTTTTCACGATCCTTTGATGAAATTCGCGTGTTATTCGCGATCTTTTGACGTAAATCTCGTGTTTTTCGCGATCTTTTGTCAAAATTTGCGGTTTTTAGGGTTTCGTTCATCCGACGAAACCCTATTCGTCTCGCTCCTCTGTCTGTCCGTCACAGAGCCCGTTCTCAGAAACTACACATGTTGGAGATTTGAAATTTTGCATACTTATAGATGACCACCACACATCATACGACAAATCATAAAATTTTGAAAAAGTCGTACATTTAACCCTTTGGGCTCCCACATGTGTATATTAAACAATTCTTTCTATGTGAATCTCTAATTAGATTGGAGGCGTGAAATTTTGCATGCTTATAGCTGAACACCTCACATCAAATGACAAACCATAAAATTTTGAAAAGTCGTACATTTAACCCCTAAGGCTCCCACATGTGTATTTTAAGTAATTCTAAGTGAGCTCCTAATTATGTTGGCGGCGTGAAATTTTGCATACTTATAGCTGAGCACCTCGCATCAAACGACAAATCATAAAATTTTCAAAAAGTCGTACATTTAACCCTTTGATCTCCAACATGTGTATTTTAAACAATTCTTTCTAAGTGAGCCCCTAATTAGGTTGGAGGCGTGAAATTCTACATACTTATAGCTGAGCATCACACATCAAACGGCAAATCATAAAATTTTGAAAAAGTCGTACATTTAAGCTTTTGGGTTCCTACGTGTGTATTTTAAACAATTCTTTGTAAGTGACACTCTATTTAGGTTGGAGGCGTGAAATTTTGCATACTAGCTGAACACCACAATGCGACAAATCAAAAATTTGAAAAAGTCATACATTTAACCCTTTGGACTCCCACATGCGTGTTTTAAGCAATTCTTCCTAACTGAGCCCCTTATTAAATTGGAGATTTGAAATTTTGCATGCTTATTATAGCAGAACACTTGAGGCCAGGCAACAAATTATAAAATCTTGAAAAAGTCTTATGTTTAACCCTTTGAGCTACCAGATATGTATTTTAAGAGCCCCTAATTAAGTTGGAGACATGAATTTTTGCATATGTATAGCTGAATACCTCAGACCACACGACAAATCATAAAATTTTCAAAAAGTCTTATATTATTTACTCTTCCGTATATTTGAAGCAATTTTTCTAACCTCCGCTCTTTTCACCCGGGGAGCACTTTTCCAACTTTTGCCGACACCCCTTTGACCATTCTTTCATATTATGCACCATAGCCTTACATATTTGAGTTCCACTTTTTACCGCCAGGGGCGCCTACTTATCTCGGGTGCTATGGGCCCAATCCCTTCGACTAATATATGTACGGATAGTATGTAAAACGGAGTTTTGTTCGGATAGAGATTTGTTTAGAATAGAGTGCGCCCCTGGTTGCGAAATGTGGAACTAACAGATTTTTCAAAAGGATAAAGTGTTTTGAAATGAATATTAAACGAAACCCTCTGTGCGATCTGTGATCACACTTACCCACTTGTTTCACTATTTTTTAAATAAATTAGCGTTTTTTCACGATCTTTTGACCGTGTTTTGTTCGTTTTGGACGAAATTAGCGATTCTTTGACAAAATTCACGTTTTTCTCACGATCCTTTGAGAAATTCGCGTTTTTTCGCGACCTTTTGACGGAATTTACGTGTTTTTCGCGATCTTTCGACAGAATTCGCGTGTTTTGCAAGATCATTTGGCAAAATTCGCATGTTTTTTCGCGATCTTTCGACAAAATTTGCGTGTTTTCGCGATCTTTAAACGAAATCACGTTTTATTCGCGTTCTTTAAACGAAATCACGTTTTTTCCGCGATCTTTTGACCGCGTTCTGTTTGTTTTTTGACGAAATTAGCGATCCTTTGTTAAAATTCACGTTTTACTTCCGTGATCATTTGAGAAACATCGCGTGTTTTTCGCTTTCTTTTGACCAAATTCGCATGTTTATCGCAATTTTTTGGCGAAATTTGAGTGGAAAATGATCGATTTGGCCCAAGAATTATTATCGAATTGGTGCAGTTGGGCGCAATTTTGTTGAAAAATGATCGTTTTGGCGCAGAAATGCGCAGCATTATCGATTTGACGTAATTGGAGCATTTGGCGCAGTTCCATCATTGCCAACCCGAAATCGACAAAATATTTTTTGTCGAACCTGCAACTTGATCCTAAGCATGAAATTAAAAAAAAAAAATTCTATCCATAATTTAAAACAATTCAGGAAAATAGTCTCCAATCATATCTCTAAAATCAATTTTATATTTCGAAAAATGAATGCATATGAATATGTAAAGGAATACTCATTTTTATAAAAGTATTTTTTTTTATAATTTGAAACAATAATCTGTACTTTTCTTTGGAAAAATTTGGCGAACTCGAATCGACTCCCAAGAAAAAAAAAAACTAATATGAGATGACCCGAAAATGGAAACACTAATCAACACGATCCGCAGCAAAATTTCGAGCCAATGGTCAACACGTTCGGGTAGAATCGGGTTATATGGCCCGATGCAAGATTTTAGTTGCTGCTATATGTACATCTTCCCGCAGTTTACAATGAAGTTATCTATGTATATAATTATTTTCTCATTTACACCTTCCATTTATCTTCTATATATTAAATAGAGATTAATTATTATAAAATGAGATTCTACTGTATATTGAAATTAATGAACAAAGAAGGAATTTTTAGTTTGATACTAAGTTAGCTTGAATAATTATACAAAACTCTCTTTTTATTTACTCATTCATTTATAAAGAAATACTTACCCTATGCTTTTTAATAAGAAGATCGAAGCGAGCAGATGAATTTCCACGCCCTGTCTCTTCTTGAAATCTTATTTCTTTTAGGCGTCTAAGTTTGCAGTCAATGAAATAAACATTGGATAGGAGTGCGCATGAGTTATATACAAAATGTATAAGTTTTTCTGTAACATCTGGCCATTGTGACGACAGACTTTAACCGACATGTGGTTAAATTCTTAAATTTTCTGGTCGCAGACTAAGGAATAAAATTTTAATTTAGATTAAACCTTGAAAAAACCAGCGACAAGCTTATCCGTGGGTCAGGTTTTCTACAAACTAACTTAAGATCTTCTTTAAAAAAACTAACCTGCACCCGACTCAACACGTCTCGAGTCGTGTGCAGGAAAAATCAGGTTACCCGACCTGATACAAAACTCTACACTCAAGTCAAAAAAATTTTCCCGAC
This sequence comes from Maratus speciosus, assembly GCA_963932465.1. Classification (NCBI taxonomy): domain Eukaryota; kingdom Metazoa; phylum Arthropoda; class Arachnida; order Araneae; family Salticidae; genus Maratus; species Maratus speciosus. The sequence goes on from OZ010793.1 coordinate 167,029,292, forward strand.
GACGATTAAATTTGATTGGGGGGGGGGGGGGGGGGGGCGTCTGGTGCCGCCCTTGACAGTACATCATACATCAGTTAGATTTTTAAATTTACATAACAAATTTGGACATACAGATGAAATCTCTTAAAGTTTAGTAAATATATTTACACAATTCACAATATGATTTTTCCTTAGAAAGGCAGCAACTTCATTCTTTTCTATCAAATATAACAGCATTATCTACTGAAAATATTACAATTTACAGATGTATCATATTCTAATTTTTACAACATAATATCACAAATACTTTGTCCTGTATAATCTACTTTATCAAATGAGTTTGCCAGCAGCTCATTTTCTACTTTCTAAACTTAATTATCAAAATGCATAATAACCATAAACCCTTCCACATCAGAATAATTGCTATCATTGATACATAGAAATCAAAGGATTAATGCATTTTTATTTTGAGTTGCAAATCCCATCGTGGTTAAATAATCATCCCCACTAGTTTTAGTCTGAGCACAACTGTATCTACCCTCCTCCGCACACACACCAATCTACCAGAAACATTTGCTAAGAAAATTTCCAACATGATTTGCATAGCTTAATGGTAAGTTATGCTCAGTTATAAATACTATAAACAGATCATTCAACATGAATCAATACCATTTCATCACTACTTTCAGTGAAACAATTGTTCATTTTGTCATTTTCTGAATTAGCAGCCCCTATGTGTTTTTATCCTAATGGGCTCAATAATACTTTCTCTTTTACCATGTTCAACAGTGATGTCTGCGGTGCATTCAACATAATATACATAACCAAACTATTAGATATTTACGAACAAAAATTCCTCAAAATATTTCACTTTATACCTCTGAAGACACTTTTCCTTAATGACATTAAATCAAACTAGAATCTATTACTGTCATATGCATATTTCAAAGACTGGTTGATTATTAAATTAATTTAACATGGTGGCTATTAGAGAAATTGACTTCAAGTGACTAATTTTCTAGACTTGTTTCAAAATTCAAAAGAAACAAAATAATCACAAAATTTAGTTGCTTTTCGACTTGCTTACTGCAATGCAATTTTTGATTCAATATACGATTTAAAGGATGACTATTAAAAACAGATGTTGATTCTCACTGGGGGTTGGAGAAAACTTGACATGTCAATTTTTCTACATTTTTTTTTCTGTGGGTCCTTTGTAATTTTCAAGATTAAAAGGAAATTGTGGGAGCAGTAAGTTGAAAAAATACTGTTCACAGAACAGTGTTTTTTAATCATTATGCATAATAAAAAATAAATGTTTCTGAAAAATATTTTCGTTTTAAGACATTTTAAATAGTTTTAAAAAATAAGAGAAATGTTTAGTTGAACTGAAAATCAATAAACAACTCAAAATACAGGAATCTCTCGTAAAAAAGCAGGCTTGATATATTTTGTCAAGATCAAATTTAATACAATCTTTATTATTTTGAACATAGTTAAAATACTTCTAAACTAGCAAAAAAGTTTGGCATTTACCATTTGTTTCAGGCAATATTTTCTACAATAACTTTTTTAAAAAATGAATAATAAATACTTAATTATTCTGATTAATTTAATATAAATTTTATTAATTAAAAAAATATATTACAAGTAATTTAAAAACATGGATCAAAAGATCCAAGTAAATCAATGCAATATTTTAAGCATAACATAAGTTAAATTAACATATTAAAAGATAACAGATTTTCATTACCTATAATAATAAATAATTAATAAGAATAAATGTATCTAAGTTTCATTAATCAAAAATCACTTAGAGAAAGGAGGGGGGGAGGGGGGGAGGGGGGGAAGGGAGTACACAAAGAGAAAAAAATTATTTTTTTAAAAATAAAGAAAATTAATGAAAAGACAAAAAAAAATGCAATAGCAGATGAAAATTTTTAAATTAGAAAATAAGAGTAATGCTTACTTTAAAAGGCAATAGGGAGAGTGCAAATTCTATTAACAGGCGCATTAGACGCTTAGAGTAAAAAATAAATTCATCACGTAATGTGTTCTTATCACGTATAAATGTGTAGAGGCCTTTAATCTGGGATGTGGACGGAAGAATACAAAGTGCTTCGGGTAAAGGTTGACCAGAGTGGCATTGTGCAAGTTTGGTTCTGAAAGAAATTTAAGTAATTCTAAAAATATATTTTACCAAACATTGTACAATTTTTACTGCTAACAGCTCAACAAGACATTAAAACAGGAAAAAAAAAATTCTACAGTTAGTTAAGAAATAACTAAAGAAGTTTGATTTATTTTAGATTCTAAGATGACATGGATCTTATTTTAAAAGGTAGGTATTCCACATACATATATTTCAACAAACACTATTTTAGGTTACTAGGCAGCAATGTAATAGAACTTTTAAAGGCTGATACTGTAACTTGCAATTGTCAAATTACTGCAGATTTTGTTTACCAATTCAATTTGTTCAATCTAATAGTTAACATATCTCAAGTTAACAATTTGTGAGACTTGTTAAATGCAAATAAATCTGAAAAGGGGCAATAAAAATTAAATTTTGGCAAAATATTTAATGAACAATTATTTTTGTTCTAATCCCTTAAGATTCAAAAACAAATACCTAAAACTTCTTAAAGTATTTTTTAAATACACTGGAAGAAAAAGGAAACTTTGGAATCAAATCTATGATGTGAAATGGACTCCTAAAACTGAATTCAGTGGCAGCTCAAGTCCCTATTCATAACCAAATTCATATCTTGAACCTTTAAGAGCTTCTAGAATAACAAGAAATTTAAGTTTTTAGTTAACACTATTGGAAATTGAATTGGCTAATGCAGCATTTCTCAAACTAGCTCTCCACAAAGTCTGCCCTTATGGTCCTTTTTAAGATTTCCAAAAAATACAAAAAATAAAATTCAAATAAATTGCATATCATCACTGTAGCTGAAAATCTCAGATTATTAAAAGAGCATAGAAGCAATATATAAGTGGTACTTAGAATATAAAAGTGTTCCCTCCCCCACATGTCTTGATTTTTTAAAAAAATACTCTGGTCTAATGATTTTCAAATTTGGCTATTGCTCTCAATTCCTGAGAGCAGTTCCTGTATCTACACTAAGACTCCTCTCTTACACTTTTGAGATGATTTCCTATTTTGTATGACATTGTATATTTAAAAATAAAACTGCTGACGGTTATGACAATCTATATCTACACCCTGGGTTGTTCTTCGTATTCCTTGCATATAATGTGCCTCAAAAAAATTAACTCTTAATATATATATTTTTTTTAAACAATCAGTAGAATTTTTTATAATAATCACTTTTTATTTACAAATCCTTAAATAGTAACTATAGAAATATATATATATATTTTTTTTTTAATATTTAGTTTTGAATAGCATAACCTATAGATGAAATCTATGAATTTCCTATATTTTCAATGTTAAATTTTGTGAGAATTTTGGAAAAATGAGCAACAAAAAATATTTTATAATTATCAGTGAGCAGGCCCAAATATATGGTTTTGAAATGCTAAAAATATTTTTTACATTTAAAAAATAATACATGCTAAAAAGATTACCTACTAAATAATTTTTAGCATCATGCTTAAATTACTCATAAAACAACTTACCTTAATTTTAGTCCTCGCTAAAAAAGATGAAAAATAAGAATTACATTCATGAAGTATATTTTTAACTATAACAAATTAATTATTTCTAAGAAACAGGTTGCATAAGCTGGAATACACAAATTTCAACAAACCATTTTAGTACTAAATAAAGATATATTTCCTTTTTAAATCTCTATTAAAATACAGTAGAAGATAACAATTCTATACAACAAAATTCTCTATATAACACAATTTCTCAAATACAAACAAATTTTGCAGTTAAGAAACACCTGTATTCTATATTGTAGAAAAAATACGACTCTAGACGAGGATTAAATTTGATACATTAATTCATTTATATGTCCTTAATTCAGAGCTTTTTAATGAAAAAAATTACTATAATTAAAATAAGAAATTTTAAAATGAGTAATATAATATCAAAGCATATTTGGGCCATGTTCATAAAGTAAATTTTAAAATGTGCGAGGTTATGTAAAAATTTATACCCTGCACAACTTCTAGTCCCAAGGAATGCAATGTAAAGATCCTCTATATTGATACATTACTGAAATATTTGGTCATGATTTCAAGGTAAATTTTAATAATGTGTGAAATAGTGCAAAATTCTATAATACACACAAGCTCTTGTTTCAAGTGGGGTAAAGATCTTCTAATGTACATTGAAAAGTTAAGGTCTTTGTTTAAAAATCTTTCAAGAGGTTGAAGATTCCATTAAACTGTATCGTATAACATCAAATTGCGATAATTGAAATACATTAAAATTTTCTAAATAAACAATTTTTAAACAGAAATCAGGCAGTTAGTAAATATAGATCTTAATTTATACTAAAACATTTGAAGCATCTTAGAAAATTTGTTTTTTACTCCATTAGGAGCCCGAAAAACAATGTTTATACAGTAAAACACGTTTAAGAAGTTCCCGCTTAAGAAGTTTTCCTGTTTAAGAAGTTTATATTTTCGATTCCCATTTTTCTCTTATTCTTACAACACTAAAATAACTCGTTTAAGAAGTTTTGTTCGAAACTCTTTCCCGCTTAAAAAGCTTTATTTTTCCTTCCATTTTTCCTTTCAAAGCTCGTTTATTTTGTCTTTTTTATTATTATTTTATTTTCTGTGCTGAAATCTCTTTCTTTATTATTCTTCGCTATTCAAAAAGGTCAATGTTTAGGACTGATAGCAGATGTGGTCACCTCTATTTCACCTTAAAATCTGTTTAACGTGTTTGATGGAAATGGAATGTGGGTAGAGGATGGGCCTCTCGTCACTGTAACAATAGTGACTGATAAGAGAAAAGGGAATTGCTCCGCCTACCGATGGGTGGTTCTTTCAGTTCAATAGTAACAACAGATTCTTTCCCACCACCATATTCCATAAGTGTAATGTACCAAATCTGCGTTTGGTTTATTCATTTCGCAGTTTTTAAGTCAGTGTAAAGTGCATAACATCAAAGCTTTCTCATTAGAAAATACACGGTCAAAAAATTCAGTTTTTTTTCCCCAAAAATGTCGGGCAAGGCAATTACAAGGAAAGCCTTGTCAATTGAAGACAAAATCAAAATTTTGAAAGAAGTTGATAGTAACGCCAAAACAACAAGAGTTGAAATTGCAAAGAAGTTGAACATACCAGTGGCTACTCTGAATGGAATTCTAGCAAAACGAGATCTCATTTTATACTGTTCTGAAAAATCTCGTAAAATTAAAAATGTGAAAAGAGGAAAATATGAAGTTATGGAAGAAAAGATATTGATTAAAGGTTGCCGAAAAAAAAACTAAAAACTATAACCGATTTTTTTTTTTTTTTTTTTTTTTGCAAAAACATATCAAATCACTCTTAAAGAGAAATTTCTTGTCTTGGATTAAATAAAGAGTTTCTAAGGTAATTATATATTTTTACTTTATTAGCTAATTTTTTAAGTGTGCAAACTAATTTAAACTTCTTAAGAAAACTGAATTTTATAAAAAGTACTCTTTGTATTATTGTACTAAGGTAAAATAAACCCTCTTCTAAATATCAATATTTAAACTATTGATTTTTTTCAAAAAATGCTAATTTCCCGTTTAAGAAGTTTTTCCCCTCCACTCCCTTGGGAAACTTCTTAAGCGGGTTTCACTGTATATCCATTTCCTTTCTAATATGCTATTAAAATATCAATATCAACATATTCTAATATAGTTTAATATAAATTTTGATTTCACACATTACTATATATTCAAAGGTATTTTATAGAAGCAGAGCTACTATAAAAATTAAGGCAAGTTTTTTTTTTTTTTTTTTTTTTGTAAAAGCTAAAAATTTTCAATAATTGCTCTGTTTTTTAATAATGTTTTAGAAAAGCTAGACAAGATTTTTTTGGGTAAAAATGAGAAAATGTTTCTAATTTTATGAGAGAGAAACTAAAGATCAAACAAAATCTTAAAAGGTAGCAGCTCTATAAAATATATCATCCCCTCAATGATGACTATGAGTAGTAACAATAAATAGAATTTAAATAATATCTAATAGAATAGAACATCTAAAATTAGTTACATTTATTACAATGAGTCCTATCTATTAATGCATCCACGAAACACCTCAAATGCATCATAATTAGAAATACATGAAAAGCTTTATAATAGCAAAATACCTACCAGTTGTAACTGGGTGTGCACATGCTGAACAATAAGTGAAATAGCAATGTCATTTTCACCACCTGTGGAATTTAGAAATATCAAATGAAAAATTGGTGTATTTATTTGTTCAAAATCATATTTAATAATTTGAATGTTGTCTCATTAAGATGGATGAGAAGCTTGTGGATTGGAAAATTCAACAGGAAAGCAAAATCTACCAAATGTTTATATTTTTAAATTACAGTATAATATAATTTTAAAAACAGATAAATAGGAAAAGTAGAATAAACTAATTTTTCATAATTAAAAAAAGCATTTTGCACATTTCATTGCATTTTTTACAACACTGCTACATGACTTGAATTTAAACCCATACAAACAAAAACAGGCGTCAATATTGCATAACTTTAATATTCTTTCAAAATATAAATAAATCAAGTTGGTGGTGATGAAACTGTCAAAAATTAGTACGACATTTCTCATGGCCATACAAAGGCATCATAGGTGGGATATGCAGAGGCATTATAGGTGATAGCTAGAGGCCCCGAACAATCTGTTTGGCAGCATGGGACAATTTTCTGAGCTGCCATTTAATGTGTCTGAATAATGATCAAACAGACCTGCCAACCTTTGAAAATGAGAAATCGTAGTACACAAAATTCAAATTAATCTGGAGGTTGGTTGGTTGTTTTTTCGTGTTTCGCGGCTATTATATAAGGTTTCAGTCTTTAAACTCAAGATAGTAAATTTTTTCCTCTGAAAATTATTATACGATTTGTAGAGCTATTTGTATATTCACAATTTTTTTCCCACAATCGTAATTCATGTTTTTCTATCACGATTCTTTGTTGAAATCTGCATTTTTTACCTCTAACTTTTGACGAAATTCGCATTTTTTATAGCGATCCTTTGGCAAAGTTTGTTTTTTTTTTTTCCCCCCCCCGTGATCTTTGGAGGAAATTTGTGTTTTCTTACTGATCTTTTGATGAAATTTGAGTTTTCTTGATGATTTTTCCATGAAATTTGCATTTTATTTCCGTGATCTTTTGATGAAATTTGCATTTTATTTCCGTGATCTTTTGATGAAATTTGCCTTTTATTTCCACGATATTTTGCGAAAATTCACGTTTTTACCACGATCCTTGGCCGAAATTGATTTTTTTACACAGTCATTTGTCGAAATTCCGTATTGTTTATTGCGATAGATCGTCTAATTTTGCAACGGTTTTGCGCAACCGATCATTACAATTTTCGATATCTTTTCGCGACCAATTAACAAAATTCACTACTCATTTCCACGACTTTTTGACGAAATTTGCAATATTTCCCCTTCGTAGTTTATCTAAATTCATGATTTTTTGCGAAACCTTTTGACGAAATTTGCAATTTCTTTCTGAACTCTCAATGAAATTGGTGATTTTATTCAGCAAACAATTGAAGATAATCACTATTTGTTTCTGAGATCTTTGAAGAAATACCCGATATTTTTCCAGGATCGTTTGAAGAAATTCTCAATTTTTTCTCTACCGATTCACAAAATGATTTAGAGAAATTCCATAAACGAAAAAAATTCCCGGGCTTCCAAGAAATTTTAAAATATACTCGCAGAAAAATCATAGGTGTGTGGAAGAATTTGCAGGAGGAAATTCTGCACATTTTTCATTATGCAGCATCTTTCTGTGTGCAAATCGCATGATTCCGCATAATATTTCAAACCTTGCTCCTCAAAAAACTCTTAAAATGGTGCCCCCATTTCTAAGGATGGGAATTCCTGTATAAGTATTTACAAACGCACGATCCACTAGTAGTTAATATCCATTAAGAGGGTTTTATGTTAATAATTTTGTTTTGCAACCCAGATTGTTTTATCCCTTCAGGCTTTTTTGATGTCTGAATTTTTGGACTAATGACCATTGTTTTTTTAAACTTTCGGAACCGAATACGTTAAAATTTAAGAAATTTTGTAACAGAATCAATCCTAAAAATTATGCTACGCTTACTAAATATCGCAAATGAAAAAAAAAAATGCGTTTGTGTTTTTTTTTTTTTTCAAAAAATCGCAATTTGAGACCGATTTTTGTAGTATCGTAGTTTATAGGTCCAAATCGTAGCAACTACGATTTTTTCGTAGCAGTTGGCAGGTCTGCAGTGGCCATGTCAATTTGAGTATTTGAGGGGATCTCAATAAATTATATTAATGTTATCATTAAACAATCTAATATACTCATCCATAAGGGGCCTGGGACTAATTGTTACTCTGCCCCAGCCTTTCAGAAGCCTGCTAATTTTTGAAAATTAAATACCGTTGCGTTTCTCCCTTATGGTGGACTTCAAAACATTATAATGTCTAGGGATATACTGTAGTAAGTATGGTCCTGACAGCTCTAATGTTTTGGACAAATAGGATGTAAAAAAATCATGATTTTTTAAAAAAAATCTGATTTTTTTAATTTAAATCAGATTTTTTTGATTTAAGTCGGATTTTTCTTATTCTTTTCCCTGCGTTAAAATATTAAACATTTGTCAAGAATTAAGCATTTCAAAAATGAATAACCCTCCAATTACTAACATAGATTATGTTTTTTTTTGCTTTAATTAATAAAATTTTAATTATGTAATTATAGAAATTACAAAAAACTGAAAATTAAAAATTTTTTTAGTAACATACAAAATTATGTGCATTAATATCTTGTAATAATTATGTAAACCAATATTAAATACTGCTTATATTTTAAAGTTATTGATAAATTGCATTTATGTTCAAATTGATGATACAGATTAAATTTTGTAATTATTAAACAATTAACTGTTTAAGAACACAATCTATATTTTTGAAAAAGTGGTTGAAAAAAGGTGATAATTAATAGTTTGATAAATTCATAAAGCAGCCAGTAATTTTACACAGGTTCTAAAGTGTATGTATATCAAATTGATCAAAAATTGTAGCGATGTATACAGCAAACTCGCACATAATTTATAAATAGATTACAAAAATTGTATTTTTGAAATTTAAATCATATCCCCCCCCCCCACAACACTAAAATATTTGAATAGCTACTAAATATTATAATGTTTTGAAGTTATTTAACATTTAGTTAGATGGTTTTTAAATGTGTAATACTTCTTTTTACACAGTTTAATATTGTTATAATTAACAATAACAAATATTACATTTTTTACAAGTGATTTAGTGATAATTTCCATTAGTGATAATACTTTTTCACACTTTTTTAAAAAATCCGAAAATATGTGATTTTATCATTTGATTTAAATCAACTGATTAAAATCATTGACACTCTATTGCTATGTTTATTGTATGTAAAAGAATGAATAGCTTTATTATTAAAAGGAAATGATGACATTGTAAGTTATATTAGATTTAAATATCATTTTAAAATATGCTTTTTATGTTTGTTAGATAAAAACCCATACTTTTTACAAACTTACTGTACTTGTAAAAATTTTTCACAATACTCAGGAATTACGCTTCAAAACAATTATTTAAAGCTTTGTTTTGTGTATTCATAAGTCACAATACCTGTAGAAACTTTCCAAATTATGTTCATCTTAGATTTGAATACTTTTTTATGTCATTTTAAACATTTAAAAATTTTGTGATTTTAATCAATGATTTTTTTTTTTAAATCACTTGATTAAAATCATGATTTAAATCGCTGATTTAAATCAACTGATTTAAATCGTTGACACCCTAGACAAAATTCAGGAAAAATATAAAATTATATCTTGTTTTTAAATTGCAATCTTAATATAACATCTGTATAAACAGAACCTGTTAATATAATGGAAAAATGCCTTAAATGGAAAACTTTCTTGCTCCAAAGGAACTGACACTGCCTAAAATGTAATCTCTATCCCTTGTGATTCTGTTTTCAAAGGTTTTACATTATTTATCAACATAGATCTCATTTAACAAAAATTTGTATGATTATTTATTTGAAGATTCTTAAAATGAAGAATAGCATATCAGGAAATATAGAGACAATGTTCTTAAAACGGAATTGCATGCAATACTTTAAGTGTACAGTATAACCTAAATTTTATTCAGAATTGTCAACTGACTAACGCACATTACTTTTAAATAAATTAATTTAGTGCATAATATTTAATAAAACAATATGCATTATGCTCAAAAATGCTGTGTATTGCGAAGAGATTGCAACTCTAGTAAACAGATATTTAGCAGAAAAAAATAAAACAGATCACAGCATACTTTAAGGTGTCAGTAAGATTCAATTCGCACAAAGAATACCATATTTACTCTAATCTGAGACATGCTTTTTCTTTCCAAAATAAAATTTATTTAATTGGCTAGATCTTGCAATCCAGTTCAACTTGTAATACTGTAAATCCGGATGTGTGTGTGTTAATAGAAAGCACATTTCTCCCTCAATCTTAAACTGTCTTGATAAAAGTTCCTTTGAGATTGTTTTGCTCAAGCCCACAGCCTGGTTAGGACACATGCAATGAATGGAACTGAAGATGATATCTTCAAACAATCCAACAATGAAGACACATTTGAAAGCAATAGTGAAGATTCATGCAGCAAAACAACTGATGATATAGATATAAATATGGCTATGAGAAATGGATAGTGTCAGGCATGATAAAATAGGTAGGTTTGAAAAATAAATTTATAGAAAATGCAAATTATCATTTTTAAAAATTGTTTTGCCAAGTTAGTATAGTATAGGTATCAGTTATTTTTTTCAATGAATATCAAAATAATCCTTGCTATATTATTATACTTTGTAACCATTATAATATCTTGGATTTTGGATAAAGTATGACTTGGCTGCAATCATGAGAAAAACTTTGGATTTAAAGTAAATTAATCTCAGCTTTTTTATCCATTGTGTAACATAAAACTCAAGATTACCTTTCTGCCTTTTTTATTACAAAATGTAAAATTAATATTTTACAGCAAAAAAACCTATGTGGATAAAATAGTTCTACTGTCAGACTTAAACAATTTTTTTTTTTTTTTTTTTTTACTTTTTGATAACTTTATAATATTTTTTTATTATTATTATTTTATTTGACATTAAAACAGTATAGTGCTCTAAACTAATTACTTTAATAAGTTTATTAAAAATTAATTTAATTTGATAAATTAATATGTAGCTTTATGTTTACTTTGTACCGAAGAAAAGTTATAGTAGTGGACAAACTATCAGAATTTGATTTTAAGTCAGAGTTTTTGAACAAGACAACAAATTATATATTTCTTGTAATCACAATAATCAGGAATAGATAGTTAAAATTCAAAGAGAGGGGACATCCCTATTTCATGTTTCTTGAGAAAGATGACTCATTTGATGTATCATAAATTGCAGCTGTCTTTTCTGATCCACCAATGAACCAGAATCCAGACTATTTCTTCACTTAAATCTGTTGTTTAACATTTTCAGCATTCTAACGAACAATTTTAATCAGATTCATGTGCAATTATTTATTTAAGGAAATAAATAGAAAGCTTTATATAAGTATACTTTTTTATCCTATGGCACGGGGTAAAATAGTTAATTAACAACGTGTTATTAAAATTCTATTATCAGTAATACTTTGCAATTTTATTGTTGAAATGTTGAGAGCAATGTTTATTTGCATGTTCTATGTAATTTTTTTTTGCAAATTAAAATAACATATTTTTGACAAACTAAGTATGAATAAAAAAGTGCTGAACTATTTTACCCCACCTGATCCTACTAATTAAAAATAATGTAGAGAATAAATATAGGATTCATCATATTTTATAAATTTGCAAATCTTTTTTTCTTTAAAATTACTTTTATACAACATACTAATTTTAATAAAAAAAATTAGTATTTTTGTGGCTAAAAATTAAGGTGCCTCTTACATTTGAGTAAATACAGTAACTTACACAATATGATTTCAAAGGCTTTATTAGAATTATATTCAGCAGTTTGAATTTCATTCATAAACTTAACCCTTAAATGTCGGGTGTTGCTTTTCGGCAACATACCCAATTTAGGCTCTAAAATACTATTAGAATAATATTGAAGCTATAATTCCTAATGTTGTCAATAAAATACATTCTGAAAATATTATTAAATCAATTTTCAACATGTAAATAGCAACACTAGTGCTGTTTAAGAATAAAGATATTTATTTTTTCAACTGTTGCTACTTGTTCTTTTTGTTTTGTTTGGAAGCTTGCGAAATACCCTATTTTGTTCTGCAGTGAGCAAGTAAAATTTATTTCTTATTATATTCCCTAAAATTCTTGTTTGTTTAATATTATAGAATTTTATCAAGGAAAATTATTTTTTCAATTAAAGACCAGTATTGCCGATTAGTAACAAACTGTTTTTTAGCCGTAAACCATACTTAAAACAAAATATGATTTTTTTAAAGTATTTTTCCCATGATTTATTTAAAAAATGAAAGCTGAAAAACATTATTACAATGATTTTTAAAAAATCAGGCATTTAAGGGTTAATACATTTTTTCAGTAAGATCTTATTTGATTTTTTTTTTTTTTTTTTTTTTAATGTCAACATGACAAATGTTTTCTGTGGGGAAAGATAAGTTCAGTTGAATTCAGTATTTAAATAGCAAAGTTCATTTGAATTAGCAAGAGAGTTTGAAAAATACCTTTTGAAGTTGTACATTTGTAATAATGAACTGTCATGGTCAGAAAAAAGAAATTCCATAATTTAAGAATTAACTTTCTAAAATAAAAAGTAAAAATTATTTAGCTTTTATAAAATATCCTTAAAACAATTCTAAAAACAGTGAAGAAATAATGACGATTTTGAAAGAAATAACATACCCATTTTTCAAAATCATATGAAGAAAAAAAATAATTGCTTTTTTAAATAAAAAATAAAGCTTTTATAAAGCTTCCCTGTTTGAGAAAATTACACAAAATTAATACACAGGGTTAGCAGAGGTGCCAAGTTCTCACTAATCTTCCGTAATGCGTGGATTAATTTAACCCAGTTTAACAACGTTTCGAACCAGAAAAAATATTTGATGAATCTTTATTTATTTAATTCCAGTTTTCTACGTGGAGCTTATTTAATTTCATCTCTGAAAAAAAATTCTGGTGCGAAATGTATTAAACCAGGGTTAAACTAACCCACATATTACGGAGGATTAGTGGCAACTTGGCACCTATGGGTTAGCATAAATGAATGACTGGATTTTTAAAAAGTTATATTTTCAAAACTATTTCACATATTTTATTATTTTTTTTTTTTCCAGTTACAAATGTTCAATGTGCAAACCTTTTGTAACACAAGAAGCATCTAATCTGTAATCAAGTTTTATACATTTTACAGTTTTACATTGTCAATGGTTCTTAATGTAGCACTGATGCGGTCTTTAAGTTCTTTGAGAGTTTTCAGTAATGGTGGTTCATAAACAAGATCTTTGATGTAATCCCACAAAAAGAAATCACATGGCATAAGATCCAGGGATCTTGGTAGCCATGTGAATAAGGATAAATTGTTATTCACACATCTCAATCCAGGTTAAAAAATGTTCTCTTATATTCATATATCACTTATTACATGCATAATAGTTTTGAAGGTGTAATTTTTTTAAAAATCTGTTCATTCATTTATGCTAACCTTGTCTATAATATTGCAAAGCAATTTTTACTTATTTATTTTGTGATGAAAACTTGTGAATATTGGCTTAGAATTTTTGTTGTTGTTGATAACTCGTTGAAACATTAAGAACTTAAGGGACATTAAAATTAAAAGCTCTTAAAAGATTGTAAAAACACTGTTTAATTTAAAAATGGAAAGAACAACTATTTTGTATACTTCAGCCGCAAAAGAGCTTGTGATGCTATGGAAAAAGAAAGCAGCTAAGAAACAAAGAAATGCTTAATTTTATGAGAAATGAGATTTTGATAGTTGCTAGTTATGATTGTCACTTTAATGATTAAATTCAGCTAAATGAGTTATTTATCAGCCAATTTATTGTGGACAGGCTATATTAGTAATGACATTTTTCAAGATCATACATAACTTCATATTACACATTAAAAGAAACACAGAATGCACTTTAATTTTCAAAAGCCTAACTCAATATCCAAAGCATCAAGAATAACTACAGAACTTCTTTTAATAAACAAGAAAAAACACTCATTTTCAATAATACATTGTTAATGGCCAATATAGGCTCAAGCATATTAGCTAATTAACAATGATTATCATTTACTAAGAATTTTGCGAATGTCATAGTAAAATTTCTCAAAGTTAATGATCATTTTTGACATGACATCACGATGCTTAAGGAGTATCGACGCAGCATGAACGCCACCACCCAAAACCTCCAACGAACTTGAAAATGAACATAAATTTTGAAACAATGCATAGTCTAAAAAATATAATTTTTAAAACTCTGGTGGAGACCCGAAGGCCATTCCAGAGTTGGAAGCATGAGGTTAAATACAACCTCCAAAATGGGCGCATACAGAGCATCCAAAATCTGGTTGCCCTATACTTTGGTGTCACTTCAAGTCAGGCCTAGGTAAAATCAGATAACGTGAAGACAACAGGGTACCAAAGTGCACAGAAAAATCATAGCATAAGGTCACCAGAGGCCCAAACTAAAAGAATCCTATAGAGAACTAAAAAAAAAAAAAAAAAAAAAAAAGGAGGGCATATAGCTTATCACTAACAATTTTGGATGGCCATTTGCCTAGTGCCTTCCACCAACCGAGGTATTCCAGGATGAATCTGGACCATTTAGCCTTGAAAAAGATGCTGCCCAAAACTGGTCTACAATGACGGATTAGCATTTCGGCTTCGACCAGGTCTAAAAAAAGGAGGTATATGTTAAATTAAAAAAAAAAATAAAGAATTTCAAAATTTAACTAAAACTGGGAAATAATTTTCAGACCAATGCTAGCGATACAATGCCAGCCACAGACTCCTGAAAATAGCTCGGACAGTACAGCTCTGAGAAGAGCCCTTTGCTGTTCAGGTCCCCACATGAGAAGAGAGTACACTCACCAGTGGTCAGGAAGAAAATGAGCCAAAAGGGAGAAAAACCAGGTCTTAAAAAGCCAGGGTACAGTGAGCCAATAAGATTAGGTGGAGCCTAACCCCATAGAATAAGATGAGAAACAGCATGAGAGGAAAAATCCTATCAATTTTGCGAAAGAGATAGTACATCCATAAAAATTTAATGGAAATATAAAAGTAAAGGAGGGCTAAAAGTTTTTATAAAATAATTAAAAAATACAATAAAGTTCATGACACAAGTAGCCCTAAACTGCCATCAATATTTTTCTGAATAATCAAATACAAAAGTTTAAGTATAAACAGGAACAAAATTCGTGAAAACAAACACAAACAGAATATTGAAGTCCAAAAATATCTGACAAAATACCTAAAATACGATTCTAAGAAAGACTCAAAGGTATGAAAAAAAAAAAGTACCTCTAGGAACAATGAGATCTGCATGAACTACAGTAGGTGCAATGTAGTAGTCAAAAGCTGGCTTGACAAACTTTTCATACTGTTTTATTACACCTTCTAAATCTCTGCCTCTTTCCATTATATCTCTTTTTAACCTTCGAGCAAGGCGAATGTCAGAATCTGTTTCAATGTAAACTTTCATGTCCATCATCTAAAAAGTATTTACAAAAATAAAATATCACAAAGAAAAATCCAGAAAAAATTAAATATCAAATAGTCAAACAAAGATATACACAAGGTTCATACAGACTAGAGAAGAAAAATGTCCAAGGAGTCTAGAAAAATTCTAATAAGTCTAAGAGTTTTAAAAGACTTCCCATATTTTTTCATGAATGCAGCACACTCGATTTTTAATACCTCATTTGAAGAGATGAAAAAAAAAAATAAATAAAAGAAAACATTTTAAATAGATTTTATTCTTTTAAAATCTAATAGTGCTCAAATTGCACAGTTTCACAATGTATTGTTTACTGGTTCCGTAAATTTCAATACAACATTGCCAGCCTAGTACAGTCGAACTTCGTTATCCCAACACTCTAATGACCAGAAAAAGTGTCGTCATAAGCGGAGTGTCGTGGTAACCGGAGTTGGAGAAAAATATGTATATAAAAAGCTGTACTTTTAATTAATTTAAGAAAATGTGAAATTCATAACTGTTCTTGCAGTTTTAAGCAATAAAACAATATTGAAACAAAATAAACACAAAAACAAAATTGAAAAGAATAAAAATCAGATTTATGATTAATTTTTTTTTATTGTTAGTTGTTACATGACATATTAATGAATTAAGGTTTGCTTATCCCTAGATGTGCTTCCTACAATTCTTTTTTCAATGTTATACAATGAATTGTAATCAATATTCGTTGTTTCAGAAATGGATATTAGATAATTTCTGATCGTTTCAATGGTTCGGTTTTAGTCGGATGAAAAACGCCGTGTAACCACAAGAAAGCGAGGCCTGGCCAGAATAAAAAGACAGCGAGTAGACTTATACTCTATCTGGAGCTTAAGTGGGTCATTCATAGTGTGGTTTATTTATTGAGATAAAGGATTGAAATAAAATTTCTCATGTATCTCGTTGGGTATTTTTAGACACTTTTGTGAAAAGTTTGGCTAAGATATTTCTTACCGCTTAATTTCCATGCTTATAAGATGGATTATGAAAAATAGACGATTTTCTTAAATCGTCGGGATATCCGGAGTTCAAAATTATTCAACGACGTAAAATCAGGAGTTTATTTACATTAAAAATCATATACAGAAAATCGGGACTTTGAAAAACTGATGTGATAAGCGGGATGACGTGAAAACTGGGTGTTGGGATAATGAGGTCAGACTGTATTTTATAAAGTGACTAATGATCATATATACAGGGGCCAGTCAAATCCCAAATAGATCATGTATCACATGCACTTAGATTTTTAAAGTAAATTTTAAAAGGGAAAAAATCCCTGTCAGCTCGGCCTACAGGTGGAGGTAGATTTCAAAGTTAAGTACTAATTTCACCAACAAAAACTAAAGCAAGATTAGAAATAAATCCAGTTTAACAGTTTTATCTGGCCCCTTTTGACAAATTTTTAACTTCAGTTTTCTGTAAGAGATTGTTTTATCAAAATCATGTTAAGGCGGTATTAAAAAAAAATATTTTTACACGCTCAACTCCTCAAAATTTTCCGACACATTTTAAAACTCATTTTTTAAAGTAAAAACATGAAACTTGCTGATGTAATTTTTTAAACAGATTTATAAGCGACCAGTGTTTTTATTTTTCATTCAATTAATTAGAACTTTTTTTACAAACAATTATTTTCTTAGTACAATCATTTTTTTTCATTTCCAGCACTATCGCTTCAGGAAATTCGGTTAAAAATGCCCACTTTGACATCATTTTTTGAAATATATTCTGCCTTTATCAAAAAATCGACCAATATGGCACATTATACAGTTTCTGAATAAGAGAACCTGCCAATTATATACATTTGTGAGCAAAAATGAATCAGAAAATAAGCAGTTTGGATTTGAGTAAACCCTTAATATGATAATTTTTTCGTCAACCCCTATTTTTGTTTAATTTGCTTTTGTTGTAAGAATTGGTCCTATGAAAAACTTGTCAATATAAAAGTTGTAGATAATATTAAAAAGATTAATAAATTTAAGCGGATTGGATATCTTGTGAATTGATGAAGTTATGAATTTTTTTTCTTCTCCAACCAGAATGACAAGTCACTCTCTTTAAAGGATTTTAATTAATACTTTGGAAGATAACCCCATTTAAATAAAATTTAACAATTAAACTTTTAAAAGTTTTTGTACTTTATTTAAAGATCCATTATACTTTCTGTGAAAACCTTTTTTAAAACAATGAAGCTTCAGTAAAGAGTAATAAATTACAGAAATAACAAAACTGTCAAATTCTTTTTGATGCAATCATAAAACTATTTCTTCAAATTCGATAAGTAAATAGGCTCGACAATCTGAAACTTAAAACAAAAAATGCAACCTTTTTCTCTTAATTATATACAGTAGACTCCTTCAAATTTGCACAGCTTGGCACCAGAGGTTGTGCAGATTTTAGAATTTTGCAGATTTCTAGTCATTGCTTTTTTAAACAGTAATTTGAATGCAATAATGCAATCGAAATTATAATGAATGCTTACAATATAGTAAAATATTAAAATTATTAAGTAATAAACTAAAATAATAAAATGAAAGATAATTTTAAAAATGATTAAATTATTAAAAGTAATGGACAAGTAAATAATAATTAAATATGCATAATAAAGATTGAATTATTCAATGAAACTGTAAGGAAGTTTTATTTCAGGTCTAGCCAGTCTTAACCAAAAAAGCTCGACTAATAATACATAAATATATTTGATTAGAAGATTGTGATTACCAATGATATCAATTTTAGTAAATTTAAACTTCATGAAAAACCACGAATTAGTCATATTATTAAGAATTACATATTAAAATAGTACATACGAAATAATATGAAACTAAAAAATTCTGTAATTTTGCCCCTGCATCTGAACTGAAAATTTCACTGTTTGCATCTGTGATGATGTGTGGATTTTAGGGTTGCAGAGTTTGGAGAATCTACTGAATATATTTTACAATTTTAAGTTAATTTCAGTTTTTAATACTAATAAAGTTATTAATTAGGATTTCTATAGGCATTAATACTCTATAGACACTCTTCATAATATTTTTGTAATATAGCATAGATGCAGAATGACATGTTTTTTTGTTGCATAAACAAAGAAAGGAAAATGACTTTTGTAAAGTAAAAACAATTCACAAACTTATACTTGTACATTACACAAAAATAAAGATTTATTTTAAGATTAGCCATAAATTTCTATAATTTAATTTACCAATAAAATCATTCAATCCACATTCTTAAACATTCTTCAAAATTTTATTGAAATAAGTATAATCCTTTTGGAATGTGTGTTTGCCTGTAGCGATCTTTTAAAAGAACCGGTGCAAATTCAAATCATACTACAGAGTTCAGTAAAAAGTTTACATATCTTTATAGCAATACAGGGTGTCTACAGAAATTGCAAAAAAAAGTTCCTTGATTTTTCCATGATTTCCCTGACTATCTTTATCAGACTTCCCGGATTTCTAATATTAGCAATAATAAACATACGGTATTTTTTCATGCATGCTTCTTCCTCATATAACACACTTATCTAATCCAGCTTGCTAATATCTTATTTGGAAGAAAAAAAAAGAGAAAACATAAAAATTGCCTAATATTCATAAAGTACTGGCTGACAGTTTTATAAATTCAAACTCAAAATTTAGTCCAACAACTTTATATAGTGGCCAATGGATATACGGTGACCAGAAAATTTCCCCATTTTCTGAAAAATGTTCTATCTTAAGACATATCTACACCTGACGGGATAGCTAATTGGATTAAGCTGGCCGCTTGGTGAGGTTATGCTAACGTATCACTTAAAATTTTCAAAAATGATAAATTGCCTTCAATATAAGCGCCATCTACAGAAAATGAGGACATCGGATCACCTTAATTTACGTTAAATATAAAAAACTCGTACCATGTGCATCTTTTTTTTAAATATTGGGAAAGACTAATCAGTATGTGAAAAAATATGGTATATAAAATAGACGAATCAGTCTTGTAGGCAAGGTGAAAGTGCAAATATTTTCACACACAGGCAAATTCCCCTGATTTTTGTGTATTTTTACAAAGTTCCCTGACTTTTCCCTGATATTTCCAGATTGATAAAACTCCCTGATTTTTCCATGATTCCCTGATTTCCAGATTCTGTAGACACCCTGCAATATGACAAAGCCTTTGTATGCATAGGTTACTTCACACACTCTAGATATAATGCCTACATGGAATATTCCATACACTTAAATACTCGCATCTTAGCTCGCTTGTTTCTGAATCTGTCTTTTGAGCAACCAAAAACAATACATTTATTATAACTTACAAATTTTAACAGAAAATGCAGATATTTCATGAAACTCGGGAATTACTTACGAAAACATTCAGATAAGATTATGAAAATACTAATGCATATATAACAAAATATATACCTTGTAAACCTTCAATAATTATGTCATTTATCATAATAAATAAATATTGATCATTAGTTTTCATTCAACTAAATTAACAGCTGTTTTAAATATAAATAACATAGGATTAGACATTTGATCACCCATTGTGTTAAGAGAATTTGAACTGATAACGAAAAATAAAAGCAAATAATCATGACATACCTCAATTAATTCTTTATGGGCGAATATAAGAATACCTTCGAATATAATTACATTTGCTCCATACATAGTTTTCTAAAAAGGAAAATACATAATTTTTAGTGAGGTTTTTTTTTTTTAATGTATAAAAAGGTAAGGTAAAGACATAAGAACTTTTAAATGAAAGCTCATAAAAAATTCATTATTTGGACACTTAAAAAATAATGATCCAAACAAAAAATTATGTAACCAAAACAAAGTATCAAAATCTAATGTTTATTAATATGTTTTTTAAACAGTTTTAAGATATTCAAATATATATAGCAGCAGATCTTAAAATATTATTTTAGTTTAATCACCACTGCATTAAACTAAAGTGCTTTAAGAAAATATACGACCATTTGAAAATTTCAATCAGAATAGAATAATTTTATATACATTATTTAACATGAAAGTAAAATTAATAATAGTTATATTTAAATACAATTTAAGATGAAAACAAAAGATAATTAGAAATTTATGGAAAATACACCAATTAATAATAAACGAGTCGAAATCCATTGAATGAAAATGTTTAAAAGAACCGATTGACTGAATCTTTATAAAAAAAAAAAAAATAATAATAATAATAATAATTACAATAATAAATCAATATTTAATCAATATATTTTCACACTTGATTTTAAGTTTGCCAGTTACAATTCTGCATGTAAACATTCACGCTCTTTACTTGAAGTTTTAATCCAAGTGCTGGCGAAATCCAGAAATTTACTTTTAGCCGCACTCACGGTAAAATATTTAGTTTTATCAAAGAAAATACTCATTTTATTTTCAATATGACATCATTTTAACGCACTGAAGCTGTCTGAGATGAGCGTCTCAATCTCAGTAGAATGAAAAAAATATTGAAATGTAAAAGCGTTGAGTAAAAATGCGTTTTTTTCTATAGTAATGTCATTTTCTGTTCAAAAGTTTTTAAAAAATTATTTTTACTTGCAATATGAAAACGACATCTGAAATGATATGGTAATTCCATTGTTTCAATTATCTCTTCAACATTGCAACTAAAGCGATTGCCACCAATAGAAAGAAATTTCATAAAAGACTTGAAATTAAAATATAAAAATGGGATTGTTTTAAAAAATAGTGAGTGCAGCCGGTCACATCTACAAATAAAGTACTTTCATTTAAAAAAATAACTATCAAAATCGATTTAGTAGAAAGCTCAGGGCAGATGACTAAGAAAACAGCCTTGTCCTTTTAAATATATAGATTTTGGTTAAATGGAAATGAAAATATTTCTGAAAATTACATCATTTGTACATTTACCAAGGATATTTAAATAAATAGCAGAAGTTCAGTCTATTTAGATGCAGGAATAAAGGTCAGTGAATATGATGTGATCACTGACATAGTTATAACATATATTATATTCATGAAGCAAATGTATCAGTTTTCTGAATGATGTCGTTTTCCTCATCGGTTCGCTTTAGATATTACTTTTTATCATAGATTATTTTCTATTATTTTATTTACATAGATTACTGAATATTATTTCTCAATAAATAATTTGTTCTTCCATGATTAATACATAATTACACGCAATCATTTTATTATGGTTAAATTTTATGAAACCATTTAGTTTTTTTTCCTTTTAAATACGATGACACATTCACTGATGAAATTACGCTTCTGATTGGTGGAAATGGGATAAAGCAAAATAAATTTATATTACAGAGAGAAAAGCTTAACCTGATTGCCACCATTTTGAAGAAATATCATAAAAGCTTTTAACATTAAAAATAAAATATAAAAATGGGAATAAATTAAAAAGTACCTAGAATAGGCACATCCACAACTAAACCGCTTTCATTAAAAAAATAATTATCAAAATCGGTCCAGTAGAAAGTTCAAGGCTGATGACCCAAACAAGTGGGTAAGTGTGATCACAGATAGCACAGAGGGTTTTGTTTAATATTACTTTCAAAACACCTTCTCTTCTTGCAAAATCTGTTAGTTCTACATTTCGCAACCAGGGGACGCATTCTATTCTAAATAAACCTCTATCCGAACAAAACTCCATTTTACAACCTATTCGTAGATATATTAATCGAAGGGATTGGGTCCATAGCACGCAAGATAGTTAGGCGCCCCTGGCAGTAAAAAGTAGAACTAAAATATATAAGGCTATGGTGCATAATATGAAAGAGTGGTCAAAGGGGTGTCGGCAAAAGTTAGAAAAGTGACCCCCCGGATGAAAAGGGTGGAGGTTAGAAAAATTGCTTAAAATACACGTTACAGACCAGAGGGATAAATATAAGACTTTTTGAAATTTTTATGATTTGTTGTGTGAACGCAAGTGTTCAGAATTTCAAGTCTTCAACTTAATTAGGGGCTCAGTTAGAAAAAAATGCTTAAAATACACAAGTTAGATCCCAGACGGGTAAATATACGACTTTTCAAAATTTTATGATTTGTAGTTTGATGAAAGGTGTTCAGCTATAAGTATCCAAAATTTAAAGTCTCCAACATATATAGTTTCTGAGAACGGGCTCTGTGACAGACAGACAAAGAGAGGAGTGAGACGAATAGGGTTTCGTCAGATGAACGAAGCCCTAAAAACAGCCAGGTCTTTTAAATATCATAAGACCACTTATATGCAAATTGTGTGCAAATATTATGCAAATGTGAAATCTGTCATTTTTTTCTGATAAAAAAAAAAAAAAAAAAAAAAGTTTAACAGTACAAAGACTAACTTTTGAAATTTTGCATATGAAATATGTCATTAGATGTGAGCAAATCTTAACCACTTGCAATAAATCCAAAGAGTTAAACTACCCAAAAGATTTTATATGAGTTCAAATCAGGATTTCAATACGGGAATCGCAAAACAATTTGTTTTTGTTCAGTTTTCAATTTCAAACAAGGATATGTTAATTTTTTTAAATCTCTACTTTTTCTTTCAGCAAGCGCAAAATAGTGTTGCAGTAGCTCTGGTTCTTTACATCATGCAGTAAGTTCTGTAGTACAGGAAGCTCTTGTTGTTTCCTATAGTATTAATAATAAAAACAGCCTTATATTTACTAACCATTCTTTTTTCTCTGGAATGTGTCACAAAATTGTAAATTGGTACATCAACACTCTTCCCTTCTTTCAGCTTCCTTAGAGTTTCTATTAGTAGATCAAAATCAAAAGCATCAGGATGATCAAAGTTATATTCATTCTGTTGTGCTAACTTCCGTTCCTTTTCATTAAATACCTGAAATACAAGACTTATTTAAACTAATATTCACTCAAAACACATAACACTCAAAAAGTTATATTTAGTTAGCAGATTTTATATAACTTTTGATAAATTAGTACATTTAACATATACTGTTAACATAAATATAATTTTGTTTTAGTAAATTAAATACAGTAGAGTGTCGAAAATCCGAGGTAATTGGGGCTGACACAGCAACTTGCACCAATCACTTTCAACTTCAACAGTAATGCTTCTCCAAAAGGATAAGGAATGTGAAAAAAGCTGATTTTGAATAAACAACAGAGCAACTTACAATGCAACTGGTCATGGAGTACACCCCCTAGCACCTAAGGGAACTTGGAAAAAGAAAAATCTTGTAGAACTTACCTTAACCGTGGCTTTAATTCTTTGCACACCAGTTTAAAAGTAAAGTTTTTCAAAGAAAGAAAACTCAAACTTAATTTTCTCTAAATAAACAACAGAATTCTTGAAATGTCAGTAGTCTAAAATTAATTGCATTGAATAAAAAAAGTAAATAAGGTCGCACAATCAGATTTGCGTATGTAAAACATTTTTCCTCTTAAAAATAGCAAGCCCTATTGTTTTGCGCATGTGTATTTATAGAAAATTTTCGACAATTGCAATTGGCTGGTTGTTTCCAACTATGCAAATTACCACATTCGGGACTGATCGCATGGGTTGTTTAAAAGAAGAGTGGTTTCAAATCAATTCATAAGAAGAAAATGGGTGGTAAAAGATTGACAGTAGAGCTGCGGAAAAAGATAATCGAAAAACGAAATAGTGGGTGCCTAATGTGGCAAATAGGCAGGGATTTGATGATTTCTGAATTAACAGTGCATTATGTTTTGAAAACTTTCATTGAAACCGGAGATATACAGCCAAGAAACAGTACTGGTCGCCCATCAACAACAATGGCCTGAGAAGATCGAATGTTGCATTGGGTGGTAATGAACAGCAGACCAGGAATGATGACAGAAGCCGCATACCTACGGCAAGACAGCATAGGGTGACCAGTCACTCGTAAAATGGCTACAAAAAGATTGCATAAAATGGGCTTCAAATCTTACAAAAGCAAACGTAAGCCAATGTTAACTCCTACTCAAAAAAAGAAATGTTTTCTGTGGGCTGTGGATCACTTAAAATGGACAGATCAGCAATGGCAAAGTGTTATATGGTCGAATGAATCCCCTTTTCCAGTTTTATATGGAAATATCAGCCGCCAGGTCGTATGGCAAGCAAATGAAGCTTTAAACCCAAAATGAATCTAACAAGTGTGCAAGTTTCCATCATATGTTCAAATTTGGAGGTGTTTTAGTTATTCTGGTGTCGGCCAAATGATGCCATACGATGGGACTGTTATCAGGACATTTTGCAGAATAAGTTGTTGCATTCAATTCAATAACTTGGCCTTCAATTGGGCTATCTTTTTCAACAAGACTTAGCCAAACTGCAGACAGCTAGGACAACAAAAGCCTGACTTAAAAAAAATGGAATTCCTGTGCTAGATTGGGTTCTGAATTCACCGGACATCAATCCTATTTAGGATTTGTGGTGGTACTTAAAGAAGGAAGTTTGAAAAAGAAACCACGTTAGGCAAAAAATCACAATTTCTGAGTACCAACGACTAATTTCAACTAAGCCAAGAAGAGTAAGAGATGTTTATGTTGCCAAAGGAAGACCGACAAAGTGGTAAGACTTACTCGTTTTGTCTCATTTGAACTTGCGTAAAACATTAGGGACATAAAAGACTTGCAAGGAAATGGATTTCATTGGTCACAAAGTACGTGTCATTTATTAATTGTTGTTCAATTTCACTATGTAATAGTAAAATATCATTTTTCATTAAAATAAAAATAATTAAATTTTTATGTAAATTAACTTTTATTAAAAAGCAGTAAACCAACATTTAAAATGCACAAATAATGCGTGAAAAGCAGCAAACAGCTGTTTCGAATCTACAGCAAGATTCTTCTTCAGTGCAAGATAGGGAAAAAAGAACAGCGTGCTAGAAAAAGCAAGGCTGAGCAAAAAAAAGTCAAGCTTTTATTGTCAAAAAAGCATCAACAAACTAATGCACAAAAAATTAGGGCCACATAGGTAGTTTAAAAACCATTTTCAAACCCACCCCAACCTTTAGCAATGTGCCTGAACAAGAAAACAAAGTGTGGTGGGTGACTCAAAACGGTAATGACATTCTTTCCAGGAAGAAACAAAAAGAGCTGCTATTCTTTCGGGCTAGGGAAAAAAATAGAAATTTTTATTTTCATTTTTGACGCTTCAAATTAAGCAAAACTTCAGACTTCTGAGACTCTACTGTAGTAAAACTTCATTAATATGTATTTATTTTGTTAAACAGAAAATATCTGCCAAACATTTCAAAATTACGATTAATCGAAATGTTTAAATAAACAAACAAGAATTGGTTATTTTATATATTAAAAATATTCAACTATTAAAATATTGCTATTTTAAATATTGCAAGTACACATTTAATGCTTTTATAAACAATCAAACTCAGCATATTTCAATATACATAAATAATTTTGGCAATTTAAAAACTTAAATGCTCTTTTAATTTAGTCAGTTTAATTTATTAGAATTCACAAACAATTTATCCCTTTAATTGTTCCTTTTACTTGAGAATTTAAATATAATGCATAATGGGAAGCTGTTTTTTTTTTTTTTTAATACCCAAAATCAAATTTTATTTTAAAATAAAGTTAAAAAATTATGGATAAGAATTTCAAAATTTGAGTTAATCTCAATAGATTTAATATTGACATAAAAGACAGTATAAATCTGCACTTTATCAAATGACAGATAATTCAAATGTTTTTTACCTAAATATAATTATTTAAAAAATTGCATAAACCTTAAAAGCAATTTCATGCTGGGCATATGTTTTTGTTTTTTGAGGGAGAGAGAAGATTTGAAGGAATAAAAATAAAACATTAAATTAAAAAATGGAAATTTCAACTATTTGATATGAAGAAAAAAAAGCTATTTAAAGTTTTTCAATCACAAAAACAATTTTTTTTTTTTAAACTAAATAATTTTGAACAGCATATATATTTAAATTAAATTATTAAAGTTCTATAAAAATTATTAAATTTTGAAAATTGTCTTAATACTTTTCCATATTTAATAATATGCTTAAATTATAGTATCATCAGGGGTGTTTGCGTGATTTTAAAAATCCGAAAATGATAAAGAAATATTTATGCTTGCCCCAGTGAAAAAAAGATCCTAGTTTGGACCATGGATTTTTATGATTAAATATTATTGTAACCAGGGCTTAATTTTTAGGGGAAAAAAGTACTGGAACTTTAATATTCTGCAGTAATAACATCCATTTGCTCATAATGTATCACCCCCGTCCCATCTACTCTCATATATTATTTGCACAATTTAAAACGATTTTGCTATCAACAAAATATTTTGACTATATCCAAATGCATTTTTATATAATAAAATCTAATAAATGAACTGAGAAAAAAAAAACTAAAATCAGTAGGCGAGAATTTTTAGATAATCCTTCTCGCCAAGGATTTATTAGTATTGACTAGCAAAATATAACACGCAGCACTGTTGTGGTAGGCATTGGTGCGCTGTATTTATAAAAGCTGGTGGATTCCGACTACTATTTAAATATTCACTAAAAATAAAGAAATGCTGGAACTGCATTCCTGTGAACATCTGTGAAAATTCAACACCGCATGGAATTAAAAAGTCTATCAGTAAGAATATTTTACAAACACAAACAACAAGCAGCGAGTAAACATAGGACCACAAGATAAAAACAGTAAATGCGGTTGCAGTTGACTCTGATCCTGACATTCATTGGCGCTGTTCGGAAACCATTGAGACAGAAAGCTACTGAGTCTACATTTCCGAGTGGTAGCTACAAGTATACTCCTACGTATGCGACATGCTACATCATGTATGCAAGCATGGTAGGAAAGAACACAAAGAAAGATAATTTAGGCTTTGGTTTTTCGAAGCTATGTTCCACTAGACTCTGGAGTACAGTATTTATGAGCTCTGGCGAATTCCGACTAATTTTTAAATATTTACAGAAAACAATGAAGTACCAAAGCCGAGCTCCAGAGCAAACTGAGCACTGATTGTAACTAATGAAATACACTAAAAGTTTTTGTAACACAAATACTGATAAATTAAAAAGAATACATATTTAATCTTTTTAATACAATAGTTTCTCTTAACAATAATTGAAATGTATTCAAAATCATTGGACAACAAGATTCTAAACAGATTCAGAGCAAATCTGTATATACTTTTGAAAAAGCAAACACATTCTTCTAATGATCAAATTTGAATAGTAAAAACTAGTCACCTGATTTTGTTATTGGTAATATAAACAATAAAAATACTAAGAGAAAAAAATACAAATATAAGTTTAAGAAGTTTATAAAGTGACTTACTTTATAAAATGAGTCCATACTAAGAAGAGTAACCCAGGGAACATCAAGCGCTTCTATAACCTTGGTCGCAACAGTAGTCTTACCAGAAGCACTGCCACCACAGATACCTGAGGAAAAAAAATCAAGCTATGATTCAAATCGAAAATATAGCCATATTTGTGAAAGATAAAACCCTTATGAAAACTCAACAAATTATACTACTTTTTGAATATGGATGTACATACATACATACCAGAAAGAATTCAATGTAAAAATAAAGATTAGCAAAAATTGTTAGCTGCTATTATTTAATATACATGGGCAACAGAAGCATTTTCACCATTTTGTCAGTAAAGTTTACATATTAGCAATGATAGAACATACATTACCATAAAACTTTTCTTTTAAAAATTAAATCTTCATAATATATAAATATTTATACCAAATTTGGTTGAATTTTGCCAGACTGGTTTTTGACAGACAACTTCCAAATTTACTACTTTAGTCATAACCAGGGTTCATAAGTATTATTATTTTCAACATAATAACTTACTGTTGTTAATAAATACATATAAGCAGAGTTGGGCAGTATTGAAAATAGCTGTATTTGAAATACATTTGTATTTTGTATTTTAAACCGATAAGATCAAAGTATTTTTGTAATGTATTTTCCGATTGTTTTACAAAGCATTTTGTATTTTAAAAATACTCAAAATTCATTTTTTTCAGATTTCAAACTGCCATTTTTAAACAGCACAGAGAAAAGCTGCGATTCACTAAAAGGAAATACATGCCTGTCTGTTTTGATTAGTTTTCAAATTCTGTTCTGGTAGTTAATATAAACACACTTATCGACTATTGTTAGAATAAAGAGGTTGATGAATATGTTGCCTAGATACACTAAACATTCCTGCTGATTAGTTACAAAAATAACTTTTATATATCTTAATGTTGCTGTAGGAATTACAAGGAAAAAACATGTAGTATTGTGATAGACCGGAAGGATTTTTCAGAGTTGCATAGGTGCAGTGCTCTATTACCGACAGTTGCCCATTTGACTACAGATATAAAAAGCTCAATTTTTTATCTGGTCTAGCAGTTTTTTTTTTTTTTTTTAATTCAAAATTAAGATTTCTTACAAATTCGCCTGCTTGATTAATTATATGAATCTTGTAAAAAAATACATTAGACAGTATAACTGTAAGAAAATTGCTGCAATAAACTTTTAAAGGAACGATTTGACTATGAAAAAATGAAATTTATGAATTTGCAAATTTTCCATTAGAATTATTCCTACTTTTCATGAATGTTTTGCAAGTGCTTTCTTTTTATGAATGTAAGAGCTTTCCTATTTTCTCTGCTCTATATTAAAAGTTTCAAGACTTTCATAGTAAGTCAAAATGATTTCTCATTTCCTTGCGTTTATACAGGGTTTGATATTTTATCTGAGTGTTTTAATTTTAAACTACTTTATACGAAGAATTCATACTTTTGTTAATAATAATAATTGATCTTGTGTTACAAATTATCTAAGTTTATTTATATTTTTGCATTCAGGGAAACATATTTTAAATTTCATATACATTTCTAAAAGCTCCATAATTGAAAAATTGTGACCCAATATTTTGTTAGTGGACGTCCTAAAAAATATTGCATAGTTGGGAGCTCTTATTAAACACACAAACATTATATAGAAAGAAAAAAATATATTTAAACACATTTAAATAATTTTATTTGGTGTCATTGCATATATCAGACTATTACAAAATGCTTTTCTAGACATATACTAAAAAAGAATGATGGAAAAGATTGATACTTGACTGATTTATTTTTTCACTCTTCTAATACACAAGAAAATATTGGAATCATGAACATTTTCGACTTTTGTTTTTTGCTTGATTTACACGATTCGGGATGTCTTGAACGGGATTTAACTATTTTTGGGAAATGTGTGTCTGTCTGTGTGTGACAATTTTTGTGGCCACTCTAATCTCAAGAACTAATGCATGAACTTTAATAATCATCAAACTTCAGATTAAGATAGACCTAGGTATAACTTGGGATTTATATCGCCCAACAGATAAAACTGCTATGTTTAATTACTTTATTCCATGGTAGCTGTATTGTAATAACCAATATACAGAATTTCATCAAAACTGCATATAGATCTGAACAGAAACACTTGCCGATAGTTTTTAGTGTAAATCGCTCGACAGGTGGCACTGTTATGCTGTGTTTTCATGATTTCCGCGATAAGATAACTATATCTAAAAAACTAATGGACAAAATTTAATCCAATATCATTATTTAGATCTACAAATAAATTAATGCTGATAAATTATGGGGTGCATCGCTCAACAGGTGACGTTGTTATTCTTTGTTTTTATGATTACCGTAACATGTATCTAAAACTCGTTTTTATTTTCCCAAGTCAAAATGATCATAGTTGTAAATCAAATTGAAATGAAATAAGTACCACGTAGATAAAAGGTACATTTTTAAAATAAATTTTCTAGTTCGTAGTGCATTTGAAAAAAAAAAAAAAAATCTGAAGTTGGCATGTGTGCCGTAAAAGCTATATCTCAAGAACGAAAGTACAGAATTTCATCAAACTTCATCATATTGAATAAGTATGGATGACATTTTGGTGTATATCATCCTACAGATGATTTTTTTCTGTGCTGTGTTTTTTAAGATTTTCGAGATTTTTATAACTCTGCACCTATTGAATAGAATGGCACCAAACTTTTTTATGCTATTTCTGAAAATCAGTACTGTTTCAATTTCGGCTTTGAACACTTAATAGCGAGCGGTGCTATCCTATGCCTCCTGAGATTCATTATAGGATAAACTCCACAATCAATTGATGCAGCTATTCCATAGTGAATAACTTACCTTTAAAGGGTAGTTTAATTTATTCATTAATAGTTATTCTTGTAACTTTTATACACTTTTAAACACAAAATTTTGCTGCAATCTTTCAATTTTGTTTTTGCTATCTTTCATTAATTTTTAATTGGTTTTGCTTCTTTATTTGGAAATTTATAATTTCTAAAAATTTAATTAGTTTTGCAGACCAGCATTACATTTGAGTAGTGCAATAATTTTTATTTTTAAAATCTATTTTGTATTTTAAATGTATTTTCAAAATACATGTATTTTGAATTTTGGAAAGTATTTTTTGTATTTTATGTTGTAAAACCAATGTATTTTGTATCGAAAAGTTTTTTCGGTGTATTTTGCCCAGCTTCGCATATAAGTTAGTAACTAAAACATACTACCCTTAACATAAAAATCTAATAAAATGACATTCTAAAAATGCATTTTTTGTACCCCCCCCTACTCAGAACAAAATTGAAGATTAAATGAAGAAAACAGAAACAGTTTGCTTTACACAAATATAAGATTCAGTATCAAGAAAATTTTATGTTTTATAAAACAAAATTTTGAATACAAAATAGTTTTTTTTTTTCTAATTGAAAAACTAACATGAATGATGGCTTGTCTTCTTTTTAATTCTTTAACATGTTGTACAGTTTAAGCTCAACTAAACCACAAAAACCAGAAAAGATTCTTCTCTAATGAAGCTGTAAATAACAATGTTAGTTTGTTTTTCAATGGCTGTTCTGAATTAATTATGCCCCACATAATTATTAAGTTCTACATTTAAAAATACAACCTTAGGTTTGAAAAAGATTCTTTTTTTTTTTTTCCTCCAGCTAGAAATGTCACTGCCAGAGACAATGGTTCTTTATCTACTGAATGACACAGTCAATAACAGTTAAACATTATTTCACTTACAATTATTTTGACCGAAAATATCAAAAATATCTTGCACAGTGATATTTTGAAAATAAATATCAAATACTGAAAAATATTAAACATCCTGATATTTTGAAAATAAACATCAAATATGAAAATATCAAACATCTTGATACTTTAAAAATAAATATTGGATATACATCAATGAACCCTGACCATAAACCCTCGATATTTTATCAAAAGAAAATAAATTACAATTATACAATTAAAATATAATATTTTTATAATTGTTGTCTCTATAAACAAAATTATGATACTGACTTGTATGTTCCACCAACTATAGACATAAAAATTTTAAATATCAATATGCATAATACTGTACTGTCACAAGTTGGGAATTCTTTCATAACAAATTTTTATAGTCATTTTCATTACGATTCTGTGACCAAAAAAAATTTCAGAACAATTGGTATAAAATATTTATACATATGTTTAAATCATTAACAATATAACAGGGCACAAAGTAAATGCAGAGAGGAACAAGAAAAGAGGCTACACAAGGAAAATTGCTACTTTTTTTATATTTACCATATTTTTCTGTATGTAAGGTGTACTTTTTAATCATAAAAAAAAAAGGCTTTAAAAATGCAATGCATCAAAGGGAAAGATTTTTCTGTTTCATCCACTCCAATTGGCATTTCTCATGTTTGTAAAGATAAAAAACGGGGGGGGGGGGGGGGGGGGGGGAGACAGATACATCGACTAATGTAATTTATAAAAGAATCATTTAATTTTAGAAATTGTCATTCTTTTATTTTCATGTTTTTCCTTGAAAAAAATGTGTTAAATTTTGGGATGTGTCTTACACAAGTCTTATTCAATGGAAAATATGGTAGTTATCATGCTCAATGGCAATAGCTTTATACTTTAATTTTTAATGAAATAGCCTATTCCACAAGAACAGATGTTAGGAACATAATTATATTCAAACATTTTAAATCTTGCAGCCTCTATAACTGAAGTGGCAAAACTAAGGTACATTTACCAGAGAAGGCAATTTTTCGAAACATTTAAATTATACAGATCAAATTTATTTTTCTTTTTGTTATAATAAATAAAATTTGATTTAACGCATACAAACTATCACAAATAATTATCACTTTAGACTTTTTTCTTGTGATGCTATGCATTACCATGCAACTATTTTGCCTTCCCATGTCAATTTGGTAAAATTTTTATTCCTTCAAATGAATTTTATGACATCATTGCAATATAGTGACAAATTGATATTTTGCCTATGTAAATTATTAAAAATAACAAAATATGAACCAGATATAAAACATTCTTCACTGGACCAGGGCTTGAAAAATCTATTGCTTAGATATGCCTGGGACAGGCAAAATTGCCAATCAGGCATGTATTATTTTTATCAACATGCCCGAACGGGCATGTACTTTTGAACGCATAATGCGAGATAACTCAAACAAGATATCACAAAAACTATACTTTTATTAGTTGAAGTTGAAATAATGTGTTTTTTGCTCAGTATATCTGCTTGTGAAAGGGGATTCTTCACAGAAGCTATGAATGACTTACGGCAAATAAAGTATTGATGGCCCTGTCCTGACATTTGTACTTATGACCCCTCACTGGCAATCGACTGCCAAAAGTACATGCACATTAGTGGACATCTCTACACTAGCAATCGAATGTAACTTATAATAAAACAATATTTAGTTATTTTTGTGATGTAATTTTTATTTATTAAGCGGTAATCATCTATTTTAAAAATTTTGAATCCTAAGAGTCATCTTTCACTGAATAAAAAATATTCTGTGTATCCTTTATTGTTTTATAGATTATGTTATAATTACAGCCACAAAATTTAGAAGTGCAAAAAGTTGAGCATGTAAATTTTTTATTTGGACATCTATTTTTCTCAACTACATGCCCCACTGGGCATGTAAAATTTGAATTTTTCTAGCCCTGCACTGGACGTACAAAAGCAAGAATATCATATTAATAAATTATTAATACATTTTTATGCAACTTGGATTATTATAATTCTGATGCTGTATCAACAAGTTAAAAATTACTAAAATAAAAATCCATATATGTATATATATGTATGTGATCAATGGCTTCAATGAATGAAATATCATTAAATTAATGGCAGATTCAAATGTAAGGAAAAATCACATTTTGATTTTTGTTCTTAGTTATTTAATTATATTTAATTAAAGCAATTGATTACATTAAACAGTGCATATAACTTCATATAAGCAAAGCAAACTATGCTGTTATATATTTTTATGTAAACATTCTGCACATTAGAATGTTGATATACAGTACAGGACCTATTATCCGGAATCCTCGGGACCGAAGGCTTTCCGGATTTTGGAATTTTCTGGATTTCGGGTCCTCCCGAATTCAGACAAAAAATCGTGGGAAAAACGCAAAATTCGTCAAAGAATCACGAAAAAACACAAATTTTTTCATAGGATCGAAAAAGCCCCCTGCAATTTTGTCAAAAGATCGCAAAAAAAGCCGCAAATTTCGTCATAAGATCGGAAAAAAAAAACTGCAACTTTGTCAAAAGATCGCAAAAAAAGCCGCAAATTTCGTCATAAGATCGGAAAAAAAAAAAACTGCAACTTTGTCAAAGATCGCAAATAAAACAAATTTCGTCAAAAGATCGTGTACAAACGAGAATTTCGTTAAAAGATCGCAGAAAAAACTCATAATTAGTGCAGAGGAGCCCTCCCCCCCCCCCTCCTCCTCTTCTGTAAACTTAAAAAAAAAATTTGCTGTAAATTTCAGAATTTTTTTTTTTTTTTTTACTGGAATCAGGGGTGATTCTGAGTAACACAATTGTGTAGCCATAATATTTTGTGGAGTGAGAGAGAATGTGAAATATCTGATGATTTTTAAAAAAAAACGAATCGTAATATAAATTTTAATCTAAAATTTGACAAAAAAAATTATATTTTTCTATTTTCGGGAAGGGGGGGGGGGGTGCAACCGTGTTCCCCCATCACTGATGTAACATATTTTACACATTGCAACACAACAGACCAAAAAAAAAAAAAAAAAAAAAAAATACAAATCTGTAAAATTTTCGAAAAATTTCAAAAATTGCAAAATTTTAGTAAAAATTTACAAATTTAGAAAATTTTCAAAAAAAAATTTCTGGATTTCGGGTCCTTCCAGATTTTGGAATTACGGATAATGTGTCCTGTACTGTAGTTTGCAGGGTTGTTGTTTGATTTAGTAAATCAAATGATTTTTTTTTTCAAATCTTCAATTTAAATCAGTTTTTTTAACATTGATATTTACAGGCTGAATAAAAATAACATTCATCATTCATGTTAAAATAAACATCATTCCTATTAGATTAAAAATTACCTTTTAATAACATTAAATAAAACCGACGAAATTTTATAAATTGAAAATACTCATATTTTATTAAAATAAATTAAACACTGCATTAAAAATATTATCTATCCATAGTGCATTCCGCCAAAATACTGATAAATGCTCTCATTTTTACACTTTTCTTTCCTAAATGATCATTTTATTTTTGCAAGCTAGATGCTTAAGCTGAAGTTAAATACATTTAATATACTAGTATTTTCCACAGAGAGTCACTTCCTTTAAAACAGATTATACATGATAATTAACATGTTTGTTTTATGTTTAGTTGCGTAGATCTGCAAATTATAATATTCCATATGTTGATGGTTGATCATATATGTTCAATACATGGACTAATTATAACAAATATTTCGACTGTTTGTCTAACAAAGAATTCCAATCTCATGTTTCTTCTAAAACTGAAAATACTTTAATTCTTTTCTTGTGACTGATACTTTTCCCCTTTCTTTTCATAGAATTCATGCAATGTTGAATTCAAGAGGTGACCTAGGGGGGACATTCCCCCACTGAAGATTTGAGATTTTATCCTTTAATGGACAAAAATGCGAATTTCCCCCCCCCCCCCCCCCTGGAAATCCCTCCCACAGAAAACTGTGAATTCAACACTTAATTCATTGCTTACTGCAATAGAAAAGACAAGAAAATTTATTGTACTTTATTCAGGGGTCTGCCCAAGGATTTTCTTTTAGGGTCATGTTTTTGTAAAAAGTTTTTTATATTTTTGAAAAATTAATCATAATTTTGTGAATTTGAATTTATTGTTAAATATAGGTTCCTGCATATGTTAACAAGATTGTTTAGGTATAAAAAAAAGCTATGTAATAGGTACTTTGGTGGCTTCAGCTGTTTTATGACAAAATAAATTTTATTTTAAAATTATTAAATTTGTGAAAGCAAGTTTGGAGACAGAAAAGTTTTATTTTTTAAGACACAGAATTTTGTAAAAGGGTCCTGTTTTAAAATGAAAATTTTTGCAAAGGGTCCTGTTTTAAGACTTAAAAATTTTTTAAAGGACTTTTAACCCCTTGAGGGGCGTTATATATTTTATCCCCCCCTTAGGTGGGATAAAATATATATCCCACCTAATTTAAACAAGATTCTCAACAGAAAATTTTAACTTTGGAGGAAAATCGTTGAAAAATTGCTTTTCCTTATTTAAAAATAAAATTTTTCAATTATTCCAGTGAGAATTCAATATTTAGAGACATTTTTGATTGCACCTCAAGGGGTTAAAAGGACCCAAGCAGTCGTTCCTACTGTCAAGTAAACATGATTGATTGCTAAAATTGTCAATCACTTAGGGCTAGATAACACAGACAATTGATAGCTTTACACTTTTAGTTGTGTGATTATACCCTGCATCTGGTAACGGTTTTGTGAATCATTAGTTTAGTATAGTATAGTACAGTGTGAATCAAAGTTGGGATAATAACACCATTTATTAATCTAGGCACAGTTACAGTACAGAGAGCTTTTGGATTTGTTGATGATACATAAGAAAAATTGGTGGCAGAAAGAAAGATCCTTCCAATATAGCTTTTATTTTACAGAAAAATACTATTTCTGGAAAAAGTGTGATAGCAATATGCAAATGATGTGGTGTAGAAATGATGGGGATTGTGGCAAGAATGAAAAAACACAAAGAAACTTGCAGTCTATGTCAGGGACGGCAAACCTATGGCACGCGGGCCACTTTTGGCACGCGAAAGAATTTCGGCACGTCATTGCTTATGGCTCAAAATCAAAATAAAGTGAAATTTCATAAAATCTCAACTGATTTTTTCTAAATTCGATTAAATGGAATTCGAAAAATTTTAATTGCGGTATATTATATTCCAATCAAATTAACTATGGTCTCAAATTTTTTTTCAAACAAAAACGATATTTGAAAACTATCAGCAAGAATTGGTTATTAGACATTACTAAATTCCGAAAGCAAAGTTATGGCAACTTTAAATTTATTTCAGAGCTATTCAGAGAAACTGGCGTTTGACATTTTTACTCTTTCTTTTTTGCCTATACAGTCTGACCTCGATTTTGCAAACTTTTACTTGGAACCAAGAACATTTTGCAAATTTCTTCGTAAAATAACCTCCAAATAGCGAAGTGAGTTCTCTATTTAAAGAATTTTTCCTTGGGATCTAATTTTTTTTCTCCCTATTTCTTAAAATATTACTGGACATTTCAAACTTATTTTTTCTTTTAACAAATTTTATGATGATCAATGACCCTGAACAGGTCATACCAGGCACCTAACTCACCGAGAGCAGTAAAATCGTTGTGATTCTTTGCTTTCCATCCAAGAAGTGCAAACTTTCAATATCTTTTAACCCTCAATGGGCTGCCCCGTGTCCTTAAACTATAGTTTCCCATTTTCTAGATTGTTGATCATGATCAATCGTGTTGGTAATTTAGGCTCTTGTAGCTCAAAAATGTCAAAGCAAAAGTGCTTGAGCATCAAAAAAGCAAAAAAATACTCTTGATGAGGTGGATAAAGGCGTGAAGAAAAAGAATACTGTTTTAAAATTTGGTATTCCTCCAAACAGCTTATCAACCATAATAAAAAATCATGATTTTAATGTAAAATTATTTTTTAAACTGAAAATACAATGTATTTCCAGACAATGTTTTGTTTCATTCTTATTTCCCTTGCAGTTTTCTTTTTGATGTGTAAAATAAATAGCTATAATTTGTAAAAAAAAAAAAAGTGTGACTAATTACTTTTTAAAATTATATTTAGTGTTTATGGACTTGTCCGACTGTATTATGCTTCCGAGTCGTTTTCACAAATTAACAATATCAAAATCAAACTCAAAACATCTGTCAGATAAATCCAATCCAGATCAGTTTGCTTTAAAATTAACCTGATATTAAATTGCAACAACAGAAATCAAATTACATCGCATTCATTTTTTAAAATTAATTTCTGAAATAATCCATAATTATTATAGTGTAGCAGCACCTACATGTATGTTTCTAATATTTTTAAAATCTTAATAGAATATTTTAAATAATTTTAATCTATTTTTTTCCATCTACTAATTTTTTTTTTTAGTTGGCACGTCATGGTCACGTAAAATATTTTTTGACCAAATTTGGCATGCGGTAGCAAAAAGGTTCGCCAACCCTGGTATATGTGATAAGGATAACGTTAGTTAATTTAAATCAGTTGAAATAATACATTTAAATTCTTTGCTGTATTTATTATCTGATTTTATATTATTGGAGTAATACATTAATGAAAAATTGAATAACTTTAAATGAACTAGAAATTTATACACACAAGACACAACACACATAGGTATATGTATAACAATTAAAATTTAACAGTAGAATAACATAACTTTTAAGTGAATCATCTGAATTTGTTTGGAACAATTTTTTTTTTTTTTATTTAAATATCTTTAATTTTTATCTAGGAGGAATTGTAATGAAATTAATAAGTGTATAAATCTGAGAAATATATACATATATAATATATGTGCGTGTGTTGCACAGTACACGAATAATACATTTAAAAAATCCAATTTAAATTTTAAAAAATCATGACAAAAGAAAATCATTTTAACAACCCTGATAGTTAATGAATTTTTGGCATGCATACATAAAAAAGGTTTGCCATCCCAGCTGTAGAGTCATATAGAACAGAGATTAGCTCTTGCATTGATTATAAATTAATTGCATTCATTACCAATACCAATTATAGCAATTACAACATTATAATACAAATGCTAATAGTATTCAATAGTATGTAAATATTAATTTTAGCATTTAAATACATATGACAGGATTTTAAAGTTATATGCCTTCATTAACCATGCTCAGGGATGGAGAATTTCTAGAAAATCTTAACAGCCAAAGATTTATTTCACCATCCAGTAAAATGCAACGTACAGTTGAAAATTTATGACAAAATTACGCAACTCAAAAATAGTTGGTTACTATTACTGTAATGCATTTTCATATATTTTTTTCCTATAAAATTAAGAAATATAAACAAAAGATGAAAGTTTAATATAAAGTAGAAGTTTGTACCATGCTTACATTGCAGTAATTAGGAAAGTTAAAAAATATAGCTAACTGCTAAATAAAAAAAACGTTTTCAGCATACTTCTATAGTTTGCAGTTTTCAAAGACTACTTAAAAAATCACTCGCCCTGTCAGAAAATTCACTCGCCAGTGGCAAGTAAAATGATACATTTTCCCACCCCTGACCATGCTTGTAAAAAAAATATAAAAAAAGGATACAGTCAAACCTTGTTAAGACTAACTTGCTTAGTACGAATTATCGAAAATACAAACTAATTTTTCATCTCAAACCAAATGCATAGTATTCAAGTAATGTTAATTCATTCGTTTAAGAACCTCAAAGTACATTATCTACATTTTTTTTTTTTTTTTTAAAGGAGTAATGCGGAAGCAGCTAGATCACAAAGGCTTTTTATAAAAATGCAAAAACAATAAAAAACAAACATCAATAAAAGAATATCTAAGTAGACAAAATCTGTGTAATCAAGAGTTCTGTATATTCCAGAGTGCAATCAAGATTTATCTGCATGATCTATGTAATTAAGCATAAAGTTATCTGTATAACCAAGAATTGTAGTACTGTAAGTAAATTTTATTGCTCTTTCTTAGATAACTTTTTTTTTTCTTTATTTCAGATGTCACGAATTACGGTTAATATATATTTTTTTAAATTACGGTCCCATGAAATTAGTTTTAATGAGGTTTGACTGTATCTAATTAAATTTTAAAGCTGATTCCAATATACAGGGAAATCACAGATTTTTTTTTCCTTATTATTTAATGAATTAAATAGCTTTTACTTTGTGAAAACACTTATATAAAGCATATATACTATAAAGTGTCAACTGCAGTTTAAAACATGATAGGAAAAAACTAACTTAAAAGAAAAAAATATTTATTTTCATTAAATCTATGAATTTCAAAACAGTTAAATATTTGACAAGTTACAAAATTATCTTTATTAAGATTATTTTCTGATAGTTCAGATGCTTAATATGCAAGAACTTACACTAGATATAAAATTCCACAGTTTGTTTTCCTTTTATGGTTTATTTCTTTTATCAAAAGATATTACCATTTTCACAGGGTTCCTACACAATTCTGGTAAAAAAATTCCCTGACTTTTCCAGGTTTTCTTTGACTTTATTCAAAAATTTCCCTGACCTTTCTCAGAAAAAATTCGGCTTATATATCATTGTAAAACCCTCCACAATTGACTTTAATTTAGATAAATGCTAGAAAAAAGTATGTGCTGTATGAATTGCCGATTTTTTTTATTATTTTTCATATTGTTATATAGTTTGTATAAATTTCGTATAAAAATTTTTGAGTGGATGAATAATTAATTCAAAATTTCTTCATTTACAATGATAATAGAAATCCCAATGGAAGTAGTAAATCAAAAATTTCCTGACTTTTGTCCTAAATTTTCGAATTCCCTGACCCGTAGGAACCCTGTTTCAGTAACTCTGTTCATACTTACAAATCTACGAGTTTGATTTCATGTTTTTAGATATTGAACTGCATATCTAATGTTCTTAAGTTTATCGAAATATTTGGTTATTTCATGTCAAATATTCAATTTTGTTTTACTGTTTTGTATGAAGGATTTTAATTTCAAAATCAATTAAATCAATGTCTATAATTATAGATAATGCAACATTTTACATCATTCTAGAAAATAGCAAATATCAAATTATTCATGCAAACATAATCAAAATTCATTAAATATAATAGAATTGAATAATAAAAGAAAAAAAAACTAGAGAACAGGAATTCTGCTTTTTCAGAATTTAATGCCGCCCCCGACACTTCCATTACTTCATTTTCTTCTGATGGACTGGTGGTTTCTATTATTATGAAACAGCCATTATAAATGAAGCGTTTAGGTGAATATGAAAGACCAGTCGTAAAA
Source organism: Maratus speciosus (assembly GCA_963932465.1). Classification (NCBI taxonomy): domain Eukaryota; kingdom Metazoa; phylum Arthropoda; class Arachnida; order Araneae; family Salticidae; genus Maratus; species Maratus speciosus. The sequence continues at coordinate 167,070,568 of OZ010793.1, forward strand.
AGTTAGAACTCTAATTTTTTGGTCAGAATGTGGAAAAAAAAATTATGGCCATTTTTTCCCCCTATTCTGACCAGAAAATCAGAGTTCTAACTTTTTACGACTGCTCTTTTATATTCACCTAAACGCTTCATTTATAATGGCTGTTTCATAATAATAGAAGCCACCAGTCCATCAGAAGAAAATAACTCGGTTAAGCGGGACTCGGATAATCAGGACTCTACTGTAGTGCAAAACATATTTCAATTTTAAGACTTAAAGCACACGCTTTTATTTTATGTAAAATCGTGTCATTTGCATTAATATAGAAACTTAAAATTAAATATAGTTTATAATAGCTCCATGTTTTATCATAAATCATTCATTTATATTTTTCTCAAAATAGCACTTTTTTTTGTTTCTTTTTCAGTAGGTATGGGGAAAATGGCAACAAAAAGGTATAATTACTATTTTCCAATTATTTTTTCTTTACTTTCTTGAGAAATGGAGTACTTGAGTTGCCAAAATGAAACAAATGTCACTACAAACTACAAAAAAAATATTTCAAAAATAAATGGAGATGCAGTTTTCAAACAAATTGAAGTTTTTTTTTTTTTTTTTTTTTTTTTTGACAATACGACGGTATAAGCATTGAAAATGTGCAATGCTTAGAAGTTTTTAAAAACGCCATAGAGTATTTAATCGAACATCGGCTTTTGTTTTATGGCTGGCTTCTGCAGTGTAACATTATTTATTGGAGACGACACAAAATAAGCTGGGAGAAAGATATAGCATACCGGGGGCTAAAAAAAAAAAAATCTCTAACAAGTTCAAAGACAGTAAAAATACATGTTTTATAACTGCTCACCTATAACAAAGGGTTCAACAAGTTGTCCATGGGTGTCATACCATGGTGGCCTGCCTGCGGTATAAATGGTCCTCTGTCTAGTTCTAAGAACTGGCTCTCTTGTGACATTATTCTTAGAGGATGACCAAGTCCTCTCCCTTTTCTTTAAGCGGTGAGGTGAACAAAGAGCTGAATGAGGAGAAAAACCTGGAGACTTTGGGGATGAAGTTGGAATCTCTTCATCAGCAACATCTTCAAAGTTCAGCTCATCACTACTGCCACTTGGAAATTTAATACAAATTAGAAAAAGAAAACTGATAAACAAATGATACACTTGCACTTAAAAACTTATTTTTTTATGTAATAACTATACATATTATATAAATTATATAATAATATATATTTAACCATATTGTGCATTGAATGAATTATGAAAATTTTTATTCTTATGCTTTTCTCTTCTAGTTTTAAAATACATAAATCAGGATGTTTTTCTTTCAACTATAAGTCATGCAATTCCTTTACAGGTCGATCCAGGCAAAATTTGGGGCCCCTTCACAAAAAATCATTTAATAAAACAGGCCCCTTTACAAAATTCCATTACATAAAACAGGCCCCTTTACAAAATTCCATTACATAAAACAGGCCCCTTCACAAAATTCCATTCCATAAAACAGGCCCCTTCACAAAATTCTATTCCATAAAACAGGCCCCTTCACAAAATTCTATTCCATAAAACATACTCATCATTATTTATTTTTTTAAATGTGTAAATTCGAGGGGGGGGGGGGGAGGGGGAGGGGAAATTCTCCAGAAAGTTCAACTTTAGCAGAAGGACTTAAAGAAGCTAATAAATGCTTGGTTCGAATTTCAGTAACTGGATTTTATATTCTGTTATAAAATGTTACTTTTCACAAAAATAAAATAAATTTCAAAAATATAATAATTTTTACAAAAATAACTTACTTTTCACAAAATGGGCCCCAAGAAAAAATCCTGCATCGACCCCTGCTTTACATGGTTTTTATTTTTTCCAATCTCTTCTTAAAATATACGTATAAAACCAACTCTTATTATGAATTTATGCTTAATTATAGAAATTCATATCTCTGTTTCGATCCTTGTTTTTCTACACTTTATCAAAGTCATGCACCCTTTTTTTTTATTTCTTTTCCATAAAACATACAAATAAAACCTAATACTCTTTACTAACTTATTTTCACTATCCCATATATTGGCCTGTTTTAGCTATAACAGGCTACTTATAATTTTAATGCTACTGAACGTTTGCCCAATATTAAACAATCATGAATATTTTCTGCCTAGAGATCATTAACCACTTCAACGTTTGCCCCGAGATAAGTCGGGAGTAAAAGCACTGTTTCCCTGTACCCGTCGCAGGTGAAGTGGTTAACATAATTCAGAATGAAAGAAAGCAAATAGTGAATAATCTAGAAAAGAATTTTTTTTAAGTTTTTTTTTTATGTAAGAAAATTAATGACAAAAATTCCAGATCCATAAATACTGTTCATGTACAATGAATGTCCTGATATGAAAATTAAATTAAGCGATGATACAAATGAAAAATATAAAAATACAAATATTGGCCTGTTTTAGCTATAACAGGCTACTTATAATTTTAATGCTACTGAACGTTTGCCCAATATTAAACAATCATGAATATTTTCTGCCTAGAGATCATTAACCACTTCAACGTTTGCCCCGAGATAAGTCGGGAGTAAAAGCACTGTTTCCCTATACTCGTCGCAGGTGAAGTGGTTAACATAATTCAGAATGAAAGAAAGCAAATAGTGAATAATCTAGAAAAGAATTTTTTTTAAGTTTTTTTTTATGTAAGAAAATTAATGACAAAAATTCCAGATCCATAAATATTGTTCATGTACAATGGATGTCCTGATATGAAAATTAAATTAAGCGATGATACAAATGAAAATTCAATTAAAAAAGTGCAAAATTTAAGCTGAATACATTTAAGTTTCCAGTTCAATATTAAATTAATTGAATTTAAATACTTTTTTACTTCCAAGATTTCTAATACTACAGGAAGTCACTTGGCTATTATGTACTTGAGTGCTAGGAATGAAAGAATATTAACATCCATCCGTCCCCTGTATATGGACATCCATCCATCCGTCCCCACATACTCAAAAAAAAGTAGCATAGCTATTTAAGTGCAATTTTAAATGTACCATAAACAAATTCTTCTTGTGCTCCCAGATCTATGAAAAATTGGTGCAACCTCTCTGTTTCTTAATTGTTAACACATGTGCCTTTTATATAACATAGTTTTATTAGAAAACAATTTTAAAGGAATTGAGTAATTTCAAAGATTAATTTTTTTTTCTAATTAAAAAAAAAAAAAAAGTTTTTCTCTAAAGATGGCAACTAAATGTTTAAGGAGGGAAAAGGAGAAATAAAAGGGATTATTATATTTTTATTGATGTCATTTTTTCATCAAAATTTAAAAGAGAAATTATTTTCAATTTGAATGGGTAATGAAAAAAATTTTGATTAAGTTAAATTTTCCAAGACAATCCAAAGAAATAAAAAGCTATTTCCACACGTAGAACCCTTATGAATCAACTTCTACAAAAACAAAAATTGTATATTGACATTTAGATATTGTAAGAAAAAGCATATACTATGTTCAATTAATTACAGTTAAATGATGAAAATTAAATGTTTCACAAAAGTACAAAAACTAAAATGATTTATCGCAAAAGAAAAATATTTCTTATAAAAATTTATTTACTTAACCTCTTCAACATTTGCCCCAAGATAAGTCAAGGGGTAAAAGCACTGTTTCCCTATACCCTTTTGCCAGTGAAGTAATTAAAAAAGCTTTTTTTTTCTTTTTTTTTTTTTTATAAGTTTGTCAAAGTGATGCCATTTTTATTTCACCAGCCTCAAAATTAAAAACCAAATTTTGTACTTCATGTTTTATACATATATATATATATTACCTTCTGTGTAAAAAGTATCCGGATTCTGTAATTTGGGACCACTGTGGCGAGTTACAATGCGGAGTTTGAGCACCATGTTTGACATAGTGTGTTGTTGACAGCAGATGTTTTTTTTAGACATACTTTATAGTGCTCTGTGATTTTTAGAATGGAAAAATAAGTTCAACAAATAGTTTTGTCTTAAAGTTAAAGTTTATGTTTCAAACAAAATTCTGTGTGCCGATTAACAGAAAATGTTGCAGAAGATCTACGGAGAATCTCATGCAGGACAAAAACACACGTATCTGAATAGAATAAAGCATGTCAAATAGGGTTGAGAAGTGATAGTTGATTTGCCCTGTTCTGGTCGACCTTCAACGTCTAAAAATGCCCTAAACATCAATAAAATCAAGAAGCTATTGCTTGAAAATCGTCATATGGGTCTTAAACAATTGGCTAAAGATATCTCGCATATCTTTTAAGTACGTTCATAACATTATCACTTATATTTTGGGCACAAAACGCATCGCCACACAACTGGTTTTGAAAGAGCTCAATTTTCTCTTACTGTTCTGCAAGAATTTTTGGGCAAAAACACAACTAATGTCATCAACCAAGGATCGTACTCGCCTGGTATGACTTTTTCCTGTTCACAAAGTTAAAATTACCACTTCAGGAAAATGTTTTGTATCAATTGAAGCCATAAAAATAAATTTACAGAAGGAGCTAAAAGCTATACCAAAATCTACCTACCTAAAAAGTAGGTAAGCTATTACAGTAAAATGCTAGTTGATCATGAATTCTATAAGTTTTTTAGTACAGTCGAACCTCGTTATCCCGACACTCTAATGTCCAGAAAAAAGTGTTGTCATAAGCGGATATAGATTGGGTCTTGACTCTTGAGTTGGCATAGTTGTATTAAAATCGGTAGTGCCTACTTTGAAGGTAGAAAAATAAATTTTGATGAAAAAATAATTTATTTATGGCATTTTATTTAACAATTCCTGGTACGTTTTGCACAGAAGGCATATATCTAATGTCTGTTAGGAGTGTTTATGGCTCTATATTTAAAAAATTCTAAAGTTACAAAAAAGGGAGTCGGAGAAGCTGTATAACAACAAAACTTAGACAAACTGTGAAACTTAGTGAAACTGTGAACAAGTGAAAACTTAGTTAAATTCGTGATTATAACTAATAAAATACACTTACAGTAGTTATTAAAAATGTAATAATATGCTAAAGCTACTTTCTAAATTTCTGTAATTACTGCAGTTTTCTTGTAACAAACATAGAAAAAAAATTTTAAATTCCTAAATTCAAAAATTCACTACATTTTGTAAAAATTGCTACAAACAATAACCCTGATCTCTATCTCACAAGTTTGTTATTATTCATTTTAGATGTTAGACATTATGACTCAGATGTGTTATTATCCCGGGATCCACCATCTTGGATTTTTTTCTTACATGAAAACTCCTTTTTCGCCAAGTAGTAATGTCGCCAATAGTTAAATATTGTCGATAGGTTAATATAATATTGAAAAAAGAATGGAATATAATGATTATAACTATTAATAAAAAAATAATTTTTAATTCAAGCCAAGAAAAAAATCCAAGATGGCGGACCCCGGGATAATAACACATCTGTTCTGACATTACTATTGATTATTATTTACATATGCAGCAGACAGTTGAACAAGAAAAACTACAGAAGCTAAATGCATTTTAAAAGATTCATTCAATAATATGATAAACAACTTTACAGGTTGAGGGAGGGGAGGTGTGTGTGTGTGTGTGGGGGGGGCAGATTTTAGTTAATTTTGCTCTGATGAAAAAAAAAACTGAGAATAATTATGATAGAAACACATTTATTTTAACTAAAAAATAATTCCTTAAAGAAATAATTCAAAAATTATTTACTAATTTACCCATAAGAATTTATTCTGGCTAAATATGAGGGGGAAAAAAACAGAATCTTGCCTTAATTTTATTTAACTATTACATAACCAGGGCTCATGATTTTTTTAAATAAAAATCAAAATACTAAATCAATTTTTTTTATTTAAATCAGATTATTTTTTTAAAAAATCTCGCTCAGTATTATTGTTTTATGACTTTTCTTTTAATTCATAAAATAAAAATTATACACACACACGTTATAATTATTACCAACATATATTAATATGTATTACACAATTTACATAAATGATTAAAGGGTAACATTTTAGGCTATGGAAAAATCTTTATTACACAAAATGCATTGAAAACTACAAATCAGAAGTTAAAAATGAATTTAACCATAAGTATTGTTAAAATAATAACTGCAGGACATTAAACAAATTTGGAAGCAAAATAAAAAGTTAACTTTTGTTTTGTTAAAGTGCTGGTACAGAAAAATGAGTTTAGCAGCTTTATCCAGGGGTGATTGTGACTCAGAGTGAAAAACCCTGAAAATTAATCGATACAAAGTAAAAAACCCTGAAAATTATCGATGCAAAATATACCAATATCAATTTACATAACAGCTGATGCTGCAACAGCATGACAATCAAATGACATATTTCTGCTATTGTTTGAAATATACAATTGCAGAAAAAACTTAATTTAATAAACTTATGTTAATTTCACTGAAAGCTAAATGACTTCATCAAATGGAGAGTGCAATTTATCTTGTTATATGCAAAGTTCGAATTCTCTATTCAGTAAATGAATTTATTCTAGGTACTCATGAAACAAGTACAAATTATGTGTTAAGAGTTATCTCTTAGAATTACTGCAAGTCATATCTAGTCAGGGGCGTAGCTACCGAGGAGCAGTTGGAGCAAACTGCTCCAGGCGCACGAATCCTAAGGGCGCAAAATTAGGAAGAGCGAAATAAAGATTTACAAAAATACTTGAATATTTTTTACATTATCAGATATTATAGATGAATCTCGCATATTCATACGACATTTTACTTTGTGTTTAACCTCAACTATATCGATTTAAAACTTGTTTTTATACACAGTTAAGATAGAAAAGGGACAGCAGCAGCCTTCAGCAGCTCGATATTGCTTGATTTTAACACAATATTAAAAAATTTTGGAACTGTAAATATTTTTTCAAACTAAGCAATTTTTTTAAAGCAAATTGTGCAGATTTTTGTTTATGTATTCCTTTAAATACTTCTAATGAAAAATAATTAGAATTTAGTTTAATTAAGACATACAAATTAAGGATTTTCAAAAAGATGATTTAACATACATGTGTTGTGCGCAGGATTATAAAAAATTAAATTCCATATACCCGCTTAATTCTATCTTCATTCTATTATCCGATAATTAATTCTTAAAATGTTGTCCTTTAACTCCAATCTAAAATATTAATCGAGGTTCCAGATGAAACTATTTTTCAGGCAGATAAATCATAAAATACAAAATTCATGGTAAAATTTCCATAAATATTGAATAAATAAATAAATATATTACAGGTACGTACTTAAAAATTGTTAGAGTTATAAAACTATGTAAAATGCAATATAATACAAAATACTAAGTTTTTTAGTTTTGGAAATATGATGCGCGCACTGCAAAAATATCTGTTTTGGGAAAAACGACTTTAAAGTTCAAATTTACCTTGAGTTAGATAGGTATCGCTCCATATATTTTATCATAAAACCGGTTCTAATTTGAGTATCGTCATAATTGCTTTTTTTTTTAACATTTTAAAAAGTTTTAAGGTGATCTCCCCTCTTAAAAGAAATTACTTCTATTCGCAAAGTTTCGATTTTAATTCATACCATATTGCAGCCTCAAGCAACTTCTCCAACACCGTTTCAGCATGCCTGATTTTTTTTTTTCTGTAACTTTTCCGTAGATGACAGTTGAAGATTTTTTAATTTAAAAGTAATCAAAACTTATTTACAGGGCTCTCTCATCGATCAGTATATTGGATACCACTTTTTGGAAACGATAAACTTCCTGGTACATTTTATTGTTGTATTTTATGAAAATGTTTTAGAAAATTATCATGCAGGACTTAATTTGCGCCGGAGCCCACTGAAGCTCAGCTCTGGTACTTCTCTGTTTTTAGTAAATATTTAAATATTGGTCGGAATTCACCGGAGCTCATAAATACAGGGTTCCGGAGCCCATCCAAAAAACTGAAGACTAAATTACCCTTCCTTTCCCTCCCATTTTCAAGTTCCTGCATTCTATCAAAGCCCTTTTATGTGACATTCGTGTGTCTCACACGCAGGAAATGGAGAGGAAACGGTGCGTAAAATTTTCTGAAATTGTTTCGTATAAATGTTTTTGCTAGTTATTCATTAATTATATATATATATATATATATATATATATATATATGCATAGCTGCGAACAATTCCTTTTTTGTGCTAACACTTTTTCCGAATCGTAATCCCTACCTTATTTAATTGCAGAATTCTGCAATGAATTAACATTAAAATTAGGCAAAGATTGCTATTCGGAAGGAGATATAAACTAAAAAGTGGAACAATTGACGGTTAACTCTTTCAAGCTCAGTGTCCACAAAAAAAGACACCTAATTTCAATTCCAAAACTGACAAGCGACACCAAGAATATTTAATTAAGATTTTTCTTTTATAATGTACGTGAAAATAAGCCGGTTCATATTTTCTAATAAATTCGTTTATAAATTCTGGTGTCAGTCCATTATTTCGTCAGTTTATAAACAGAATTACTCATCGCCGGAAAGGGTTAAGATATGCAGGTAGGTATAGTTAATTTTTTTATTTTACTAAAGAAAAAAAGATGCTTTAAATTTTGCAAGTAATGTATGAAATATAAATATGTAGATTGGAGTGATGGCGGGTAGAGGGGGAGGGGGTACGCTACGGTTTTAGTACTGCAGAATATTAGGGATCCGGTACTTTTTCTGTTAGAAAGTAAGCCTTGATCATGGGGATCACTGTACGGAAATAATGGTAACCAAAGAAGTCACTACTGCGAAATCTATATTTACGATGCAACAGCGATGCCTTAGCTATTTATTTATTTTACGATTTGTATATAAAAAGAATAACAGTTTGACAATTTGAAGAAAATGATTGACAATTGTACAAACGAAAAAAAAAACGAAACTTTTGAAGTTATTTTTGTTGTTGCTGTTGTTTTGTGAAAACTAAACATGTATCAATACAGATTAACAATCAGCAATGAGAGCCGGATTTAGACATACTCCGCATCAGTCCACGGCGACAAAATTTAGAAGGGGGTGGGGCGGTAAACTAAATTTTGTGCATATCGTTTTTGATATTTTGAATATATATCAAATCGCAAACGCAGAATTGATAAGCAGTTTCCTTGAAAACGAGAGAAAAAGTTAAGCATCAAATTTAGTGTTTCGTAGGACCCTGATTGTCGCTTATGCAAATTTACACCACCTTATTTAATCTTTACAAATGTCTCATTTACATTTCAATATTTATATATATATATTACTTTCGGAATAGGATATATGAGGTCGATGTCTAAACTTTATACTGTTTCGATTTTTTTTTTCTAAGGACACTTTCAATTTCGAATCCAGTTCCGAAATTGAAAGCATCCCCATAAAGATAAAAATGAAATGATAGTGAATGTTATTGGTTTCTATTAGCAAGATGGTAAAATGAGTTTCTAAAAAGTTGCGCCCTCCAAAAATCCAAGGTCTCAGTATTTGACAGTGACCAAGTCCAACCCTGCGTGCAGTAGCGGCTCTTCAGGTGTTCACAATCACCTTTCTACCAGAATATTGGTACATAAAATTTGATCTGTTTTAAATCGTGTGATTTTCTACGATTACACAAAGAGAAATTTTTTTCATGAAATCTATGGTAGTAGATTGTGAAATTATTTTCCAACCTCCACTGTATGCGTGGTGAAACGTTGTTGCATAGATATATAAGATTAACGTGAGCAATAAAAATAATTTAATTTGAAATATAAGAGAAAATTTTCATCAGTTATCGTTACAGAATGTTTGAAAAATGGTTCAGATACCAAACTCGTCGGCTGAGTTCTTTGAAAATTAATACAATTCCTGTAACAGATTTATAAAATACCTGCCGACATCATCAAAAATACACCAAATCGTTCTCTGCTAATCTAAAAACGTGAGGAAATTAGAATATACACTCATACATGCACACATACAGGGATGACAGCCCCAGGAACTCAGCTTTCGCTTTAGAGTGTAAGTGCAATCCCGGGGGGGGGGGGGGGGGGGGGGGATGGATTTATTTGAAAATTGAAAAATATACCATTATTTTCATTTATTTTTATTGTGGTTACAATGCTTTCCTGTTTCGTCCCTTATATTGTATGTATGGGAAGTAAAATCTGTAATAGAACGGTATCAATCAGGATTCTCGCTGCCGATCGCCACTGCTCCAAAATGTTTCATTTGGGGAGAAAACTAAAGATTGAAATCGCCAAATTGCAAGAGATGTTTTTTTTCCTTTCGGCGACACTCTCAATGATGTTACTGCATGATTAAACCTTTCTGTGTAAGTCATTTATTTGTGTCTTGATATTCTTAGGGATTCATGACGAATTATTTGAACTTGGCTACTTTTTCCTTAGCGGTTAGCCAAATTGCTCAAATTAGTCAAAAACCAGTGATAATCCCGGTGTCAACTTTTATCGTTGCCTATTGGCTAATTTTCTAAACCATTAGCTGTAGAAATATAGTTCCAATAGTAAAAAGTTTCAAAGTTGTTCTTCATAATCTTAAAAGTACTTTACGTCAAAGTAGTTATTTTTTAAAAGTTACGACGTTCTCATTTTTATGTTTCTGGACTCCATATGTTATATTTAGAAAATCTTTTTCCGTATTTTAACAGGAAAAATAATAAAAATTTCTTTTTTGTACAACTAAAACTTACCGAGTTATGATACTTTGAATTTTATGGAATTCTAGAATTTTCTGGCACTAAAAATATGTTTCATCCATATGGGAAAGAAAAAAAAAAGAAATCTTGACAATAGTGGTTTTTTTATTATTATTAGTCTACAATGCTTCGAAACCCTTGAAAAGAGCCCCACCAGTGGCTGAGAGGTTCTGATCTCGAAGCAGGTAGACGGGAGGTGCTGGGTTCGAACCCAATCGCGCCCATTGGCCTAACCGAATCGGAGTTTTCGTGGTTTTCTTCGAAACCGTGGATTCCCATGCGTAAATACGGGTTAGGTTCCCTTAGAAAGACCCCCCACGAAGGGCACCCCCCCCCCTCAGGGCCTATATCCCACGTGTTGATAATCGGCCGTCATAAACACAAAACCAAACCAAAAACCATTGAAAAGAAAAACAGATATTAAAGGCGGCAGATTGTACAGGCCCATTGGCGCATTTAAAACGAAAATCCCGCCCAATTCGTAGAAAATATTGTTAGGTACTCCGTACTTTAAGAAATATAATTCATTTCACCATTCATTATTTATTTTTAATTATTTCTATTTAATAGGTTGTTCAAATACTTTGACTTTCAAATAAAAGTAAGATTTTAAATTGAATTAAGAATAGTACATAAATTTTAAACTTCAAAACAAAATTGCGCAGAACTTTTTCGGGTGACAAAAGGGCGCACAAACTTTACTTGCTCCAAGGCGCTGAATATGTAGCTACGCCACTGTATCTAGTTATTTGAAAACAGTAAAAAAATGTCAAAACCAATCCAATTTTACTTCTAAGTGGCTAAGTATTAGAAAAAAATAAATAAAAATTATTTTTAAAGCTTTACTCTTACACAAGGTAAATTTCTTTTTCCTGCTTTCTTCTTGGGTATTACACATTACAGATATGCAATTCTGGACATTTTTGTACTGAGATTGAGATGGATAACACAATACCAGGGGTGATTCTGAGTAAAAAAAAAAATGTATCTGAAATTCACAGCAACTTTTCTGAAAGGTTACAGAAGAGAGGGTCGTGAGAGACAGGGCCGTGCGAAGAGAAAACTGCGCCCGGGGCAAAGTTTCAATTTAGCGCCCCTCCCCCCACTTCTCTTTGTGACAGGTGTTGCAAACTTTATAAAGTGTAATAAATCCTATTGAATAAATATTTCGTGTGTATTTTGAAATGGATTTAACTTTAATTTAGAAATTCCGAAAAACTAAATAACATAATAGAAATTTGCATTTGTTTGTTAGAGATCGTGATGTTTTGTCACAGATTTTTTCAAACCATTTTTATTTGTTGTTAGTATTCGAGTTGGAGAAAATGGGTAAATTCAATATAAAAGATGAAAATAAATTATAATTTCAGTACTCTAATTAACGAAGATAATGGATGCAATGTTTCAATTAACATAAAATAAAAAATATAATATCAGGCAGTTACATTTACTTCAAATTTATTTTTCTCGCTTTTAGTGTAGCAAAATCGTTTATTATTTTTTTTTAATATCTAAAGATTGCGTCACACTGAATTCGATAGAAAATAAACCCAGTCATTTCTGCTGAAGCGGTGTTTACGGAATGCATAGATGCCAACATCTCTTAATTATTCCGGAGTCTGATCCAAGAGAAACATGTTTAAAACCGAAAAATCTATATAAAGAAATGTGCCTTTTTTCCCATAAGGCAATTATTAGATTTTATTTTAAAATTTCCGGTTCGGAACATTTTTGTATTGGATCGAACTCATGTTCCCTGCTAAGTCAAAATTATGGAGCAGTCGACGCATTTCTAAATGATCCATTTTATAAAAGTTTTCATCCGATGTTAGATATGACTATTTTGCATTTAACAGTTCAAGTTCATTTACGTCAGCAGTACATTTGCAAGATCCATGCAATATTTACTTAATAGATTTTCATTAGCTGTTTTTAGATTAGCAACAGTCAGAAACACAAACTCTTGTGATACATTTGGCAGTTAGGTGAATCTTTTAGTTCTGTTGCTGGATTATAAGGTGTCGATAGCCTCTATGTATGTAATGCAAAATTCCCCACTTTCATTTAAATTTCCATTTACATCAGAAGCTTCGTAGTTACCCTTGAACTGGAGCGCAGTTCTGAGCATGGGACTATGAATAAAGAGCAACTGACATCTTAAAAACGACGAAGCTTCAACTCTAACCGGCTCGCAGAGCCTGGTTACAATCGGAGATCTACCATTAAATTTGAATAGAAACTTCCTCCCTTTTTAAACGCCTTTTTCATGCAAAATTTCTATGATAATTGGCGGAAAATTATTGATTCGTTTTTACCGGTGGAAGTTTTCCCCGCCGATATTCAAGCTCTGTGGTTCCGCATATTTTGAGTACATAAACATTCCCCCAGTCAATGTAAGTGAATTTGGTTACCGCTAAGACAAACTTCCACCGATAAATTTTAATAGGAAATTTCGCTTTATTTTAATGCCTTATTCATGGAGATTTTCTGTTCTAAATAAGGCAAAAATTTATATTTGTGGAAGTTGAATCATGCATTAATCAGACCCTGGTCCGATGTAAACAAAAAACAGCCGTCATCATGTGACTACCTCATCCGTTACTTCACTGGCATCCATAATAGCCATACCACTTTTTGTCTCCTCCTGTTAATTCATAGCTCCATTATTCAGAGGCGTCAAACCCATTGGGGGCTGCAGGCCGTTTTAAATAATATTGTACCTGATGCGCAGTAGAGCACCCCCCCCCCCCCCCGGAAAAAAAATAAATCGGGAGCGAGGTGAATTTTTAAAATAAAACTACATACATAAATAAACTAAATTTTTATAAATTTGCTCAAAAAATTTTGTCTAACTTTATTTTAAGGTTAATGTTAAACTGAAATCTGTCAGAAAAAAAGAAAATTTTCTTTCTTCTTTTTAAGATTTCGAAGTGATGAGAGATGGGACTCAAATATGCTCTAATAATTAGTATATGAGTATAATAATTTCCATAAAGTATAGGGTATGATAATTTCATAATAGAACGTAATGACTATTTTATGAAATATATATATATATGATTAGAAAAATAACAACCGGTTTCCCCAAACCAGTTGAGTCCTACCACCGATTGGAAATGTTGTAACACTGAACTGAGTAGAGTGAATAACAAAATAATAATAAAATAAATAATAAAATAAGTAAAAACAAATGCTTCATAAACTTGGTACAGCTAAACTTCATACCTAAATTTGGTAGCTATAAGTTGCCAAATTTATAACTAGTCTGATGTGGCAATCCCAAAACTTTCTTCTATCTCATACATGTTAATACTTCTTGAAAAATGAAGCATAGCAGCGCTTACCAGTCACGTGATTTACACAAAAATCTAATCAGTAACAACTTATTTCAACTTCTAACTAAATCTGAAGCTAGATGAAAATCTGTGCATTAGTTTGAGATTATTTTTGAGACTATTGCGGAAATTGTAAAAAATTCTGCATAGCTGCAACAGCTGTTGGGCGATTTATTCCAAAAACTAATCAAGACCAATATTATATCTGGGACTAACTGAGTCTGAAGTTTGATGAATATTCATTCATTAGTATTTGGGATACAGATATTGCAGAAATCGTGAAAAATGCAGCATAGCAGCACTCCCTGTTGGACGATTTACACCAAACACTAAACAGCAGTAATTTATATCGGGGACTAATTGAATCTGAAGTTTTTTGAACATTCGTGTATTAGTTTTTGAGATAGAGTTATTGCAATAATCATTAATAATGCAGCATAGCAACACCATCTGTAGGGCGATTTGCACCAAAACGTAATCAGCACCAAATAATAACAAGGACTAACGGAATTTGAACTTTTAAGAAAATACGTACATTAGTTTTTGAGATATAGCTATTGAGGAAATCATGAAAAATGCAGCGACACTTGTTGAGTGATTTACACCAAAAAGTAATCAGTACCAATTTATATCAGAGACTAGCTGAATCTAAAGTTCTATTAGATTTCGTTCATTAGTTCTTGAGATAGAGCGTCCACAAAATGTGTGTCACATACAGACAGACGGAGTCACAATCAGACATTTTGTAAAAATATGTTTTTCGGGATCTCCGAAAATGTAAATCCGTCGAAAACCGGTAATCGAAATCTTTCACGAACCCAATACTTTCTTCTTGTAAAGATAGGAGAAAGTAACAAAAAGGAATCTGTTTTTACTTAACTCTTCAGAAATATCTTGCGCCCACTTCGGCATAAATACATTTCTGAAATTTTTAAAACTGCGAATATGCTAATTACAATTTGTTTCAGAAATATAGAAATGGAATAAATACAAATTAAATGATGTTCAGCGACTGCAATGTAACTACCAAAATTTCCATATTAGATGCACAATTTCTCTCATGATCTTGGGCACATATGCTGTCTTGCCAGTTTACTTCTCGAACGATACGTCTAATATGGTGTATAAAAATTAATTATTCGAAATTTGCTTTAAAAGATTCTAAGTAAAATAACAATTATGTATCTAACAATTCCCTCAAAAATTATTCTTTTAAAATATGTATTATAAGATACAAAATGTGGAAAAGGTAAAAGTTTTTCAACTTTTTTCATTTTTGAGTGAATTTAGACAAATAAATAGCAGATTTACTAAAATGAAAAATTATATATTTTCAATAATTTGTTTTATTTCTTAACAAAAAAAAAAAAAAAAAAAAAAGAAAGAAAAAGAAACTAAAGAAAGAAAGAAGAAGAAAGCCTCCCAGAATTAGGTAAAATTCATTATCATTGGTGGGTGGGAGACCGCGCGAGTTTCGTAAATGATGTAAATAGGGCCATAGAGTGCAAAAGTTTGAGAAACACTGCAATGAGATATTACAAAACTATATCATAAAACGAATAAATTTAAAGAACTTAATGATAAGTAAATATAGACTTACTAATACAATCCAAGGCAAGATGTAGATCCAATAAAAGATTTACATATAAATGAAGTAGAATGTTCTGCTAAAAAAGACTTAAAGACCTAGACGAAGTTTTAGAATGGAAACAAGTCTTTTCCTTAGTCAGAAATTTCTTCTTTTTTTTTTTTTTTTTTTTTGGGGGGGGGGGGGGGGGGGGGGAGGGGGAGTTAAAGTAGGGGACGATGCAATAAGTTTGAAAGTAAAAATGTACGTAATTACATTGGGGAAAACTTCCAGATACGCGTATAATATGTATATGTTTTTAACAAATAAAAAGATAAAAAAGAATGACCTTGAAAAAAAAAACTCCAACAACCAGAAAATAACCAACGGCCAAAACAAAGAAATAAATAAAAAAATCGAGATGATAGTATAAATTTGGTGCCCCTGAACTTCTGCGCCCGGGGCGAGCGCCCCCTTCGCCCCCCCCCCCTTTCGCACGGTGCTGGTGAGAGAATCACCCCTGGTTCTAATTATGTGTTTTTTCTGCGATCCTTTCACGAAATTTGCGTTTTTTCGCGATTCTTTAAAGAAATTCATGTTTTTCCCTGTGATCCTTTAACAAAATTTCGTTTTTTTTGCGATCCTTTGACGATATTTCCGTTTTACTAGCGATTCTTTGACGAAAATCCCGTTTTTTCCCGCGATCTTTTGACGAAATTCGCGTTTTTTTCCCGCGATTCTTTGAAGAAATTGTTTTTTTTCGTCATCCTTTATTGAAATTTGCGTTTTTTCCACGATCTTTTGGCAACATTGCCGTTTTTCCCGCGATCTTTTGACGAAAATCTTGTTTTTTTCGCGATCCTTTGCGAATTTTGCACTTTTTTTCGATTTTTTGACGAAATTCGTGTTTATTTTGCGACCATAAGAAGAAATTTTTTTTTATTTCGAGATCATTAGACGAAATTTATTTTATTTCGGGATTCTTTGACAAAATTCGTGTTTTTTCCGCGATCGTTTGGTGAAATTTGCGGGTTTTTTCACGATTATTTAAAGAAATTAGTTTTTTCCGCGATCCTTTAACGAAGTTCGCGTTTTTCCAGGGATCCTTTGGTGATATTTCCGTCTTTCCCGCGATCGTTTGACGAAAATCGCGTTTTCCCCGCGATGGGGAAAATCCTTCCCGGTTCTAATTATGTGTTTTTTCAACGGTCTTTTGACGAAATTCGTGTTTTTTTCCGTGATTCTTTAAAGAAATTGTTTTTTACGTGATCTTTTAACGAAATTTGCGTTTTTCCCGCAATCTTTTGATGAAAATCGCATTTTCCCCGTGATTCCGGGATGGGAAAAATCCTTCCCGGTTCTAATTATGTGTTTTTTCAACGCTCTTTTGGCGAAATTCGCGTTTTTTCCGCGATTCTTTAAAGAAATTAATGTTTTTTAAGTGATCTTTTAACGAAATTTGCGTTTTTCCAGCGATCCTTTGACGATATCCATTTTTCGCGTTCCTTTGACGATATATCCGTTTTTATCGCGATCGTTTGCGAAATTCGCACTTTTTTCGCGATCCTTTGACGAAATTTGTATTTATTTCGAGATTCTTTGACGAAATTCACTTTTTTTCCCGCAATCCTTTGACGAAATTATCGATTTTTTTTCAGCGAACGATTGAGGAATTGATTTTTTTCGGCAACCATTTGTCGAAATTCGCGATATTTTTTAATGTACGAATTTTCCGCTACACATAACGATCTCATAAACCCGGAAGGATCGACCGAAAAACCCGGAAATCCGGGCTACACCCGGAGCACAATCACCCCTGTTTATCAGTTGATTCCTGATTTTCGAATGCACCAAAACCAAAGGCAGAAAACATTTGTTCTACTGAAGCAGATGAAGCTATTACAGTAACAAGGGCGTAGGAACCGGGGGAACTGTGGCTCTCCCTGGAATATTTCAGACAGGCTCAGCTCCGCCTGCAGCAATTCTCACACCACATCTGTTTACGATACATTGCTGAATTAAAAAATAAAGTATACTTTTTGTAGGAAATTCACACTATAAACAACAAAGAGAAGAGAGAGAGGGGGGTTGTGAGCACACTTGTTTGTGCCTTCACCCTTTTTCTCATTGTTTACAACCCTCCCGATTTCCAAAATAAAAACGGGGTCTTATATAGGTCTACTACAAATTACCTGCACCAATAACATATTTATAAAGAGGAAGTCTTTAAAATTGATTTGGAAGAGATTTGTAAGCAAAACAACAGAAAGCACTTTAATTTTTGGTAAATGGAAGTGGGAGAAGCCTTAAATTTGAATATTGTATTCGGGATCGCA
This sequence comes from Maratus speciosus, assembly GCA_963932465.1. Lineage (NCBI taxonomy): Eukaryota > Metazoa > Arthropoda > Arachnida > Araneae > Salticidae > Maratus > Maratus speciosus. Next base: position 167,088,483 of record OZ010793.1, read on the forward strand.
CATAAATTAAGTTTCTATGTATCAAGTATATCTATTAAAAATTATTTTAACTGGATTAAAGAGTTGGTGATCTTTTGATATGCTTCTATTTTATACTTATGTTTGCGAAACGTGCACCTCTATGAAGGAACCCTCCAAAATAAATGAAATGATCTGCGCCACTAGCTTTCTGCAATATGCCCAGGCTCCCCCTGTTTGTACAAAGTTCCTACGCCACTGTACAGTAAAATGCTAGTTGATCATGAATTCTATAAGTTTTTTAGTACAGTCGAACCTCGTTATCCCGACACTCTAATGTCCAGAAAAAAGTGTTGTCATAAGCGGAGTGTCGCGGCAACCGGAGTTGGAAAAAAATATGTTTATAAAAAGCTGTATTTCTAATTAATTTAGGACAATTTTAAATTCATAACTGATTTTGCAGTTTTAAGCAATAAAACATTATTATTAAACAAAATAAACACAAAAACAAAATTAAAAAGAATAAAAATCAGATTTATGATAACTTGTTTTTTTTTTTTAATTGTTACATTAAATATTGATAAATTAAGGTTTTCTTATCCCTAGATGTGCTTCCTACAGTTCTTTTTTCAATATTATACAATGAATTGTAACTAATATTCGTTGTTTGAGAAATGAATGTTAGGTAATGTCTGATCGTTCCAATACAATGCAACGCTTCGGTTTTAGTCGGAGGAAAAACGCTGTGTAACCACAAGAAAGCGCCGCCTGACTAGAACAAAAAAGACCATGAGTAGACTGACACATCTATCTGTCGCTTAAGTGGGTCATTCATAGTGTCTGTGGGTTTATTTATTCAGATAAAGGATTAAAGTAAAATTTCTCATTTATCTCAATGGGTATTTTAGACACTTTTGCGAAAAGTTTAACTAAGACATTTTTTATCGCTTATAAGATGGATTATAAAAACTGGACAATTTCCCTAAACTGTTTGGCCCCACCTGTGGCTGAGAGGTTCTGCTCTCGAAGCTGGTAGATGGCAGACTTAGATAAAATGTAAAACTGTCTGCAAACTCAAATAATTTCTTAAAAAATTTCTGCAGTAAAAGCCACGTCCCTCCTGAGTCCTATATCGCCACTAACAGCAAAAATGAAAAAGTCCTCTTTCCAATCCCTCGCATTACGTTAGATGAACTCAATCCCCCCCCCCCTCCAGTTTTCTGAATTAGACTTTATTGAAAAGAGGATAATATTTACTAAGATATTAAAACTGAATTCCCCTTTCGAATGCAAAAAAATTGCTGCAAATCGCAGAGAAATGCTAAACAAGTGCATAAACATTTGCTAAAATTTCCAACCAAATAAACTTTATTTAAAAGAGATCAACATTTAACATTTATTTTTTAACACAAAATTTATTTTTAATCTGTTAAATTAATCTGCAAAGCCTAAAATAATCTGCAGCACCTGCTTCGGTGCTGCACTGTTTCTGCTACCGGCCCTGGCAGGGGAAAAAAAAAAAAAAAAAAAAAAAAAAAAGCATTGTACCTGCCATTGCGGCATAAGCGGTGCACTTACAATATTTTTAAGTTTTAAAAATATATATGCCGCAGTGCTTCTTCCAAAAAATACTGTACCATGGTACATGGCAAATAATTTCTAGATAACTTTTTCCCCCTCCAGTTGAAAAATAGTCCACAGACCTTCTCACGAATCTGCGACGGGCCGCGCACCGATTCTCCACCCGGGGTCTTATAAATTTTTTTTATGAAGAAATTTGTAAAAAAAAACTCGCTGCAAACGGGAAAATTTTCTGCGAACGGCGTTCGTCTATATTATCTGACTCTGGTAGATGGGAGGTGCTGGGTTCGAACCCAATCGCACTCATCGACCTAACTGTTTCAGAGTTTTCTTTGAAACCTTGGATTTCCATGCGTAAATACGGGTTAGGTTTCCTTAGAAAGACCCCCCACGAAGGGCACTCTCCCTCGGGCCTATATCCCAAGAGTAGATAATCAGCCGTCAAAAATCAACCAACCAACCCTAAACCGTTGGGATATCCGGAGTTGAAAATTATTCAACGACGTAAAATACGGAGTTTATTTATATTAAAACCATATACAGAAAATCGGGGCTTTGAAAAATTGATGGGAAAATGAGATTCGATTGTACTGTATAACTGTAACCAGGTACCTTCCACCTAGGGTGTCAACGATTTTAATCAATTGATTTAAATCAGCGATTAAAATCATGATTTTAATCAACCGATTTTTAAAAAATCATTGATTTAAATCAAAAATTTTCTAAATGTTTAAAATGTCAAAAAATATATTAAAATCTAACATAAACATAATTTGAAAGTTTCTACAGGTATTTTCACTTATGAATAAACAAAAAAAGAGCTTTAAATAATTGTTTCTAAGTTTAATTCATGAATATTGTAAAAAATTAAAAACAGTTGAGTTTATAAAAAGCATTGTTTTAAAGTTTTTATCCAAATTAAAACAGTTTTAATTTAAAAATGATTTGCAATGTCATAATTCCTTTAGGTAATCAATTTATGCGTAATTTTATGTAAAATTACACATAGCAAGTGTACTACATTTCTACAAGTAAAAGAATAAATAAGTAATTAATAGCAATCTCAAGTTAAAGAAGAATGAAAGAATGACATCTTTTCAAAGCTAAATTGTAAATGAATGCATAAGAGAAAAAGAAATAATTGGTATAAAAATACTAAGCTCAGCAAGAACTTCTTCGATATAGGTTGAATAAATGTTTTTAACTTTGTAGCTCACATAATACTAAATAAAAAAAAAATGAATAGGGATTGAAAAGGTAGCAAATTTTTTCTTAAAAAGAAAAAAAAAATTAACCATTGGAACCTAATAATCCACACTGAGAGGTAATAATGCTGTTACCTAAATATTTTGAGGATTTCAGATATAAGTGGCTAACTTAGATTTATCCTATACGAATGAGTTTAACTCATTTTCATAATTCTTTTGGTTATCATACACATACATGTGTGTAAGTTTAGATTTTGGTGGTTTACAATAATTTTCCTAAATACAAATGCAAAACGAGCTGCAAATAATATTTGTTAGTTTTGTTATTTGTGTTACTAACTAATGACTTACTTATTTGCAGTTTTTATTAATCTTGTAATTACTTATACTATTTGTTCTAGGACTTTTTGTAAATGGTGCCGTACCATGCCCCTTTTGAAATTGGCAAAATGCACCGTGCCTTAAAAGAAATAGTTGAAATTCACCTGTAGTTGTGGCCAAAGATTTCTTGTAAAAAACCTACCCATTCAACAGTATTTCTAAATTCATATGGCCATGATCTCACAAAAAACATAGAACTCTATTTCTTGAGAAAATACAGGATATTATTAAAATATTTTATTTAATTGTATTTTTCAATTTGTTATTCATAAAATTATTAAAAATTAAGGACACACTATTCATCATACTAAAAATTATTCTCCCCCCCCCCCCCTTATATCATTACTAAACACATTACTAATATATTTCCTCATGAAATAGTACCCTTTTTTTACAACTAGCATCCTGTCCCTTTTCCTTTCTAAAATGAATACTACATTATCATTTTAATAATTAAGTTTTAAAAACGTATAATATGTTCCTAATTAGAGAGTTAATTGTTTAATAATTATTAATTTGAAGTAGTGTTAACTATTTAATATAAAATGCAGTTAATAATTTTAATAAATGTTAAATATCACTAGTATTTATAAAGTTTTACATAATTATTACATTATTAATGTATATAACATTATTATATGATACTACCTAATGAAACTACTAATTTGTAGTTTTTATAATTTCTGTAATTACTAACTAATAATTATAATTTTATTAATTAAAGTGTAAAAACATTGATTATGTTAGCAATTAGTGGTTTAATTGTTTTGGAAACCTAAAACTCTTGGTAGCTATTCCGTATCTGAACGCTGGGAAAAAAAATCATAAAAATCCGATTTAAATCAAAAAAATCCGATTTTTTTGATTTTTTAAAAAAAATCATGATCTTTTTACACCCTACTTCCACCATACTTTACTTTTTGACATAGATCAAGCTCTATCTTTTCAAAAGCTGTTTGATTATCTGTATTATATAAAATTAAATTATATTAAAGTACATTATGTTTGGTTACATCTTGAATTTGAATTTAAAAAAATTAAAATAAAAAATGATTTAAAAAAATCATTGATTTAAATTGTAATTTTAATCATGATTAAAATCAAGCTGGTGTAAATTAACGAACCTTGTACATAACTAAAATAAAAAGTAGTGTTTGAAAACAAGACTAAAGACCTATTGAAAACAAATGGGGTCTATAACCTTTACATGCATCTGAAAAATCAAATATAGGTAGATTGGGAAATATTACGATTCATTTATCTCTCAGAAAATTTTAGTATACACATAATTTTAACAAAAACATTCTTATTAAATCAGATTATTTATAAACACTCACATATTGATTGGACTAAAGAAATTACACATAAAATTGAAATTCTATCAATGAAATGGATTTACAAATGTTTTGCTTAATGATCTAAGTAAACAAAATAACGAAAATAATGCATGAAATAATTTGAGAAATAGGATATTTTTGTCTTCATTTTACTGCGTCATTCTTTAAATCAATAATTCAAAAGAAGAATAAAATAAAATGTGAAAGAAGAAAGAAGAATAGACGGCAGTTAGCAAAATGTTTAATCCCACAAAAGGTAAACAAAACGCTAACTTTATCAAATATGCTTTAAAATTAAAATCATACACAGAAGTTTCAAGCTAAAATGAAAAACTGCAACTCAACACAAATTAAAGTGCAAAGAGCTGTAATTTAAAATACAAAAACAAGAGAAATGTGAAGGGTAAAAAAAAAAAAAAAAAAAATCTTAAGATAGAAGTTTTGTAAATTATACAAAAATATAGTATATAAAATGCCACGATGTGAACACGTGTGTTCAGGGCAATTTATTAAAATAAAAGTATTGCAATATTTATTTCGAGAAAAGCCATGCAATAGAATGATCTGATTGAAAAGAATTTGATATAATGGTTGCAGAAAAAAAGAATGAAGAGTAGAATTATAAAAATAACAAACGAAAGACCCTTATTAACAACGTGTCGCAGTATGTAAAAGAAGTCAAGACTATATTAAGACTTCAGATTATCAAATAGCATTAGAATATCAAAGAAATAAAATAATCAAAACTGCCCTTTCAAAAGCAGTCGATCGACCAGGCTTACTTACATTACTTTCATTTTTCTTTGCAGATCACAAAAATGAATTTCATCAACACAACGTGGGATACACACCGCTTGAACTCTAGCCAATCAAACTCCAGATAATTTCACACACAAATCACGTATACGAGGGAGGGCGACTAGCAGCAAAGCAGGATGGTGAAATGAATTACGAAATACTGTAAAAACAGATGATTAGGTTTTGGTAGGGTCAACAATACATTTATTGACACAGTCTACTGAAGGCCATACCTGTCTGAACTGGCCGAACTAGGTAGATCGCCGAAGAATTTGTTCGCCATTACAGTTGAAAGCGCTACCTAGGTTCCAAGAACTGCAGTTTACTAAAAATTAACTGAAGGTTAACGCAATGACGCAATAATGACGCATTGAATTTATAAAAATAAAAGGGTTTTTAATTTTTTTCAAATAATCTTCTCTTGAGCTTTTATATATGTATTAATAAAATAAATCAAACATACATATTTTCCTAAAATCATAATTTACTCGCACAATTATTTTTAATGTGAATTTTATAATAAAAGATTTTTTTTTTTCGTTTTATGGTGCATTAAAAAAAGGTGAGGGAGGGAGCTTACGCTAAATTAAAAGCTCATTTTCAAAACTTGTTAAAATGAATATAAAAATATATTATTTTATTTTAGAAAATAATATATTTATATAAAATAATAAATAAACGCGCAATTCTTTAATTCGAAGTTTATTTTGTAAAAATAAATGTTTATTTTCTTGTCGAACGTTTGTATAAAAATGTATTATTTTATAAACTCAGGTAAGTGTGAGAATGTATTAGCAACCAAATAATAAACTCTAGAATCAGAAATTTGCGAATATTTTATTCACCTACCTTTAAACAAAATGGCTACGTTGTTTAAATAAATTACTCAGAAGTCGCGAATAACGTTAGCAAATAATTGCAGTAAATTTCATTTGAAAAATATTTTTAAACAATGGAAAATTTAAGGTCATTTGCTATTAACATGTTTTAACTAAATGCAGGCCCTGATTACCGAATAGGCACGAGAAGCAGGTGCTTCCCTTAAATATTTTTGAAGGGCCCCGAAATTGAGAAAACAGGGGGCCCATATTTTATATTGAATTTAATGCGATGTAATTGCAATGTTGGATTGTTAGATGTATGTTTATTTTACATATTAGATTTGAATATTATTGAATTTGGTTGGTTGGTTGATTTTTTGATGGCGTATTATCTGCTCGAGGGATATAGGCCCAGGGGGAGGGTGCCTTTCGTGGGGATCTTTCTAAGGGAACCTAACCCGTATTAACGCTTGGAAAACCAAGGTTCGAAGAAAACCACGAAAACTCCGAACGATTAGGCCGACGGGCGCGATTGGGATCGAACCAGCACCTCCCGTCTACCAGCTTCGAGGCCAGAACCTCTCGGCCACTGGTGGGGCTATTGAATTTGGCTTGCATGTAGCATAAAACATCAGTCATTTAAACTACTACCAAAATTTTAAGTATTTCAAAATACGTATTGACATTTTATATTCTGCATATATGCTGAATTTAACCTTTTTATACAACTTACATTTTTATGCTAATATTAGGCAAAATCATTTTTGCATATTTTTTTGGTTGTATTCAATTTTTGTGTAAGGGGAACATAAAAGAGGTGTTCAATGAAATATATGTAACTCAAATGAGCCACTGGTTTGGAATAATATTTGTAGCATTGGTGAGTTTTCGGGTATGCCGAATTTAAAAAACTCTTCTTGCATGAAAGGGGGGCCCCGAAATGACACTGTGCTTCCCATGGCTTCAGAGGTTAATCAGGCCCTGACTAAATGATAAAAAAAAAAAAAAAAAAAGATTAAAAATAAAAATAAACAAAATTAAAATAAGAAGGAAATTGTATTTAAAAATGAATACTTGGAAATAACGTTAAATTTTATGTCAGAAAGATTTTAAATATTTGCATATTTAAGATCATTTGCCATTATTATGTTTTAATGGAGTGTATAGATCATGCATACAAAAATAAGCGAAAAAGTAACGAACATTTTAAAGGAAATTCTTATTAATAATGAATTTAATAAGTGAAAGTTGAAAGTTGTGTGATTAATCATCAAATCATCCTATTTAAAATCTCAAATTTTAGGATGAATAGTTTTAAAATATGTCCTTCGTGTAGTTTTGCAAAAATAATAATGAAAAAAAAATTAATATATGATGTTGTTTAACTTTCTGCGCACTTATAGGTAAAACGTATTTTTTCACGTATGGCGTGTGCCCTCGTGTAATACGCGCACCTTAATTTTTAAAACATCATTCGGAGAAGGTCCGAATTAAAAATACGATAAAAATACTTCAGTGTGTTAAAATCTAATACACTGTAAAAAAAAAAAAAAAAAAAAAAAAAAAAAAAAAAATCTATAAAGTTACTAAAGTTTTTCTAGGAAACTGGGATTCCTAGAACATTTTATGTAACGGCAACAACAAAAATTCCTGTAACAGCGTCTGTTACAGGAATTTTTTTTGTTGTTGTTGTTGCCGTTACATAAACATTTCTTGAAATCCCAGTTTCCTAGAAAAACTTCAGTAACTTTACAGATTTTTTTTTTTTTTTTTTTTTTTTTTACAGTGTAGTTATTATTTTAAATTACACAGTAATTACAATTACAAGTTATGTACAGCTTGATGGTTTTATATTTAAGTGCAAAATGGACCATCAAATGATTTCATGTTATACATAAGTATGTATAACATGAGCCAAAAATTTGAATTAGAATTTCGACCTTAATGTTAAACAAAAATATTCATGATGGTACAGACGTGTGAAAATTATTAGAATAATTGTGAAATTTACCTTAAAATCTTGTTATATTAAAGAAATAATGTATTTAAAAATATTGACCCATTTAATATTTAGCGTACACCCTCTTGTTTTTTATTAAAGATTCAATACGTCTTGGTATATTTTGCATGAGTTTTTGGCATTTAATTTGTATTTCCTTATCATGATACCAAATTTGGATGAATTTTTCTATCAGAATATTCTTGTTTGTGATGTTGCATTTCTTTAACTTAATTAAAGAAAACATTTTCATGGCCTGGAAACAGTCCAGATATGAAGCCTATAAAGAACCTTTGGGCCATTATAAAGAAAAAATTAAAGAAATACAACATCACAAACAAGAATAGTCTGATAGAAACACTCATCCAAATTTGGCATCATGACAACGAAATACAAATTAATTGCCAAAAACCCATACAAAGCAATTTCTTTAATAAAAAACAAGAGGATGCACACTAAATATTAAATGTATCAATATTTTTTAAATATTTCTTTAATATAACAAGTTTTTATTGTAAATTTCACAATTATTCTAATAATTTTCACACGTCTGTACTCATTTTATTCAGAATTTTAAGCTCTACAACATTTGTATTGATTTTTTTTTTTTTTTTTTTTTTTTTTTTTAAGAGTTAGCTGTTTTGAGATATTGTTAAGGTAATTAAAAAAACGTGTTTTTTGAAAATAAATATGAAAATATTTTCTAACATTCACCCAAATACGAGGAAGAAAACATAGTACGTTCATTTTAGACCTAAACTGAAGGGATTAAAACAATTTTCAGTTTTCTCCTAATTAATTCTGAGTTCAACACCCTGAGCACGGGTCTAAAACTTTAAACCAGAATTGTGAACTTAATGTTCAACAAAAATATTAAGCGTAGGTACTCATTTTACTCAGAATTTTAAGCTCTGCAACATTTGTGTTGACAATGTTTTTGACAGAGTTAGCTGTTTTGAGATATTGTTTTGGTATCTAAAAAAACGTGTTTTTTGACTACAAATCTGTACATATTTTCTAACGCTCACCTACTACGAGGGGGAAAACTTACATTCATTCTAGACCTAAACTAATCGGATTAAAACAATTTCCAGCTTTCCCCTAATCAATTCCGAATTCAGCCTTTTTTCCCTCCCCTACCACTGGGCTATGTTGAATGTTAGGTATTGCAAAATGTAGCGTGTAGCAGTCATAATTTCGTTACAGGGACGTTCAAAAGTATTTCATAACATTACACCTATGGGGGAAAATGGTTTGCGGTGGTTTTTAATGATGTTTCATAATTTCAAACACTTTGAAATATATATACATATCTATGAAGTGCACTACAAGATGATTGCTATAGAATATGGTATGGATAGCATTTATCGATCATTTACAGGGACACTAAAAAGAATTATGTTACATTACGGTCTATGGAGAAAAATTGTTTGTGGTGTATTTTGTTCATGTTACACTATTTCAAAAGTATTTAAATTGATATATATCTCCAAGGTGCTCTATAAGATGCTTACTATTTAATATGATGTGCAGAGCATTCATCTTTGATATACAAGGGCACACAAAATAAATCAGATATATTTATCTCTATGAACAATAATTGCTGGAAGTGCGTTTTCAGTTGTGAAACGCTTTTTTTATATTAAAAATAATTGTATACTATTTAGTGTGTATAAATTCTATAAATCATATACAGGGCTGCACAAAACATCTGAAGTACATTTCTTTTTATTGACGGAAATTGCTGAAAAGGAATTTTCAATTGTGCTATGCGTTTCCTAACTGTTCTAAATTTTAGCATAATATGCATTATATGATAAATCTATAGTTCATATACAGGGATGTACAAAATTTTCAGCTATTTTTTTCGACTTTGGTTGAGATTGTATTTTCAAACGTGTTATATGCTTTACAAATTATTACTTAGACATCGTTTTTCACGTTATTAAGCTATGAAGTTTTATTATAGTAGTCCGAATGCGTAGAATTATTTTTCATAATCTGATTGACGCACGATTTTACGCTCTTCTTGATAATTTTAATGATACTTTCTGAACGGTATGGAAGCTAAAGTGATAAAACTATTTTTATATTATTATAACAAATCCTAAAATTTCTTTTTCTAAAATTTAAGATACGGGCAAACATTCGACAGCTTTAATGAAAATTGCTGTGTTGCATATTTATATTTATCTCTGCACACTGGAAACTTATGTAAAGAATGGGAATCATGAGATATCATGAGAAAATGCCTACATTATGTTTTGCATTGTATCAAATCTGAATTTGGAAAATTTGTCTGGATCAATTTTGTAACCACTCGAAATTTGCAGCCAAGTAATATATTTTAAATCATTTTGTCCTGAGATATATACATACATCTGGCAATTTTTGCCCAAATTTGGTCATAAATTTAAACATTTCGCTCTGGCGAAACTTCATTGTAATTTTCCTCTATAAACAAAATATTTTCAACCAAATTCACATTTTCGTTAAATTTTAAATCTTGTTGCCGTTGAATAATGGTGGAAAAGTTTATTTATGCGACTAACTTAAATTCTGCTGTCTTTGATAAAAAGTAAATGGTACTTGAGCTAAAATTAAAAAAAAAAATATTTAGACTTAATAAGCTAAAAACAAATCTAACAAGTTGGAAATTGCTCGTCAAACGTGGCAAATGAGGTGCGTTCGTACTATAACTAGTTTTATAATTATTTTTTGCACCCCATATTGTACTGAATGTATATTTTTTTGCGCTTCATAAGTGCATAGTCTGTAACATCATTAAAATGCACTTACAATAATATTTTCCCCATTCCCCGTAATGTAACGGAAAACTTTTGACTGTCCCTGTAATTAAACTATACATTCGATTTTCATAAAATTTGAAATGGCTCGACAAAAGTTTGCAGCAATTATATATTTAAAATTTCAGACCATTCGGAAGGCTGTAAAATCATTAAAATGCATTTGCAATAATTTTTTCCCATTGGCCATAATGTAACGGAAAACTTTTGGGTGTCCCTGTAATTAAACTATACATCCGATTTTCATAAAATTGGAAATGGCTCAACAAACTTTTGCAGCAATTATATATTAAAAATTTCAGACCATTCGGAAGGCTGTAAAATCATTAAAATGCATTTGCTATAATTTTTTCCCTTTGGCCGTAATGTAACGGAAAACTTTTGGGTGTCCCTGTAATTAAACTATACATCCGATTTTCATAAAATTGGAAATGGCTCGACAAAATTTTGCAGCAATTATATATTAAAAATTTCAGACCATTCGGAAGTCTGTAACATCATTAAAATTCACTTGCAATAATTTTTCCATTGGCCGTAATGTAAAGAAAAACTTTTGACTGTCCCTGTAATTAAACTATACATCCGATTTTCATAAAATTGGAAATGGCTCGACAAAATTTTGCAGCAATTATATATTAAAAAGTCCTTCCGGCCAGTGCCGGGAGGAAGAGGTAGCTTTCATAATCCTTATTTTAAAAAAGCCAACTTATATCATGCAAACACACGAAGCTCAATTTAGTGGAAACCGGATATAGGAGATTCAATACTAATTTTTATCAATATAATGAATGAGAATTTCGCGAAATTAGTCAGCTTTGTCCAAGCTGTTTTTCTTTAAAGTAACTTATATTTGGCTGCCAAATTCGGCAATTTCTTAAAGTACCTGTCATTTTAAAACAACATGGTGGATGAGGCTAACCAGTGAACTTGGTCGAGACCTTAGTAATTGCTGTGCACATGTTCACTCACATCGGAATCGGTTAATATATAGGAGTGCTGTCGCATGCAAAAAATCAGATTTTTCAAAATGTCACACACAATAGAAATTGAAACTGTTATATCTGAGCCATTTTTTAATGTAAAGACAAACAAAAAATGCTCCTGAATCCTTATATCAAGATCAAATACTTAAGAAAGAAACCTTTTTCAATTTCTAATTTTTTTGCACCTCACTTTAAATATATATATATTTTTTAATTTAATGGCCGCCATTTTGAAGCAAGATGGCTGATGAATCTGGCCAGCAAACTTGGTCGAGGTGTTGATGTATACTATCCACATGCCTTCTTACATCGAAATAGGCGAATACGTGTATTATCGCGGGACAAATACAAGATCGTTTCAAAATGTTAGCCATGCTAGAAATTCAAAGTGCTATAAATCAACCATTTTTTAAGATATCAACAAAAGAACAAATTTTCAGAAACAAAAACTGCTCCGGAATCTTTGTATCAAGGCCAAACACATAAAAAAAATCTTTTTCATTTTCCAATTTTTTAATACCTCATTTTGAATTTTAAATTTAATTTTTTTTTAAATGGCAACCCTTTTGAAACAAGATGGCGAATGAAGCTGGCCAACGAACTCGGTCGAGACATTGGTATGTACTATGTACAGACCAAGTTACATCCAAATAGGTTCATAAATACGCCTGTTATCGCGTGACAAAAATCAGGTCGTTTTAAAATGTCAGCCACAAGAGAAATTCAAAATGCTATTACTCAGCCATTTTTTTTTAGATATAGACGAAAGAAAAACTGTTCCGGAATCTTTGTATTAAGGTCAAACACATACAAAAAAAATCTTTTTCATTTTCCACTTTTTTGGTATCTCATTTAAATTTTTTTATTTTTTTATTATTTAAATGGCCGCCATTTTGAAATAAGATGGCGGATGAAGCTGGCCAACGAACTCGGTCGAGATATTTGTATGTACTATGTACACACCAAGGTACATCCAAGTCGGTCCATAAATACGCCTGTTATTACGTGAGAAAAATCAGGACGTTTCAAAATGTCAGCCACGCTAGAAATTCAAAATGCTATAACTCAGTCATTTCTTAAGATATAGACGAAACAAAAACTGCTCCCGAATCTTTTTATCAAGGTCAAACACATAAGAAGAAAATATTTTTTCAATTTTCAATTTTTGGTACCACATTTCAAATTTAAATTTTTCTTAAAAATTTAAATGGCCGCCATTTTTAAACAAGATGGCGAGTGAATCTGGCCAACGAACCCGGTCGAGACATTGGTATGTACTATGTATAAACGAAGTTACATCCAAATCGGTTCATAAATACGCCTTTTATCGCGTGACAAAATTCAGGACGCTTCAAAATGTCAGCCACGCTAGAAATTCAAAATGCTATAACTCAGCCATTTTTTAAGATATAGGCGAAACAAAAACTGCTCCGAAATCTTTGTATAAAGGCCAAATACATAAGAAAAAAATATTTTTCTATTTTCAATTTTTTGGTACCACATTTCAAATTTTAAATTTTTAAAAAAAATTTAAATGGCCGCCATTTTGAAACAAAATGGCGGATGAAGCTGGCCAACGAACTCGGTCGAGAGATTGGTATGTACTATGTACACACCGAATTACATCCAAATCGGTTCATAAATACGCCTTTTATCGCGTGACAAAATTCAGGACGTTTCAAAATGTCAGCCACGCTAGAAATTCCAAATGCTATAACTCAGCCATTTTTTAAGATATAGACGAAACAAAAACTGCTCCGGAATCTTTGTATAAAGGTCAAATACATAAGAAAAAAATATTTTTCCATTTATAATTTTTTGGTACCACATTTCAAGTTTTAAATTTTTTTTAAAATTTTAAATGGCCGCCATTTTGAAACAAAACGGCGGATGAAGCTGGCCAACGAACTCGGTCGAGACATTGGTATGTACTATGTACACACCGAATTACATCGAAATCGGTTCATAATTACGGGAGTTACAGTGTGACATAGGTCAGATATATATATATATATATATATATATATATATATATATATCAATTTTGAACGGAGGGTGGTTTCGGGGTCTGGGGGTCATGATCGATGAAAATATACCAAAATTTTTTGAAATCGCTTTCCTCCGAACGGCTGCAATAGGTAGCTTTTTTGTAAAGAAAGCTACCTAAAATTTCAGATCATTCGGTCGGGTAGTTTTTGCTCTGTTATATGCGGACGGACAGACAGACGGACGGACAGACAGACGGACTGAACGACGACTATAGGTGCTACGTATTTATATAATTACGAACGCACCTAAAAACTGGGGAGGCACCTAAGGGCAGACAAATTAAATTGGAACGAAAAGGTGATAACCTAAACTATTTAATCATATCAAAAATTTAGCTTAATCGTGCTTTATCATATAACTTTTTCCATATTAAAACTGAAAAATTGTAAAAAAAAAAATGCAGAGTTTTTTGCGACATTAAATATGAAATAACAGCTGATATGTGCAAACTTTATGCACATAAATCCGATAAAATAAAGTCCGTATTTTGTTTGGAAGCGTCCATAATCGAGCAGTATATTTTATTTCGCTTCAAGTAACAGATTAAAGAACTATACTAAAATTCACTGATTCATTTCCAACTAAGAAACACCAACTTTACGCTACTCTATGGGCCATACAATTATATTTATATCAAAACCAATAGCAGGGTACAACCAACGCCCCCTAGATAATGGAGCTTTCTCCATAATCTCCATTATCTAGGGGCCTTTGGTAGGATACTATGAAAAAGTTTACGCTAGTTACGTCACTGTTTTCTTTCCAGTTACAATACGTTCAACTTTCAAAATAGCGCACATATATTAAAACAGTAAGAGACATTTGATACTTAAGGTAATTGTTAAACTGTGATTTTTAAGGTAATGGTAAAAATAATTGTAAGGGTGGATGATTGAGAAGACGTCGAAAACGTATTCCACAGACCTTATTCGTAAAATGACGAAATAAAAAAAGTTACGTTTTATAGAGAAGACGAAAAAACGTTTTTAAGATGAAGGATGAAGACAAATTATTTTTTTTATTTACAAAGGATAGAGAGTTAAGCCAAAACTGTTAAATCCATAAGGTAATTAAGGTATTGTATGGTCAAAGTTTTCCGTATTTTGACACTTATTTCGAAAATTGCAAACATTTGCGTTAAAAAAAAAAGAAAGAAAGAAACTCTGTTCTGTAATTCAAATTAAAAAAAAGGCCATATTAAAAATTAATTATAATTTATAATAGATATTAATCGAATCTAACGAAAAGGCAGTAAAGTTAGAAATAAAGTTTAAAGGTTAAAAAGGTCTAGATATTGTATTTTCTTTATGCATACAAGATGTTATTATAGAACGCAAACTTTCTTCACATTAAAAATTGATGGTTTCCTCCCCGATGTTGAATTTTAATTCAGTGGCAAATCTTTTTTTATTTATTATTTATTTTTTTTGTGTGTGTGTGTGTGTGTTATCACAGTTGCACAGTTTAGCTGGTTATTGGCACTTGTAAGCAATAATTTCGACGCAAGTTACTCTTAATTAATTTTATAGATTTTGATAGTACGTTCTGTTACTTCATCTCTATGTAGTTTAGAGAGGTGCAATTGTAGTTCTAAGTTAAAGACTACGAGGGTGTATCAATAAGTTTTTGCCCTCACATAGAAATAATTAAGTGAAATTTATGAAATTGCTACATTGTATTAGTCCTTTTCTATATAGTCACCGTGCACAGTAACACATTTCTGCAAACGGTATTTCAAAGAGAGGGGGAGGATTTATTCCAGGAGGCGCGATAGTAGGCCCAAAGGGGGCCATTTTTCTAACTTTTGCCGACACCCGCATGTGACATATTGTTGGAAAGGCCGGTGACCACGTATTCATGCTATGCACCTCCCGAGCGCCTCACCCTAATTTGCCCCCGGGGGTTGATGATGTTCGCAATATTTAGAAAAGTGCCCCCCAGAGGGCAAATTTAAGGGAAGAGACTCTGGAGGTGCATAACATGAATAAGTGGTCACAGACCTTTCCAACAATATGTCACGTGTGAGGGTCGGTAAAAGTTAGAAAAATGCCCCCCTTTGGGTCTACTATCGCGCCTCCTGGAATACGTCCCCCCCCCCTCTCTTTGAAATACCGGTTGTACAAATGTGTTACTGTGCACACTGACTATATAGAAAAGGACTCATAAAATGTAGCAATTTCATAAATTTCACCCAATTATTCCTATGTGAGGGCAAAAACTTCGTATAATGCTTCGTATAACACCCTCGTATAATGTATCGAAAAACGAAAAATGAATAACATCGCACGTAGCTCTAACCTTTTATTAATTTGTAATTTTATTTAAAGTTTCAGCTGACATCGGTCTGATTTTGATCTTTTATTCTCTGCTTTTAAAGTTGAAGGGGAGAAAGGAGAAATTAAAACTGAAAAGTGTTTAATTTATTTATGTTTTCTATACTTTTACTTCAATTTTTTTATTATTCTTATTTCATTTTTTTTACTCAAATTTTGAAACTTATATTTTTTACAGTTTAAATACACTTTTATATGATTGCTCTCTCTATATTAGTGGTAATATTGATTTTAAAAAATTATATTTGGTAATATTGCTTTATAAGTTAGGTTAGCTGAATATACATAGCTTTTGTGAAAGTTCTCTCTCTTTCTCTCTCTCTCTCTCTCCTGTTTTCACTTTCGTAAAAATTCTCAAATATGCTTAATTTTACTATCATATGAGATGCGATTGTGTTACATTTAATACAGTACATTATTATTTATCAAGCCATTCTCTCAATTTTAAATTTTAAGCTCAGTTCTTCTATTCTTCTCAATCTGCGTCTTCATCTAAAAGCATATGTAATCCAACTTCTTTATAAAAAGGTAATTTATAGTGTAGTTATACCGATTATAATTAAGAATGCAATTTGATATGTATCGATGCATATAGTTCCTTCCTCTTTTTTTTTGTTGTTGTTGTTGTTTTTATTTTGTTGAAAAATTTCCGTATTTTCCTTTCAGATGTTTAGCCTCTTTAGTTTGAACAACTGTAAAATGATTCTTAAACGATGTCTTTTTTAGAATGGTCATGGTGGCGAAAAGTATTTTCGTCTTGTGGTGCCAGTAGATACAATAATATAAGTACAGAGTCATTATAAATGAATATCCCATCTTTACAGGGCTATCAAAATAAAACCAAAAATAAGTATAACCTTGGTGTTCATCGGAAATCAAAAATAACAGTTGAAAGTTTAAATTCAACAGAAAACAGTTACAAGTGTTCAATGTGAGCCTCTGCAGAAGCAGGAACGATATCGAGTCGGTACGATAACTCATCCCACACTTTTCTCAGCATGGTTTTTTTTTTTTTGTGTGGCCTCATCAAATGTCAGGTATTTATTCAACCGCTATCAACTGATGTTGAAAAACTTAGGACACGCATATCTGCATTCAAAGAGTCCACACGACATGCTGAAAGGGGGGGGGGGGGGGTGAGTTATCGTACCGCCTCGATGTCGTCCCTGTTTCTGTAGAGGCTCACATTAAATATTTATAACTGTGTAGAATTTAAACTTTCAGCTGTTATTTTTCATTTCCAATTAACAGCAGAGTTTTTTCTTTTCTTTTTTTTTTTTTTTTTCTTTTTTTTTTTTTTTTTTTTTAAGTTGGGATATTCATTTATAATCACACTGTATATAGATATAGATAAATATAGCTTTTATACCTATGGTGATACCTCAAGCTTTTATTATTCTTTCTATTGAGCCTAAATATAAAAAGTAGGCATGAAGAATTATCTTTTAACGAAATTATTTTGATCATTGTTCTACTATTTTATTTTTTCTTAAAATACTTTGTTTTTCTTTCATTAAATTGTGACAAAAAAATACTGGTTTAATTTAAAAACTAGTTGGATGTGCCAATCCCAAAACTTTCTTCTATCTTATACATCTTAATATTTCAAAACCTAGTTACACATGTTAATACTTCAATATTATTAGTTCAATACTATACCAACTTTGATTTTTATCTTAAATTTCTGCTCAAGTCAATTAAACGGACTAAAAACGAGTTAATCTATATCATGATATTTGTTAAAATTATTAATTTTTCCTTATTCTGTCGTTATCAGCTGTTTGCGAATAGCCGGCATAGCAGGAAGCGAGTTCCCGCCGCTGCATGAGCCGCCGATGCACAATAGAACTACGAAAAATCAAGAAAAGTATACAAAAATCGCTAGCACGTAGCCCCTTTACCGCGCAATATTTCCAAATTCAAGGAGAACCTGTTGGCCAAAGCCAAAAACAAGCACAAACATTTTGGTTCAATTGTATGCATAATTTTATACGCTGTTCGATGGTACAATAATGAAAATGGCACAGAGATCGGAATTATAGCGCCCCCTTCTTTCGGAATTTTTTCAAGTTCAGGGAGGACTTGTTTGCCATAGCCAGAAACATGCACAAAAAATTTGGTTCTATTATATGGATAACTTCATACACTTTTCGATGGTACAATAATGAAAATGGTACAGACATCGCAATTATAGTGCCCCCTTCCGGCAGAATTTTTCCAAATTCAGAGGGGACCTTCGTGACATGACCAAAAATAAACACATAAAATTTGGTTCAATTCTATGCATAACTTCATACACTTTTCGGCGGTACAATATTCAAAATGGCACAAAAATTGTAAAAAAATCGCTATTACAGCGCCCTCTACGAGCGATTTTTTTACAAATTAAGGGAGGACCTCCTTGCCATAGCCAAGAACTTAACATTTTTTTTTGGTTCAATTCTATGCATAACTTCATACACTTTTCAATGGTGCAATATTCAAAATCGCACAAAAATCGCTATTACAGCGCCCCCTAACGGCGAATTTTTTGCAAATTCAGGGAGGACCTGCTAGCCATAGCCAAAAACTTAAAATAAAAATTTGGTTTAATTCTATGCATAACTTCATACACTTTTGGACGGTAAAATATTCAAAATCGCACAAAAATCGCTATTACAGCGCCCCCTACCGGCGAATTTTTTCCAAATTCAGGGAGGACCTGCTTGCCATAGCCAAAAACTTAAACTAAAAATTTGGTTCAATTCTATGCATAACTTCATCCAATTTTCGATGGTACAATATTCAAAATCGCACAAAAAACGCATTTACAGCGCCCCCTACCGGCGAATTTTTTCCAAATTCAGGGAGCACCTGCTTGTCATATCCAAAAACTTAAACTAAAAATTTGGTTCAATTCTATGCATAACTCCATACACTTTTGGATGGTACAATATTCAAAATCGCACAAAAATTGTTATATCAGCGCCCCCTACCGGCGAATTTTTTCCAAATTCCGGGAGGACCTGCTTGCCATAGCCAAAAACTTATAATAAAATTTTGGTTTAATTCTATACATAACTTCATACACTTTTTGATGGTACAATGGCGACAGACAGACGGACAGACGGACGGACGGACAGACGGACGGACGGACGGACGGACACACAGACAGACAGACATTTTCTATAAACATGTTTTTTGGAATCTCTGACCCCTAAAACATGCAAATCCGTCGAAAACCGGAAGTCGAAAAAAATTTCGATTACAATACTTTCTTCTATTGAAGATAGAAGAAAGTAAAAATGATAGAAGCGACTTTTTTTTTTTATCTTTATCTATTTTAGTTTGAAAAAAAATTATGGCAAATGTTGATTAACTTTTTGGGGGGAGGGGGGGAAAGGGGAGGCGTAAGGGACATCAATCACCAAGCAGTGTTGATGGGGCTTTGGTTAATACATATTACATACATTAAAATGTTATTAGATTACACTAGCCTGCAAAAGTTGGATTATGTCATGTTTTTCAGCTTTTGATAATTGATTCTTATATATTCTGTACCGCTGAATCCAAAATTGACCTTTATTTTTTACCATCACGTAAAGATTTTTTGTAAATCGAAAATTTTAAAGTTAAAAAAATTGAAAATAGCGAAAATTTGGTACTATTGGTTGGATTGTTGTATTTTTGAGTTTTGATAATTGCTTTTTATGTATTTTTTTACCGTTGAATCCGAAAATTATCCTCATTTTTAACCATCACGTCAAGAGTTTTTGCAAATTGTAAATTTCAGTTAAAAAGTTCAAAGTTAAAATTGAACCTCCTCCCCTACCTCATCGGACCTCTCAGCTGTTTAGCTGTAAGAATCCCAGTATAAGCCAAAAAAATTGAATAAATTATTGAATAAAATAAAATAAAATAAAATTAAAAAGTTTTACATCTATTTTATAGTATCAGATTTTCGCTATATTTTAACTTTCACTTTTACGATTTGCAGAAAAATTCTAACGTGATGGTAAAAAATGAAGGTCATTTTCAGATTCAGTGCTAAAAAGTACATAAAACTCAATTGTTAAAAGTTAAAAAAAACACAGCCATCTTCTCTATTTTATAGTATCCGATTTTTGTTATTTTTAAACTTTGACAATTTATGATTCGTGAAAAATACTGACATGGCTAAAAGTTCTGGTAATTTTCGGATTCAGTGCTAAAAATACATAAAAGTTAAAGAACGCAACCATCGCTGTCTTGTGTTATCTAATCTAAAACTTTTTCTTAAACTTCTTGGGGTAACCTATCCGAAATTTTTTGTGTTATTCAGCAAAATAAGTGTAAATGGTAATCACCGAAAATCATAATAATATTAGATTGTCATCGGATTTACATCAGTATGTAAAATTTAATCTCGGTCGGATATTTGAAAGTGAATTAAAGTTCGAGTACAAATTTTGAACTGGAAAAACATACATTCGATCTTTGAAGTTAAATAAAATCTCATAAAAATAACATAATTTTTGTTAAAAGAAATCATGAAAAGAAACAGTCTCAAATCCTTACAAAATAAAACCTATGTTAAAATGCAATTATTTTAGCCAATCTGAAACTTAATAAAAGTTAACTCAATCGTAATACTTGTACAATTTTTTTCAAAGCGCAGATACACATGAAAATAAGTTCTTCAACTACTTTAAGCACCTGGTAGATGATTCCTCAAAGCATGGCCGAACTCATATGTATTCAGATGCAATGCAGAAAAGTGGTATAAGTCATGCAATTTTAAAGTTTCATAACTCAGTCAATTTTAATGTTATATGAACGGGACTTCTTTTGGTCTTACTTGTCAGTGTAATAGGAAAATTTTACTAAATATAACTTATAGGACCGGGGGACCGTATAAAAATTTTAATTTCGTAATTTTTTAAGAAATGTTTTTATTTACTCAAATCGCTTTTAATATACTTCTTTACCTCACTTAAAACATTTTTGTAATTGGAACTATATGTCTATGACTAACGATTTAGGAATTAGCCATATTGAACACCGTTGAGAGTGGACACGTATAGTCACCATAAAAATGTTGCTACATAATTTTAACTGGTAATTTATGTAGAGAACAGTATTTTTCTTCTGCATTCGTGAAGTCATTATAAATGCATATGTACAGATTGTATAAATAAGTAAATGTATCAACATGCATTTTGCACTATTGGAGAATATGTAGTAAGTATTGATTTAGTTGATATAAAGTCAAAAATAAATAAACTAGAGAATAGGAATTCTGCTTTTTCAGAATTTAGTGTCGCTCCCAGCATTTCCATTACTTCATTTTCTTCTGGTGGACTGGTGGTTTCTATTATTATGAAACAGCCATTATAAATGAAGCGTTAGGTGAAGATGAAAGAGCAGTCGTAAAAAGTTAGAACTCTGATTTTCTGGTCAGAATTTGAAAAAAAATGGCCATCATTTTCTTCTAGTCTTTCATCTTCACCTAACACTTCGTTTATAATAGCTGTTTCATAATAATAGAAGCCACCAGTCCATCAGAAGAAAATAACTCGGTTAAGCGGGACTCGGATAATCGGGACTCTACTACAAAACATATTTCAATTTTAAGACTTAAAGCACACGCTTTTATTTTATGTAAAATGACGTCATTTGCATTAATATAGATACAGTAAACCCTCGATTTAACGGACCTCGGTTCAACGGACTTCGGATTCAACGGACTAATTAAAAAAAAATTAAAAATTAAACAAAAATTAAAGTAAAACAAGTGGGTAAGTGTGATCGAAGATCGCACAGAGGGTTTCGTTTAATATCCCTTTTGAAACACTTTATCCTTAAATTAACAAATCAAAGTCGTTAATTTAAAATTATATCCTCTCCCTAACCTGAAATTCAACGCCCGTATTTCAAATTTTTATATTTGACAAATGTCAAATATTTATTTATCACTATTATTTACTGGAAGCCTCCATGATGAAACAGCTTCTAAAACGATAAAACACGCTTCGAAAAAAAAAAAAAGTATTACTGCCCTCCTCCCCCTCCCCTACTTGAGAATCAACACGCAACCCTCTTTTAAGCTTTTATATGTAAAAAATACAGCAATGAACAACGACAAGGCATTTCTTTTTACTATTTTTAAAAAGCGATTTCTCGGTAAAATAAAAAAAATATTATTATATCTGTGGCGACACAATGTCTCGTGATTAAATGAACGAAACCTTAAAAAAAGGGAAAGAACACGAAACGCCGAAAGCGCGCGCTTTGATTCTCACTGCAGCGTGGTTTTCGTTCTAAGCATGCACAAGCCATTTGTTTATTGCTTGTTTATTAATTATTATTTCTGTGTAAAAAGTGTTTCATTCCCATAAAAGTTGCATATGTGTTAATTCGTTTGTATTTCATTACCAATATTGTATTATTAAAAGTAATGTATTGTGTTTATATATATATATATATATATATATATATATATATATATATATATATATATATATATATATATATATATATACATATACAGTAGTATATATGTATATACAATATATATTTATGTATGTACATATATTGTATATATATATATATATATATATATATTATATATATATGTAATTTGCACTGTAATAATATATGTAATTACAAGTACGTAATAATATATATATGTACTATAATTATAACAAAATAATATTATAAATAGTACTTTGCGATTTAACGGACACATCTTAGTCCCAATTAGTCCGTTAAATCGAGGGTTTACTGTACTTAAAATTAAATATAGTTTATAATAGATCCATGTTTTATCATAAATCCTTCATTTATATTTTTCTCAAAATAGCACGTATTTTAATTAATTTTTTTTTCAATTTTTATGAGAAAATGGCAACAAAAAGATATAATTGCTATTTTTCAACAATTTTTTTCTTTACTTTCTACAGAAATGGAGTACTTGAGTTGCCAAAAGGAAACAAATGTCGCTAAAAACTACAAAAAATTAATATTTCAAAAACAAATAGAGATGCAGTTTTCAAACAAAGTGCATTAAAAAGTACTTTTTTTCCCAATACGGCGGTATAAACATTGAAAATGTGTGATGCTTAGAAGTTTTTAAAAAATGCTGTAGAGTATTTAATCGCACAATGAAACATCGGCTTTTGTTTTACGACTGGCGTATACAAGGTAACGTTATTTATTGGAGACAAAATAAGCTGGGAGAAAGAAATAGCATACCGGGGGCTAAAGAAAAAAAGTCTTTTTTGCAGCTTTTACTTACGCACCTGACCAGCCACGACATCTGTTAATTTTTATTTTAAAAGATGTATTTTATTCTTAAAGATATTTTTTGCTATTATTTTCAGTGCGTAGCTTAAATCTTTAAATGAGACAGATTCTTAACATTTACCGTTTACAATTTAAACAACAACAATAATAAGAATAATACAATAAAGATTGAGAACCCTCATAAGTAATTGCAAATTTAGAATGGTGACATCATGTCACCATCATGTCATTTTGTCTATGTTGTTTGCAATAACACTTTAATTGTTTTCTGAAAGAAAATTCTACCACCCTGGTTACTAAAACGTTCTTAAAGACTTTGATTATGGTATATACAAAGTGTATATATAGCTGTTAATATATTCTTTGTCCGATAGTAGAGATCGACCGAAAATTCGGTTTCATTTTCGTTTTCGGCCCAAAATCAGAGTTTCGTCGAAAATGCTGGACCGAAACTCGACCGAAAGTATCTGTATTCCAAAAATCTCGTTTCTTCTTTCGAAAGTTTTCAACATTACTCATTGATTTGAGCTGTATCGGCTCAAATTAAACTATCTTTATCTATTGCTATGAACTTCACTGTTTATAATTATCACTTATAACCGACTCAAGATGTGAATGCAAATTATAAAGCAAGTAATGCACATATGACTAATCTTTGAAGACGCTTGTCACGTGCTCATTAAAAACTGATATAAATCATTGAATTTCACTGCAAGATGATTACGACAGAATAGTGTATTCATAGCATTTGTCGTTCATTTACAGGGACACACAAAAGAAATCGGTTACAATACTGTTTTTGAGTAATAATTGCTGAAGTGCGTTTTCAATTTCGGCTTGCGCTTTTAAATTTAACTGTTTTAATCATATACAGTGCTGCTCAAAATATTCGTATAATTTTCCGATTGTAGAAGGGAACAGCTGAAATTGAGTTTTCAAATGTGATATGCGTTTCCATATGGTTGAAATAGACATAATATTTTAACTTATTAATCAAATTTGAATATCTATGAAGTTTTGTTACATTATTCTGAATGTGTTGGGAAGTGTTTCATAATCTATGCTTGACACATGATTTTTCTTTCTTGTTTTCTCTTTTTAATTACTCAGCTATTACTTCTCTGCTGTTACAGATACAATATTTCCGAAAGAAGCAATGAAAAGTTAAAATGAGAAATTTAAGATCAGAACAATAATTCTGAAACAATGCAACTCAAACTTGTTATTCTGGCAATTTGTGGCCAACGCGAATTTCTCCTATTGAGGAATATCGTTCGAATCTCCTTCTTCCCCTCTCCACACACACACTCTGTTCCATATTTATCCCCAAATATTTATCTGAATCAATTTGCTACGCATTAAATATCCCGAGAAATAAATAAAGATCCCCACTATCGACCATGAAGTTGTTGAACAGCGGTTTAAAAACAGCATAATCAAACTATGATATTGATTTCCAAAAAGTTATTTCTGATACGCAGGTCAAGTCTTCGCACTAAGAAAAGGTGATAGTTAAAAATATAGGGTGAATAACACTACAACTTTGGCACACTTCACTGTTTCATTGATAAAATATAAAAGAAATAACATTAGTCAAGTTATATTGCTTCTACACAACACATAAAATTTTATTAGAAAAGTAAATTTTATAAGCAAAAAAGAAATTTCCAAGGTAGTGTACTGGCCGTGATTTACTGTGCCTGTTTAACCGGAAAGGGCAAGTATATTACAATAAAATCTGTGAAAACGGAAAATGTCAATAACGGAGACTTGTCTTAAGTTTAGAATTTTAAGACGGAAGAAATACCATGCAATTCTATCTGCTAAGACTTGAACCCATCTAAAGTGGGATTTTTTTCCCCCTAATGATTCCGTTCTCATAATTTTTACTGTACATTTTTCTTTTCTTTTGATTCTTTTTTTTTTTTTTTTTTTAAGGGGAAAACGTTTAACAGGTTTGCTAACTAAACTTGTATTTTTGCCAAGTCTTTAGAAATTTTTCAACTTTAGGAAAAGCTGGCCTTGCCCCCTCTTTAGCAAGAGCCCTGCCTTATAGGTCACCGAGATAGTAAATTGTATGAACACAAGTCAATGCAATTTTTTCTTGGGTTCCCATTTTTGCGAAGAAAAAAACACTATTGTAAATACTCCAATCCAACCTAAATTAAGTTAATGGTAACTTTTTTTAAGTATACTAAAATTTCCTATCTGGTGAGCTTGTTTTGTATACAAATTACGCATTTCAAATCTTAATAATAATTTTAAACAATTATGAAGAATTCGCTTTTATGGAATGGGATTTTGTGAAGGATACTTTTATTTTCTGTCATTTTATTTGAATTGCTTTCATTAAGAGGAATTTTTTGATGTTTTTTTTTTTTTTTTTTTTTTTTTTTGGAATTTTGTGAAAGCCTCTTGTCTGGATTAGCCACCGATGTTTTAAGTTTTCTGGTGTCTGTTTTGTTTGTTTTCTGTGTACATTAAGCCGCACTTGTACTAAAGATTTCGTTGTTAATATCATCGTTTTGAAGAGAACAATCGCAGATAAAATTTAAAATATTCACGTATATCTCTTTATTCTAAAAAAGAGTAACTAACGCTAGAACTATTTAATGTTGAAATAGCTCAAAATAGTTAGTTCAGTTTAAAAAGTTTTATAGGATCAAAAACTATGCATAGAAATTTAACCATCTTTTGCAACCACGTACTGGACTATAGTTGGGGCACGTTTAACTTGTCAATGGGTACTATGCTACGCCATCCTTTTTACTAACTTTGGCGTTGCAGGATCGCCGGATTTGGCTGTTTATCGTTGTTTGGGGGAATAAATTTGAGCGAATTCATGTTACCAATTCTTTTGTTTTTTCAAGTTCCACGCAGATTGTTCCGTATTCCTAAAAGAATTTCGATTCCATTGTTTTAGCCTAATGTACTAAATTTTGTCATCTGTTATTTCTGAATTTTTAGCAATTCTTATGAGATTTAATGTTTCTTTTTTGTTTTTGTTTTTCGCGGCGATTTTCTACATTATTAAAAATACATCCAATTGTTAACTTTTAGTCCAATACAATAAATTTTATACTTTTTTTCAATGAAGTTTATTTGGAATTCACGTACAGCAATTTTTGTCGGTTGTTTTGGGTTTGCCCGACGATTTCTTAACATTCGCAAATTGAATCTAGGGGTCGATCCAGGCAAAATTTGGGGCCAATTTAGGGCCCTTTCACAAAAATCTATTTAATAAAATGGGACCCTTCCCAAAAATAAATTTAATAAAATGGGTCCCTTCACAAAAATAAATTTAATAAACTGGGCCTCTTCACAAAAATGAATTTAATAAAATGGGCCTCTTCCCAAAAATGAACTTAATAAAACAGGCCTCTTCACAAAATTGAATTTAATAAAACAGGCCCCTTCACAAAATTCCTTTTAATAAAATAGGCCAGGCCCCTTTCGTAATAATCTTTTTCATAAAACCTGTTTTAAAATATGTAATTTGTAAATAAAACCAGGTCACGAAAAGCAAAAACTTTTTAGCAAGGGGATTTAAAGAAGTTTTTGTTAATAAATTCTTGGTTCGAATTTGAGTAACTGGATTTCAACTTTCATTACAAAATGGTATTTTTCACAAAATATATTATAAAATTCACAAAAATAACTTTTACTTTTCACAAAATGGGCCCCAAGAATAAAAACCTGCATCGACCCCTGGAATCCTATTTTTTTCCAATATAGAAATTTTTTTATCCTGCAATTTTTGAAGTTTTAGTCATTTATAATGCTATTTTCAGCGTTTTTTCGCGAAGATATAAAATTAACGATGATTTAATGTACAAAAATATTCAGAAAGAACTAATTTATAACAGAAAAATTGTGTTTTAGTTCAGACACCCTCCCACCCAACCAGAAAAAAAAGGACAGGAAATTTTATTTTAAAAGTGCGCGAACAAAAATCATATCATATAAAATAAGCTAGCAAGAAGCTATATCATATTAAATTAAACAGTTTTTTTTTAATACATTCAATATAGAATTTATTGTAAATCACATGAAATGTGTATAAAATAAAAATTGTTTTCCCCCTTATTTTTATAATAAAAATAAATGGTCTTCGCTGATTTGTTTGTAATAGAAGTCTTCTTCAGAAAATCATAAAAGAAAACAGGAATTAATATTTTTAGCTTTTCTTTTCTAAATCAATTATTATTTAGTCCCAGATTTGAAAGCTTTCATTACAATAATAACAATAAATAAATCTACCTGTGTAATAAACTCATATTTAATGAATGCTAAAATTCAAAAGCTGTGCAGCGTTTTATTATGAAGCCGAATAAAAATGTTATTGATATATATTTTAACATTTTCAATAAAGATAAAATTCTTATTATTTTGCATTCAATTTTTATGTTTAAAACAAAAGAAAAAATTGAAAATAATCTAATTATATCCTTACAAATTTTATTCCAATTTCATATTCAATATAAATTTCATCCTAAAAATTATTATAATATCACTTTTTTCAAACTTATCTATTAAAATAGAAGGAAACACACATACACACCCTCTCACAATGTTCGTACAACACTTTACTCACAATTTTTTTTCTCACAATGTTTACAAACAAATGCACATTTTTAGTAGCATTGAAGAAATTGTTTTAAACTAATCCAATATATTTAGATATTTTGCAATTTCGTTTCCAGTTAATTGATTTACGTCAAATTAAACTATAATTTAACTTATCGAATCAAATTAACTTACATTTATGTATAAAAATATAGTATGCATTATGGTGAATATAGTATACTGGTGAATTTTTTCTTGTTTTTGTGTCGAAAATACTGTTAAAATATTGAATTTATATCATTGTTTAAAAGACAAATTAATTTAACTTCTGATCAATTCTTTCTAAGTAAAATAAGAATAGTTTAAACTTCTGTATGCGGAGGGATGGAAATTATATCGTGAATGTACTTAAGAAAAGCCGCATTAAAAAAAAAAAAAAAAAAAAAAAAAAAAAAAGAAAAAAAAAAGAGGTTTGTTTTAATTCACACAAAAGGAAAATTCTTGTTATTTTACATATTCTTTCCATATACTTCATATTTATTTGAGGTGAAATTGTCTAATCCACCAAAATTTTCTATCCAACGCGATTGTCCAGTAAATTAGATAAATAAATAAAAATCCATTCTTAGACAACAATTGCTTGTAATTAATTTACCGGAAACTAAGAAAAACTGTTCGATTTCAAATCCCTTCAAATATCATGCCTGCAAGTATCCTGTTTTTACATTTAAAAAAGAGCCTTAAAATATAAAGTTTCCGGTTCTTGAGCGGGGAAAGATAATTTTTTTTAGAACAGCCTTACAATAAAGAGCTTCTTTTATTCGTTTTAATTTGCAAAAGAAAATTTTCTTTGTTATTTTAAATGTTTCATCCATATGTTGGGTATGTACTTGGGGTGAAATTTTCCGAAAAATTCGAATCCACCGAAAATTTTTCTCTATGTGTAATAGCTTAAAAAAAGAAACTTTTGATTGGACATCAAAAATCTACAATCTCTGATAATAAGAAGAGGCAATATCTATTGACCATCACCCCGCACAGCTCTGTTGGGGGTCTAAGGTTGCTAGTTATTTGCGAGCACCGCGCCAAGTACTCGCCAAAAACCTTCCTTGCGAATAAATACATTTCCTTGATTATTATTAGATATTTATCATAAAAATGAATATCTGCTAAGCTCAATTGATTTCGATTAATGAGTCAATCATTTTTCCTGTGAAAATGAAGAAAAAAAGAGATTTAATATGCCATTTCTTTCATATTCAGTACAGAACTATTTATTGTCGCGGACTTACACTCCTCTCTAGTATAATCACCATTGACAACTTAGGTCTTCCTTAGGTATAGGTTGTGGTGTACAGTGTCCAATCATGGTTTAAATTTGTCTAATTTTTTTAACTATTTTATTTCACTTTTTTATTCAAAATTTGATTATCTCAATGGAGATTTATTTCATATTTCGAAAGCGTCATTTTTTACCTATAGTTGCCATATAAAGCGAAAATAATAATATTTCTAAACATCCTTCAGTTTAAAAAGATATTTCCGTATGAATTTTATAAAAGAAAAAAAACTATAAAATAATTAAATTATTATGTGCGAAAAGCATTTAATGAAGAAAAATGTGTCATAAAAGACCAAATAATAATATTGCCAAACGCTTTTAAATTGAAAAATATTACGCTTGGATATTATAATGTAAACGTTTTAATAGAAAAAAAACCCGACTGCAAAAGCTACTATACAAAGTAAAATGTGTCACTTGTTGAAAATGAAGCATTTTAAAGATATTTATCTCTTTTTTTTTTCTTTTTTTTTTTTTTTTTTTTTTTTTTTTACAAAAAAATACTGAATCAATTTCGATGAAATTTAAATGGGACTAATTCGAAAAAAAAAAATCACATGACTCGACCGCGTAGTTTAGGAGTAATCGGTGAAAACACGTTAAAAAAAAGTATACATACGCGACGAATTGAGAGCCTCCTCCTTTTAGGTAGCTTTCACTACAAAAAGCTACCTATTGCAGCCTTTCGGAGGAAAGCGATTTCAAAAAATGTAGGTATATTTTCATCGATTATGACCCCCAGACCCCGAAACCACCCTCCATTCAAAATTTATATATATATATATATATATATTGATGTAAGGTTTGTCTATACCAATGTCCTCCAGAGATTCTACTACTGCTGATGTGTAGACCGAATCAAATGCTTTTTCATAATCAATAAAGGCAAGGCAAAGAGGTAAATTATATTCCTTATGTTTTTCTATGAGTTCCCTTACCGTTTGGATATGATTCATTGTGCTGAATCCACTTCGGAATCCTGCTTTCTAGGTTGAGCTGAGTCCAGAGCTGATTCAAGTCTTGTCGTTAAAACTTTGGTGAAAATTTTATAAATCACTGACAGTAAGCTGATTGGACGGTAGTTTTTAATGTTTTCCTTCTCTCCTTTCTTGTAAAGTAGCGCCATCACAGCATTATTCCAATCTTCTGGTACATCTGACTTCTGGAGACATTTGGAAAACAGTAAGGATAGCATTTTTGCAAATTTTTCTCCTGCTTCTTTGATAAGGTCGATTGTAATTCCATCTTCTCCGGGGCATTTACATTTTTTCATAAATTTAATGGCTTGTAAAACTTCGTCTGTCGTCACTGGGATTATGGCATCGGTTTCTGTTAAGTTTTCTCGTGGATCACATAAGTTGATTTCCCTCTGATCTTCACATTTATATAAATCGTTATAGAATTTTTCGACAATGTGTACTATTTCTTTAAGAAGTGCAAAGTTATGTGTACCTTGGGCAAGAAATATCATCTGAAAATAGTATCATGAATGAAATCAATAGAAGAATAAGAAATGGATGGAGTGCTTTTGGGAAGAACAATATTATTCTGAAGAGTAGCATGCCCCTGTGTTTGAAAAGAAAGGTATTTAACCAATGTGTTTTGCCTGTCCTAAACTTATGGAGCAGAAACATGGACGCTAACAAAACGGATGGTACAAAGATTACAAACAACACAGAGAAGTATGGAAAGATGTATGCTAGGTATAACTAGAAGAGACAGAAAAAGAATAACCTGGATAAGAAGTCAGACGAAAGTTTTTGACATCATTGAAAGAATTAAACGGCTAAAATAAAAATGGGCTGGGCACATCGCAAGAAGACAAGACAATAGATGGAGCACAAACACCCTACAGTGGTATCCCAGAGATGTAAAACGGCCAAGAAGACGACCTTAAGTAAGATGGAGTGATGAAATCAGAAAAGTAGCCGGTGTAAATTGGATGACTAAAGCACTAGACAGGAAACAGTGGAAAAATCTGGGGGAGACCTACATCCAGCAGTGGATTGAAAACGGTTGTTGATGATGATATATATATATATATATCTGACCTATGTCACACTCTAACTCTCGTAATTATGAACCGATTTCGATGTAATTCGGTGCGTACATAGTACATACCAATGTCTCGACCGAGTTCGTTGGCCAGCTTCATCCGCCATTTTGTTTCAAAATGGCGGCCATTTAAAATTTTTTAAAAAATTTAAAATTTGAAATGTGGTACCAAAAAATTGAAAATGGAAAAATATTTTTTTCCTATGTATTTGACCTTTATACAAAGATTTCGGAGGAGTTTTTGTTTCGTCTATATCTTAAAAAAGGGCTGAGTTGCAGCATTTTAGGTAGCTTTCATTACAAAAAGCTACCTATTGCAGCCGTTCGGAGGAAAGCGATTTCAAAAAATTTTGGTATATTTTCATCGATCATGACCCCCAGACCCCGAAACCACCCTCCGTTCAAAATTGATATATATATATATATATATATATAACCATTAATTAAACATAACCTACCACCATCAAAAACCGTAATATTATGAATTAAATCTGTAAGTATAAAAAAAGTGCCAAATAATTTATTATAAGAATTATTATGGAAGAAAAAATAAGAAAGTGGACACCGACAAATAATGGAAAAGCTTATATATTGAATTACGTTTTCAAGGGCACAGAATTCAATGATATAAGTAATATGATTGTTTTCTGTGAGAAAAATAAGCTAAAGCTAAAAATTATTTTTCTCTGTGCCCGAACAACCATTATAATCAAGTGAATAGATTAAAAATGAAAACAGAATAGAAACAAATAATATGAAATGCAAAAATCAATAAAACCTGTTTAAATATTTATAGGATATAAAATAGAAATAATACACAACATACCGATTAATATTTCAGTATTTTTCAATATATCCACGCGCACATGGCTACCAAAATATCGTAAAGGTTAAGGTGAATAAAACAGTTAAGAAATCACAGTAATTGATACCAAAGGATGCAGTTAATACATTTTGAAATACCATGATAAATGGAATTAATATAATATAAAATAAAATAAATAGAAAGTAATTACATTATTTAAAATAACTAAAATGCACTATTAAATTAATTAATTACTATTTAACAATATCGTCAAAATTTAGCTAAAAAATCCCACGTGGTGTAGGAAATTATAACTGAAAAGGAGCTGCAAAAGACAAAATTTATAACTTATCGTCAAAAGACAAATTTTGGTGCTGCCATCTAGTAGTATTTTTATTATTCAAATGTCACAAGATGAACAATTGAAAGCCTTAGAATGTAAAAAATTTTATTAACAGCAAAACCAAACAAATCCTTATATATAGATAATTATAAACCTAATATAAACCACACTATATATTTTTTTAAAAACTATTGTTAATAAAATTTAAAAAAAAAAAGCATACAAAATATTCTATTATCTTACTCATTTAAACTACACTAAGAATTTAAATAATTCTATAACATTGATAATATATAGCATATAGCTATATGCTATAAAACAAAATAAATTCAATAATAATTAATATAAATATATATTAAAAATAATATATAAAAATCGTTAATAAGAACTATTATATATAAGATAATTATAAAATGAACAGGAAATAAAAAACATATGGAAGTATATAGAAGATTATCAGATACTTAAATTCCCATTACCTAAAAAACTCAAATATAGTGTGTGGATTATTTTCATACAGCCATAAAAATTCTAAAAGTATGAATGTGGGACATTCAAACACATAAAACAGATAATAAATTTTATAACACAAAGTGAAAATAGATCAATATTAAAAAGAATAGAGGAATAATAATAAAAATAATTACCCAATTTTAATACATACAGTATAAATTTATTTATATTAAATATACTTATATGTATATTAATCACTATAAAAATGGAATACTATTAGTAATTAATATGATATTGTCCTTAGTAAATTAAAATTTAATAACAAATGATTGTAAATAAGATAAAACTTTAATTAAGCTAAATATAATATTAATGAAAGTCACCAATTACATATAAAATATCACATCAACATCATTATAAAATGCGTATCAAAAATATAGTAATAATACAAAAGCCCCATTTTTTAAAATTAACCATTGCGTATTATCCAGACAACACCACCCTCCTCCGTACCCTAATATATATATATATATATATAAAGTCCTTCCGGCCAGTGCCGGGAGGAAGAGGTAGCTTTCATTTTCCTTATTTTAAAAAAGCCAACTTATATTATTCAAACACACGAAGCTCAATTTAGTGGAAACCGAATATAGGAGATTCAATATTAATTTTTATCAATACTAAATCATTATGAATGAGAATTTCGCGAAATTAGTCAGCTTTATCCAAGCTACTTTTATTTAAACTAACTTATATTTGGCTGCCAAATTCGGCGATTTCTTAAAGTTCCTGCCATTTTAAGACAACATGGTGGATGAGGCTAATCAGTGAACTTGGTCGAGACCTTAGTAATGGCTGTGCACATGCTCACTCACATCGGAATCGGTTGATATATACGAGTGCTGTCGCAGACAAAAAATAAGTTTTTCAAAATGTCACCCACATTAGAAATTGAAACTGCTATATCTGAGCCATTTTTTAAGATAAAGACAAACAAAAAATGCTCGTGAATGCTTATATCAAGGTCAAATACTTATGAAAGAAACCTTTTTCAATTTCTATTTTTTTTTTTTTTTTTTTCACCTCACTTTAAATATATTTTTTTTTTTATTTAATGGCCGCCATTTTGAAACAAGATGGCTGATGAAGCTGGCCAGCGAACTTGGTTGAGATATTGATGTATACTATCCACATGCCTTCTTCCATCGAAATAAGCGAATACGTGTGTTATCGCGTGACAAATACAAGATCGTTTCAAAGTGTTAGCCATGCTAGAAATTTAAAGTGCTATAATTCAATATTTTTTAAGATATAAACAAAAGAACAAATTTTCAGAAACAAAAACTGCTCCAGAATCTTTGTATCAAGGCCAAACACACAAAATTTTTTTTTTTCATTTTCCAATTTTTTAATACTTTATTTTAAATTTTAAATAACTTTTTTTTAAAATGGCAACCCTTTTGAAACAAGATGGCGAATGAAGGTGGCCAACGAACTCGGTCGAGACATTGGTATGTACTATGTACAAACCAAGTTACATTCAAATCGGTTCATAAATACGCCTGTTATCGCCTGACAAAAATCAGGTCGTTTTAAAATGTCAGCCACAATAGAAATTCAAAATGCTATAACTCAGCCATTTTTTTAGATATAGACGAAATAAAACCTGTTCCGGAATCTCTGTATTAAGGTCAAACACATACGAAGAAAATCTTTTTCATTTTCCAATTTTTTGGTATCTCTTTTTAAATTTTAAATTTTAAAATTTTTTTTAAATGGCCGCCATTTTGAAACAAGATGGCGGATGAAGCTGGCCAACGAACTCGGTCGAGACATTGCTGTGTACTATGTAAGCACCGAATTACATCCAAATCGGTTCATAAATACATCTGTTATCACGTGACAAAAATCAGGACACTTCAAAATGTCAGCCATGCTAGAAATTCAAAATGCTATAACTCAGCCATTTTAGGTAGCTTTCATTACAAAAAGCTACCTATTGCAGCCGTTTGGAGGAAAGCGATTTCAAAAAATTTTGGTATATTTTCATCGATCATGACCCCCAGACCCCGAAACCACCCTCCGTTCAAAAGTTGATATATATATATATATATATATATATATACAGTAGACTCTCTTTTTTACGAACCTCTTTTTCACGAACACTTGCGATTTTACGAACTATAGAGTGGTCCCGAATACACTCCCATAGAAGCAATGTAATTTTTCGCTCCCATTTACGAACTACAGATTATGAAAATCGCTTTTTTGCGAACTCAGTTTTCGTACTTCTGATTTTTTTTTTTTTTTTTTTTTTTTTTTTTTTTTAAGTATCGGGATGCAGCGCCAATGTCTGTTAAACTCTATACAGATACAATGAGACATCAAGTGCATTCCAAGAATGTGTTGTTTTCCCCAATCTATTTCGGAGGGAGGGGTGTATAGCAACAATTTCCAGTAGTGGTTGTCAGGACTAAGGAACTTTTTTGAAGGGAACAATAACTGTGAAAGGTAAACGTAGTAAAGGTTTCCATTGATAAATTGGAAACATATATTTTTCAAAGTGTGATTAAAAAAAAAAAAAATACGTGATTATTTCCATTCCTAATTTTTTATCTATTTTTTCATCTACTAAGTGCTAATACAGTTTGTGTTTTCATATGTAATATTTTCAGAGCATAGTAACGTATGTGTACTAAAATTATTTTTAGTGCATAAATTTGCATTTATTTCTTGTATATTTAAAAATACAGGTATAAATTTATTAAATAATAAATAATCTTGAAATACTGCTTCATCTATGAACAGGGGTCAGTTTGATAAAAATAGACAAATAATATACGTATTCATATCATTTTTGGTGTTTTTCTATTTTACGAACTTTCTATTTTACGAACTATTTGGCTGTTCCGTACGAGTTCGTAAAAACGAGCGTCGACTGTATATATATACATATCCATATATAACCATTAATTAAACATAACCTGCCACCGTCAATTATTATGAATTAAAGCTGTAAGTATTAAAAAATATTATAAGAATTATTATGGAAGAAAAAAGAAAAAAGTGGACACCGACAAAAATTGAAAAGCTTATACATTGAATTACGTTATCGAGGGCACAGAATTCAATGATATAAGCAAAATGGTTGTTTTCTGTTGGAAAAATAAGCTAAAGCTAAAATTAATTTTCCCCTGTGCCCGAACAACCACTAAAATCAAGTGAATTGATTAAAAATGAAAGCAGAATAGAAACAAATAATATATATATATCTGACCTTTGTCATACTGTAACTCTCGAATTTATGAACCGATTTGGATGTAAATCGGTATGTACATAGTACATACCAATGTCTCGGCCGAGTTCGTTGGCCAGTTTCATCCGCCATTTTGTTTCAATATGGCGGCCATTTAAAAGTTTCTTAAAAATTTTAAATTTGAAATGTGGTACCAAAGAATTGAAAATGGAAAAATATTTTTTTCTTATGTATTTGACCTTTATACAAAGATTCCGTAGCAGTTTTTGTTTCGTCTATATCTTAAAAAATGGCTGAGTTATAGCATTTTGAATTTCTAGCGTGGCTGACATTTTGAAACGTCCTGAATTTTGTCACGCGATAAAAGACGTATTTATGAACCGATTTGGATGTAACTTCATTTGTACATAGTACATACCAATGTCTCTACCGAGTTCGTTGGCCAGCTTCATCCGCCATATTGTTTAAAAATGGCAGACATTTAAATTTTTAAGAAAAATTTAAATTTGAAATGTGGTACCAAAAAATTGAAAATTGAAAAAATATTTTTTTTTATGTATTTGACCTTGATACAAAGATTCGGGAGCAGTTTTTGTTTCGTCTATATCTCAAAAAATGGCTGAGTTATAGCATTTTGAATTTCTAGCGTGGCTGACATTTTGAAACGTCCTGATATTTGTCACGTGATAACAGGCGTATTTATGAACCTATTTGGATGTACTTTGGTGTGTACATAGTACATACAAATATCTTGACCGAGTTCGTTGGCCAGCTTCATCCGCCATCTTGTTTCAAAATGGCGGCCATTTAAAAAAATTTTAAAAATTTAAAATTTAAAATGAGATACCAAAATATTAGAAAATGAAAAATATTTTTTTTGTATGTGTTTGACCTTATTACAAAGATCCCGGAACAGTTTTTGTTTTCCCTATATTTAAAAAAATGGCTGAGTTATAGCGTTTTGAATTTCTATTGTGGCTGACATTTTAAAACGACCTGATTTTTGTCACGCGATAACAAGCGTATTTATGAACCGATTTGGATGTTACTTCGTCTGTACATACTACATACCAATGTCTCGACCGAGTTCGTTGGCCAGCTTTATTCGCCATCTTGTTTCAAAAGGGTTGCCATTTAAAAAAAATTAAGTTTAAAATTTAAAATGAGGTATTAAAAAATTGGAAAATGAAAAAGATTTTTTTATGTGTTTGGCCTTGATACAAAGATTCCGGAGCAGATTTTGTTTCTGAAAATTTGTTCTTTTGTTTATATCTTAAAAAATGGTTGAATTATAGCACTTTGAATTTCTAGTATGGCTAACATTTTGAAACGATCTTGTATTTGTCACGCGATAACACACGTATTCGCCTATTTCCATGTGAGAAAGCATGTGGATAGTATACATAAACATCTCAGCCAAATATAAGTTACTTTAAATAAAAGCAGCTTGGATAAAGCTGACTAATTTCGTGAAATTCTCATTCATAATGATTTAGTATTGATAGAAATTAGTATTGAATCTCCTATATTCGGTTTCCACTAAATTGAGCTTCGTGTGTTTGAATAATATAAGTTGGCTTTTTTAAAATAAGGTATTTGAAAGCTACCTCTTCCTCCCGGCACTGGCCGGAAGGACTTTTTTAAGATATAGACGAAACAAAAACTGCTCCCGAATCTTTTTATCAAGGTCAAACACATAAGAAAAAAATATTTTTTCAATTTTCAATTTTTTGGTACCGCATTTCAAATTAAAATTTTTCTTAAAAATTTAAATGGCCGCCATTTTTAAACAAGATGGCGGATGATGCTGGCCAACGAACTCGGTCGAGACATTGGTATGTACTATGTATAAACGAAGTTACATCCAAATCGGTTCATAAATACGCCTTTTATCGCGTGACGAAATTCAGGACGTTTCAAAATGTCAGCCACGCTAGAAATTCAAAATGCTATAACTCAGCCATTTTTTAAGATATAGACGAAACGAAAATTGCTCCGGAGTCTTTGTATAAAGGTCAAATACATAAGAAAAAAATATTTTTCCATTTTCAATTTTTTGGTACCACATTTCAAATTTTAAATTTTTAAAAAATTTTAAATGGCACTTTTTGTTTCAAAATGGCGGATGAAGCTGGCCAACGAACTCGGTCGAGACATTGGTGTGTACTATGTACACACCGAATTACATCCAAATCGTTCATAAATACGAGAGTTACAGTGTGACATAGGTCATATATATATATATATATATCAATTTTGAACGGAA
The DNA here is from genome assembly GCA_963932465.1 of Maratus speciosus. Classification (NCBI taxonomy): domain Eukaryota; kingdom Metazoa; phylum Arthropoda; class Arachnida; order Araneae; family Salticidae; genus Maratus; species Maratus speciosus. Next base: position 167,127,087 of record OZ010793.1, read on the forward strand.
GGTGGTTTCGGGGTCTGGGGGTCATGATCGATGAAAATATACCAAAATTTTTTGAAATCGCTTTCCTCCGAACGGCTGCAATAGGTAGCTTTTTGTAATGAAAGCTACCTAAAATGCTATAACTCAGCCATTTTTTAAGATATAGACGAAACAAAAACTGCTCCGAAATCTTTGTATAAAGATCAAATACATAAGAAAAAAATATTTTTCCATTTTCAATTTTTTGGTACCACATTTCAAATTTTAAATTTTTAAAAAAAATTTAAATGGCCGCCATTTTGAAACAAAATGGCGGATGAAGCTGGCCAACGAACTCGGTCGAGAGATTGGTATGTACTATGTACACACAGAATTACATCCAAATCGGTTCATAAATACGTCTTTTATCTCGTGACAAAATTCAGGACGTTTCAAAATGTCAGCCACGCTAGAAATTCAAAATGCTATAACTCAGCCATTTTTTAAGATATAGACGAAACAAAAACTGCTTCGGAATCTTTGTATAAAGGTCAAATACATAAGAAAAAAATATTTTTCCATTTTTAATTTTTTGGTACCACATTTCGAGTTTTAATTTTTTTAAAAATTTTAAATGGCCGCCATTTTGAAACAAAACGGCGGATGAAGCTGGCCAACGAACTCGGTCGAGACATTGATATGTACTATGTACACACCGAATTACATCGAAATCGGTTCATAATTACGGGAGTTACAGTGTGACATAGGTCAGATATATATATATATATATATATAATGCTTTCAAAAAAATTTTTTTAAAAACAAATAACCCAGTGCATCAGGCGCAACGCAGCTTCTTATATGCACTAAGTGAATATAGCTCTAATAAAAGTGAATGATTATGAAAATTATTATGAAAAGAGGGTGCAAAACAACAATAAAAATCCATGAAAATTTATAACGAAAAAACAACAAACAAACCACTCCCTGCTCTTCAGAAAGTGGGAGGAGTGAAAAAAGCAGGTATCAAAAACAGAAATTGGATCCTCACGGGTTTCGCAAGATATGGCCAACCCACATACTCCAAAAGTATAACAATAGATTTAAACTTTCAAAAACACAACATAAAAAAGCTATTTTATAATTTTAACGAATCAAAACTGCTTTAAAAACAAAAATAACCAACCAATTCAAATCCAAGAAAACCGATTTAGCTTATAAAACGTAAATAAGAATTAATAAAAAATTTTTTCATTAAGCAATTAAAAGTATTGAACATGTGAGAAGGCCATATCCCCACCTTTACCCATGAAGACCTGAAGAAAACTTGCTACCTTTAAAACAATCACTACGCTCCACTTCTTTCCATCAGCAGGAGTTGCAAGCAAGGCCATAATCCAAGTTAGACCAGCGTCGTGAAGACTTGTCTTTCCATTATCCTCATAATCATTAATTTTCTTTCCAAGTCACCGCAGTTTCTACTTGAAGCACATCAACATGCAGACGTTCTTAAAGACTTTAGTCCACATCCTTCATTTATTCAAGCAGCTACCTTGGCATCCATTACAGTGTTTGGCCGCTTAGCTGTTGCCACTTTATAAAACACTTCTTAAGTTGATTTACATAATGAAAAATAAACTGGTATGGAAATAAATTATTATAAAAAAGATTAGCAGTAAATTTAAAAATCTGTGAACTCAAAAATTCTCTATTACTACAAATTCTATAAAATCTATTAATTTGTCCCACAATGATGTTATTAAAAACCTTCTTACTTAAATTTGAATACCAGTGTGGCATCGATTGAGTATTAAAATTAAAAAAATCCCGTTTATCAAAAAGCTTAATTAGTATATTGTTATTTTGCACCCTCTTTTCATAATAATTTTCATAATCATTCACTTTTATTAGAGCTATATATATATATATATATATATCAATTTTGAACGGAGGGTTGTTTCGGGGTCTGGGGGTCATGATCGATGAAAATATACCAAATTTTTTTGAAATCGCTTTCCTCCGAACGGCTGCAATAGGTAGCTTTTTTGTAAAGAAAGCTACCTAATATATACATATATATATGACCTATGTCACACTCTAACTCTCGTAATTATGAACCGATTTCGATGTAATACGGTGTGTACATAGTACATACCAATGTCTCGACCGAGTTCGTTGGCCAGCTTCATCCGGCGTTTTGTTTCAAAATGGCGGCCATTTAAAATTTTTAAAAAAATTTTAAATTTGAAATGTGGTACCAAAAAATTAAAAATGGAAAAATATTTTTTTCTTATGTATTTGACCTTTATACAAAGATTCTGGAACAGTTTTTGTTTCGTCTATATCTTAAAAAATGGCTGAGTTATAGCATTTTGAATTTCTAGCGTGGCTGGCATTTTGAAACGTCCTAAATTTTGTCACGCGATAAAAGGCGTATTTATGAACCGATTTCGATGTAATTCGGTGCGTACATAGTACATACCAATGTCTCAACCGAGTTCGTTGGCCAGCTTCATCGCCATTTTGTTTCAAAATGGCGGCCATTTAAAATTTTTTAAAACATTTTTAATTTGAAATGTGGTACCAAAAAATTGAAAATGGAAAAATATTTTTCTCTTATGTATTTGACCTTTATACAAAGATTTCGGAGGAGTTTTTGTTTCGTCTATATCTTAAAAAATGGCTGAGTTGCAACATTTTGAATTTCTAGCGTGGCTGACATTTTGAAACGTCCTGAATTTTGTCACGCGATAAAAGGCGTATTTATGAACCGATTTGGATGTAACTTCGTTTATACATAGTACATACCAATGTCTCGACCGGGTTCGTTGGCCAGCTTCATCCGCCATCTTGTTTAAAAATGGCGGCCATTTAAATTTTTAAGAAAAATTTAAATTTGAAATGTGGTACCAAAAAATTGAAAATTGAAAAAATATTTTCTTCTTATGTGTTTGACCTTGATAAAAAGATTCGGGAGCAGTTTTTGTTTCGTCTATATCTTAAGAAATGGCTGAGTTATAGCATTTTGAATTTCTAGCGTGGGTGACATTTTGAAATGTCCTGATTTTTGTCACGTAATAACAGGCGTATTTATGAACCGATTTGGATGTACCTTGGTGTGTACATAGTACATACAAATATCTCGACTGAGTTCGTTGGCCAGCTTCATCCGCCATCTTGTTTCAAAAAGGGAGGCCATTTAAAAAAAAAATTTAAATAAAAAAATTAAAATGAGATACCAAAAAATTGGAAAATGAAAAAGATTTTTTTCGTATGTGTTTGACCTTAATACAAAGATTCCGGAACAGTTTTTGTTTCGTCTATATCTAAAAAAATGGCTGAGTAATAGCATTTTGAATTTCTATTGTGGGTGACATTTTAAAACGACCTGATTTTTGTCACGCGATAATAGGCGTATTTATGAACCGATTTGGATATAACTTAGTCTGTACATAGTACATACCAATGTCTCGACTGGGTTCGTTTGCCAGCTTCATTCGCCATCTTGTTTCAAAAGGGTTGCCATTTAAAAATAAATTTAATTTAAAATTTAAAATTTAAAATGAGGTATTAAAAAATTGGAAAATGAAAAAGATTTTTTTTTATGTGTTTGGCCTTGATACAAAGATTCCGGAGCAGTTTTTGTTTCTGAAAATTTGTTCTTTTGTTTATATCTTAAAAAATGTTTGAATTATAGCACTTTGAATTTCTAGCATGGCTAACATTTTGAAACGATCTTGTATTTGTCACGCGATAATACACGTATTCGCCTATTTCGATGTAAGAAGGCATGTGGATAATATACATCAATACCTCGACCAAGTTCGCTGGCCAGATTCATCAGCCATTTTGTTTCAAAATGGCGGCCATTAAATAAATAAATAAATATATATTTAAAGTGAGGTGCAAAAAAATTAGAAATTGCAAAAGGTTTCTTTCTTAAGTATTTGACCTTGATATAAGGATTCAGGAGCATTTTTTGTTTGTCTTTATCTTAAAAAATGGCTCAGATATAGCAGTTTCAATTTTTATTGTGGGTGACATTTTGAAAAATCTGATTTTTTGCATGCGACAGCACTCGCATATATCAACCGATTCCGATGTGAGTGAGCATGTGCACAGCAATTACTAAGATCTCGACCAAGTTCACTGGTTAGCCTCATCCACCATGTTGTCTTAAAATGGCAGGCACTTTAAGAAATCGCCGAATTTGGCAGCCAAATATAAGTTACTTTAAAGAAAAGCAGCTTGGACAAAGCTGACTAATTTCGTGAAATTCTCATTCATTATATTGATAAAAATTAGTATTGAATCTCCTATATTCGGTTTCCACTAAATTGAGATTCGTGTGTTTGAATGATATAAGTTGGCTTTTTTAAAATAAGGAATATGAAAGCTACCTCTTCCTCCCGGCACTGGCCGGAAGGACTTTTTTTTTTTAAGCCGGTTAAAAAGAGAAAGAAAACTTTAAAATAATTAAATTATTCCGTCGTGCGAAAAACCTTAATTTTGGGAAAGTAAGTCATATTTAAAACGATTTATTTAATACGTCATACTTAAAATGATTTTCTTATAGCGTATAAAAAGAAAACTTCTCTTTAGACGCTATTATAAATGCTCGGATGCAGGCCCTTATTATCGCATGGGCAAATAGGGACTTTGCTCAGGGGCCCCGGACTTCAAGGGGTCCCCAAATCCATATATTAATTTATAAAATATTATTTTTTTTCCCAATTCCAACTTTGAAAATTTTCAAATACAAAACACAAATTTCATCTTTAAAAGATTCTACTAAACTTTCTGAAAACAAATTTCATTTTGAACTCACAGAGCTCAATGATTTCACCAAGCTAACCTCAACAACTATTAAATAAGAAATAATATTTTGATTTTAATAGATTACATTAGCAATAAACTTAAATCTTATCTAAACTTTAGTGATTGAAAATAATTAATTCTAATTAGTCCAGGCAATAGGGAATTTCACCTAGCAAAATTAATGGTAGTTCTGGAAATCGGCTTACTTTATGTTTTTTGGGTCGCTGAATCCGTATTGTAACTTCCCACCAAAATTTCCCCCGGCAACCCCCCCCCCCCCCCCGCAAACTGTGATAAAAAGTCCCCCAAAAAAGGTTTTTATTAAAAAAATCAATTTTTTTATTGTTTTATTGGAAAAGTATCTAGAAATTCAGAAAGTAGACAAAATTTGCAACAAATTAGATGCATGACATTATGACTTAGGATGAAAAGGAAGGGAGGATCTGCCTCGGAACATGCGCGCGGTGCTACGTGGACTAAGTTGCGCAATTCCACTTAACCACTCACACGTTTACATTCGCACTCCCATCTCCCCTCCGAATTTTCTCTATAATGTTTACTTTAAGCTTTTTGGGTCGCTGAATCCGAATTTTTAACTTACCCCCAAAATTCCCCCCCCCCCGAAACCTTCCTCCCCCCCAAAAAATAGTTGTTATTAACTTAAATTTCTTATTGTTTTAGGGGAAAAGCATTACGAAATTCAGAAACTAGACAAAATTTTCAACAAATGGGATATATGACATTATGACCTAGGATAAACGGGAAGAGAGGGGGCTGCCTCGGAACATTCCCCGCGCGCTTTCCTCAAAAACCAAATTTTTTCAAAAAATCAATTTTTTGGGGGGTTGCCGGGTGAAATTTTGGTGGGATGTTACAAATTCGGATTCAGCGACTCAAAAAACATAACGTGAATAGAAATCAAGAACTAGTATTAATTTTTACAGGTAAAATCCCCTATTGCCTGGACTTGCATAACTTAGTGCACATAGCGCCGCAGTGCATGTTCAGAGGCAGCCCTCCTCCTGCCCGTTCATCCTACGTCATAATGTCATATATCCTATTTGTTGCAAATTTTGTCTAGTTTCTGAATTTCATAATGCTTTTCCCCTACAACAATAAGAAATTTAAGTTAAAAACAACTATTTGGGGGGGGGGGAATTTTGGGGGGAAGTTAAAAATTCGGATTCAGCGACCCAAAAAACTTAAAGTAAACCTTATAGAGAAAGTTCGGAGAGGAGATGGGAGGGCGAATGTAAACGTGTGAGTGGTTACGTGGAATTGCGCAACTTAGTTCACGCAGCACCGCGCGCATGTTCCTGGGCAGATCCCCCCTTCCCCTTCATCCTAAGTCATAATGTCATATATCTAATTTGTTGCAAATTTTGTCTACTTGCTGAATTTCTAGATACTTTTCCCCTAAAACAATAAAAAAATTGATTTTTTTTAATAAAAACCTTTTTTGGGGGCATTTTACCAAAATTCGGGGAGTTGCCGGGGGAAATTTTGGTGGGAAGTTAAAAATTCGGATTCAGCGACCCAAAAAACATATAGTAAGCTTTTTTCCAGAACTACCATTAATTTTCCTAGGTAGAGTTCCTATACGGCCTCTATTGCCTGGACTAAATTGTCATGAGATAAATTTTCTTCCGTATTCGAAGTATTTTCTTTTAACTTTGAGTTAAATATGAAAAGCGAATCCAAAATTGCCATCTTTTTAGACTTATTGAAAAAACATTTTCTATTTGTTTAATAGAATATATTTGATACAATATTATGTTGTGTGTAGTACACCTTAAACGATGTAAAAGAAAGTATGGTAAAGCGCCCATATTTCGTCCCCTCTCTTAATTCCGTCTCCCTTAACTTTTCCGCTTCTGCGAAAGTAGCGCCACTTATGACGCAAGGCACAGAGGACGGGAGGTAAAAGGGGTCAGTGTTGAAAGTTTCGTTCGCCAAGACGCATACATAAATTAAAGACGGCGAATTTCCTATTTTTAGACCTGAGTTCTTATTACGTCTTTTGTAGAACGTTATTTACTGTACTGTAAGTATTTATTTCTTATTCATTGCACGTATCTTACGTAGGTAAGATACAGTAGCATACAATGAGTTTTAGAACGTCCAGTTCATCTTACGGGAACTGAAGCTCCGCCATTATTGGGAAGTAGCGTGGTCCCAATTTCGTTCCCCTTGCAGTTCTTATTTTCGTCCCGGGGACGAAATTAGGAATGCATTTTCATGACACTTATTTCAATTTTTTCTCATGTTTGGATGGCTAATGTTTCGTTATGTTATTCTTCCACTGATACTTAGTACATTTCTTCGTGCCTTACTCTAATGTAAATTAAATTACTTACTCATTTAGAAATAAATTTTAATTTAGTTATAAATTAAGCCTCAGCGTATTGTTTTTTTTTTTTTTTTTTTTGGGGGGGGGGGGCGATTGTATTTTTTTCTTTTGCATTTTTTAGATAGTTTTGAAAAAACAATTTTTCGCATTGTTATTATTATTATTATTTTCGTACGATATTTGCCTATGTTTCTATGTGCGTGGGTAGTTAGTCTATGTAAAATTCTAATTTGGTAGATTTTGACTGAAAATTACAACTTCCAAGGGCCTAAAAGTGACTGGGGGACGATAATAGGGCACCTTACCCTAACTTGATTAACTCATATTTATATATTAGAGTGTTTGACACTCTTCCATAAGTTGAAGTTATGAAATTCATCTTAAAGTAACATAACAAGTTGCTAAAGTTATATAAAAGAGTTTTGTTCTGCTCTAAAGAAAAAAAGAGTATTTTTTTAAATTAAGGTATTTAATTTAGAATTGACGGAGCTAAGAATTTTCTTCTTTTGAATGCCCCCCCCCCCCACCCCCTAATTTATCTTTGCCCAGGGCCCCAATTAGTCTTGATCGGGCCCTGTTCGGATAGCAGGGAAATATTTTACTTAATCATTTTATGCAAGCTGATTTTCAAATGTATGATTAGATCTTCGACTTTGAGAAATGAAAAATGCTCCCAGTCCAAGGGAAATGAATAGCAAACCGATTAAAGAAGATTACCCTGATCGTGATAATATCACTCGATCATCCGTAACAGAGTAATCTTTTTAAAACAGAGCAAATTAGGGTCTGGATGGGGGTTGACGAACATAAGCTCATAGGGGAAAGAGCCTCTGAATAAAAAGCCCTTGAAAAATGCTTGAAATAATCAGATTTTAAGGAATTCAATATTTAAAATAATACTTTTCCTGCAAATAAAATTATGTTATTCTTTATATGCAAATAAGATACAGCAATATTTACAGTCAACATAACTTCGCTATCTGAGTTATTTCGTTCAAATTTTATTGAGTGTCAACAAATTATAATGATAATTCTTATTTATCCTGTTCTTTTTTTTTTTTTTTTTTTTTTTTTTTTGTCATTATTTTCTTTAGGGGCGGTTTTCAGTAGCGTTGCGTCACTCTGGGCCAGATTTATTTTTTCAGTGCTCTTATGAATGTTTGCTCGAAAAACAAAAGAAAGAAAAAATGAAAGCAAGGTGCTACAGTCGACTTTGTAAATAACGAATATAAAGGGACCGTAGGATTTATTCTTTATACTGGAGTTCTCGCAATTGCCAATCTCATTTCAGCGGCCGGCATAGTAATTCGGAAATCATATTATAGGAGAGTCCTAAAATGTCTCGTTGTTTATATAGTAAGGCCTACGCCCTCAAAATCATTAAATTATTCATATATGGATATAAATATTGTCTCGTTTTTCTCATTAAAAGTACGTAGCTTATACGATAAACTTAACTACTTATAATAAAATGTAATATGCAGCTTATTTTTAAGTGTTTTCTTTTCTTTTTTTTTTTTGTTATTTTTTTGTATTACTTTCCAGGATATTTGCTTTCACTTTTTCAAAAAGTCTTACGTGTTAGTAGAAAAAATTCGTCGTTTTTTAACTCGCCGAATCGAAAAGTTAAGAAACACCTGAAATGGTGCCCCAAAAAACCCCACAAATTTTTATTTTGCAATCCTACACTGTCCGTTCATTAGACCGTTTTTGCAAATAATGGTTACTACTTCACCCTATTATGAAAGTATTATGGCTATTATTATTGGCCAAATTGTGATCAAGGTCGATTAAAATTACGGTTGAGTAACCGTTATCTATAAAAACGGTCGAATGACTAGGCAGTTTGGTGCAAATTTTTAACAGTATATGTAATTATTGATTACTTAACAAAATTTAGTTAATTTGTAATGTGCTTTTAAGTTTATATAAAAAGAGACAAACCTTTTTGTAATTTTATCAACATGTATATGTTTCTTAATCTGTTTCTTGTTATAAATGGTATTACAATTTTGCTATGAAATGTTGTACAATTTCCTTACTTACAAAGTTGTGAAATATTTTTAACTGCATTAACCAAATCGTACATAAAAATATCAGTTCTGTTTATTAGTTGTAACTAAAGAATTGTTCTTGGATTTTACATTATTATTGTATAAATCTTATAATCTAGTATTATAGCATTAACAGAAAAATGTTTTGAGGAGATGCTCTTTTAATTCACATAATTTGGGGTATAAACAGTCAAAATACGAAATTTATTTTTTTGCACGATCTCAGGGTTCTATAAGTTATATTTAAAAACATTTTTTTTCTGAAATTAAAACAGTAAAATTTCCAACCTTATGTGAACAAAACTTACCGAGTTATGATTCTTTGAATTAATTGTATGCGATTTTAGAGCTTTCCAACACTAGAAATAGACAGACGATTTTTTAGTGCTGGAAAAATCTGAATTTTTTTTTTTTCATAAAATGTAAAGTGTTATATCACGGTAAAGATTAGCCATAGAAGAATGATTTTTGTACTGTTTTACTTGTCAAAGCATGGAGAAAATGTTTCTAAATATAACGTATAGGACCCAGAGACCGTAGAAACGATAAATTTTGTATTTTTATATGTAATCAGCCTTTTGCAAAATAAATGTTATGGTTAAGAGATGTACTTGATTTATATACTTTTTACAATTGAAAGTATCTTTCTTTCATCAGCGGTTCAAGAGATAATCGACATAACCTCTATTTTAAATCATCCGGTACATATTTTATATATATAAAAAAATAGATAATAAAACGTTAGAAGTTGCTGTAATTAGTATTACCGACGCCATTGTTGAGAATGCATCTTTAGATTCACTGCAATTGTTAAACAGAATCTTTTCTTTACTTTTTTAAAACCAAATTTGGATAAGAACTTAATAAATTTCATGCTTTTAACTCGCATACTTGCGAAAGATTTATTAATAAATAATGCGCGTCTGTAAGGGAAAAGGAAAAAGATTTTCTCATTGACATTTAAAGCAAACTTATAAGGCTAGCATTTCCACCAAAACAAATAACATTATTTATCATGTAAAGGAAAATGCATGCATTTTTCTCTGAAAAGAAAAAATAGCCAAGTTTGGTCTCAAAAGAAAAAATAAATGCATATAACAAGTGCAATCAACTTAAATATTATATAATATTGAACAGATATAATAAAAAATAAAAAAAATGGAATAAAAAAGTTTTGGAAGAAACTTTTATGTTAACCTTTGAAAATAGGCACTATACAAGTCATTTGAAATGCGTGTAAAATAATTTGCATTATTTTAAGGACATGCGTATGAAAAAGTTTTGGGAAAGCTTCATTAAAAGCATATCTAAACAACTACTTATTCAAATTTTATTTTTGAATAGCACTGAGTCACTTTAAAGGGAAAACAGCTTTTATAAAGCAAGTACAAGTAATATCTATAAGAAAATTTCAACTGTATTCCGTGATACGGCAGTTTTTGGAAATGAGCAAGTTCGACAAAAAACGCGAATCTTTGTTTCCGTGTTATTAAGTTGCTAAATAAATAAATAAATATTGCTATATACTCGACAAAAATGTTTTCATTTTTTTATTTAAGTAATGAATATGACATTGCATAATGTATTTCAAATACTTTTTTCTCAATTCTTACATAGTCTATACATCCTTAAAACGCTGTGTGCCTTTTGATTTTTGTTCAGAATTCTCAATCCCTATAAGGGGCAACCGGAATACATATACAACAAATTTGTTTATCCATTTTGGAATGCTGGTTTATTAAGATCCTTAAACTGGTAATCAAATCCGGTTGGCATGTGATTGTTTAATGAAACCTTTGTTTCGTACCAATTTTTCACCTTTTTAAAGAATTATCTGTCGGATTAAAAAATGAATAATGCACTTTTTTTATTGAAGTCCTTTTAAGGCGCATCTCAAAGGAAAAAATAAAATATTTCCCCACTCAAGAACCATCGACGTTCTTGTGACACATTTTCTAAATAGTGCACAAAATCCCTATAAATTCAAACTTAATTAATTAATTTTAATTGGCAAAATCCTTCTAAAATTTATTAAATGATTGTATATAAATCTTCTAATGTAGTTTCAAAAATGCTTCAGAAGATGAAATTTTCATGAATTCATAAATTGGGACATAAAGAGTTAAGCACTGTAGTTTTAAAAACACCAGAGGATATACGTTACAGGTAGAGGATATATGCTAAAAAGTATACGCTATATTTAATCAAACATTTTTTTTTTCATTTCTGTATTATAAAGGACAAACATATCTGTGCGTAACGCATACGTCATTTTGAGAATGGCAACACTTCGAAATTTGAAATAAAATTTTGGTTTTGCATTTTCTCTACTGCAAATTTTTAAACTTCTATGCATCACACATTTTAACTTTTTACACCATCGTATAAGGAAAAAAATTCTCTTTTAAATACTATTTGTTTGAAAGCTGTATCTCAATTTGTTTTTGAGATATTAATTTTTTTGTAGTTTTTAATACAAATTTTGTAATTGTGGCAACTGAAGTACTCCATTTATATTGAAAGTAAAGGGAAAATATTCATGGTTTATTATTTTTATTCATTATATCCTTATTGAGTCCATTTTCACATTACAAATAAAAGTAACTTTTTTATAATTTTTGAACAGAAAATGATGTCAGACATTAAATAAAACACGCATTCTTCTTCATAAATGCTACATTTTAATATTTTTACATTACGCTGATAAATGAGTTTGAGGCGTTCGGCAAAATGATTCATTGAGTAAAAATGATATATTTAATTCAAAACGATAATTTTTTTTTTGATAAAACTAAATATTTGACCAATACTATAAATGGCGAATACTATGACAACTAAAGTCAAATTTCTGAATTTTTTTTTCGCGGGCACTAAGATTAGAACTTAAGGTTTGTGCGAATGTTCACATGAAAAGTTGTATCGGACAAACGTGACTTTAACTTTGGAAATGCATTCATTAATAATCTATTCTTTTGCGCGTTAAAATACTTTCAAATTGTGAATTTGTGAATTTGAGTGGTGCGTATGTAAATTACGAGAATGTGAAAATAACGTACAGTTTAGATTTTATGGGGGAAAATTTTATGATGCGACAAAGCGAAATCCTTTTTACTGATTTTTAATCCCGTAAAAACAAACATAAGAGTTCCATCAACAACTTCATCATAATTACTCATCTTGATTACGTAATCTAATACAGTTTAATTTTTCAATAATTTAAGCAGTTGAAGTTTGTAGAAATAATATTTTGGTAATTTTGGGTTTAAAATATTATTTGTTTTAAGAGTTAGACAACCAATGTAAGATGATTTTTTTGTTGCAATTATTTTTGTAGGTTTATTATAATTTCAATCTGACAGTTCCTTTCAAACATTTTAGTACGTCGAATTTCGACGGGTTGCAACTCGTTACGATAAAGGCTATAAAAGCGATAAATTATAGCTGAGTTATAGGCGATTGTTGTATCAGGACGGCAGTTTTTTTCTTTTCATTCGCTGTCGCATCGGGAAATTCTTTTCAAAACGCGAACTTTGAAAGCATTTCCTAAAAATTCTTCAGCCTTTACCGAAAACCGGAAAAAACAGTTCGATTATACAGTTTCTTAACAAGAGAACTCGCCAATTGGATACATTTACGAACAAAAAATAATTAAAAAATATGTCTAGTCAGTTTGGATTTGAAAAAAGTCCTTCCGGCCAGTGCCGGGAGGAAGAGGTAGCTTTCATATTCCTTATTTTAACAAAGCCAACTTATATTATTCAAACACACGAAGCTCAATTTAGTGAAAACCGAATACAGGAGATTCAATACTAATTTTTATCAATACTAAATCATTATGAATGAGAATTTCTCGAAATTAGTCAGCTTTATCCAAGCTGCTTTTCTTTAAAGTAACTTATATTTGGCTGCCAAATTCGGCGATTTCTTAAAGTGCCTGCCATTTTAAGAGAACATGGTGGATGAGGCTAACCAGTAAACTTGGTCGAGACCTTAGTAATTGTTGTGCACATGCTCACTCACATCGGAATCGATTGATATATAGGAGTGCTGTCACAGGCAAAAAATCAGATTTTTCAAAATGTCACCTACAAGATATTGAAATTGCTATATCTGAGCCATTTTTTAAGATAAAGACAAACAAAAAATGCTCCTGAATCCTTATATCAAGGTCAAATACTTAAGAAAGAAACCTTTTTCAATTTCTAATTTTTTTGCACCTCACTTTAAATGTATTTTAAATTTAATGGCCGCCATTTTGAAATAAGATGGCTCATGAAGCTGGCCAGCGAACTTGGTCGAGATATTGATGTATACTATCCACATGCCTTCTTACATCGAAATAGGCGAATACGTGTGTTATCGTGTGACAAATACAAGATCGTTTCAAAATGTTAGCCATGCTAGAAATTCAAAGTGCTATAATTCAACCATTTTTTAAGATATAAACAAAAGAACAAATTTTCAGAAACAAAAACTGGTCCGGAATCTTTGTATCAAGGCCAAACACATAAAAAAATCTTTTTCATTTTCCAATTTTTTAATACCTCATTTTAAATTTTAAATTTATTTTGTTTTAAATGGCAACCCTTTTGAAGCAAGATGGCGAATGAAGCTGGCCAACGAACTCGGTCGAGACATTGGTATGTACTATGTACACACCAAGGTACATCCAAATCGGTTCATAAATACGCCCGTTATCACGTGACAAATATCAGGTCGTTTCAAAATGTCAGCCACGCTACAAATTCAAAATGCTATAACTCAGCCATTTTTTAAGATATAGACGAAACAAAAACTGCTCCCGAATCTTTTTTATCAAGGTCAAACGCATAAGAAAAAAATATTTTTTCAATTTTCAATTTTTTGGTACCACATTTCAAATTTAAATTTTTCTTTAAAATTTAAATGGCCGCCATTTTTAAACAAGATGGCGGATGAAGCTGGCCGACGAACTCGGTCGGGACATTGGTATGTACTATGTATAAACGAAGTTACATCCAAATCGGCTCATAAATACGCCTTTTATCGCGTGACAAATTTCAGGACGTTTCAAAATGTCAGCCACACTAGAAATTCAAAATGCTATAACTCAGCCATTTTTTAAGATATAGACGAAACAAAAACTGCTCGGAATCTTTGTATAAAGGTCAAATACATAAGAAAAAAATATTTTTCCATTTTGAATTTTTTGGTACCACATTTCAAATTTAAAATTTTTTAAAAAATTTTAAATGGCCGCCATTTTTAAACAAAATGGCGGATGAAGCTGGCCAACGAACTCGGTCGAGACATTGGTATGTACTATGTACACACCGAATTACATCCAAATCAATTCATAAATACGAGAGTTACAGTGTGACAAAGGTCAGATATATATATATATATATATATAACCATTAATTAAACATAACCTACCACCGTCAATTATTATGAATTAAAGCTGTAAGTATATAAAAAAAAAATATTATAAGAATTATTATGGAAGAAAAAGAAAAAAGTGGACACCGACAAAAATTGGAAAAGCTTATACATTGAATTACGTTATCAAGGACACAGAATTCAATGATATAAGCAAAATGGTTGTTTTCTGTGGGAAAAATAAGCTAAAGCTAAAAATTATTTTCCCCTGTGCCCAAACAACCATTAAAATCAAGTGAATTGATTAAAAATGAAAGCAGAATAGAAACAAATAATATGAAATGGAAGAATCAATAAAACGTATTTAAATATTTATAGGATATAAAATATAAATAATAAACAACATACCGATTAATATTTTAGTATTTTACAAATATCCACGCGCACATGGCTACCAGAATATCATAAAGATTAAGGTGAATAAAACAGTTAAGAAATCACAGTAAATGATACCAAAGGATGCAGTTAATACATTTTGAAATAAAATTTGAAATACCTTGTTAAACACATTTAATCTAATATAAAATAAATAGATAGTAATTACATTATTTAAAATGCACTATTAAGTTAATTAATAACTGTTTAACAATATCGTCAAAATTTAGCTAAAAATACCCCCTGGTGTATTAAATTATAACTGAAATGGAGCTAGAAAAATTAAAATTTAGAGCTATCTTAAAGAGACAAATTTGGTGCTGCCATCTAGTATTACTTTTATTAAACAACTGTCGCAAGATAAATATTTGTAAGCATTTGAATGTAAATAACTGTTTAAACAGCAAAACCAAACATATCCTTATATAGAGAGAATTATAAACCTAATATAAACCACACAATGTATTTAAAAACTATTGTTAATAAAATTTAAAAGCATACAATATATTCTATTAGCTAACTTATTTAAACTAAACTAAGAATTTAAATAATTCTAGAACTTTGATAATATATAGCATATAGCTATATGCTATAAAACAAAATAAATTCAGTAATAATTAATATAAATAATTATTAAAAATAATATAAAAATTATTTTTTAATCAATTATATATAAGATATTTATAAAATGAACAGGAAGTAAAAAAACATGTGGAAGTATATAGAAGGTTAAATGATACTTAAATTCCCATTACTTAAAAAGCACAAATATAGAGTGTGGATTATTTTCAGACATCCATAAAAATCCAAAAAGTATGAATGTGGGACATTCAAAAACATTAAACCGATAATAAATACTAAAAAGAATAGAGGAATAATAATAAATATAATTACCCAATTTTAATGCATACAGTATAACTATATTTACATTAAACATACTTATATGTATATTATTCACTATAAGAATGGCATACTATTAGTAATTAATATGATATTGTCCTTAGTAAATTAAAATTTAATAACAAATAATTGTAAATTAGATTAATCAATAATTAAGCTAATTATAATATTAATGAAATTCTCTATATATATGGATATATGTGTAAATTGGATGACTAAAGCACTAGACAGGAAACATTGGAAAAATCTGGGGGAGACCTACATCCAGCAGTGGATTGAAAACGGTTGATGATGATGATGATGATGATGATGATGATATATATATATATATATATATATATATATATATATATATATATATATATATATATATATGTCAATTTTGAACGGAGTGTGGTTTCGGGGTCTGGGGGTCATGTTCGATGAAAATATACCAAAATTTTTTGAAATCGCTTTCCTCCGAACGGCTGCAATAGGTAGCTTTTTGTAATGAAAGCTACCTAACAACTTTAAGTAATAAAAGAAAAAATGGAGAAACTACATTGAAAATTGGAAAGCATGGAGAGGTTTTTTTTTTTTTTTAAACAAATTAATAGCTTTAAATTTCTTGTAAATTCAATTTTTTAAAAAACGTTTAGTATTTAATTAACTTATTTATAAAATTTCT
Organism: Maratus speciosus; assembly: GCA_963932465.1. Classification (NCBI taxonomy): domain Eukaryota; kingdom Metazoa; phylum Arthropoda; class Arachnida; order Araneae; family Salticidae; genus Maratus; species Maratus speciosus. Next base: position 167,143,627 of record OZ010793.1, read on the forward strand.
TGGTGGAATAATATGAATTATGAAAAATAATTTTAAAAGTCCAACGTCCCTTTAAATATTCTGCGACCAAGAAATGACCTAATTAAGTAACCCAAGAATTATTTCAATAAACTTTGACTCACATTTTCTTTTCGATTTCTGTATCATCATCTTCTTCTTCATACTCACTATCATCATCGTCGTCACCTTGATTATTATTCTCCAATTGTTTTCTAACTGATATCGCAAAAAACATCATTCCACTTTTATAGTTTCATATCGATGCCTAAACTCAATCTGCGAAGTTCCGCATCTAACTACGCAACTCTGTACAAACACTACGATTACATCGTGACATGAAATCCAATAGGAAAAAAAGAAAACAAATGTAAACAGCGTTGTATTTCCTCCAGAGAAATGTGTTTTACTTCAACAGATTCGTTTTTTGCACTCGTAGTAACTTTTTCATTATGTCGCATGAAATGGCTGTTTTGATCGATTGCCATTCCATGCGCCATGTGGTTAGTAAGTAGTACTTAGAAATGAATTTAAAATGGAAGTAAAAGGAATATAATATTTAACTTTTCATTTCCTATAAAAAAATATCTCTTATCACTGATCTTGTAATGATAAGAAAAGTCACATTTAGAGTGCGATTGCAAAAGTAAGTCACAAAATTTTCGTTGGATGCGTAGAAGGATTTTCTTTTCTTTTCTCAAAACGAAAAAAAAAACAAGAAAGAAATAAAATCACGCGTTAAGCATAGATTATGAAACACTTTCCAACACATTCAAAATAATGTAACAAAACTGCACCGTTTAAAAAATTTAAAATATTACGTCTAATTCAACCATGTGGAAATACATGACACATTTCAAAACCCAATTTCAGCTGTTCCCATCTACAATCGGAAAATTATCCGAATTTTTTCAGCAGCCCTGTATACGATTTGTATCTATTAACTACATGCATGCCGAAATTTAGTTCAATTAAGAAATACATATACCCCAGTGAAAATTCCCCTTCAGCAATTTCCTCTGATAAGGAAAATGGTTTGTGAATACTTTTGTGCAGCCCTGTATATGATTACGGAAATTATATCTAACGAGTAGTATGCAAAAGATTAATTAAATTTAAAAGCGCATACCGAATTTTAAACCATACACTCCAGCCATTATTACTCAAAGACAGTACTGTAAACGATTTCTTTTGTGTGTCCCTGTAAATGAATAAAAAATGCTATGGATGCCCTGTTCTAACGTGATCGTAGTGAAATGCAGTGATTTCTATCAGTTTCAATGCATTTGAAATAGCGTAATGTCATTATAACATTCTGTAAACGATTTTTCCCTATATACCATAATAAAATGGAATACTTTTGAGTACCCTTGTAAATGAACAATTGATCCTATACATACTTCTTATACAATACCAAACATGCTTTGGTGACCCTAAATAACCTTTATCAATTGCATGAAAATCCGAGTATATTTACGGAGTTAGAGCGTGAACAGACGGACAGACAAACCGAATGCATAAACACTTATCAACTTTGTTGGAAAGTGTTAAAAAAAGTTGTTTATAGCTTTCAATCGCCAAAAAACATCCTGCGATTTATGATAAAAGTACACCAATCATGGAAAGGAAAGTTGAATTGTGGAATGAGATTATGGAAGATTTGAAATTTGGAAGGAAGATAATGCAAGAAGAGAGCGACAAAGCAAACTTACCGCAACGGGGTGTTGTCTTTTTTTTCTTCTAAATAGCTTTAGAATTTTTAAAATTTAACTTTGAAGGAATTTTGGTGTTAAATAGAAAAAAAAAGACGAGGTAACAAGATGACGATCTCTTATAACTAGATAAACCAATGTACTCCAAGATTTTTTTTTTAACCCCCCTTTTTTATCCTTTTTAACACTTTCGAACAAAGTTGAAAAGTGTTTATGCATTCGGTTTGTCTGGCCGTCTGTCCGCGCTCTAACTCCCGTAAATATATTCGGATTTTCATGCAATTGATAAAGTTGTTTAGGGTCACCAAAGCTTATTTAATATTGTATATGAAGTATGTAGGATTAATAGTTCATTTACAGGGGCACTCAAAAGAATTACATTACATTATGGTATATGGAGGGAAATCGTTTGCAGAGTAAATAATAAGATTATACTATTTCAAATGTATTGAAACAGATATAAATCACTGAATTTCACTACGATTACGTTAGAACAGGGTATTCATAGCATTTTTAATTCATTTACAGGGACACACAAAAGAAATCGGTAACGTACTCTCTTTGAGTAATAATTGCTGGACTGTGCGTTTTAAAATTCGGTATGCACTTTTCAATTTAACTAATATTTTGCATGTTACTCGTTACATATCAATTCTATAAATTCATATACAGGGCTGCACAAAAGGATTCACGTACCATTCTCCTCATTAGAGGAAGTTGCTGAAGGGGAATTTTCAACTGATGTATATGTATGTCTTAAGTGAACTAAATTTTGGTATGCATGTAGTTAATAGATACAAACCTATACATCATATACAGGTCTGCTGAAAAAAATCGGATAATTTTCCGATTGTAGATGGACACAGCTGAAATTGAGTTTACAAATGTGCTATGCGTTTGGTTGAAATAGACATAACGTTTTGACTTATTAAACGGTGCAGTTTTGTTACATTATTCTGACTGTGTTGGAAAGTGTTTCATAATCTATGCTTGACGCATGATTTTTTCTTTCTTGTTTCATAATGAAGGGGAATTTTTTTATTTATCACAGCGAAATTTATTGCTTTATAGGTTCTTCGAATCTCATGCAACCAAAATATTGAGTATTACTTAACTTCAAATAAACACTGTCAATTTTTGCAACACTAGGGGGCTCGGCCCCCTACGAGCTACGCTCGCCAACCCCCGTTCAGACACTGCAGTCTCTAAAAGCACGCTAATTTGATCGGCTTTAAAAAGATTTTGGAAGATTGGATTATAATTAAAAAAACAAAAGCGATCTCCCTATAAACGGGTTTCTATTCATTTCTCTTTGATTGGGGAATTTTACGGAAAAATCAGCTGCTGTTAAAAGATACAATGGCATTTCAAAATCATCTAATATAAAATGAATTAAGTAAACAGAGTCTTTGTCTCCCGGTATTTTTTAACAAAGCAAAAAGAAAGTCCTTTTAAATAAGACATTTTAAATATATCGTTTTCAATCTGACGTAATTTTCACCAAACTTTTCTTCCCCTTTTTAATATTCACGTGAAAATGCTTTTATTAGAAATGAAATATTATTTGCGCTGTCAAAAAAAAAAAAAAAAAAAAAAAAAAAAAAAGTTGAAAAATTCATCTCAAAATATCAAGTAAATGTCTCGCGCTATTTTTAAATTTATACTGTTTTTCAATATTATTTTGTGTTCATTTTATGTAATAACTGTAATGTGACGTAAATGTGATGTAATTTCTCCTATTTAAGACTTCTAACGCATGTTAATAAATTTATTATTTTACAATATCCTTTCTCTGTTAAAATTCATGTGTAATTATAGATGAAGTAATTTTCAATAAGTTCCTGCTTTTTATAAGTAATTATTTAATACTAATTTGAAAGTTTTTTTCTGTTTATAATAGTCACGTGTAAATAAATTTTTAATTTGAAGCAAACATTATTGTTTCCGTTGTTTATAAAGTTGGCAACAGGTTAAATTAGTACAATTTTCTGTTATAAGAAAAAAATATCTCTCGAAATGTTGAAAATTTGAATTTAAAATAGAAATGAAACCTCGAAAAATGAGTCAAATTAAAAAAATAAATTAATTCTGCACACCAGGAAATTATAACGTATAAAATGATCTAAAAATTATTAAATTCCGATGTATAGTTTTTGCTCCTATAAAACTTTTTTAGTGGAAAGATTTTGTCCAACTTTAGCATTAAATATCTCTTAAAATAATTCTTCGATTTGAAAACTGTCTGCATCAGCGTGTTTAACAAGCATTTTTGTATAATACTACCGATTTTCATATTTTTGTATGCATTATTTATCTTAATATTAACGAAGAAAGACCTCCGGTCACAAAAAATTCAAAACCGGCGGCGGCGGCGGTGACAGCGGTAGTTACTTTTTTTTAGAATAGAGAGAATCTAATACAGTTCATATTCAAAATATTAGAATAATTACATTTTTTTTACAAATTGAAAATATCGTTTGATAATTTAATGTCTTTTAATGCACATATGCAAACGATATTTTTATTAAGAACTTATTGTTGATTAAACTAAGACCAATGTCAGACGGGCGTCTTTTGGAAAGTTCACGGACCGCACTCTGTGTTACCCTGGTTCATAGATTAACATCCAAGATCAAGATAGGACATTCCCATAAAGCGTAATGGTAATGCGATTGCGATCGTAGCGCCCTTATCAGTGTTGCCAGATTGGGGATTTTGTCCCCATTTTGGGGAATTTTAAACCTCTAGGGGATTTTTTGGGGGACAAGTAGTTCGTGGGGAAATTTTTGGGGAGTGCAAAAAATTTTGGGGAAAAACTTGGGGATTTTTTTTTTTTTTTTTTTTTTTTTACTATTTTCCGTAAAGATTTCTTTTAGTCCTGAAGAAAAACTGGATCTTTCTCGAACTCAATTTTGATTTGAAAAACGAAACTATAATCCAGAAATCGGAAATATCAATCATAATTCTCTTGGATGTGGTCTTGTTCGTTGTTTACTACATTACAGTTTACACGTGTTACAGATGCATCAGACTCTAAAATCTTAAGCAGCTTAAACCTGCACCACGTAGCTAAATCTGCAGGGCTTAAAACAAAATTAATTTAAATATCTGGGAAGCAGATATTTTTCTCTTATGATGTACAAAAGCACATCGATTGATACAGCGAAAATACTTTGCATTATGATTATGCACTTCAGTATAGGGATGACAAAAGAATTAAAACAGCGCACCATCTCGGATTCATTTAAACCCCAACTGATAAGTGATTGTCTAAATAAGCTATGGAACTAATGTAACAATAGTCCAACATTGTTAGACAATACTTTTATAAAAACAAGCGTAAAATAACTTGTCACTGCAAAATATATCTCTCATTCTCTTAATGTAGCTACAGAATATGCATTCACCACAGTTTAAAAGTTTGTTTTTTGTAAATGGGGAATTTTTTCAAAAGAAGGCTTGATTTGGGGAAAATTTTTGAGCTTAAATTACTTACATATTTTTTATAGTGGTAAATTGAAAATTTAAAAATTCACTTTTTGAGTAAAAACTGAGTTGGGGACTTTTGCGGAAAAAAATACTGATTTGGCGAAAATTTTAGAAACTTTGAGGAAATTGACTTTTGACTATCTGGCAACACTGGCCCTTATTGACAATGGGGAAGAAACACCCCATCCTTGTAGTATGCTTATTATTGAATATCTACCTTATTGTGATCTTTCTTTTTTTAATGTTGCATGTTTACGTTTTCGATAGAATCTTACACCGATACATGAACATAGAATAGACATTCTATTTTATATATCTAATATCTATTCTATGTTCATGCACGGATATATGCTTTTTAAGGTAGCTTTCTTTACAAAAAGCTACCTATTGCAGCCGTTCGGAGGAAAGCGATTTCAAAAAATTTTGGTATATTTTCATCGATCATGACCCCCAGACCCCGAAACCACCCTCCGTTCAAAATTGATATATATATATATATATATATATCAATATATATATATATATATATATATATCTGACCTATGTCACACTGTAACTCTCGTATTTATGAACCGATTTGGATGTAATTCGGTGTGTACATAGTACACACCAATGTCTCGACCGAGTTCGTTGGCCAGCTTCATCCGCCATTTTGTTTCAAAATGGCGGCCATTTACAAAATTTTAAAAAAATTTAAAATTTGAAATGTGGTACCAAAAAATTGAAAATGGAAAAATATTTTTTCTTATGTATTTTACCTTTATACAAAGACTCCGTAGCAGTTTTTGTTTCGTCTATATCTTAAAAAATGGCTGAGTTATAGCACTTTGAATTTCTAGCGAAGCTGACATTTTGAAACGTCCTGAATTTTGTCACGCGATAAAAGGCGTATTTATGAACCGATTTGGATATAACTTCGTTTATACATAGTACAGACCAATGTTTCGAGCGAGTTCGTTGGCCAGCTTCATCCGCCATTTTGTTTAAAAATGGCGGCCATTTAAAATTTTAAGAAAAATTTAAATTTGAAATATGGTACCAAAAAAACTGAAAATTGAAAAAATATTTTTTTCTTATGTGTTTGACCTCGATAAAAAGATTCGGGAGCAGTTTTTGTTTCGTCTATATCTTAAAAAATGGCTGAGTTATAGCATTTTGAATTTCTAGTGTGGCTGACATTTTGAAACGCCCTGATTTTTGCCACGTGATAACACACGTATTTATGAACCGATTTGGATGTACCTTGGTGTGTACATAGTACATACAAATAACTCAACCGAGTTCGTTGGCCAGCTTTATTCGCCATCTTGTTTCAAAATGGCGGCCATTTAAAAAATTAAAAAAAATTAAATTTAAAATGAGATACCAAAAAATTGGAAAATGAAAAAGAGTTTTTTCGTATGTGTTTGACCTTAATACAAAGATTCCGGAACAGGTTTTGTTTCGTCTATATCTAAAAAAATGGCTGAGTTATAACATTTTGAATTTCTATTGTGGCTGACATTTTAAAACGACCTGATTTTTGTCACGCCATAACAGGCGTATTTATTGAACCGATTTGAATGCAACTCGGTCTGTACATAGTACATACCAATGTCTCGACCGAGTTCGTTGGCCAGCTTCATTCGCCATCTTGTTTCAAAAGGGTTGCCATTTTTTAAAAAAAAATGTAATTTAAAATTTAAAATGAGGTATTAAAAAATTGGAAAATGAAAAAGATTTTTTTATGTGTTTGGCCTTGATACAAAGATTCTGGAGCAGTTTTTCTTTCTGAAAATTTGTTCTTTTGTTTATATCTTAAAAAGTGGTTGAATTATAGTACTTTGAATTTCTATCATGGCTAACACTTTGAAACGATCTTGTATTTGTCTCGCGATACCACACGCATTCGCCTATTTCGATGGAAGAAGGCATGTGGATAGTATACATCAATATCTCGACCAAGTTCGCTGGCCAGCTTCATCAGCCATCTTGTTTCAAAATAGCGGCCATTAAATTAAAAAATATATATATTTAAAATGAGGTGCAAAAAAATTAGAAATTGAAAAAGGTTTCTTTCTTAAGTATTTGACCTTGATATAAGGATTCAGGAGCATTTTTTGTTTGTCTTTATCTTAAAAAATGGCTCAGATATAGCAGTTTCAATTTCTAACGTGGGTGACATTTTGAAAAATCTGATTTTTTGCCTGCGACAGCACTCGTATATATCAACCGATTCCGATGTGAGTGAGGATGTGCACAGCAATTACTAAGGTCTCGACCAAGTTCACTGGTTAGCCTCATCCACCATGTTGTCTTAAAATGGCAGGCACTTTAAGAAATCGCCGAATTTGGCAGCCAAATATAAGTTACTTTAAATAAAAGCAGCTTGGATAAAGCTGACTAATTTCGCTGAATTCTCATTCATAATGATTTAGTATTGATAAAAATTAGTATTGAATCTCCTACATTCGGTTTCCACTTAATTGAGCTTCGTGTGTTTGAATAATATATATATATATATATATATATATATATATTTTTTTTTTTTTTTTTACATGATTAGTGAACGGTTTTAAGTTGAACGAAAAACTAGGTAAAAATTTCGTCTTGAATGCTATGTATCAAAAGCAATGGTGTAATATAAAAATGTACGAAATATTGCACTCTACAAGTCCCAGAAATTTTCATAATTATTCCACTTTGGTAGGAAAATTTTTTTAGCCCGTGTTTTATTAATTTATGAAGTTTAACGTATACGTTATCGTTACAATATCGTTACGTAATCGTTACAATAATCCTTTAAAATTTACGCATTTTCACTTCCTTACAGATAAAATAAAAATATTGTTTTTAATGTAAATAACGTACAATCAATTCATTAATATTTATAATATTAACATATAAGAAATAATAATAATATTACCGATAGGGAAAAATTCCTTTCGACAAATTTTTAGAATTGTATAAATCTAAAAGTTAAAAATAAATAGAGGCACTGACATTACACTCAATAAAATTTTATTCGATATGAATAAATTGACACAATACCTGAATTTGATTTTTTACAATTTAATCTTATAAACTTACATACTATTTGCATTCTTAACAGAATTTTCTGGCGGTTTTCTTTTATATTATTAGTCTAATTATCATTTTGTAAGTAAAAAATGAACATGAAAAAGCAAGCATGAATAGAATATCGTCTGACACCTGCATCGTTTTAGGAACGAATAGATATTCAAAGCATAGAGGGTAAACATATTTCTTCAACATAGGTAAATTTCGGAGGTTTGTTAGTTCTTCCCCCTTGACGATAGTGACGCTAGTACTGTTGTCATTACAGATTTTGCCGTAAATGTCCTATCTTGGTCCTTAATCTATGCCCTGGTTTACCCGTGGGAAACCCGAAACGTTCAGAGCCGGCATCTCGTGACTTTTCTTCGGGTTTCCCTTAGCGTTCGGGGACGGAAATTACCCAGACTTCGGGAAACCCACATTACCTGAAGAATTTTGTTGGGTAAAGTGATCACGTAGTAGGGAAATCTGACTTGTTTATCATTTTATAGCTTAACTGTAACTGTTAATCGGAATATCTCTGTTTTGATTAGTATTATCGCACACTATTTTTGTTTTTTCACATAAAAAAAAATAATAATAAAACATTTCTAGTTTAAATTTAGCTTTTAAATAAGTTAGAAGATAAATGTAAATTTTGCATATGGCAAATCAGTTCAGGCTCAGACGCAAGAAAATTATTTACTCAAGCAAATTACATTTAACATAAATAAAAGAAAAAGGTAGAAAACAGAAATAATTCATTAAATATGCTGCAATTACAATTGAGTGTGCCATTTATTTGAAATTTTACTTGTGCGTGTAATTTTTTAGATGTCAAAATATTTCTAAAATAAATATTTATTTTATTTTATTCACAGCTCATTATGATTTTAAAACAAACTTATCAATAAAGTATAAATTTTAGAAATATTTTGATAACGAAAAAAAAAAAAAAAAAAAAAAAAAGAAAAAGAAAAGAAAAGAAAAAACAGAGGCATACTTTAAAAAAAAAGAAGTTACTAAAAATATATAATTTCCAATGGAGATATTTTAAAAATATGAATGCATTATGGAACTATAGGTTTAACATGAGCAAAGCAATTTGAGATTTTTTTTTTTTTTTTTTTTTTTTTTTTTTAAATATTTGGGGCATTCTCACAATCTTTTGACATTTGGAGGAAAAAAAAATCTGACAAAATTAAACTTGCTAAAATAACATTTTAATCTGATAGACGAACGTCTTAATGATTCAAAATAAAGAAAAAATGGTCAGCAGCAAAAATTTTTTTATTTAACTGAGGTTTAAGTTAAACTTGCGAGTTTAATTTTTCTTACCATTTTACCCCTATAACTTTTTATTTTCTTCTAAATTTTTACTTATAATGAATTTGCATAGTACCCACAGGACATTCAAATAAGAAATAATAACAATGTAGTACTTTTAATACAGAATTTTTGTATAACATTGTCTTAAAGGGGTGTTAAAGAAGGGACGGTAAGGTAAAAAGGGTATGGTATTGGAAAAAAGGGACGAAATGGTAAAAAAAAAAAAAGGACGGTAAGGATGGAACGGTAAGGAAAATTACCACCTATTTTTAGGAAAATCATGTTAAGACTAAGTGATAGCCACAATGTTCATTGATTTTTAGAAACAGTTGTTAACATTGGATTAAAATATTTTTTCTTTTTTAATTTACCTCGAAAAGATAGGAGGAATAATTTAAATAAATTTAAATAAATTGAGGAATAAACCTTGGGGGCGGTAAGACTACCAATAAAGCCACGATCTTGAAACTGATATTTAAATGCTGATTTAAATTCTGCAGTAAATTTCCTGTCAAAGAATTTTAGACATGCTTTCTCTAGCATACTTCTTCATGAAAAAAAACTTGAAAAAATTTCTGTGGCTGCATCTGAAGTGATTCTCTGTATAAGTTTATGCAAGAGGGACGGTAAGGATGAAAAACCCAGGGACAGAGCTCAAATAATAATATCAACCGTAAAAATGGGTGCATTTTAATTTTTGCTACATATTTATATAAAACAATTGTTCCAGTTTCTAAAAAAAATTACATCGAATTACTTTAATTGAAACAATTTTATACAGACAGCTCCAAACTTAAAAATCAGCATCAGTGACACGGGACGGTAGAGGAGTTTTCCTGGTATTTGGACCCCCAACATCGTCCAAAACTTATTTATCTCATTAATATTGTTATGAAATCACGCAATGGGATGTTTCCCAGTACATGAAATTAAAAAAAAAACACAAAAAAGTGTATTAAAATAAAAATTATTATTCAGGGACATGAAAGTCAAAAGATTGTGAGAATGCCCCATTTGTTTTAGAATATTAAGAAAATTTTACTCATTTGTTTTAATCCACAGAGGAATCCATGAAATGAAAAATCCTTTAAAACTATCCTCTTCTTAAATAACAATTCAAAGCATAGATTTTTTTAGTGTAAAGTTAACTTTTAAAAGATCTTGTTTATCAATATGGTGTTAAATATTATGCAAAATCATTTAAAAATTTAACTTTTTAGTGCTTTAAAAATCGGAAATTTAAAGGTATTTAGTTTATCTGTCGGCCGAATATTTGGTATTCTTCCAAAATCGTTATTAAGTGCACCGGTAATCCACATATTATGTACTTTATTTATTAAGCAATGAAAATATTAAATTGTTGAATTGTAAATTCATTTTAAATTACGAGTTACAGATAAATTGCTAATGCATTTCGGTATTTTTCCAGAATAGGGCTTTCGCATTGTTTTAAAAATCTCGGTGCAATTTGGGTTTAGAAAGTGATGTTTATGCGTCAAGTAACATAAACAGCTATGAAAACAAACCTGATGAACTTTTATTCTTGTTTATATACATATTTATGCATGTATATATATATTATTGTTTTTATATACAAAATACTTCTGTTTGTATTAACGAGATAAATAGCTTCTGTACATCAGATTAATTGTATAAATATTCAACAAGTTCTTGTTTTAAGAAAATGGTGAATAAGTTGCCAGAAAATCATAGGCGTTACTAAAACTGTTTTGTGGGGTGGGCACAAACCCCCAATCAAGTTCTTTAGGTGCATTCAATATCATTTTATTTGGTTTACCCAACAAAAAACTGACAATGTCAGTTAGCCTTTCTTTAACAAGCGTTCTGTGGTCATCAACAAAAGAGAGGTGGAGATGGACATGTCAACGAAGTTCACTCGTGAGAAGTTCACTCGTGACCTCTAGACATCCTATAAAAAGTCATAAAACATTAAATGGGCTACCTGGCCACATAAAAGCTTAGTACTATGTCAAGAGATGCTGTCTGTTTCGACCTTTCAGATCCAAACAGATTAGTTTTCTTGACCACGGAAATTTTCATGCTTTATGACTCGTCAGATATCTAGAGGTCAGACTACACCAGTGAACTTCGTTGTCATGTTCATCTCTACCTTTTTCTTTTCTTGATGACCACAGAATACTCGTAAAAGAAAGACCAGTTGAATGAATTTATAATGTTTCGTCGGGTAAAGAAAATAAACCAAACTTTATATGCTTTAAACCGACGAAAAGTAATAAATTTTTCAACTGGACTTTCTTTTCAAAGCGTTCTGTGGTCATCAACAAAGCAAAGAGGCGGAAATGAACTTGTCGGCAAAGTCATCTCGTAACTTCTGATCTCCTGACATTCTACGAAAGTCCTAAAACATGAAAGGGAGCGCCATACCACATCAAACTTTACGACGAAATTGAAAAGTAGTCTGTTTGGACCCAACCCCACTTAAGAAATTATATAACACACTCATAATAAAAGCTCAATGCATCACCATAAAATATTTTTAATGTGAAACCTACTCTGAAACACTTCAAGCCTAGTTCATTTTCCACTTTATTTAAAATTCATTGGATTACCCAACACTGGAATATTTCTATTTATGCTATAAAATCTCAAATGTTTACATGTATAAAGTACTTTTATAATAACATAACTTTAAAACTGCGATGTTGGTATATCAACATCGCAGTTTAAAAGTAAAGTTGAAACAAAAATAAAACAAAAGTTAAAACAAAAGTAAAGTTGACATATTGTTAAAATAGTGTACAAAATTTTCAAAAAAGACATCAATAATTATTTTAAAATATTTTTTAATCAGTTCTTAAATTTTAACTATTATAAGATTATGACGAGTTCTACAGTTGTAGCGTGTTAATTTAAAATCCGATTATCTCTATTAGAATTCAGTATGAAAGTGATTTAAATAAAGAGAACTTGAATATGAAATATTTTTACCTAAAATAATTTTCGCACAAACACAATAAGCTAAAGTTTTATTTTCTTTTTCTATGGAAAAAAAAGAGATAAAAACAAAGTATTCATCAAAATTATTTCTATTGCATTTAAAAGGTATTTATAAGACTGCACCTATTAGTGATTTTGGCTGAATAGCGAATATTCAACATACGTGTAAACCTAACACGAAAAATTTAGCTGAACGAATATTCCAATATTACTTTGTTTAAACAAAGGTATATATAATAGACTCCCTCAAATCTGCAATCCTAAAATTTACAAATGCCTAAAATCTGCACATCATCACAAATGTAAACAATAAAACTTTCAGTTCAGATGTAGGGGAAGAATTACAAATTTTCTTAGTTTTGTATCATTCCGTATGTATTTTAATATATATAATCTCGATAATATGACTGAACTCGTGTTTTTTCATGATGGAATAATAAATTTATTTCTGAAAAAAAATCACTATCTTTTTACCCAATATATTCATGAATTAATCAAGCTATTTCGGTTATTAAGACTGGCTAAACTTGCAATAAAACTTCCTTACATTATGATTTTTATGTGAATTAATAGGGTGTCTTTATGAGGAAAGTTTCATTGAATAATTGCAGGAAAAGGCATGTCATCTTTATTATGCATATTTAAATACGCATTATTAATTATTTTAATATTTTACTATATTACAAGCATTCATTATAATTTTGATTGCATTATTTTATTCAAATTACTAGAAAATGTAAACAAAGCAATGACCAGAAATCCGCAAAATTCTAAAATCTGCACAACCTCTGGTCCCAAGCTGTGCGGATTTCAGGGAGTCTACTGTATTTTATATATATATATATATATAAACTTTAAAGCAATTTCATTTCATATTTAGCACCAATATTTCCATAAAAAACATTATAAACATTTTATTTTTCAGGATGACTACACAAATTTCTCGAGAAATTCTGAGTAGGCAAAAATACAAAAGAAGAAAGGAATGTTAACTTACATGTGTGCATTAATTTTTTTTTTTTTTACTTAATTGTAAAATAAGTATGTTTAACGCTTTATTTGTAATGAATTATACAGGGTGTCCACTAAAGTCCTTCCAACGCTCTTAATTGCCGAACGGCTGCAGCTATACTCATAAAAGTGGTGTCTAGGTATAGTAAAGTGTCTATTCTCTACCAGATGGCACCGCTTCCAGCGTCACTTAGTGCAAAACAGCTGAGTTAGTATTCCTATCTCGAAAACGAGACTCATGCTCAGAACGAGATTCATTTAGCATTCATGTTCACAAGGTGTCCTTTCGAACTAAATCGATGATGCTCTACAAATTTGTCATTCACTTTTATCCCATATTTCGAACCGTTTTCATGATAGGAACGCTAATGCCACAATTTTGCACCAGGTGGCGCTGTAGTGCATAGCCTCTTTACTATACCTAGACACCACGTTTATGAATATAGATGCAGTCGCTCGGCAGTTAAGAGGGTGGGAACTGACTTTAGTGGGCACCCTGTATTTCTATTTTAAGACATTGTTGTAAAATAACCAAATATTTATCACTGTTTGAGTATTTTATTAGTGATGCATTAAAAAAAAAACAGAAAAAACTAACTGAACTTCAACGAAATAATTTTGTCCACCCAGATCGCCAAAACGTACCACTGTGCGACGCGTTAAAAACGGCGCGGCACCACTCAAGAGGCTGAACAATGAATTTGCTTTCAGTTCGAGTTTCTTTTGTAACAGTAGGATAATTTTTAATTGTCTGGTTTATTTAATTTTTTTTTAGATGTCTAACTGAAAAGAATATTTTCTGTTTTTAGCCCATCAGCTTGAGTTCTTGTTTGTTTGAGGTTTTTTTGTCTTCTATTATGAACGAGTATAAAGATCACATTAGTGATTTTTTTATCATTTCTTATCATGAACTCTGTCCATACTAAGGCTCTGCTCTGCACATTTACGAAGTCACTTTTATTTGTAAGTAGATATAATTACCATGTATTGTTATTCTGATAGAAAGCAATCGAGCAGTGTTTACTCTTTTTCTATAAAAGCCTCGAATCTTTCCTATAACGGCTTCAAATTTTTGATTTAATCTGATTTTCAGGGACTCACCACAAAAGACTGTTACGCTAAAGGAATCAATTATATTTTAAGATATGCGCCTTTTATAGGAAATTGAAAAACATTGTTCTTCAGCAAATAAATATTAATTTCTCTAAATGTCATTCATTTTTTCATAAAAAATGCATTGCTGCGAACCATCCCTTTTTTGTGTTAACTCTATTTCCGAATCATAATCCTTACATTTTATCGCAGAATTTTGAAATTAATTAACATTAAAATTAGGCAAAGATTACTGTTCGGCAGGAGAAATAACTAAAAAGTGGAAAAAGTGGTTGACAGCTAAGACTATGCTGATAGATATATTTAAATTTTTTATTTTGCTAAAGAAAATAAAAGCTTTAAATTTTGCAAATAGTGTATGAAATATAATTATAAAGATTAAAGTGACAGGGGGGGGGGGGGGGGGGAACGGTACAGTTGTAAGTACCGGCAGTACCGCAGAACATTAGGGCTCCGGTACTTTTTTGTTAGAAACTAAACCCTGTTTGTACTTTTTCAAAGTTGCTTCATTAGCTCCATCGGGGGCTGATCCGGTTTAACTGTCTTTCTTTGGACAAGTTTTAAAGCATCTGCATAATAATTTCACCCTGTATTTCCACCTCGGCCAGCCAGTTTTTCCACTTACTGGTTTTATCTTCAACTTTCCTATCTTCGTAATTAGTATCTCACCCTTAATGAAATCTATTCTGCTTTTCAAATCTATTTATATAAAATCCATGTCTCTGCGTATCCCTCACAATTCCGGCTGGACCGCTTCATTCATCGCGGCCATGTTTGGATTCCTATGGAGAAAACGGTATGAGATTCAACAATGAGTAATTGTTGAAAAATACTAATATGTAAGCGTACAATGTCAATACTGGAATTTGGAGTATATTGACACAGCTGCGCCATCTGGTGGACGGGGTGAATAATGCAAATACGCGGGTTTTCCGGGGCTAACGAAAAAGACGGGCTACCGTGCTTCTCCGATTTCGAGTAGTCACGTGACGCTCGCGGTCTCAGCTGAACTGAGCAGATGCGTGTGACAAAATAAATTATCGTCTAGGCTTTAGATTTACTATCATATTAAAATCATTCTTTTATTTGATAGAATTCATTACTTTACAGTATAATGAAAACATTAAAACGTTGTTTTTATTTCACAACATTACATTAAATAAAAAGTAAACTGCATAATGTATGTTTTCTTTTAGTTCTAATTCTTTTCTATCTAGGGAAAATCTTATATATGTTTTGATTTTTAAACCCTCCTTAAACAGTAAACCCTCCTTATATGACTCATTGGGATAAATCGATGTTTTGTGAGTCTTTCTTCGATTAATAAATAAAAGATATCCTCACATTAAGAGCATTTTTCCGGCCTTTCATTTAACTCAACCTGGTTTTTGTATGTTAAAAATGCAATTTATTTGCAATCCATTTTAATCCATTTCCTACTACGCTAGAATTATACAAATTATGTGCAAAAGTATAATTCGGATGACAATAAAGAATTTTAATATTTTTACAACTTAATTTTAAATTAATAAATCAATTTTACGGTATTTTTCAACTAGTTCGCCACTGGTGATAAATCGCAAAATATTCTCTTAACTCGTATAATTGTATGGGAGTTAAAACAATAATGGATTCAATTATGCGCCAATAAAGGTTTTCCAAAATATGCCAAAGCACTGCGAAATTGCAACGATAGAACATTTTAAAGACTAAAAACTAGAACATAAATTATAAATACAAAATGAAGACTATAATATTACAAAATATGCCCATTTATCTATCAAACGTTAAATAATAATTTACAATTATACGTTCATAAATTAATTTAGAAATCCTAAAAAGATAGTTTAAATTATGTTTCAGTTTTTCTTTTCTGTTCCCTTTCTTAAAAAATAAACAGAGCAAATATTCTACATTTTTTAGTAAATTCATTTGTTTGAGCTTTCTATCAAGTGTAAAATAAGCAGTGCAGTTTTTATAATCGAGTTCATTAACAACGCCAAACGGAAATTTCAAGAGGAATATCAGAAATTCATTGAAACTATTAATCAGTATAAATGCGATATAGAGCAAACATTCATAAATTAAAAATATTACTTTATGTATAAATATATTTTTATAACGGAGATGCATAACATTTGCTAATTTAATGTAAATACACCAAGAAATGCAACAGTGTTTCTGAAATTTATATAAATGCAAAGAAGCTTTAAGAAAATATTGTCATGTTTGGCATTTTAAGACAATTTTAAAGATATGATACACCGCAAAAAAAGACAGATGTTTCTTAATTTACGAAAATGTACTATAATCACGAACGAACATATTAACCTCTTCCCCAAGATTCCGAAAAATGTTCCTTTATCTTTAGAAACCTCACAAAAGATTTTTATTGAAATTTAATGATTTTTTGATGAAATTTAAAGAAGAATTTATAAAAATAATTTTTTATAGCTGCTCGTAGTTTTCGAAAACGTTTCAGAGTAGCTTTTACAGTGCATTAAACCCAGAAAACAGGTTTTTCGGATTCTATGAGGATTCTAGTAAATATTTTCATGTTCATCAAACATATTTAACTGTGAAACATGTAGAATTAACAGCATTAACATTAAAATAACCATTTTTCTGTTACAATTGCATGTACAATTTCAGTTATGCAGTGGAAAATAATTAGATGAGGTCTGATAACATCTCGAAAACCGATTTTCCGGGTAGAAATAACTGATTAATGCAATGCAAAAGCTGCCCGAAAACGTTTCCGAAAGATACGGCCAGCTAATAAAAATTTATTTTAATAAATTCTTTTTAAATTTTAAAAATAAATTGTTTTCTAAGGTTTCTAAAGATAAATAAACGCTTTTCGGAATATTGGGTGACTTGGAGGCGGTTATCGAATATTTTCGTTCGTGATTGTAGTAAATTTTCGTAGTTTAAGAAACACCTGTCTTTTTTTACAGTATAGTCAGTGAAAGGCGATCATCGGAGAATAGACATTTAAAAAATGCACATTTCCTATTTTACAGCCTGAAAGTTCCACTTCCTTCAGATAAAAAGGATTTCATGAATTTTTGAAATAGATGTGCATTATATTGAGCTATGAAAATTCAAAATGTGAGAACCTCCTTAACATAAAAACTATAGAATGCAAAAAATTGTTAAACATTTAAAAATAGTATTTTTTTTTAAAAAAAATACATGTTTAAAGGGCCTTTGTCGGTTTCTTCAACCTGACACCTGGTGTCTCATTCATAGCTTCATTGTGCAGGGGTTTAGATTTTCCAGGTGCCGGCCCCTTCCCTGCACTAGGCTAAGAATTCCTCGACAGTTTTCAACAAAACTAATTTTTGTATTAATTGGAATAATTCTGTTAAAATTAATCAAATTAGATTATAGTCTCGGCTTTAGATTACGAGCACATCCAAATCATTTTATAGTTTGATGCAATTCGTGGCTTTACAAGCAACGGAATCATGATTGTATAATCTTCTAAAATTTTCAAATTACTGGCATAACTATAAGTATATTAAATAAAATAATTTGTATGAACAATGTTGTCAAAAGTGGAAAAAAAATCAACTCAGCTCTTTATGCCCTGGAAATAATCGTTTAAAATGCATCAAAATTTAAAACAGATTACTTATGAATAATTTATTTCTCACGTAAAAATTGTTAAGGAAAAGCACAATGTTAAGTTATTGGAAAAAAAATATCATCGTCGAAAAAAAGAGAGAGAAAACAAACTTTTTTTTTACACTTTAAACATTACTATTTTTCCACGGAAATTATACACGACATATTCATTTAATATATATTGTAAAGTTATAGTACATATATAAATAAATATTTTTAAAGATGTGCTCAGTATTTAACCTCTGAATATTAAGAAAAAACCAAAATAAAACAATATTGGCACACAGAATATATACAAATTGATATTTTTTAATCAAAATTTTTCACAAGCAGCAGAATCATGACTAAAAAATCCTATAAAAAGTTCAAAACCATTGACATCTTGAAATATGTTAAAATAATTTTTAAAAGGACATGAAGTTCTCAAACGTAAAAAAAAAATAATAATAACAACTGAGCTCTTTATATAAAACCCTAAAATTAATAGTTGTAAATATGCACCAAAATTTAAAACACACTGCTTAAGAATGATTTATTTAGCAAATAAAATCTTTAGCCCTTTATTACCTTAAATATCAGTATTTCTGCACGAAATTTATACATCGTCATGAAATAAGTTTTTTTTTAATACATAAAATTTGAAAGCTTTGGTGCAAAATTAAGTATTTACGGAATTTAAATGTGCTCAATGTTAACCTCTGATCATATGAGTTAAAAACCAAAATAAAATAATCTAAGAACACAAAATATCTAAAAATCCGTATTTTTTTACTCTGAGCAAACAGAATTATTATTGCAAAATCTTGTATAAAGTTGGAAATCACTGGCATTATTTTAATTATATTAAATAAAATAATTTATATCCATCAGGTATAATGTCATCAAAAGGGGAAAAAAAAAGTTCTTTGTATCCTAGAATCGGGGTAAATACATCAACATTTAATAAAAATTTCTTAAGAATGATTATTTCAATACATAATATTAATACGCATTAGTATCACAGATATAGATAGTTTTATGAATACTGAATCGTTAAAAATAAACTGAACTTTGAAAAAAATCTGATTTGTTCTGATCCTTCTTATAATAATAAAGTGAACAGCTTTTACAATAAATGGTTGCCGAAAGGACAATTTCATTTAAAATAAATGATATTTACGTATATTTAAAGAATACAAAACATAAACAATCTTATCAATGTGTAGGTATCGTAAAAATGCACGCTAATTACTCTAAAACGGAAATGGTTAATACTTACCGGGTGTCCCAAAAAGGACTGACTGATTTTAAAATTCAATAACTTGCAAACGGTGACAGATATTTAAAAAATTCTTGCAGGAGGGTTATGCATAAGATCAAAAGTTTTATTACAGTGATTTTCGATTTTAGTTCGAATTACAAACAATAGATGGCGCTGTAAACAATAGTCGCTAAATACAGGCTCGATTTCTGGTCCTTTCTCTTGTTCCATGCTGAAAAAGGAGATGGAAATGTATTATCCGGGCCACGAAGTACCAAAAATCGAGCCTGAACTCAGCGTCTATTGATCGCAGCGCCATCTATTGTTTGTAATTCGAACTAAAATTGAAAATCACTGTAAAAAAACTTTTGACCTTATGCATAACCTTCCTTCAAGAATTTTTTAATTATCTGTCACCGTTTGGAAGTTATTGAATTTTAAAATCAGTCAGTCCTTTTTGGGACACCCGGTACATTCCATTGATCAATTCAATGGCTTGTCATTATTTAATCCGTAAGAATTACGAAACACAGTCACTTTTATATAAAAATATGCATTCGCAATGACAATTGCGTTTGTTTTTATATTATTAAATTATTAATATAAGTTATTATAAACACACAGCATTCGAAACCGAACTAATCAAATTCCTCTGAATCTGATCGCATTCCCGCGTCAAAGTGCGTTCTGGGTAAGACCGCCGCTGTCACGTGACTTTTCACCGCGGGAGCCCAGTACGTTAGCCCCGCGGGTTTTCAGTATGACGTCATATATGACAGAATATCTACTATCTGCGTATCTCTTGCGCATATTTTCTGAATCTTTACTCATTTATGGAAGATTAATCTTGTTTACCAGATTTATTGCAAAATATTTTTATTACAGTTTGTTTTGATAAAATTATGTACATAAAAAAAAATAGTCGCAATATCATTTTAATTTCGGGAGAAAAGCACTAATGCTACGAAAACATTACTGCCTTTTGCCCTTAAAATAAAATGACATCGCGACTTTTTTTTAAATACACATATTTTTATCAAAACAAGCTGTAACAAAAATATTTTGCAATAAATCTGGCAAACAAGATTCATCTTCTGTAAGTAAGTAACAATCTGAAATTCGTAATTGAATTTTTAATGGGGATTCTCTAAATGGCTTGGTCTGTTAAAAAAAAAAAAAAAAAAAAAAAAAAAAAAAAAATCCTAATCTGGCGATTTTAGGAAAATTATTGAAGTTATTGCTTAGACTCGCACAATATTTAAACAAATAAATGAACAACACTTGTTCCTTTAATAGTACAGCATTTAATGCATGCATTTTAAATTAAAGTGATTTCGAATATAAAATGAAATGAATTTTAAATTAAATGGATGAAATATTTGCAAGTTAAATAAGATGAGTGCAATGTGATTAAGAGAATATTGGAAATTTATCGTCTGCGTTTGATAAGCGAACAAAAGGACTTAAAATTGAATATTTTATTTATAATTAAATTCTATACATATTCTAAACATTCATAAATGTTGTATTCTCATCGGGAATACAAATACAATCGGGTATATAATTTTTTATGACTTTAGCACATCAAGAATCGAGTATAAAATAAGACTACAAAACTCAATCTTTACACATTAACTACTTACTAATTTTTATGCGTCATTTTTCATTTCATTAAAAGAAAATAATTAAAATCGAACATATTTAAATCAGCAACATTTGGTAACATATATTAAATAATATTTTATCTTTTTTAATAAATTAAACTTAAAATACGTAACTAACTTGTTTTACTCTTTGCAAAAGGACAGATATGAATTCTACAAGAAAAATAATTTTCTTTCAATTTCGAAAACTCAGTTATTCGATAGCCAACATTCTGCCATTTTAGCAAATAATATAGTTCTAAAAAGAACTGTTTTTATTTAAATAATCAACCATAATAAATAAGTCAAAAAACACGAATAAAAATTAATAGAATGTTCTATTACTGTCAGAATATAAATGCTACAAACAAATGAAAACACGACGTTTGCGCTTGCGCAGTTATTTCATAGATGTGCAATTAATAGATTATCCATAAAGAATAAAACAGTTAGGCATCTTTTTGTTGTTAACCCCGTCCGCTCCGTGGCGTGCGACCTTGATTGATGTGACCTCGCCTTTAATCTTGCGGTTACCTGTCCCATTTAAGATAGAACGCTTACTTTTTTCGCTTTGATACTAATAGCAGCCACAATAGGTTACCAAAATACAGCCAAACTTTGACCAACTTGGCAAGATATCGCCCAATTTGGCGACAAAAATAAGTTGCTATATATGACGCCAACTTGGGGATAGCTGGCTAATTTGGCGAAATTCCCATTGGAACCCACTAATTTTTCATAATCGAGCTCACAAAAATTTAATTTAAACTTCGTGCATCTACGTTTTTTTTTTTATATATAAATCTATGACTCAGAATTTAAAGTGTAATATACGAAAATGTACGTCTTTACATCTTCAATCCGATGCTACTAATAAAACAATCGCCACTAGACGGCGCTGTACTATCTGAGCTCCTAACTGCTCGATTTTAATGTGCTTTATATGGCCGAATACAAAAATTAAATTCTCGGTACTTTTCCAGTATTGGGGCCTTGGCGAAATAGAGAAAATTATATATATTCTGATATATCATTTTTCGTCTTTCTTGACGGGCTATCTTTCTAATATATGATAATAAACACTTAAAATTCAGTCCGCTTCAGTCATATGATTCCCTCAAGGGCTTTCTATATTTAAAAAAAAAAATGATTTCGGGACTAGTGTTGGATAAAAGAATAAAGAAGCAAAACTTACTTTTCTTGCCGACTTTCTTGCCGACTGTGTGTTAGGCTTAACGCTGTAACGGTATACTAAAACCTTTTATGAAAACTTTGTTTGAATCATCACAGCACAGCGCACATAGTATGCGGAAAACCCAAAATCTAAAATATTTTTAGATCAAGCTAAAATACTTTTGGCACAGATGTCACATTCGCCCCATATTGGCGCGATTTTTTTCTGACGCCAATATCATATAGGCAGTGGGTACTTAACTTGCGCCAAAGTGTCGTTATTTTGCTTGATGTGGTAACCCGGATTATGTTGTTTATGCTGTTGATGTTTTCGCTAAATTGGCAACCGAAAAAAATCGTGCCAATATGGGGCGAATATGACATCTGTGCCATACTTTTTAACATACATTAAAATTTTATTTAAAATATTTTACTGCATTATTGTGGCAACTGCTATATTATAAATGATTTTTTCATACTTGAAAACAATGCAACAGTGGAATTTCATATGGCTGCTATTCGAAAAAAAATTGTGGTTGTTGGTGATGGGGCATGCGGTAAAACATGCCTGTTGATTGTATTTAGTAAAGGATATTTTCCACTAATTTATGTTCCTACCGTTTTCGAAAATTATGTCGTACCAGTTAAAATGTGCGGTCAAGCGATTGAGCTAGCTCTCTGGGATACGGCCGGACAAGAAGATTACGATAGACTGCGACCTCTCTCTTATAGCGACACAGACGCTGTTTTGATATGTTTTAGTGTAAATTCTCCTGATAGTTTAGAAAATGTCACAGAAAAATGGTACCCTGAAGTTCAACATTTTTGTCCTGATGTACCCATAATAGTCGTGGGCAATAAAATAGATTTAAGAGATGACATCATGCATTGCAATTGTGATTTGGAGGATTTTGTAACTTATTCTCAAGGTTACACTGTAGCTGAGAAAATTGGAGCTTATGGATATGTTGAGTGCTCGGCGAAGACAAAAAAAGATATCAGTGATGTGTTTGAAATGGCTACTTATGCTGCGTTAGCTGAGAAAAAAAAGAAGAAACCTAAGTGCACAGTAATGTGATGTTTATGCTTTATAAGCTTTAAAAAAACGATATTTTCTAATGTATGCAGACCGTGAAAGAAAAAGATGACAAACCTAAGTGCACAATAATTTTACAATTTACATGTTCACAGCTACGTTCATAGCCAACAAAATTTTATATTTTCTGAAGTAAATTTGCAGACTATTCTTTCGTGAAAATATCTTGATTTAAAAACTTGCGTAGAACAGCAATTAAAAAATTACGTGCTTTTAGTTTAAATACGAATTTAGTTCTTTACATTTATAAACGATTTGAATTTCGATTCTAGATTATAAGTGATATTATGCATATATTTTTAAATCATTTTATAGAATTCTGAATCTGATCTCATGAAACGTAAATAAAGGAAATTTTATACGAAAAAAAATGTTTAATTCAGTTAAATAATAAGCTTTTCCAACCAACTCATATGGCAATCAAGTTATCTAAAGCTTAATTAGATTTTAATTCATATTTGCATCGGCCAAATTAGTAAAATTTTACCAGTTACCAGAGTTTATTACAACAAAAACCAAGAAAATGTACATATTCAAATTATTCTCGCAGTAAATTGAAAAATATGAGCTTCTAAAGTTATATATCTACAGATAAACTTATCTAATTCATCATTTTCTCCAATGTGTTTTGTCTGAAATGTTATTAAAATAAATGTATACAATAAAATTATTTTAATTCAGCTTAAAACCTTGAATTAATTGTTACAGCGATTATCACTTTTCTTTACTCATTTTTTCTTGTCGATTTTTCTGATTACATACTCAATAAGATACAATAAAAAGAGCAAGAAGATAAGTCGCTGAAGAAAACGGTTAATCTTCCGTAATTGGGTCCACTACCAAAGTTAGCGTCAAACTATGCTGGCAATAATGTAGTTTACTATGAATGTTAATTAAATAGTTAACCAACAAAGAGTAGATACAAAAAAAACCTTCTGCTTTGCCAAGGCTTAAACCACACGTCACAATCACCAAAATAGGTAACTGGCGATAGATCCGACTATGGCAGGCTGGTCTGTAAGCATTTTTAATGAAACTGCCCCTTACATTATCTGATATCTCGGATATTCCTTTAGGGTCTTCTTTCGCTGTAGAATTAATTATTTACTTTTTTTGGTACTTTTCGGTTAGCCGGGCGCCAGTGTTATATATACATATTTAAATACATACATATATGTAAATAAACATATATATACATATACACATATTGTATATATACACACATATATATATATGTAAATATATATATGTATATATACATACATTTATATATACATATATATGTATATATAACACTGGCGCCCGGCTAACCGAAAAGTTCCCTTTTTTTTTCTTTTTCGATTAATATCTTATGTTGTATCTTATTTTGGTTAATAAAATTTTAATGTCTTTTTTTTTACATTTTTGAATCACAGAATAAGAATATATTTACCTTCGGAAAGTGCAAAGATATATACCATTCAATCCAATGGTTGTTTATATGGAACATTTTGAAAGAAAAATATATTTATTGGTAGCAGACGATATTTCTTAAATCAGACAGTTTGCTGCTGCCAAAAATGTTTGTTCAACAATATTTACAATTTTTCAGTTCTTTATTCAAATCATTTTAAAAAACGGGTAGCATTTTATGTAAGTATTTATTAAATAATATCTCTTATCTATGAAACATATACTTTTTTATCTTCCGGTACTGCGTGTTAAGTGTCATTTCAAGACATTTCCTTGCATAAAGACGGCCAATCTTTTTTGTTTAAACTCTAATGGTAAAATTTGGTTTAACGAATAAGATCAGTGGCAGACTGGGCACTGGGCAACTGGGCAGGTTGTTAGCTTTCCCAGTGTAAAGTGTGCCCCTTTAATCATTAGACAATATGATCCCTAAGTCTGTGTGTGTTCCTAGAAATAAAATACTTGTTTCTGAAGCACATAATACATGTAAATAAGCATCTACACAAGAAAAATAGGTACTTTTATGTTAGCCGGGTACAGGCGATAAATCGCCAAATATTGTCCTCATTGTCATCATTCGTATTGCATTCTTTTCATTTAACATATACATCTTTCATTCTTTTCATTTGAAATGAAAGTTATGCATTAAAAGAATGAAAGGTGTATATGTTAAATCGGTACTTGTTAGTTATCCCGTCGACCAATTTCGCCGAATTACATAAATCGCCAAACCACTCGCCAAATTATACAAATTGACATAATTTTTATTATTATACTAGTTGTACCCGACCACGCGTTGCTGTGGCTCAGTCTGGCTAAATGGAAAAGAAATAAAAGAGAAAGTGCACGTTTCTAATATGTTTAATTTTACAATACTTGTGGGTATACAATATTTTTTGTTGTTACATTGTCTGTGCAGATATAGGTCTTGTCTGATTTGCCGATTCTAGAACACGAAACATATAATTTCCCATGTGAGAAGCGATTCATGTCTAGATCTAAACCTCAGAATTTTAAAGCTTGGCCCTAAGCTTTGTTGATGGAGATTACAAACACCAATCAAATAGGTAATTGCAATCTCTTAAACTGAAATTGCGCATCCCTTGGAATCAAAGGAATGCGAGGAATGAGGACATCTTCACCTTTGAAAAGTCCTGTCAAGATTGTTGCTTCTACGAAGTTGCTCATTATTTTTCTGCAGCAAGCCGCGTGCCGTTGAAAGATTTGGCTTGTGAATATTTCGCAACATCATAATTGTCAGGCCGATTGTCAATTGCAGTACGTGCGGTGGCATCCCTGGCAAATCGAGGGAATTAAAAAGATATGTGTCGAGTTAAACTTATGGCATTGAGCTCACAGGCTATTCACGCTAAATGTATATTATACTCTTATTTCAAAGAACAATGCCCATTTAAAAATAAATTAAGGGGGGATTAAACCCCGCCCCCCTTTTATACTTAACCAATGAAACTCCAAATCTAATCAGGGGAACGCCTTATCAGAATAAACCGTTACACCAAATTTGAAGCAAATCGGATAATTCTGCAGGAAAAACCCATTTATCTAAATTAAGGGGGATTAGCGTCCATTACCCCCTTTATACTTAATCAATGAACCCCCAAAACAAATCAGGGAAGCACCTTATCAGATAGAACCTATTCACAAAATTTGAAGCAAATCGAATAATTCTACATGAAAAAAAACAAGTTATCTAAAGGGGGAGATTTCGGGGAGGGGGGGGGGGGTTAGCTCCCCGTTCCCCTTTGCACAACCAATAAAACACCAAAACTAATCAGGGAAGCACTTTATCAGAATGAACGTATTTACAAAATTTGAAACAAATCAGATAATTCTGCATGAAATACCCATTTATCTAAATTAAGGGGAGATTAGCCCCCGTTGCTACTTTTAAGCTTAACCAATGAACTCCCAAAACTAATCAGGAAGTGCCTTATCAGAATGAAGCTATTTACAAAATTTGAAGCAAATCGGATATTTCTATCAAGAGTTATCGCGTTACATACATACGTACATACAGAACCTGCGGGCACATTAGTTCTCATGCTTTAATAGCCTATGAGCTAAAAAGAAAAAAACACGAACTAAAAAAACAAAGAAAAAACAAATATCATAAAAAAAACTGGCGAAATATTTCAGTAATGTGTCCTTCCGGAGGGCATAGTGAGGGGAGTTGCATAATATGAAGGAGTGGTCAAAGAGCTTTTTAATGATATACCACATAATGGGTGTCGAAAAATATTAAAAAAGTGCCCCGGGGGATGAAATTGGGGGAGGGGGATGCGAGGTTCAAAATAGTAATTTGAAAACACGCGCGCACTCAAATGCAACGCAATCGGTGAATTTTAAAGAAATCGGTGAAGAACTTTCGGAGGTTTAAAATTTCGTACAAACGAACATTTACATTCTTTTTTATAGAAATGTGCCCCCACGGGGGGGAAGTGGGATGAGGGGGGTGGTAGGTGCATAATATGAAAGAGTAGTCAAAGTGCTCTCTAACGATATGTCACATGACGTGTGTCTGAAAAAATTTAAAAAGCGCCCCCTGGTGAGGGCGAGGAAATTGGGGGACTGAAGAGCGAGGTTCGTGATAAGTACATAAAAATACTACGCGCGTATTCGAATGCAACGCAATCCGTGAATTTCAAAGCAATCGGTGAAGAACTTTCGGAAGTTTAAGATTTTGTACAAACGAACATTTATATTTTTATTTATATAGAAATGTGCCCCCACGTGGGGAAAGTGAGGGGAGCGAGATGCGAGGTACATAATATGAAACAGTAGTCCAAGGTTTTCTAATGATATATCACATGATGGGTTTTGGAAAAAAAATAAAAAGCTCCCCCTGGTGGGGGGGTGGCAAATGGGGGTTGTGGGAGCGAGATTCATCATAAGTATATAACAACACTTTCATATTCGGATGCAACTCAACTCGTGAATTTCAAAGCAATCGGTGAAGAACTTGGCGATTTTGAACAAACGAACATTTACGTTTTTTGGTAGATTTCGTATGAAATACTACCTATTGGCGTCGTTCCTATGTTGGAATTTCTGAAAAAATTTTGCAGATCTACACCGATCATGACCCCTAGAACCCAAAACCACCCTCAGTAAAAAACTTTATATCTATCTATCTATCTATGTATGTATCTATCTATATATATCACTTTCTTCTGGACACGATAACTTCCACAATTCTGCGCAAATCTCTTCCAAACTGATACATAAAATCAAGGTGCATAAAATCTCGGTCAAGTTCGTTAATGGCCAAAATCGGGCCAAGGGGCTGGAAATAGGGAGGGGTTTTGTGAAAATAGAAAAAACCCCATAACTTCTTAAATTTTGTACATATCAAATCAGTTTAAAATTTTTATTACTCCTAAAGATAGGGCCAAAAATTTATGCATCACAGATTTTTGATAAAATTAAAAATGAGCTCAAGGGGCGCAAAAAATAGGGTTTTTGGGAGAAAAAAATTCGTAACTTCGCCACTTCTCAAGATATCAAATTCAATTAATTTTATTATACATCTCCTTAATATTATCCGCAACTTTTATATTCACAAGTTTTTGATAGGACCAATTAGTACCGCAAAAAAAAAATTAAAAACGAAAACAAAAAAAGAGGGGTGAAGAAGAAAAATTTCCATAACTTCGTCAATTCACAAGATATAAAATCCCCCTGAATTTATCATATATCTTCTGAATATTGTCTTCAACATTTATATAGATAAATTTTTGATAGGACCAATTCTTACAGCAAAAACAAATTAAAAATACATAGCGGTTGAAGAAAAAAATCATCTTATTAAGGGTGTATTCAAATCCAAACTGCTTATTTTCTGACTCATTTTTAAATTCATTTTTGCTCTCAAACGCATCCAATTGATAGATTCTCTTCTTCAGAAACTATATAATGTACCGTATTGATCGATTTTTTTATAGAGACAGAATATATTTCAAAAAATGATGTCAAAGTGGGCATTTTGAACAGAAATTCCCGAAGCGATTGTGTTAGAAAGGGAAAATATTGCCCTACTGAGAAAATAATTGTTTATTAATCAAGTTTCAATTAATTGAAAGAAAAACAATAACACATGCCGCTTATAAATCTTTTCAAAAATCACGTCAGCAAGTTTCGTATTTTTTCTATTAAAAATGAGTCTGAAAATGTGCCAGAAAATTTCGAGTTGTTGAGCATGAAAAAGTATTTTTTTTAATACCGCCTTAACATGATTCTGATAAAACCAGCTATTATATAAAAATGAAATAAAAACTCGTCAAAAGCGGCCAGATAAAACTGTTAAAGTAGATTTATATCTAATCATGATTTAGTTTTTGTTGGAGCAATTAATATACTTAACTTCGAAATCTACCTCCGCCTGTAGGCCGGGCCGGCAGGGATTTTTATTTATATAGATAACGAAAGAACAAATAAATTAGTATAACATTAATAAAAATACAAATAAAATGTCGAAATAAAAATCACCCGCTGACGTAAACACGTGTTGTCAAGTGAATGCGACATTTATGATCAACCTTTATTGGCATTTAATCTTACAATTTGGCGACAGTAATTTGGTCGACAGGATAACTAACAAATACCGTTAAGGGTACAGTGTTAAATGCATACCTTTCATTTCAAATGCATACATTTAAAATACATGCATTTCATTCATTTCATGTGAAAATAAGAATAAATGATATAATAAATTAAAACATGCTGTTTGAACATCAAAACATTGTTTCTTATTTACACAAGCAAAAGTGAAAAATGCTATAAGGGAGGAAAATAATTATTGGCGAAATTTGCGCCCGGCTAACAAAATAGTTCCGAAAAATATCTACTAATGTAATCTTGCATTACCCATCTCTAGCAAATATGAAAATGTTTTTTGCTAGACATATAGTTTAATCTCTGAACTATCCACCATATAGAGATTCGTATGGACCTAGCAATCCGCTGGCCCGGCCCGTTTCCGGACAAAATCTCTTTTATTGTTCTCGATCGGTATTAATTTTTTTAAAGATTCGGGCCTGGTCGAAACGGACTAGGATTAACATTTTTTCTGTAGACTTGGGCCTGGACGCTCCTGGACTTCAAAAGGAAAGGAAGGGGCCTTACTTTTTTATGCAGGATTGAGCGTGGTCAGACCCGAACTTCTTTCTATCCGGGTTATGCCGGGATGGGAATTTTCACCGTAGGTAATACAGGACCATTTTTAGGTGCGTTCGTAATTATGTAAATACGTAGCACCTATAGTCGTCGTTCAGTCCGTCTGTCCGCATATAACAGAGCAAAAAGTACCCAACCGAATGGTCTGAAATTTTAAATATATAATTGTTGCAAAATTTTGTCGAGTCATTTGAAATTTTATGAAAATCGGATGTATCTAGACACACAGCAGTGTGTCAGCCAAGTTCGCCTGACATAGCCGTGTGTTATTTACACGAACCATTTCGAGCCGTTTTCGTCAAATTTCAATGCTCTGCTACTGAAAATCTATGAGACCTACGTACTTGTTATACGAAATGTGTAGTAAGGCCACCCTAATTACCTAAAATCTAAAATTTTATAAATAACGCATAATTAGTTTCCGAGATAATGACATTTGAAAATGTCTGATAATCGATAATTTTACCACTGACTGACTGACTGACTCACTCACTCATCAAAAAGATCTCGTATATCTACTGCAGCTACAGACTTCAAATTTAGTGCGAAGTTTGTTTACACTTTAAAACTAAGGAAAAAAATAAAAAAAGTGTGAAAATCGATGAATTACCCACCTGGGAGTACCCATTTTTACTTTAACATTGCGTCTATTAGGCGAAATTTTAATTTGCCGTAGGAGGGGACTCTGTTCTGTCGCCAAATACCGCCAAATTTCTCGCCAACATGGTGACATATCGCCAAATTTGGCGATCAAAATTAGTCGCCAAAATTGACGCCACCTTGGCGATATCTCTAATATTTCGCCAAATTCCCATAGACTTCCATTGTAAACCTATCTACTTACTGGGGGTTTATCTAGGTTTACTTGCTTACAGAAAATCAACAAATTGAGATATTCTGTCCGTCACAGAGCCCGTTCTCAGAAGCTATATATGTTGGAGACTTGAAATTTTGCATACTTATAGCTGGACACCACACATCATACGACAAATCATAAAATTTTGAAAAAGTCGTACATTTAACCCTTTGGCTCCCACATGTGTATTTTAAACAATTCTTTCTAAGTTAGCCCCTAATTAGGTTGGAGGAGTGAAATTTTGCAGACTTATAGCTGAACACCTCACATCAAACAACAAATCATGAAATTTTGAAAAAGTCGTACATTTAACCCTTTGGGCTTTCACATGTGTATTTAAAAAAAATACTTTCTGAGTGAGCCCTAATTAGGTTGGAGGCATGAAATTTTGCATACTTATAGCTGAACCATGTTAATAGCTGAACTATATTGAACTATATTTATAGCTGAACTATATTATCATCAAGTGACAAACCATAAAGTTTGAAAAAGTCGTACATTTAACCCTTTGGGCTCCCACATGTGTATTTTAAACAATTCTTTCTATGTGAGCCTCTAACAAGGTTGGAGGCGTGAAATTTTGCATACTTATAGCTGAACACCTCACATCAAATGACAAATCATAAAATTTTAAAAAAATTGTAAATTTAACCCTTTGGGGTCTCACATGTGTATTTTAAACAATCCTTTCTAAGTGAGCCCCTAATTAGGTTGGAGGCGTAAAATTGTACATACTTATAGCTGAACACCTCACATCAAACGAAAATCTATAAAATTTTGAAAAAGTCGAACATTTAACCCTTTGGGCTCCCACATGTCTATTTTAAACAATTCTTTCTAAGTGAGCCCCTAATTAGGTTGGAAGAGTGAAATTTTGCATACTTATAGCTGAACACCTCACATCAAACGACAATTCATAAAATTTTGAAAAAGTCGTACATTTAACCCTTTGGGCTCCCACATGTCTATTTTAAACAATTCTTTCTAAGTGAGCCCTAATTAGGTTGGAGGCGTGAAATTTCGCATACTTATAGCTGAACACCTCACATCAAACGAGAAATTATAAAATTTTGAAAAAGTCGTACATTTAACTGTTTGGGCTCCCCCATGTGTATTTTAAATAATTCTTTCAAAGTGAGCCTCTAATTATGTTGGAGGCGTGAAATTTCGCATACTTATAGCTGAACACCTCACATCAAACGACAAATCATAAAATTTTCAAAAAGTCCTACATTTAACTCTTTGGGCTCCCACATGTGTATTTTAAACAATTCTTTCTAAGTGAGCCCGTAATTAGGTTGGAGGAATGAAATTTTGCATACTTATAGCTGAGCACCTCACATCAAACGACAAACCATAAAATTTTGAAAAAGTCGTACATTTAAACCTCTGGGCTCTCACATGTGTGTTTTAAACAATATTTTCTAAGTGAGCCCCTAATTATGTTGGAGGCGTGAAAATTTGCATACTTATAGCTGAACACACATCAAATGACAAATCATAAAATTTTGAAAAGTCGTACATTTAACCCGTTGGGCTTCCACATGAGTATTTTAAGCAATTCTGTCTAACTGAGCCCTTTATTAAATTGCAGATTTGAAATTTTGCATACTTATTGCAGAACACCCGAGGCCAGGCGACAAATCATAAAATCTTGAAAAAGTCTTACGCTTAACCCTCTGAGCTACCACATATGTATTTTAAGCAATTTTTTCTAAGGGAGCCCCTAATTAAGTTGGAGACATGACTTTTTGCATACGTATAGCTGAATACCTCAGACCACACGACAAATCATAAAATTTTCAAAAAGTCTTATATTATTTACTCCTCCGGGCTCTAACTTGTGTATTTTAAGCAATTTTTCTAACCTCCGCCCTTTACACCAGGGGAGCACTTTTCCAACTGTTGCCGACACCCCTTTGACCATTCTTTCATATTATGCACCATAGCCTTACATATTTTGTTCCACTTTTTACCGCCAGGGGCGCCTACTTATCTCGGGTGCTATGGGCTCAATCCCCTCGACTAATATATCTACGGATAGTATGTAAAACGGAGTTTCGTTCGGATAGAGGTTTGTTTAGAATAGAGTGCGCCCCCGGTTGCGAAATGTGGAACTAACAGATTTTTCAAAAGGATAAAGTGTTTTGAAAGGAATATTAAACGAAACCCTCTGTGCGATCTGTGATCACACTTATCCACTTGTTATTTTCAAAATCATCAGAGAAAAGGATATTTAGTTAATTAAATTTGAAAATCCAGGGAGAGGCAATGTCCTTCCTCTGCACTGCCTCTTTGCCGGCACCCATGGATGAATGATACATAGTGTGGCATAAGCACATAACTTTATTTTTCACTTTCAGTACAAAAAAGCAAGCCCAGCTATAGGATATTTAATTGGAAAATTTAATAGGAAAATTTAATATAGGAATTTAATAGGAATTGTTGTTTCAGAAACAATAAAAATTTCGAATCAATACATTTCGTTTCAAAACATGCATTCAATGTAGCAGTATTAAAATATAGATTTCTGCCGCAAATTGACAGCCAAATAGTTTGTTGTAGAAAATTTAAATTAAAATTGAATGTTGCTTAGTGAATAAATAGTCACATGTAAACACATTAAAAAGCATTAAGTAAAGTGTCTAAATATATTGTAACTTTACAAAAAGTAATGATATCTAACAAAAACATAGTTGTGAAAAAAGGGAGCCAAGTTCTGTAAAGACAATGGCAAGAAAAGAAGTGATATCTAAGTGGGTGCCAAGTTCAAATAAAATTCACTCAAACTTACCTACTGAAGTATTATAGCATTTTTTAAATTGTTTAGAAATAAAAATTATTGATAGCATATTAATAATAAATCTAGAACTTGGCAAGTTTTTTATAAAAGTTATGCCTATCAATTTCATGTCTTAATAAAATGATGATGTTAATATTAACAACAATGTCATTATAAAAAAATTAATATAGTCATTATTATAAACAAATGACTCATGTTAAAGATTTGATAAACCAATAAATACACAAATACACTCCCGCTCGTCTTTGGTTATCACTCTAGCACCCACCCTTCGTAAACCTCTATGCAAACAGACTAAAAGGCCTGAGAAAGAGACAGATACGCTTACGCTTGTTCTTGGTCATACCTCTAGAGACTGCACCTCTTTAACCCTTCAGGGGCAAAGAGCTTTTATTCGTGACATGCTGAAATGGTTGAATTACACCAGAATTTAAAAACAAATTTATTTCAAAATGGGTAAAAGCTTCTTTTCACGTATTTAATAAAATTAAACTTTTTAGTCCTGAATTCTAGTGTCAATGTGGCATTTTGCAGTTAAAATTAGGTGGGATATATTTTATCCCACCACCCTTCAAGGGGAAGGAGCTCACTCAAATGAAGGCTTCCAAACATGAAATAACAAGTTTTGATATAATAATGTCATTAATAAAAATAAATGACTCGTAGGTAAAAACTTGCCAAGTTCTAGATTTATTATTAATATGCTATCAATAATTTTTATTTCTAAACAATTTAAAAAATGCTATAATACTTCAGTAGGTAAGTTTGAGTGAATTTTATTTGAACTTGGCACCCACTTAGATATCACTTCTTTTCTTGCCATTGTCTTTACAGAACTTGGCTCCCTTTTTTCACAGCTATGTTTTTGTTAGATAGTTTAATTACAGGGACAGTCAAAAGTTTTCCGTTACATAACGGCCAATGGGAAAAAATATTGCAA
This sequence comes from Maratus speciosus, assembly GCA_963932465.1. NCBI lineage: Eukaryota > Metazoa > Arthropoda > Arachnida > Araneae > Salticidae > Maratus > Maratus speciosus. The sequence goes on from OZ010793.1 coordinate 167,178,319, forward strand.
GTGCATTTTAATGATGTTACAGCCTTCCAAATGATCTGAAATTTTAACCCTAGAACTACCGGAAATTTTACTCAAGTTTTATAAAAACATTCTACACCAGAATTTTTACTTAAAACTATTTAATTTGTTTATTTAACTTATTATTGTCTTATTTATACATTTAGTTTGTTTTGAAGAAATTTCTGGTTTGAATAAATATTTTGAATGTACATGTCGGGTCCAATGGACCCGTCTGGTAGACGGAAGGTTAAATATATAATTGTAGCAAAATCTTGTTGAGTCATTTGAAATTTTATGAAAATCGGATGTATAGTTTAATTACAGGGACAGTAAAAAGTGTTCCGTTACGTTACGCCAATGGGAAAAAAAATATTTCAAGTGCATTTTAATGATGTTACAGGCTTTCGAACAGAATGAAAATGATATGGACTTATGAAGTGCACTAAAATATACATTCAGTACAATATGCGGTGCAAAAAATATTTATAAAACTAGTTATAGTACGAACGCACCTTATTTGCCACGTTTGACGAGCAATTTCCAACTTGTTTCTTTTTAATTAGTCAATAAAATAAACGATTAAAAAATGTGTTTCATTTCCTGTCTAGTGTTTTTAAATACTTTTTATGTGCTTAACAACTAATTTACATGAAAGATAATTCGACAGAGTGCTGTGAATGACTTACTTTTCTGTTAGATCTCGCATGTACTCAATAGACATGAGTCCTGGCTCTTTTTCTCGAATCCCGAATCCGACGACTTGAAATCCGAGCTTGCCTGAGTCCGAAAAATTTTATGTCATCAGAGTCCGAGCCCGATACCAAAAGTACACAGTATAAAATTGTTAATAACATTCAAAAATTGTTTCGCGATTAATTTTCTCCTTTAAAAATCTCTTCTTTCAAAGAAATCCTAAATACTCTCTCGTGATTACTTTTTTGTGATTTTCATGTCCTTGAAAATCTGTTTAAAATGGTAAATTACCCAACTACTGGCAGAAATCTGCAAAAGTTTCAATTACTATTCCTTTAAAATATCATTGTGTAACTATGTCAGAAAAACATGAATTCTGTTTTTCAGTAATTCTGGAAAAGGATTTCAAACAGAAATAGAGGATAGACAAAGGATACCCCAAGACAAAGGATTTCTTTTTAGACAAAGGATACCCCAAGGCTTCTGTGCGTTACTAACATCGGTTGTGCAAAGATTTCAGAATCAGATAGAATATTTTTCCTAATACCCTATCAGTACCAATTCCATTCCATTTCAATCTGCCTCTTAAACTTTAAGAAACTTGGGATATACTCTCGTTTCTGAAATAGGATTTTTTTTTCAATTTGTGAATTAATAAAATTTTCTTAGCTCAGACTGAGCCTGTCCAAGCTCGAAGACTAGTATAAAAATCAAGTACGATCCCGTTTCGGGGCCGAAATCGGGCTCGTGCTCATGGCTCAGGCTCGGGTTGAGCCCATCTCATTTTTAGTACTAAAATCTTATTTAGTTATCTGAGTAAATTCTTAAACATTTAGAAACAGATTGATATACTTTTCTACTATAGGAACCTTGGAGGATTTTTTTTTTACCATTTGGAAATGGTTGTTGTTTTCGGTCGAGGATGGGGCCAAATGATGCTCTCATTTTATTTTTTTTTACGAAGTTCAACGATGTTCTTTACTTTTAGAAGAATTTTTATTTAAATAGATAATAGAAACGCATAAAATCGTTAAAAATTGTTTGAATAGGTAATCGAAAGTCATAAAATTGTTAAAAATTGAAAAAGATACAAAATGGGTAGGCGCAAATTATCAGATATGGAAAAATCCAAAGCCAAAGAGCGACGCCGAAATGAAAATCGTCTTACAAAGCAAAAATCAAGGTCTTCACCTCATTATGTAGGCCATGAAAATCGAGGTCTTCAACTGATTATGTAGCCCATGAAAATCGATTACAGAAAAAGACGAACGCTAAAAAGGAAACAATCTAATGTTTAATCGATTGATAGTAAAAGGCCATGTCTCGAGGGGCTCAATTCACTAGCCACGGCGTTTTACAATCGGTCGATTCTAGCCGGGAAAAATTGAGTTCAACGTAGGTAATTTGTCGCAATCTGCGGATGATTCGGTGGAACTGCTTTCGATTTGTAAACTGTTTTTCTTTTCGAAACGGGACTTGGAGAGTTTATCGATGAAGGTTTTGGTCGTCTGAAGTTTGATCTTTGCGATCTGTTGTTGAAGAGGATGCGACAGAATTTGGTGGACGAAATTTAGATTTTTCGGTTAAATTTTGTTACGAAGGTGGTTTGACGCGATCTGTGAATGATTCGGTGGAACTGCTTTCGATTTTTATTTATTCGATTATTAAAAAAAATTCCAAATGGTCGTTGCAATCTATTAAATTACAATTTTTATTTTATTTTATTTTAGCCCCCGGTATGCTATTTCTTTCTCCCAGCTTATTTTGTGTCGTCTCCAGAAAATAACGTTACGTTATATAAGCCAGCCGTAAAACAAATCACATGTATCATTGCACGATTAAATACTGTACAGCAATTTTTAAAACTTCTAAGCATCGTACGTTTTCAATTTTTATGCCGTCGTATTGGGGGGAAAAAAGGTACTTTTTAATGCAATTCGTTTGAAAACTGTATCTCCATTTATTTTTGAGATATTAATTTTTTTGTAGGTTTTAGAGCCATTTGCTTAATATTGGCAACGGAAGTATTCCATTTCTGTAGAAAGTAAAGGAAAAATAGTTGTAAAATAGTAATTATATATTTTTGTTGCCATTTACTCATAACAACCGAAAAAAATGTAATTAAAATACATGCTATTTTGAAAAAAAATATAAGCGAATGATTTCTGTTAAAACATGGAGCTATTAAAAACTATATTTAATTTTAAGTATCTAAATTAATGTTACAAATAAATGAAGGCATCAGAATCATTAGACAGCCTTTTTTGTCGAGTTTCTTGAATGACAGCATCTTTTTGCTTCATTTCTGTATTATTTCGCGATAGTGACGTCTTATGCATACTTTACTGTAGATATTTAAGAGTGGATCGTAAATTTGGAATTCTTAAGCGGATACGAATGACGTCATTTTGCATAAAATCACGTGTTTTAAGTCTTAAAACTGAACTACAGTAGAGTCCCGCTTAACCGATTTGCCGCTTTAACCGAGTTATTTTCTTCTGATGGACTGATGGCTTCTATTATTATGAAACAGCGATTATAAAGGAAGTATTAGGTGAAGATGAAAGAGCAGTCATAAAAAGTTAGAACTTTGATTTCCTGGTCAGAATGAGGGAGGGGGGGAAATGACCATTTTTTCCCCCATTCTGACCAGAAAATCAGAGTTCTAACTTTTTATTACTCTTTCGTCTTCACCTAACACTTCTTTTATAATGGCTGTTTCATAATAATAGAAGCCATCAGTCCATCAGAAGAAAAGGATCCATTCCAAAGATATAAGTTCGATTAATTTTCGATAATCGGGACTGTACTGTATCTACATTTATAAACATATGTTTTTTTTTTTTTCTCATCAGGGAAGACACTAAATTCAGAAAAAGCGAAATTCCTGTTCTCTAGTTTTTTTTTTTTTTTTTTTTTTTTTTTAACCATTTGGAAAAATGATTATTGTCTTCGTCAGGGTAGGAAATCAAAAGCATAGCTGAAGGTTTTTATTGGTTTAATCATCATTTTATTCGTTTTCTGATTGGTCTATACAGTAATATGTATTTCCCTTTACTTTCAACAGAGATGGATACCTTCTGTTGCCACTATGACAAAAAAGTAATAAAAACTACAAAAACAATTAATAACTCAGAAACAAATTGAGATACAGCTTTCAAACAAATTGCATTTAAAAGTACATTTTTTTTCTCTATACGACGGTGTAAAAGTAATATTGTGGGATGTTTAGAAGTTTAAGAATGAAATTTCATTTAAAATGGGCCGTCAGATTTCTTGGAAATCTGGCGATGGAAAAGCCTTTTCCCGAACAGCCAATGAAATTCTTGGATAATACATGTTTCAGGTGGATAATACGTACGAGTCGTAGGCGATTTTTGTCGCTTGAAATTTTTACGTGGAATAACACTACTAATGTTTAATTCATGGCGTACGTAATGTATGATCAACTCCTTGCGATTTTTTATGTCTTAAATTTTTGTCTTTGAAAAAATCATTTTTTTTTCTTTTCTTTCTTTTTTTTTTTTTTTTTTTTTTTAAGCCTTGCACAATTCCGGGCTTCAGAAAGTAAGATTTATTGCCTAATGATATAAACGCACTGAAAACAAAACGCAATGATGAACTTTTATGGTTGTTTATATACATATTTAATTTATATATATGTATGTAATGGTTTTAGTTATATATATATATATTTATATATATAAACATTTTATTTATATATACAAACCAGGGGGCTCTGCCCCCTGTGAACTACGCCCGCCAACCCCCGTTCAGGCTTCACAGACACCAAAAACACGGTAAAAAAAAAAAAAAAAAAAAAAAAAAAAAATCCCTGCCGGCTCGGGCCTACAGGCGGAGGTAGATTTCGAAGTTAAGTACTAAATTCACCAACAAAACTTAAATCAAGATTAAAGATAAACCCAGTTCCTTCGCTAAGAATGAGCTCTAGGGAGCTAAACATTTTGTGAAAATTCTAATAGACACACACGCATGTATATGGAATAGGTTTAAAAAGGACTAAATCAAATTCAGAGAGCCTCAAAGTGTTAAAATATGTTAATATTTCAATACTCGGGTTTTTATCATGTTTTAATACGTTTCTTCAAACTCAATGACGTTACATATTCACCTGCTGTGGTCCATTATATTTTCAATATGACGCAATATTTTGTTGTTTTTTTTAATTCGTCAAACTATTTATTTCATTTTGAATTTTCATGCAGAAATCTTGCTCTAGAAAACTTATGACGTAATATTCAATTTGTTTTCAATTCGTCAAACTGTTTATCTAATTTAATTTTTCACGTGAAAACACTGCATTAGAAAAGCAATTCTTGTGGTGAGAATTTTATTGCTTTTTTTTTAATTGTTGGCAACAGCTATAACGAAAAATATTTTTTTTTTTCCTGCCATTGTTGTGTAAAAGCTGGTTTTATCAGAATCATGTTAAGACGGTATTCAAAATTTTAAACCTTCCCCATTCCCATTCCCTTGGACCGATTTTGCTCATTTTCAATCCCCGCCGAGAAATTAGCTATCTTAAAGTTGTTGGCGAGTTTGAAGACGTTCCGTGCATAATTGCGACTTTTATCGTGCGGACAAAATTTAGTACATACATACATACATATACATATATATATATATATATATATATATATATATATACTTTTTAGGTGGGGGTGGTTTTGGGTTCCTGGGGTCATGTAATGAAAAGTTATGAAGGAATTTTTCAAAAGTCGCACCATGGTAACGACTGCAATAGGTAGTATTTCTTACGAAATCTACCTAAAATATTACCAGGTTACGGATGATTGAATGATATTATTATAGGATTGATAAGTAATATCAATTAAGCATTTGAAAATCAGCTTGTATAAAATGGTTAGGTTAAAAATGTCGTTATCTTTCTCCTTTTTATAACGACACTATGGACAATATCCTTCTTTTACTTTCGAAGTTAAAAAACTCCGTCTGCTTGGGAAAAGCTTTTTAGAACCACGGTATTAAAAAAGCATTGTATTTTGAAATTTGCAAGCTTATATTTTATGTTTTCATTGAGCTTTAGATATTTTCCGGAACAGATATAGCTTATTCATAATTTTTTTGCTTTATTTTAATACACCACCATGTATATTTTACAATGTATATTGTTTATATTATTTAATAAGAATATCCGGATTTTCTAAAATGTATTTATCGAATAGTAATTCGTACAAAATAAAACAAAAGTATTTTGCGCATACATTTACCTGTATTTATGCTGTACCTAATATATAAACAAATTTGCTAGTCGCACAACATTTATACCATCTGACGTCACATTAAAATTCTTCGAAATGAAAATCGTTTTAAATGTAATTATTTTAATATATGATGCAATTTTCACTAAATGTATTTCTCATGTAATTACATTTTAAACTTTTTTCTCTTTTTTGATTCACGGGCACGTATATTTTTTAATTTAAAAGTGTTTGGGAATATGATTACTTGAGCTTTTCAAATATAATCAAATATTCAACATTAAAAGTTTTACACGCGTATTAATGGGCAGCATTCCTGCGACGACACAATTGATAAAAATGCGATTTTTATAGTCTCGAACCGAATGGAAGAATACGGTCCATTCACTTTCTTTCTTTCTAACTTGTTATTTTGTAACTGCGCTTTGCTACTCAAGTTGGCCTCGTAACTTAGAGCCTTGATCAGGTGACGAGATCTTCACCTGGCAAGGCACCTCCAGAGGTATAATTCACAGGTAACTTGGAACACTTTGCACCCACGACGGATTTTACATGCACCAGGCGCCATTAGTGTACATGGCGAACATCGGCTGGCTCCAAAGGATGACCAGGCCCCTAGCTTCCAGATTTCCCTAGCCGAACGAGTATACCTGTCCGGCATCGGGGTGGTTGTCCGCTTGATCGCCGCATGGTGGCCATCCAGTAGATCAACGCCCCGGCCGACCTAATTGCAGAGCCTGTTATTTGCTGGTTTCTCTGTTGTACCGCTTGCTTAACTAATTGACTTTGTTGATTTGGCTCGTACACATTACACACACATATCCTACTTGGGGAGTAGGAAAATCAGGATTTTAGATGCCTAATCGGTTGTGAGTACTTGTCGTGAAAAGTGGTCCATGAACCAATTTAGAGGAAGGAAAAAAGAAAACAATGGGTGCCGCTAAAAGACATGTATCACAATAGGAAATTTTGGGCCCGAAATGCAAAATTATGACGATATTTAATATTTGGGAATTTTAGATAATGACGTAATTATCTCCTCGAAATGCGTTTTGCGTGTACTAATTTTGTTATTTTAAAGTTTTCGTGCATTTTTAATACTTACGTGTAAATATTTTGATGTAATTTTCCTTAGTTTCTGCTTTTGACACGTGATCATTTAACTCTTACTTTAAAATTTCTTTCTTATTTTAATAATTGCACTTTTCACGACAAAAAACAAATCTGATTTTTATTTTTTTCAAATTTTCCTGAAAAACATAATTTAATCACAATATTGTTTCACTATCGGTTGAAATAAAAGAAAATTTAAATTATCACTTTGAAATTGAAGAAAAAGAAGAAATCTAATAATACCTATAGTTTTTCTTGTTGTCCCCTTTTTTCCACACAAAAAAAAAAAAAAAAAAAAAAAAAAAAAAAAAAAAAAAATGGAGTAATTTTGTTGCCATTACAGATTGTCACTACAGAAATGTTATTAAAAATAGAAAAATATTAATATTTCGAAAATTAATTCAAATTTTAAAATTCTATTACCAGTTTTAGGATCTGCGGATCAATACGGATTTTTTGTGTTAATTTTACCGCATAGTATTCCATATTTTAGGAGAAATCGCCGAGAAACATAATTATTCGTTTCATAAATTCGTTTTTTATGTATATTGGGTAGGTATTATTGTTGTTTTTATGTACAATTTACTTCTATTTATGTATAAAAACAGATAAATGGCTTCATTATCTTAAATAAGTTGTATAAATATTGAAAAAATTGCTTGTGTATATAAAACAGTTGAATAGGTTGCCAGAAAATGTGTTGCCAAAATTCGTTTTCTCGGCAAGGCGAATTTTTTTATTTCACCAAGGCCGGAAAAGTACCTAGATGTTAATGTAGAAAAAAATGGTTAGATGAAGGAGTTTTTCGTAATTAAAAAAAAAACTGCTTTATTTCGTCTTCATCATTTTTTGAGAAATTTGCGTGCGTGTGTGTGTGGGGGGGGGGGGGAGTAAAGATTAGATTATTTAGTGTTGCTACAAAATAGCGAATAGGGTTTTTCTTTTGAAATAGAATTCTAAAGATTTTCAATTTTGCCGCCTGAGAGGAAGGGGAGGGGATTTAGAAGTTTATTTACTGACTGTTACAATAAAATAACAAACAGAATAAGAACGTTTTATGAAAAGTGTGTAGAGTTTTAAAGATTATAAATTTTAAAAACTCTGGTGGGAGAGTAAAGGAAAAGAATCAGAATGGCGGTGGGTAGATAAGCACTAATTTTTACCCACGATAATTTAAAAAAAGTTCTTATTTCCAAGATACTTTGATGGCTTAATATAATTTAGGATTTATATTTACAGATTATCTGATTGACTTTCGTTTGAACATTGTTTAAAAGTGTTATAGACTGGGGGCCGCGGCTGCACAGACCACCACCTCATCGAGTTGGCGACTGAAATTCCAGGATTAGACAGAACTCGATTAGCATATTAAAATGCAACTGGTTTGCCAAGTCATATCTTGGTGGAAACCACCTGCAGACCGGATTTTAATGGTTGATCAGTAGGTTTATCATTGTGTTTTCCTGCACCCAAAGGTATGAAAACAGGCAGGACTGGGAGCAGGAAAACACACTGGTAAACCTACCAGTCAAACCCTAAAATCGGGTTTGCAGGTGTTTGGCACCAAGATATGACTTGGCAGACCAGTTGCATTTTAGTATAAGAGTCGAGTTTTAATTAATCCTAGAATTTCAGCCGTTAACTTGATGAGGTAATGGTTTGTGCAGCCAGCTCCCTAACTATTATACAATAGTAGAAATATAGATTTACTTAGAATTTTTTTGTCTTTCAGTTATATAAAAAAAATTATTTATTTTCTATAAACATCGCTCATAACAGCATCGTAGTGTTTACGTGTGTTTTACTTTATTTTTCATACATTAACATATAAAAAAAATCCCTGTCGGCTCGGCCCACAGGCGGAGGTAGATTTCGAAGCTAAGCGCTAATTTCACCAACAAAACATAAATCAAGATTAAAGATAAACCTAGTTTCTTCACTAAGAATGAGCTCTAGGATCCTAAACTTTTGGTGAAAATTCTAATATGCACGAATACACACACGCATATATATGGAATATGTTTAAAAATCGCGAAAATAAATTCAGAGAACTTCAAAATGTTAAAATATACTAATATTTCCATAGTCTGATTTTTATCATGTTTTAGTACGTTTTTTCAAACTCACATGACGTTACATATTTGCCTGCTGACGTCCATTATATTTCTAATATAACGTAATATATATATATATATATATATATTATTCGTCAAACTATATATTTCAGTTTCAGTTTCACGTGGAAATCTTGCTCTAGAAAACTTATGACATAATATTAAATTTTTTTTCAATTCGTCAAAATATTTATTTCATTTTCATTTTTCACGTAGAAATCTTGCAATAGAAAAGTAATTGTTGTGGTGAGAATTTTACTGTTTTTTTTTTCCAATTGTTGGCAACTGCTATAATGAAAAATGTTTATTTTTCCTGTCATTTTTCTGTAAGAGATGGTTTTATCAGAATCATGGTAAGGCGGTATTCAAAATTTTTAACACTCTTCCATTTCCATCCCCTTGGGACGATTTTGCCCATTTGCAATCTCCTCCAAGATATTAGCCATCTCAAAGTTTCTGGCGAGTTTGAAGACAATCCGTGCATAATTGCGACTTTTATCGTGCGTTAAAGATTTAGTATATATATATATCACGGATATATATATATATATATACTTATACTTTTTGGATGGTGGTGGTTTTGGGTTCCTGGGGTCATATAATGAAAAGTTATCAAGGTATTTTTCAAAAGTCGCACCATGGTAACGACTGCAGTAGGTAGTATTTCTTACGAAATCTACCTAAAAACTAGAGTGGTGTTATAAATGCTTCAAATCGAAAATAAGTGTAATTTACATAATTCAAATATATCAAAATTTGCTAAATTATTCAATGTCTATGCCCTTGTATGACACATGTAAGCAAACCTTAAATAAAAATCAATGAAGTTGATTGCTGCGTTGTCAAAAGGCAGCAAATATACCCTAAATTATATATCTAAAAAAAAAAAAATAAATACAGCAGTAAAAATAGTTTTTCAAAAACACTTTTATAACTATTCAGTGTTCATCTTGAAAATAAAAGCACATTTTTTTGTCTGGAACGCCTGTTTTTTCTCAAAAATTTCCGTTACAATACATTAATTTGGCGTGGGCACCGAGCTCGATTATGAAAAATTCACTGTTTTTTTTACGCTTGGTAGAAGGAGCAAGCAAATAAATTCATTTATTAAAAAATATATAATTTTTGCTGTATTTCCTTTGGTACCAATAATCTTTTAATGTTTTTTTCCACTTTATTTTTCTGAGATTAAACAAGTCGAAGAAATCTTTTCTAAAATACTCGTGTCTAAATTTAGGTGACCGTACATACGTTAAAAAAAAAAAAAAAAAAAAAAAAAAAAAAAAAAAAAAAAAGAATCCGCCTTCGGCAGCCGCCATTTTTGTGTCAGTGCTCACACCTAGTATTCCTAGTATTATCACCATGGTGATAAAATAAAAGCGTGTATTTTAAGTCCTGAAACGTTAAATATTAAAACGTAAAAACGTAATATTACGTTTTGCAGAAATACATCCTTTTCACTCCTGCGGCTTTGAAATTCTTCACGGGTGATAATGCTCCACTTTTGAAAATAGCGCAATTGAAATCACAAACTGATAAAACGCAAAGCTTTATAAAAATTTAGAGTGTCCTTATAGAAGAACAGTGACCTTTATGTTAAAATAATATTTGTTTGAGAATTAGACTAACCAATATAAGATGCATTTATTACTGTAACTAATTTTGTGGGCTTATTATAGGGTAGACTGGGTGAAGATGCCGTAGTTTTTGACTTAATTGTTTTAAAAATCGCCTGTTGTTTTTATTTGTTATTCATTGATTTCTTGTTGAAGTTTGCACTCTTATGTATGATTTAAAAACTTATTTCAGTTTACAACTATCATAAAAAGCATCGAAAATTTTGTTTTTGTAAACACTTGCATTTCGGCGTCTTACCACAAGGTATGGGTAAGATGGCAGACTATCTAGGGGTAAGATGCCTTATGGAGTTTCAATGTAAACAAACATTTTTGTGAAGCAGTATAAAACATAATGGGACGAATAAAATTTACTTTAATATTTTTTGCATGCTAAAATCGATAACATACTTAATATTAGGGAATTACAAAAATATGAATGTAACAAACTTTGTCAATTTAATAAAAGACTAATATTTGAAAAAAAAAAAGGTAATGATCTACTTAAAATTTAAAAGGTCTATGGCTCTTAAGTATGCCTATTTTCAAACTTTATAACAAATTTGAATGCGGTAAAGCAAATGTAATAAAGTGCTTTAGAGCCCAGTTTTTTTGTCCATGTTTTCCATATCTCCCTTTATTCTTTTCAGCAATATCTCAGATCTGCTACAAGCTGCACATTTGTTTACGAACTTTGAGCAACTTTTATATAAACAACAGTTTCTCTGAATGCACTTGATCCAATCACATTTCTCCGAGGTTTTATTGCACTCTGCTAGAAACTTTGAGCCCTCATTCTCATTCACTTAAAAAAAAAAAAAAAAAAAAAAAAAAAAAAAATCCTCATCTTCTGAATCTTTTGTAGGGAATTTAATCATCATCCATATCATCATCTGTTGAAGATTCTTTCTTCTAGCTTTGAGGTCTTCTTATTTAGTTCATTTTTAGAGGGGCTTGAGACACCTGGAAATTGACAGTTGCTATTGTCACACCGATTTAGTATGGCTTTTATAGATCTTTAAAATTATTTTTATGTGAATATAAAAATGAGAAACAAAACTTTGATGAAAATTACATCATCTTTAAAACGATACATTTAAAATGTCTAATTTAAAATAAATTTCTAATAGCGTCTTTAGAAAATTATTTACTTAGCCATTTTATACAAGCTGATTCTAAATTGCTGGATTGATCTTATTTAATTAATCACAAAAATAGCCTTTAGATGTCCCGTCAGCTGTTAATTCGGCCTTGAAATCTCTCAGCGAAAGAAAAATTAATGGAAACCTGATTACAGGAGGTCACCACTAGTCGTTTAATTACGATTTAATCTTCCATAATCTTTTCAAAGTAGATAAAATTAGCGTGTTTTTAAAGTCTGCGGTGTCTGGATGGAGGTTGGCGAGCGTAGCTCGTAGAGGGCGGAAACTCCTAGCTATCTAAAACTATATTACATACTACCGATATTTACATTTATTAAAATTAATTAGAACAGAATTTAACATCAAATGTTTAACAATAATTAAAATTATTAGCAATTAAACATTTATTTATAATGCCAATAAAGTTTATTTATAAGGCAGAATACGTATAGAAACCTTCCAAATTATGTTCACCTTAGATTTTAATATTTCTTTATGCCATTTAAAAAAAAAATTACATTTATGATGTTAATGATTTTTTTAATCAGTTGATTAATATCACGATTTAATCACTGATTTAAATTATCTGATTAAAATCGGTGACAAGTTAGTTAATAACCAAGAGTAATTTAAACAACGAAGAAAAAACCAGGCATCTGACCGCAACGGGCAATAACCGGCATGTTACCAAAAGGGAAAACTACCGGCATCTTAACCCCAAACATCTTTGTCGACACACTCCAAAATATTGGGAAAGACGCCGGTTCCCCCGCTGAACTGAAGAAGCGAGAACCGGCCGCCATTTATGCTTTACAGAAAGGCCAGATACAAGTTTTCTCTAAAAACAGCAGATTTATTTCTCTGGTGTTTAAACTAAGACTAATATAGCCAAATAAAGAAGTCACGTAAAATATTTTGGGCATTTGCCCAAAGAGTTAAGAGGAAATAGCAACCATAAAATACCATTTTTTTTTTTTTTCAAGAACGCTAACGGAAATTAAAGTATCAGTAGGGAACCCTCTTCCTTACAACTGAGCAGAGTATTCATATAGCTCTGCGCATATGAAAACTACGTGATACGGCATCTTGCACAACACGGCATCTCACCTCAAGTTACCCTAAATTAATGAAACAGTTCATTTTTTAAACATTTTCTTCCGTCGAAATTCAGCGGGATCCAACTCGTAATAATACTTTTTATTCTTTTCCTCATAGGGGCTGAAAAAATTCTGAAAAAGCAGAATTCCTGCCTCCTGCTTGTTTTCTTCTTTTTTTAAACTCGAAAAATTTCCGAACCGCCTCTGAATTTGCATTCCCTGTTTAAATTACAGAAAAATCTGCAAAGGCAGAATCTGAAATATAAAAGTGTAATCTATTTTTCAGGGGAAAAAATCTTAAAATGAATTGCTTCATAAAAGAAAAATGAAAACAAAAAAGAAACGATCTGAAAATTCACCAATAAAGTTAAAAGCTTTTATTTTATTTTTATTTTTTTAGAATCGAGCAACAACACAAATGAATTTTTTTTGCATCTGATTTAAGCAAATACTTCCATATAAGATACTAACATCTTTGCACCTTAATTTTGTTATAGTTTTAAGTTATAGTGGTGATGTTATATCAAGGGATGCATCAGTTTTCTTCCTTTACTGTTCTATCGCCGCTGCAACGTTTAATTCGATTGCATGGAATCGTAATGCTGTCCTGCGTTTTCTCACGGCTGAAGATGGTTTTGTTCCATCAGCAACAGAGGTTGGTTTGTTGCCAGCAGCATCCGCATCAGGAACTGCTTTCGTCTTATCATCTACTCCAGGTTTTTCTTCATCAGGAGCAGCTGCAGCTTCACCTTTCTTATCTATGCTTGGCTTTCCTCCATGATTGACTGAGCTTGATCTGTCACAGCTACATGAAGAGTCAGTTACATCGCCCGCTTTACCGCCAGACCCTGTACCGTCAGTTGCTCCACCATTTTTGTCACCAGCACCTGCAGCATTCGTTGCTCCTCCAGATTTGTCGCCAGCTCCTGCGGCGTCGGTTGCTTTACCCGTTTTATCACTAGCACCTGCAGCATCTGTTGCTTCTCCAGCATTATCGCCAGTTCCTGCGTCATCTGTTGTCCCACAAGCTTTGTCACCAGCACCTGCGTTGTCGGTTGCTCCGCCTGCAGTATCGCCAGCGCCCGTGCCATCAGTTGCTTTACCTGTTTTACTTCCAGCACCTGCAGCGTCGTTCGCTCCCCCAGCTTTATCACCAGCTCCGGCAGCGTCCGTTGCTCCACCGGATTTATCACCAGCACCTGCAGCGTCGGTTGCTCCACCTGTTTTATCACCAGCATCGGTTGCTCCACCAGCTTTATCACCAGCACCTGCAGTATCGGTTGCTCCTCCAGCTTTATCACCAGCTCCGGCAGCGTCGGTTGCTCCACCAGCTTTATCACCAGCACCTGCAGCATCGGTTGCTCCTCCAGCTTTATCACCAGCACCGGCAGCATCGGTTGCTCCACCAGCTTTATCACCAGCACCGGCAGCATCGGTTGCTCCTCCAGCTTTATCACCAGCACCTGCAGCGTCGGTAGCTCCCCCAGCTTTATTACCAGCACCTGCAGCATCGGTTGCTCCACCAGCTTTATCACCAGCTCCGGCAGCGTCGGTTGCTCCACCAGCTTTATCACCAGCACCTGCAGCATTGGTTGCTCCTCCAGCTTTATCACCAGCACCGGCAGCATCGGTTGCTCCACCAGCTTTATCACCAGCACCGGCAGCATCGGTTGCTCCTCCAGCTTTATCACCAGCACCTGCAGCGTCGGTTGCTCCACCAGCTTTATCACCAGCACCTGCAGCATCGGTTGCTCCACCAGCTTTATCACCAGCACCTGCAGCGTCGGTTGCTCCACCAGCTTTATCACCAGCACCGGCAGCATCGGTTGCTCCTCCAGCTTTATCACCAGCACCTGCAGCGTCGGTTGCTCCACCAGCTTTATCACCAGCACCGGCAGCATCGGTTGCTCCACCAGCTTTATCACCAGCACCGGCAGCGTCGGTTGCTCCTCCAGCTTTATCACCAGCACCTGCAGCGTCCGTTGCTCCACCAGCTTTATCACCAGCACCTGCAGCATCGGTTGCTCCTCCAGCTTTATCACCAGCACCTGCAGCGTCTGTTGCTCCCCCAGCTTTATCACCAGCACCTGCAGCATCGGTTGCTCCTCCAGCTTTATCACCAGCACCTGCAGCATCGGTTGCTCCTCCAGCTTTATCACCAGCACCGGCAGCATCGGTTGCTCCACCAGCTTTATCACCAGCACCTGCAGCATCGGTTGCTCCTCCAGCTTTATCACCAGCACCGGCAGCATCGGTTGCTCCACCAGCTTTATCACCAGCACCGGCAGCATCGGTTGCTCCACCAGCTTTATCACTAGCACCTGCAGCATCGGTTGCTCCTCCAGCTTTATCACCAGCATCGGTTGCTCCACCAGCTCCTGCAGCATCGGTTGCTCCACCAGCTCCTGCAGCATCGGTTGCTCCACCAGCTCCTGCAGCATCGGTTGCTCCACCAGCTTTATCACCAGCTCCTGCAGCATCGGTTGCTCCACCTGCTTTATCACCAGCACCTGCAGCATCGGTTGCCTCACCAGCTTTATCACCAGCACCTGCAGCGTCGGTTGCTCCACCAGCTTTATCACCAGCACCTGCAGCGTCGGTTGCTCCACCGGCTTTATCACCAGCACCTGCAGCATCGGTTGCTCCACCAGCTTTATCACTAGCACCTGCAGCATCTGTTGCTCCTCCAGCTTTATCACCAGCACCGGTAGCATCGGTTGCCCCACCAGCACCGGCAGCATCGGTCGCTCCACCAGCTTTATCACCAGCACCGGCAGCATCGGTCGCTCCACCAGCACCTGCAGCATCGGTTGCTCCACCAGCTTTATCACCAGCACCTGCAGCGTCGGTTGCTCCACCAGATTTATCTCCACCACCTGCAGCGTCGGTTGCTCCACCAGCTTTATCACCAGCACCTGCAGTATCGGTTACTCCATCGGCTTTATCACCAGCTCCTGCAGCATCGGTTGCTCCACCAGTTTTGTCACCAGCACCTACTGTGTCGGTTGCTTCGCCTGTTTTTTCTCCAGAATTTGCGTCTTCAGTTACTCCGGCAGCTTTATCACCTCGCCTTCGCTTAACTCCGCCATCACCTGGACCATGAGTTTTTTTATCAAGTGTATCATCTGTATCCGTCTTGTCTTCTTCAGCAACTGAGCTTCCTTTGTCGCCAGTACCTGCTTCAGACAGAACTGAGTCAGCTGATCTTTTGTGAAGATAATCTGAAATATTTAAAATCTACTACGAATAGAATGAAAATAGAATCAATTTTTTAATAATTTCTAAAATAGTTGAAAAGTGTTTATAACTTCGTTTTGTCTGTCCGGCTGCCTCTCCGTGCTCTTACGCGTGTCAGTATACTCGGATTGCCTTATAGTTGATGTATATTATTGAGGTTTATTATGGTATTTTCGCTGTTGAAAATGTAATGTGTAGTTCGTTTATAATTCGTTTATAGTTCATTTATAGTTCATTTACATCAATCAAAAAATTCCGTTATATTATGGTGCATGAAAAAAATCGTTTGCGATGTATTTTTATGATGTTACACTATTTCAGACATATTGAAATTGATATACACAACTGAGGTGCACTGGAAGGTTCTTAGTATAATATTAGGATTCCCAATGTTTCGGCGCAGATGCCATGGCAATATTTAAAGCTTTTCTTGATGCATTTTTGAAAGCTTACTATTGCTAGCCTTCATAGAAAATAATTTCCATTTTAACAGATGCTTTCTTTGAAATTATTAATATTTGTATTAAAGAAGTTTTTAAAACCTCTGAAAGTGTATTTCACGCATTAAAAACTAAAAATATACATTAAAAATTTAATCATACATATTTTTACTGTTTGTTAGTTATCTATATCTATACTAATCTATACTAATATTATAAAGAGGTAAAAATTGTTTATTCGTAGGAGGTAAGCTCTGGAACTACCGAACCGATTCCAAAAGTAATGGTATCAAAATGATTGTGTTAGTTCAACTTAGAACATAGGCTATATCTTTTGTCCGTACCACTGGCCAAAAGGGGGGTGCAGGAGCAAAAAACGTTCTACAAATGCGATTTTTGTGTTATTGAAGGGTCTAGAAACATGAAATTTGGAATGGTAGTTACTTATAAGATACTAAGGATCACTAGGGACATTTCTTAAAAAATTCAAAATTAAAAAAGGGTGAAAATGCGCGAAAAGCGTTCTAAAAAACGTTCTAAATGGCGATTTTTACGCAATTTTGGGAAGTACCAAACCGATTTCAAAAATAATGGTGTCAAAATGATGGTGACAACCCTTGCTCCAACATAGGCTACATTTTATGTCAGTGCCACTACCCCTAAAGGGGATGCAGAAGCAAAAAAAGTTCGAAATTGCGATTTTTGTGTTACTGAAGGGCCCAGATTCATGGAATATGGCATGGTAGTTACTTATTAGGTATAAATGATCTCTAAGAACATTTCTTAAAAGATTCAAAATTTAAAAGGAGTGAAAATGCGTAAAAAGCGTTCTAAAAAACGTTCTAAATGGCGCTTTTTACGCAATCTCAAGAAGTAGCAAACCGATTTCAAAAACAAGGGTGTCAAAATGATGGTGACAATCCTTGCTCCAACATAGTCTACATTTTATGTCGGTGCCATTACCCCCCAAAGGGGGTGCAAGAGCAAAAAAAACGTTCGAAAATGCGATTTTTTGTGTTACTGAAGGACCTAGAAACGTGAAATTTGGAATGGTAACGATAGTAACTAGGGTAAAATGTAAAGTTAACTCTACTACCCAGGGTCGTACTGGCATAACTGAGAGGGCGGTGGCAAAATGGATAAAAAGGGCGCCGATGCTTATATATATATATATATATATATATATATATACAGTGTGTCCACGTATAACCTGACAGACCTTTATTTTCGCAACCGTTGGTCCTAGATGCATACTTCCAATCACAAAAATGGTTTAAATAAGGTAAAGAATTATTTTTAAAGCAATTTGGCCCAAGAAAAACATGTATTAAAAAATTACGAAATTTAAATTGTTATACGGTCACCGGGTCCTATAAGTGATATTTAGTAAAAACTCACTGTGACACTAACAGGTCAGACAAAAAAAATCTCATTCATGTAACATTAAAATTGACCGAGTTATGAAACTTTAAAATGCATGACTTACACCACTTTTTTGCCTATCAAAACAGATGATTTCGGCGATGCTTTCAGGGGTCGTATATAAAGTACTTAAACTTATTTCAAGGTAACTGCGCTTTGAAAGAAATAGTACAACTATTACGATTGAGTTAAATTTTATTAGTTAAGTTTCAGATTAGTTAAAATAACTGTATTTTAACATATGTTTTATTTTGTAAGGATTTGAGGTTATGATTTCTTTTAACAAAAATTAAATTATTTTCATAAAGTTTTATTTAACTTGCAACGATCGTCTTTCCAGTTTAAAATTTGTACTCGAACTCACTTTCAAATGTTCGATCGAAGTTAAATTTTACATACTGACTTAAATCCGATGACAATGTAATATTTTTATTATTTTCGACGCTTACCATCTTATACATACTTATACTAGAGGATAACACACACAAAAAAAAAATCGGATAGATTACCGTCAACAAGTTTAAGAAAGAGTTTTAGATTAGATAACATAAACCTGCGATGGTTGTGTTTTTAAACTTTTATAATAACGTTTTATGTATTTTTTAACGCTGAATAGAAAAATTACCTTCACTTTTAACCGTCATGTCAAGATTTTTCGCAAATCGTAAATTTCAAGGTTAAAAAATAGCGAAAAATCTGATACTATAAAATAGATGTACTACTCTTTTATTCAGTTAAATTTATTTAATTCAATAATTTATTCAATTTGTTAGCTTTTACTGGATTTCTTACAGCTAAACAGCTCAGGGGTCTGGTGAGGTTGGGAGGGGAGAGGGGAACAATTTTAACTTTGAGCTTTTAACGCTGAAATTTGCGATTTGAGAAAAATCCTGACTTGATGGTTTAAAATGGAGGTCATTTTCGGATTCTGCGCTAAAAATACATAAGAATGGATTTTCAAACATGACACAACCCAAAATTTAAAAGACAGCGTAATCTAATAGTATTTTAAAATAGGTATCATTCTGTAAAGAATTGAGGCTGTTGTTTTTCATCCTTTTACTTAACAAAAATTCTGTTATTTTTATCCTCCTATATGTTCAGTACAAGTTGTATATTTTTCAGTAATATGTCAGAATGATTTAAGATTTCAAATTTATATTGCAATACTAATTTTACTCTCAACCATTTTTTTAATATATCTGACGAAATGATATTTCTACTAAATTTGTGAATGACCCCTAATTTGCAGCAAAAATTATGCTCCAACTTTAAACAGCGATTACTCGGTGAATTTTAATCGTAGAATAACGGGACTTTTTTTTTTTTTTTTGCCTTATTTGTCAGTGTAACAGGGAAATTTTACTAAATATAACTTATAGGACCGGGGGACCGTATAAAAATTTAGATTCAGTAATTCTTCACTAAATTGTTTTTTTGCTTCAAATATTTTTCATCTTAACTCTACACCTAATTTTGACCACTTTTGTAATTGGAAGTATGCATCTAGGACCAACGGTTGCGAAAATAAAGGTCGGTCAGGTTATACGTGGACACACTGTATATAGAATTTATATATATATATATATATGCATACATACAATACATATATATACATACATACACATACACACACACATACTATATAAATTATGTATAAAAAATCACTTTAAAAATATATACGAGTATATTGCTATTGCGAAAACTTTATTCCTAAAATATTTATGACAGCCAAATTAGTATTTTATACTATAGAAATGTAATATGCACAAAAGTAGTTCCCCGCAAGACATTGCACTTAAAAATCTCCATACAATTATCTCCAAATGGAAAATAAAATATTAAAATAAAACAAACAAAAACAATTTCGTTGGGTCAAAACTCAAAAGTGCAAAACATTATTCTATACAATTCAATAATATTTTATATAATACAATCTCTAGGATACAAATACTAATTATGGTGTATAAAACTTCAGGAGAGTTATTTTTTGTTCAGGGCAAGATTGACGTCTATTTTACGTTGATTATTTTTTAAAAATGTTTTATTTCTTTGTTTTTTCAACATTAGAAAGATATCATAGTGAAGCGTTTGGTTTGAATCCCGCTATTTAAGAAGTTTAAATATATATATATATATATAGTCAGAAATTGCATGAAAGATAAATATTCTTTAACATTATTACTCAGTTTTCGTTATTATTCAGTTTAGTTCGTAGCAACAAATAAATCATATTTCGGGAAATATTAAAAATACCATTTAATTTTCATCCCATTTTTTTTTCGCAACAGTTATAAAGAGAAAATAAAGAAATACATTAGACAAATTTTGAAGATTTCACAAAAATTCAAACTGATAAGCACTCTTGTGAAAGAGACATAATTAAAAAAAATTAATAATAAGTAATGCTACCTTATATTGTTTTTCCATGGACAATTCACAGTTCTTGTTATTCAAGATGCAATATTAGCATACCTGAGCTGTGATAATGATGATATTTTATAATAGTGTAAACTGTACACTATTTTTTAAAAAGTGTGAAGCACAAGCTTACTATAAGAAAAATGTTTAAGATTACACTAAAATGAGTAAATAACTCAGGACACAGGCTAATAATATAAAGAGAGAGTAGTTCTTTAACACTGGATAGAACGAGACAAACGAAGCAGATTTCACACCAGGGGCACTTTATTTATACCGGCTATCGGTTGAAAATTAGAAACACACGCATTTCCAGTTTCTGTTGAGCGGACAATAGATGGCTGATTTCGGTACTCTCTTTTCCCTGTGATATAATGTATTTCGGTTTCCTTTCAAACAGGGCCGAAACTAGCCTTTTTTTCAACCGGAGCAAACATGGATTTTGGCGCCCCCCCCCCCTCCCTCCTCTTCCGTAAAGTATATTTACAAAGAGAATTTTAACCGAGTTATTTTCTTCTGATGAACTTGTGGCTTCCATTATTATGAAACAGCCGTTATAAATGAAGTGTTAGGTGAAGATGAAAGAGCAGTCGTAAAAAGTTAGAACTGTGATTTTCTGATCAAAGTGAAAAAAAAATGGCCATACTTTTTTTTTGAAAAAAAAAATATGGTTACTTTTTTCCCTATTCTGATCAAAAAAAAAAAAAGTATGGCCATTTTTTTTTCCATTCTGACCAGAAAAAAAAAATTATGCCCATTTTTTTTCTTATTCTGACCAGAAAATCAGAGTTCTAACTTTTTGCTACAGCTCTTTCATCTTCACCTAACACTTCATTTATAACGGTTGTTTCATAATAATGGAAGACGCCAGTCCATCAGAAGAAAATGATTCATTCCAAAGGTATAAGTTCGATTGAAAAAAACTTTTTAATACTTTGAGCAGAAAGAAGGGGGTTACACCTGCAATTTTCATGACACTATACTTGATTCCACCTCAAGTTGGCAGCGTTGGTTATGCTACGAATGCCGAATCGCAGCCGTTGCCGTAGCAACCAGGGTTTGCTTGAAGAGCAAATTATCACTAGTAACCAAGGAAAAGCGCCATTTTGGCGGAAAAGTATAATGCGTGTGCAAAAATCTGTACGTTATGAAATTAATGATATAATCTATTAAAATAACGGATTGCATTATTATTCTTTTCTTATTTTTACATTTTTTTAGACTGATTTTAGCACTATCTTATATTATATTAGCTGATCCGCCCGACGTTGCCCGGCCCGCAAAATGCGAAATTTTTTTTTAAATAGCGAAAACTTTAAAAAAAAAAGGTGCACGAATTGTGGAAAAACTTTATTGAAAAAATGTCAAAATTTACTGTTTTAAGCTGAAAATTTGAAGTCGAATTCCATGTACTAATGCTAAAAAAAAATCATACTGGAAGAGAAAAAACGCATCGAAAATTGTCTAAGAAATTTAAAATCGCGAAGGGCAAAATTTTCTATATTTAAGCTCCAAGTTTAAAACAGAATTCCTCTTACAAATGTCAAAAAATTGCGCAAAAAGCAAAAAAATTTAAAAATCACATTTAAAAAATCGAAAAAATTTAAAAAATCGCTGTACTAATTCCGAATGAAATTTACTGAAAACAAAACAATATTATCTATATTGGGTTAAAAGATTAAAACCAAATTTTTCGGAAATCTATTTAAAACAAAAAATTTGTTATTTATACCAAAACCTCTGGCAGAAATTCGGAAAAGGCTAGATCTCACACTGAGCCCGTCTCATTTTTACTGTACATTTTTAATTATAGATATTAGGGTGTAAAAAAATCATGATTTTTAAAAATCAAAATAAGCTGATTTTTAAATAATTAAAAACTGCATTTAATATTAAATTGTTAACACTGCTGAAAATTAAGGGACTACTTCACTCACGCAAAAACACCTGCTTTCTAATTCTAATCCTATGGAGAAAAAAAAAATTAATATCTCGTTTGCATTTCAGTATTTTTAAATTATTTTTTTTCTTTTGCGTTGGATAGCTGAGGTCGATCTCTACAAATAACCTTTTTTTACCTTTTCAATTTTGTTTGCAAGTTTTTTTTTTTTTTTTTTTTTGGGGGGGGGGGGGGCTTTGATTTTCAGAACCGGTTTCGAAAGTGAAATTATCCGAGTAAGAAAAGCCTCAAAACAAAATAAGAATGATTTTAAAATATTGAAATGCGAATGAGATGTTTTTAAACATTTCTTCCATATAGCGAGCGGGTGTTTTCATGAGTGAAGTAGCCGCTCTTAATAATTATTAAACAACTGATCCTCTAATTAGGAGCATAATATACAGTTTTTTGCTTTAATTACTAAAACGATGATTAATAATTTAGTATTCAATACAGAAAGAAAAAATGGCAGTATGTCAGTTCCAATATATGTTTAGTAACGATTTAGGGGGAAAAAGTTTTAGAAATACTCAGTTAATAAACGAATAAATAATAATAATAATTAATAGTAAAAATAAAAAACTATGAACACGTTAAAAAGAAAAGTAAAAGCGAAAGCAAACAGCGAGTATTATTAAATTTATTCATAAGAACAATAAGAATGCGCGGAGTAGCAGAGCACTAAAGCGCGCCAGATATTTAACCTTGAAGATTTGTTCCTCGCCAAAGGAGAGTTTTTTGCGCCAAGATTTTTACTTTATACGTTCGCTTTAAATACAAAATACTTTTATATTAAATACTTTTAACAGAGAAATTACATTAAATATATGCATCAAAATACCGAAATTTGTAATTTATAAACATAATCATATAAATTTGTATGCATTTTTGCCATTTAAGATTAAAAAATAACGGAGAACTACTTTTCAAAGCGGAATGTTACTGTTTCTACCTTTCACAGTGCTGCCAAGTTGAGTTGGAATAGAGTATAATAGCATCCCATAGCTGCCAATGTGCACGGTTTAGTTACCTCTAAAATTTAACACAAATTTTTGCCATATTTAATCGTTGACAATTGTTAGACTTTTTAAACTGAATTTCCGGAAGTGACAGCCAATTGTTCCCTTGCGACGACATTTCTGTGGCTGTCAATTCGTAAAACTTGGCTAAAAGTGCTAACTTTGACAACATTTTCTGAATGAATCTTTGCCTTTATAAGAAAATGGGGAACTCTTTAATTTCTTGATATCTGAACAAAATCGGTAAATTTTATATTTTTACGAATATTAAGGCAAATTTTTTGCATTTACAAATGAAAATGACTTCGTGAAAGTATCAGGAAAGTAGTTAGTTTGGATTTGGGAATAGCTTTCAATATAAAAAATTCTCCTAACGAGGATGTGACCGCCTCCCACCCCAAAAAAGGATATCCATGACCCCTCTAAATGATGAGCTGGATCCGCCCTTGGCTTTGTCGAATATTGATTGATTAAAAATAACGGAATCAAAAAGAATCGAAACAAATTCTGTTTTATACAGGATCCTTATGCCATGTCATCTTTAGATTCGTCTATGTTTTATCATACGCCAGACAGGATGATTTTAACAATACCGTGCAAAACACAGATGCGAGAAAAATCGACAAACAAAATCTTCATTTGGCGCCCGGGGCACATCCCCCCCCCCCCTCCTTAGTTTTGGCTCTGCTTTCAAATGAGCAAACTTACAAAGGCTGTGCCCAACAATGGAGTTGTTTCTGTTTTTCAAAGATCTTGTTCTTTTTTACCGCGATTCATGTGTGTACGCAGGGTAGGGGGGGGGGGGGGCAGAAAATCTTCGGAAAAGTAATACATTCTTTAAAAGTATTACGTTGAATGTATTATTTTGGAAAGTAGTATTACTTGAATTTTATTGCATGATAGTTTTGTTTTAAAGGTTTTCATTAAATCCCATTACAACTGCTGACTGCTTTACTTGGCCGAAAATACCAACTATTTTTTATTGCCCACCAGAAACTTTGTAATCGAACTGTCTTTTATATTTTTTGAGAAAAGCAAAACATCTTTCAGAAAAGGCTGTCAAAGGTGGCGTTTTGAACCGAATTTCCGGACGCGACAGTGGGGGAAGAGAAAGAAAACTGTTGTCACGAGGCAACAATCAATTTTAACTCAAGATGTAATTAATTTAAAGAAAATAATCTATTGTATTACAAATTACTTCAATAACCAAGCCTGGAAGTCTCATTCTTTTATGCAGAGTTTAGCTGAATATTCGGTTTCATTTTCGTTTTCAGCCCAAAATCCTAGTTTTGGCGAAAATGCTGCCGAATATTCGGTATTACTATAACTGCCCCTCCCTAACCTCCCTAACCTCCCTCAAACGGCACTCCCATTCAAAGAGCCGCACATACTATATATTCACATACAAGGGGATAAATCTAGAAGGTATTACTAATATTGATTAAATTCGTTATTTTTAAATGAAATTATTTTTTAATATATTTTTATGTTTATAGCACCTTATATTTAATTTTATTTCAATCAAATTATTTTTTAATTAATAATTATGTACTGCCGTTTCTACCCAAAACATTATTCAGATAACATGCGTATATGTATGTTTATGTTACTTTGAATTTATTTTTAAAACAGTTTCGCTTTCGTTTTCAGTCGAATCTAGGAAAGTAACCGAAATTCGGTTTCTTTCGAACACTGTTTTTATGTTTGTAAATGAGCAGAAATTTTCGCATTATTGAACGTTAAAAAATATTTTTTTGAGAACCGCTTTAAGGATTTACACGTAATCATAACTTATAAATTTCGGAAAATCGAGTTTTTATTTTAGCGGCTTTATCAATGGAATTAAGACTTCTTTATGGGGCCAAAAACTGGAATAGACCAATCTATGTAAGTAAAAAAAATAAAAAAATACAATAAGCATTCTATTATAATTATAACATAAAATTGAAACTAGTTTTTTCTCAAAATTGCATTTTTAAATAGATTACCACGACACGATTACTTTAATAATACTGAATTGTTTCACTTTTACTTTTGTCAGCTTTCTTTCTTATATAATTATGTAGTGCATTAAGGATTTTTTTTTTTTCCCCAATCATTAAAAGTCAGTATTTTTCTACGATAAAAGTTGAATACTCTCTTCAAATAATCAACATTTAAAAAAACTTTTCATAATTTTCACCTTTTGTCTCGTCTAGTCACTAAAATAAGTCATATTCAGTGGCGTGGCGTCCGGTCATCTCTGGATGCGGCGATGACCAAGCAATATTTTAAAACTCTTAATAAGCTTTTAAAACTCTACGATCCAGTTTTAGCAGAACATTTGGAGTTCATGTATAAGTGAAGGTAAGATTTAAAGTTTCTTTTTTGAACATTCAACCATTGAATTTTAGAGTTAATAATTTTTCACCACAAACTTAAATAATTGCGATGACCACCGAAAATTTTCACGCCACGCCACTGGTCATATTTAATTAAAAATTACTGTTTATTTTAATTTCAGATAAGCCAAATTTAAACTACAATGGTCGTCGCAACTCACACGCACAAAAAAAAGCACCAAAAGAGCGGCAATAGCTTCAAATATATCTGCATTTTTTAAAAGTAAAATGTATCAAAATTATATTTAAGCACTGTATTACAAAATAAAGCAGGCGAACTGTGAGTAAGATTTTAACACTTCCTATAAAATTAAGTATACTTTAGAAATATTTTGAGAACTAAGAAAAAAAGAGACATCTTTTAGGAAGTGTACACAAAAAATAAGAAATAAAAAATATTAATTTCCCGAGGAGATATTTTAAATATACGAATGCATCCAATGCCCGTGAACTTTACTTTAGTGAGGGGAAATCGGAAGCTGAGTGACCAGCTCCTTTAACTGCGTAATAGGGGAAAAAATTGAAAAGAAGAAGAATAACACGTTTTTTCCTACCGCAATTAATCTTATATGTGTGCATTATTTTGCAGTTATTTTTTACTTGATATCTTGAAAAAAAGAAATGTATCTAAAAAATGATCAGATTTGTTGGCAAAGTTATTTTTAAAAATTTGATGTATGTATCAATGAAAATTATTTAATAATGACGTCAAAAGTTTTGGGCTTCTAAAAAGATTAAGAACAATTAAGAATTCACACTGAAGAGGAATTTTGTGTAATACACCACTTCTATTGTTACACAAAACAGTTTAAAACTGCTATAACAGTTGCTTAATTCAATATTTTATTTTTTCGTTTTTAACGATGCTTTCTTCGCAGATGCCTGTACGTCGAGCATGTGTCGTGTGTTAATTAGTATTTCATGGGAAAATACCTCCATATCCGATTTCTATTTTCTCCAGAAAGATAGAGAGCACCAGAATACGGCATAATAAAAAAAAAAAGGTGTCACATCTGGTATTACTACAGAAACCACTGGGTATCTATAGGACCGATATCTAGTTAACTGGAAACCCCTCCGAAATGGTAATTTGTCTTCTTAGGAACTCCCACGTTATTGACTAACAGCATTGAAAACTGAACACAAACACATCTGCGCTTCTCTTTATTTATATTCATCCATTCTTTTGTAAAACGACTTTTACAATTTTAGTGGTTTATCTATTTATTTTAATTACATATGTATTGTTCAATTTATAAATCGGGGTGGTGTTCGAAGTTTAAAGAGGTTAAGCAGATCTGTTTTTTTTTTTTTTTTTTTTTTTTTTTATGTTTTTAGATATTGGCTTTTTTGGATGCTAAAAATATTATCGAATTTTTAAATAGATATGAAAAATTAACATTTTCTTCTTTCAAAAGAAAAATTTACATAAGTTTCCATTGCAAAATCTTGTAAAGAATTAGTCTTGGCGGACTAACACTTATATTATCATTAAGAAATTATGGAATGCTCCACTTTAGTGGAACTAACAGCATCCGTTTGTGTGCGTATTTGTGGGGAGTGTGCGTGTGTGTGTGTTTGGGGGGGGGGGGGTTGCTATTACAAAAACATGACACTAGTTTTTTTTAAAGTTATTTTTGCAGAGGCACTGAAAAAAATCTGACCAAGTGACCAAGGGCGCCATGATTACAAAAACACGATATTAGTTCTTTCAAAGTTACTTTTGCCGAGGCGCTGAAAAAATCTGACCAAGGGCGCCATGATTACAAAAGCATGATATTAGCTTTTTGAAAGTTATTTTTACAGGGGCGCTAAAATATCTCACCAAGAGCGCCATGATTACGAAAACACGACATTAGTTTTTCGAAAGTTATTTTTACAGAGGAGCTGAAAATAAATCTGACCAAGGGCGCCATGACTACAAGAACACGATTTTTGGAAATTTATTTTTACACAGGCGCTGAAAAAAATCTAACCAAGGGTGCCATGATTACAAAAGCACGATATTAGTTTTTTTAAACTTATTTTTACAGAGGCGCTGAAAAAATCTGACCAAGGGTGCCATAATTGCAAAAACATGATGTAGTTTTTGAAATTTATTTTTACAGAGGCGCTGAAAAAAAATATATCCAAGGGCACCATGATTAGAGAAACACGATGATAGTTTTTTGAAAGGGATTTTTACAGAGGCGCTGAAAGACAATCTGACAAAGGGCGCCGTGATTAAAAAACACAATATTAAGTTTTTGGAATTTATTTTTACAGAGGCGCTGAAAAAAAATATATCCAAGGGCACCATGATTAGAGAAACACGATGATAGTTTTTTGAAAGGGATTTTTACAGAGGCGCTGAAAAACAATCTGACAAAGGGCGTCGTGATTAAAAAACACAATATTAAGTTTTTGGAATTTATTTTTACAGAGGCGCCGAAAAAAATCTCTCCAAGGGTGCCATGATTACAAAAGCACGATATTAGTTTTTTTAAACTTATTTTTACAGAGGCGCTGAAAAAATCTGACCAAGGGTGCCATAAAACAAAATGCAAAAACATGATGTAGTTTTTGAAATTTATTTTTACAGAGGCGCTGAAAAAATCTCTCCAAGGGCGCCATGATTAGAAAAACACGATAATAGTTTTTTGAAAAGCATTTTTACAGAGGCGCTGAAAAAAATCTGACCAAGGGCGCCATGATTATAAAAACACGATATAGTTTTTGGAATTTATTTTTACAGAGACGCTGAAAAAAAATATATCCAAGGGCACCATGATTAGAGAAACACGATGATAGTTTTTTGAAAGGGATTTTTACAGAGGCGCTGAAAAACAATCTGACAAAGGGCGCCGTGATTAAAAAACACAATATTAAGTTTTTGGAATTTATTTTTACAGAGGCGCCGAAAAAAATCTCTCCAAGGGCGCCATGATTAGAAAAACACGATTATAGTTTTTTGAAAAGCATTTTTGCATAGGAGCTGAAAAAAAATCTTACCAAGGGCGCCATGATTACAAAAACACGATGATAGTTTTTTTAAAGGGATTTTTTACAGAGGCGCTGAAAAAAAATCTGGCTAAGGGCGCCGTGACTATAAAACACAATATTAAGTTTTTGAAATTTATTTTTACAGAGGTGCTGAAAAAAAAACTCTCCAAGGACGCCATGATTACAAAAACACGGTAATAGTTTTTGAAAAGCCTTTTTTACAGAGGCGCTGAAAAAAAATTGACCTAGGGCACCATGATTGCAAAAACACGATGTTAGTTTGAAATTTATTTTTACAGAGGCGTTGAAAAAATCTGACCAAGGGCGCCATTATTACGAAAACACGATATTAGTTTTTTTTAAACTTATTTTTACAGAGGTGCCAAAAAAAATCTGTCCAAGGGCGCCATGATTAGAGAAACACGATGACAGTTTTTTGAAAGGGAGTTTTACAGAGGCACTGAAAAAAAAATCTGACTAAGGGCGCCGTGATTAAAAAACACGATATTAAGTTTTTGAAAGTTATTCTTTCAGAGGCGCTGAAAAAATCTGACAAAGAGCTCTATGATTACAAAAACACGATATTAGTTTTGTGAAAGTTATTTTTACAGAAGCGGTTGAAAAAATCTGACCAAGGTCGCCTTGATTACAAAAACACGATATTAGTTTTTTGAAAGTTATTTTTATAGAAACGCTTTAAAAAAAATCTGACCAAGGGCGCCATGATTACCAAAGCTGCCTCTGACAATGGGACCAAATGAAATAAAAATGAAAATCTCCTGTTTTAAATAGGCAATCCTTTTTTTTTCTTTGTACTTTTACAAAAAAACAGAAATATCAAACTACCCGGCGGCCACCCAGGGCGCTAAATATTTGACAGAAAATATACTAAATACGTCATTAATATCAATCTTAATTTATGTGTAAGTTACTATCCTTCGGGAGTACTGAATAAAATCTGCACCAGGGCGCCATGACTATCAAAGTCTCTGTTAATGAATCCATTTAAAATGAGAATATGTTTCTTATACAGTGTTTCGTGTTTTTTCCTTGCACAAAAGGCAGAAATAGAAAAATACCTGACAACACCAGGGGCGCTAAATACTTAGACGCAGAGAATATGCAAACGTATTAGACGCATACTTATTAGACACTTATTACAAGCATTCTTAGAATAGAAATTATTTAGGCGTATATCTAAATAAGTGAGTACTTAATATTATTTTTCTTAGAATTTATCATTAGTACAGGCTTTGAAACAAAGTCTGCTCCTGGATACCATATGTAACAATGACATATCTGATTGTCGATAACTTATGTTATCTCGAAATTGGTTTATCTAATTGTCTTTGATCGCACATAGTTTGCTTATGCTATATACTTTAAAAAATAAAAAGCATTACTTTTTAATTTTCCAAATGAAACCTTTGAGAATTTTATGCCTTTCAGAATGCGTGCTAAAAAATGTGACGATGGGCGCACCGGGCATTTGCCTCGTTGCCCGGTGGGCCAGTACGACCCTGCTACTACCTCTAAAGTTCCTTGGACTAAACTCCTTGCTGAAGTTGTAAATGAATATAATAATACCCCCATTCAATAACTAAATTTCCTCCTGCTTATTTACTCTTTGGCCAATTACCCTATATATATATATATATACATATACGATTCTTGTGTACAAAACATGTCAAGCATGAGCTTTTTTCTTACCAATTTTCAGATATTTTTCTGATCTACTATTTATTTCAGTGTTTCGTTTAGGTTCTACTTTGCACAATCAGAGTCGATGAAAGTATGTGATGGTGGTGACCTAGCACCAGGCACCAAGCCGAAAAAGTGTTTAATTAGTGCTGGAAGTTGTTAGTTATTCATGCATTAGGGATTGATAAAATGTAAAATATTTTTTTAGCACTACACACCTAATAGAGTTGCCAATAACTAGAGAGTGAAAATAGGGCCAAGTTAAGGGCGCACGTCTCAAAAGAAACGATTGAGGACGTTTTTAGTGAATGTTCTATTTTAGAGGCACGAAATTTAAAACCATATGTTATTTAATTAACAGGGACTTTTCGGTAACATTTTAATGGAATATTAGGTTCCAGCATAGTAACAGTGTTTTTTTTTTAAATCCTAATACGTTAAATAATGCACATCCCTAGTAGTTACTTATTAGATATAAATGATCTCTAAGAACATTTCTTAAAAAATTCGAAATTTAAAAGGGGGGGGGGGGGTAAATACGCGAAAACAGTTCTAAAAAAACGTTCTAAATGGCGATTTCTACGCAATCTCAGAAAGTACCCAACCTATTTCAAAAGTAATGGTTGGAAATTGATGATGACAGCCCTTGCTCCAACATAGGCACTATTTCATGTCGGTGTCACTACCACCTAGAGGTTGCAGAAGCAAAAAATGTTCTAAATTGCGATTTTTGTGTTACTGAAGGGCCTAGAATTCTGAAATTAGGCAGGGCAGTCATTTTTAAGATACAAATGATCTCTAAGAACATTTCCTAAAAAATCGAAATTTAAAAGGGGTGAAAATAAGCTAAAAGCGTTCTAAAAAACTTTCTAAATTGCGATTTCTACGCAACCTCAGGAAGTACCGAACCGCTTTAAAAAAATAATGGTGTGAAAACGATGGTGATAGCCCTCGCTCCAACATAGGCTGTATTTCATGTAGGTGCCACTACCCCAAAGGGAGTGAAGGAACAAAAAACGATCTAAATTGCCTTTTTTGTAATACTGCAGGGGCTAGCAACTTGAAACTAGGCATGGTAGTTACTTATAAGATATAAATGATCTCTAAGAGGGGTATTCTCACAATCTTTTGACTTTTGGGAAAAAAAAAATCTGGCGAAATTAAACTTGCTAAAATAACATTTTAATCTGATAGACGAATGCCTTAATGATTCAAAATAAAGAAAAAATGATCAGCAGCGAAAATTTTTTTATTTAACTGAGGTTTAGGTTAAACTTGCGAGTTTAATTTTCCTTACCATTTTACCCCTATATAACTTTTTATTTCCTGCTAAATTTTTACTTATAATGAATTTGCATAGTATTCAGCACAGGACATTCAAATAAGAAATAATACAAATGTAGTACTTTTAATACAGAATTTTTGTATAACATTGTCTTAAAGGGGTGTTAAAGAAGGGACGGTAAGGTAAAAAAAGGGACGAAATGGTAAAAAAAGAGACGGTAAGGATGGAACGGTAAGGAAAATTATTTTTAGGAAAATCATGTTAAGACTAAGTAATAGCCACAATGGTCATTGATTTTTCGAAACAGTTGTTAACATTGGATTAAATTGATTTTTTTTTAAATTTACCTCGAAAAGTGCAGGAATAAACCTTGGGGACGGTAAGACTACCAATAAAGCTACGGTGCTTGAAATTGATATTTAAATGCTGATTTATATTCTGCAGTAAATTTCCTGTCAAAGAATTTTAGATATTCTTTCTCTAGCATACTTCTGCATGTGCAAAAACTTGAAAAAAAATTCTGTCGCTGCATCTGAAGTGATTTTCTGTATAATTTTAGAAGAGGGATGGTAAAATATCTAAAACCCAGGGACAGAGTTCAAAAAATAATATCAGCCCTAAAAATGTGTGCCGGGGTTAATTTTTAGCTACATATTTGTATAAAACAATAGTTCCAGTTTCAGAAAAAAATTACATCGAATTTTTTTTATTGAAACAATTTTATCCAGACAGCTCCAAACTTCAAAATCAGCATCAGGGACACGGGACGGTAGATGAGTTTTCCATGTGTTTGGACCCCCAACATCGTCCAAAATTTATTTACCTCGTTAATATTGTTGTGCAATCATGCAATAGGATGTTCCCAAGTATATGAAATAAAAAAAAAAAAACACAAACAAGTGTATTAAATAAAAAATTATTATTCAGGGACATGAAAGTTAAAAGATTGTGAGAATGCCCCAAGAACATTTCCTAAATAATTCGAAATTTAAAAGGGGTGAAAATGGACGAAAAACGTTCTGAATTGCGATTTCTACGCAATCTCAGGAAGTACCCAACCGAATTCTAAAGTAATGGTTGGAAATTGATGATGACAGCCCTTGCTCCAATATAGGATCTATTTCATGTCGGCGTCACTACCACCTTGCGGTTGTATTTTAAAAAACGTTCCAAATCGTGATTTTTGTGATACTGAAGGGGCTTATCAACTTGAAATTTGGCATGATAATTACTTATGAAATATTAATGCTCTCTGAGAAGAGTTCTTTAAAAATTTGAAATTTAAAAGGGGTGAAAATGATCGAAAAGAGTTCTAAAAACGTTCTAAATAGCGATTGCTACGCAATCTCAGGAAATATAAACCCATTTCAGAAGTAATTTTTTCAAACTGATGGTGACAGTCCCCGCTCCAACATAGCCTATATTTTACGTTGTTGTCACTACCACCTGAGGGTTACAAGAGCAAAAAAATTTCTAAATTGCGTTTTTTGTGTTACTGAGGGGGTCTAACATTTTAAATTTGACATGGTAATTACTTCAAAGGTGCAAATGCTTTCTAAGAATTGTCGAAAAAAAATTCCAAATTTAACCCTAGAACTACCGGAAATTTTACTCAAGTTTTATAAAAACATTCTACA
This sequence comes from Maratus speciosus, assembly GCA_963932465.1. NCBI lineage: Eukaryota > Metazoa > Arthropoda > Arachnida > Araneae > Salticidae > Maratus > Maratus speciosus. The sequence goes on from OZ010793.1 coordinate 167,211,801, forward strand.
CCAGAATTTTTACTTAAAACTATTTAATTTGTTTATTTAACTTATTATTGTCTGATTTATACATTTAGTTTGTTTTGAAGAAATTTCTGGTTTGAATAAATATTTTGAATGTACATGTCGGGTCCAATGGACCCGTCTGGTAGACGGAAGGTTAAAAGGATGAAGTGAGCGAAAAGCGTTCTAAATTACAATTTTTATGCAATCGTATGAACTACGAAACCAATTTCAAACATAATGGTTGCAAATTTATGGGGATAGAACCTACTCAAACATAAGCTACATTTTATGTCGGTGCCACAACCCCTAGAGGGCTGTAGGAGCCAAAAACTGTCCAAATTGCGATTTCTGCGGAACTGAAGAGGCTAGAAACTCTAAATATAGCGCGGTAGTTCTTATAAAATATAAATGTCCTCTAAGAACAGTCGAAAATAAATTCGAAATTAAAAAGAGGTGAAGCGAAGGGAAGGGGCGAAAAACATTTTAAAAGAGTCCTAAATTACGATTTCTATGGAATCTCAGGAAGTAATAAACCGATTACAGAAGTTATTAGTTGCGAATCAAGAGTGATAGTCCCTGATCCTATACGGGCTATATTTTATGCCGGTGTCACTACCACCTGGTTGGCAGGAACAACAAGAAAGCCTTTAAAATCATCTAAATTCCGTTTTCTATAGAACATTAGGAAATACAAACCGATTTCAAGGTTCTAGGGTGTCAACGATTTTAATCAGTTGATTTAAATCAGCGATTAAATCATGATTTTAATCAACCGATTTTTTAAAAAAAATCATTGATTTAAATCAAAAATCTTCTAAATGTTTAAAATGTCAAAAAAAAAGTATTAAAATCTAACATGAACATAATTTAAAAGTTCCTACTGGTATTTTGACTTATGAATAAACAAAAAAAGAGCTTTAAATAATTGTTCCTAAGCTTAATTCATGAGTATTGTAAAAAATTAAAAATAGTTGATTTTGTAAAAAGCATTGTTTCTAAGTTTTTATCCAAATTAAAACAATTTCATTTAAAAATGATATTTAAATCTAATATAATTTGCAATGTCATAATTTTCTTTGGGTAATCAATTTACGCAATATTTTATATAAAATACACATAGCAAGTGTAATACATTTCTAGAAGTAAAAGAATAAATAGTAATTAATAGCAATCTGAAGTTAAAGAAGAATGAAAGAATGACATCTGCTCAACAGCTAAATTGTAAATGAATGCATAAGAGAAAAAGAAATAATTGGAATAAAAATGCTAAGCACAGCAAGAACTTCTTCGGTATAGGTTGAATATATGTTTTTTTTTTTCTTTTTACTTTGTAATCCATATACACTAAATTAAAAAAAATAATTAGGGATTGAAAAGGCAGCAAAACTTTTCTTAAAAAGAAAAAAAAATTGAACCATTGAAAGCTAATAATCCACACTGAGAGGTAATAATGTTGTTACTTAAATATTTTAAGGATTTCAGATATAAGTGGCTAACTTCTATTTATTCTATATGAATGGGTTAATTTTTTTTTTGTTGTTAGCATACACATACATGTGTGTAAGTTTAGATTTTGGTGGTTTACAGTAATTTTCCTAAATGGGGCATTCTCACAATCTTTTGACTTTTGGGGGAAAAAAAATCTGGCGAAATTAAACTTGCTAAAATAACATTTTAATCTGATAGACGAATACCTTAATGATTCAAAATAAAGAAAAAATGATCAGCAGCGAAAATTTTTTTATTTAACTGAGGTTTAGGTTAAACTTGCGAGTTTAATTTTCCTTACCATTTTACCCCTATAACTTTTTATTTTCTTCTAAATTTTTACTTATAATGAATTTGCATATTACCCACAGGGCATTCAAATAAGAAATAATACAAATGTAGTACTTTTAATACAGAATTTTTGTATAACATTGTCTTAAAGGGGTGTTAAAGAAGGGACGGTAAGGTAAAAAAAAAAAAGGGACGAAATGGTAAAAAAAAGGGACGAAATGGTAAAAAAAAGGACGAAATGGTAAAAAAAAGAGACGGTAAGGAAAATTACCACCTATTTTTAGGAAAATCATGTTAAGACTAAGTGATAGTCACAATGTTCATTGATTTTTCGAAACAGTTGTTATCATTGAATTAAATTTTTTTTTTTTTTAATTTACCTCGAAAAGTGCAATTTAACTATTTTTTGCATATTAATTGATGTGTATATAAATTCTGCAGATCATATATAGGGCTGCACAAAAGAATTTGACTACATTTACGATTATTGACAGAAATTTCTGAAGAAGGTATGTGTTGCCTAACTGAGCTAAATTTTAGCATATTACATGAATCAATAAATTGGTCAAATTTAAATGTGTTTTCAACTAATATTTAATGCACTTCTTGAACATTGTTTTGAAGAAACTCAATTGTGATTTAAGAGTCTGAAATGAAAATTTCAATAACTATGTCTATTTCCAACAAGTAACATTGATCCGCTCCAATTTATTTGGACGATCTAGTGGAAATTCTATAAACGATCATAACCCTAATCTCATACGCAGTGTTAAGTGAAAGTAACTTTAACTATGAAAGAGCTGAAATGCATTGTTATTATATAATGATTTTTCCGTTCCTTAAAGCAAGTGCAATTAATAATGATGACATTAGCAGGGCTTCCAAATGGTCCTCTTTTTGAATACCAGATTTTTTTTTTTTTTTTTTAGTTTTTTTTCTTGCAAATTTCGTAGAAATCGCCTTCGAAGGTTAATTTTAAAGCAAATGTTGTAGAAACGCACCATGAAGTTTTCTGTTAAAAAATGTTAGTATTCAGTTGACGGACCATTTGGGAGTCCTGCATTAGCAGCATACATTACAAAAGAAAAAAAATGTACAATTTAAAACTAAATCTTATTTAAATAGGTGTAGTTAAGCAGATTTTTTTACTCATTCAAGCTGACGGACACCCTATCTATAGTCTGCATCTTAATAATTTATGTTTTAGCACGATATCATTAGAGAAGCAACAGTTGACTCTTGTATTGTAAAAGTAATGCGTCATGAGAAGATCGGTAGCTACGACACGGCAAAAGTTATTTTGACATAAAAGTAATTTTATTATATTGAAACTGAACTTTACTTTTAGAAGTTTGACAACATTATTAAAATTATTCATTCCTATGCATAATTTCTTACACTTTTCGATTATTCAAAGAGGAGATTTGTAAAAACGTGTTTTTCGGAATCTCTGGCACCTAAAACGTGTAAATCCGTTGCAAAAGAATACAAAAAATGGACAATAAATGGCAACTTTGCTGCCAATACATTTTTCATTTTTTAGCAGTTATTTTTTTTTCAGTCTAGACGAAAGTTTTATAATGGCTACAATATAACTGTGTGTTCTTTTTATTATTATTATTTTTGTTATTATTATTATTTCATTCAAAAACGCTAAAGAATTTTTTGGAAAATTGTTGGTTTATTTTTAGTTATTTATAGAAAAGTGGTCCTGAATACAATGATCAGCACACTCATGACTCAAATATGTGTGCATATATTCTTCATACTGCAATAAACCATATGGGAAACCTTTTGCGCTTATCATAATTAAACACCCTTACAGTAAACGTTTTAATTATACTGGTCAGCAACAAAATCCTCCTTATACAAGTATTGTTGTTTGTATTCACTGGTTAGCAAAAAATAAATAACATTTTCCATTTTCGCATCCCTGCAAAACAAATCTGCGAACTACATAGATCTGAGATTCCTAAATCTAAATACAGCCTCCAAATTGCACCAGCATGTAGTATTTCTCCGAGAAATAGTTTTATAATATAAAAAAAAATAGTTAAGTATTGTATTAATTTATAATGCTAGCTAAAATTGAAAACGTGACAGGAGTATATTTTCATTGTCTTAGATAGCAATAAATAAAATATATAATACAAATCTATTTTTCTAGCATTTGTTTCGTGCTTTTGGTGTTTCTTCCCTTTTGTGACCAGCAGTTTCCGCTAATAATCTCATAGGTTTAACATCAGCTAAGGGAAGTTTTAGATCTCACCGACGAACACCCTTAAGAGACACCATTTTGGCACCAAATACTCAAGAAGACGTGACAAGAGGTAGGCTCCTATAATACAGGCTGAATCGTCAAGCATTTTGTTTCCCACTTAGATCAATGAGCGATTGTTGTCCATGCGGCTTGGCCAATCGTTCTTCTCCTACCGGCAATTAAATGGCGGTGTGAATCAGCCCGTATTATAGGAGCCTTAACAAGAAGTCTGCACAGTATCCCGGAAGAAGTGTCTGGCCAATGTTTTAAATAGTGAAAACAACGTTGGATTTGTTGTATCGACGCCCATGGTTCCTATTTCGAGATTATTAAAGGGTTTTCATTTTGCTTTGCTTTGTTTGTTTGGTTTTTTTTTTTTTTTTTACTTTTTTTTACGAATTTGTTCTTATTGCTTTTGGAACGGATCGGATCCTATATTTATTCCATACAAGGCGAACGAAGATACTGTTTTGATTTCGATGTATGTTCCTGTTGGGATTTTAAACTTTATAAAACATTAAAAAAAATAATTTTGAAAAAAAAAAAAAATTCAACGCGACTTCAACTGATTGTTTCTTAATAAACGTTTTGCTTGCAATTGTGCAAAACACTCATGTTATTAACATTGCTTTTATTATTTTTTATTATTAATTACTTATTGGGCACACGTTGACGTATTTCAGAGAGAGAGGTTTGAAGAGAATATTTTCTGTAACAACCACATTCAATTTAATCTAAGTTGTTGTCAATTTAGTGTCTTTATAAATAAAAGAGTGGTGACCTGCGCATATGGCGTATGTTCAAATTGGAAGCTTTTGTTCAAACTTTCTAACCCACGTTCCAGAATTTGGCAATATTCGCCTAGACAAGTTCTATTAAAGGAGTGAGACGAGTCAACAAATATTATCCAAGCGATAATGGCAGGTTCAACATGTTTTTGTGCAAAATCCTTTCAGACAATCAAACTTTATTGCTTGTATGTCGCGAATCTTATATATAAAAGCTCTCTAGGCGCTCATCGCTCCCAATTTCGTCCAAAATAATCTAGATCAGATAAATTTTATTGCTCGTATGTTGCAGGCCCGTAACCAGATGGGGGCTATGGGGGCTTAGCCCCCTTTAGCTTCCTCTAGAGCCCCCTCTAACGACTTCCCTACTTTTTATTTTTTCAACAAAATGTACGTTTTAACTTTCTTAAAAGGAAAAAAAAAACTAGCAAGAAAAACATTTAGATCTTTTAACTGCTTGAATGCAATAGAAAAAGCCAAACATTTTGCGTTCAGAACCTATTAGATTAGTTGTTTTACATTATCTTGCTTACGATACAATTCTCGAAACGCGTTCTAGGTAGGAACATTTCTTTCTCCCGAAAAAATTAAGTCCAGATGCACCAACTAGCCACCACATGTTTTCGTACATCTTGACATTTTAAAAGCAATGATCGTATACGGGATGAATGGAAACAGACATATGCTGCTCAAGTTAATAGATAATTAGTTAAGCAATGGTTAAACGTTTTCACTAAAACATAGTCACAAAAAAGACGTGTTTCTAAATGTTAATGATTTGCCTGTTGACATTATGTATTTGATAGCAGATTTAGTTAATGATGAAATATCACTTGGAAACTAACTACAGAATGTTTGTTGAAGGAAATTAGAAAGATAACAAAATGTCATTTTATACAAATGGAATAAGAAAAATGATTGCTTGAAAGCCAAAAATTGTTTCATGCTATGGGTGTAGGCAGTAGGAAAGCAGGGGTAGGACAGTTTTTTGTTTGCTTTTTGAACTTTCGTCTAATCTTTTTTGTTCTTGTGTTCCATGAATTTTCTAAACATTTTTCTTTTCTATGTGTCATAACAATAAAAAACATTAAGTGAAAAAGCATGATTAAGGTTAAGTTTATTATAAGATTATGACAAAAATATCTTCAACTATTTTGGCGTATGTTTTATTTAAATCTATTTTCAAGCAAAAATGCGCTACTTTCTGACACATTTTCGAAATAATTTTAATGATAAAGGCATAAAATTTGCAGATATGATTATTAAAGCTCAAAGAATTAAACTATGTTCTGTGTTTTATAAGGCTGTTTTCCAATCTAAACCAGCTACTTTCTGACATATTCGCGAATTTCTTTTATTTATAAAGATATTTACAAGTATTCAAACTATACAGAAAATTAAAAAAAATCTGTCAAAAAATGACGGCAAATTTGACTTTGTAGGCTGATTTTCTTGGCATTTAACTACGAAATGCTAGTTATCCAGTAGCAAATGGCTATAAATCATGTTATTTATAATCATGGCATTTATAACAAAATGGGAAATGCTATTCAATTCTTAGGCGCATGAATCTGAGACGCTGAAAATTTTAGGCAAAGGGAAAGAAAATTACTTCTTAACTGCATCAGGAAAATTTTCGTTATTGAGTGAACGAAGAATATTTTTAAAGATCTTTAGAAATGGGGGAAACGTATAATAATAAATAGTCGCCTACATTTAATGAAAACTGTTCGAAAAGGGCGTTCATGCCCTTGTGCTTTTTTTTTTTTTTTTTTCTTTTAATGAGATTGAACAAATTTCATGAAACACATGTAAAAAGTATGCAAAAACAATCTATGTTATCTCTATTTAAATGAATTAAATCTAAGTTGTTTTCTTTGAAAAAAAAAGTATTGAATATAATAAAATTACAATCCCTTTTTAGGTAGATTTCGTATGAAATACTACCTATTGGGATCGTTCCTAGGTTGGAATTTCTGAAAAATTTTTGCAGATCTACACCGATCATGACTCCTAGAACCCAAAACCACCCTCAGTAAAAAACTTTATATATCTATCTATCTATCTATCTATCTATCTATCTATATATATATATATATATATATATATATATATCACTTTCTTCTGGACACGATAACTTTCGTAATTCTGCACCAATCTCTTCCAAACTGATACATAAAATCAAAGGGCATAAAATCTCGGCCAAGTTCGTTAATGGGCTAAATCGGACCAAGGGGATGGAAATACGGAGGGGTTTTGTGAAAACCGAAAACCCCCCATAACTTCTTAATTTTTGTACATATCAAATCAGTTTAAAGTTTTTATTACTTCTAAAAATAGGGCCAAAATTTTATGTATCACAGATTTTTGATAAAGTTAAAAATGGGCTCAAGGGGCGCAAAAAATAGGGCTTTTGGGAGAAAAAAATTCATAACTTCGTCAGTTCTCAAGATATCAATTTCAATTAATTTTATTATAAATCTCCTTAATATTATCTACAATATTTATATTCACAAGTTTTTGATAGGACGAATTCGTACCGCAAAAAAAAAAAAAAATAAAAACGAAAACAAAAAGGGTGTTTGAAAAAGTAAAAAATCCATAACTCCGTCAATTCAAAAGATATAAAATCCCCATGAATTTATCGTATATCTTCTTAATATTGTCTACATCATCTATATAGACAAGTTTTGGATAGGACCAATTCTTACAGCAAAAACAAATTAAAAATACATAGCGGTTGAAAAAAAAAATCATCTAAGTAAGGGTGTATTCAAATCCAAACTGCGTATTTTCTTACTCATTTTACAATTCATTTTTGCTCTCAAAGGCTTTCAATTGGTACGTTTTCTTACTCAGAAACTATATAATGTAAAGTAATGGTCGATTTTTGGATAGAGGCAGAATATATTTAAAAAAATGCTGTTAAAGTGGTCATTTTGAACCGAATTTCCCGAAGCGGATTGTGTTGAAAAAACAATTGCATTAAGGATGCACTCAAATCCAAACTGCTTATTTTCTGACTCATTTTTAAATTCATTTTTGCTCTCAAATGCATTTAATTGGTAGATTCGCTGATTCAGAAACTATATAATGTACCGCAATGATCGATTTTTTTGATAGAGGCAGAATATATTTCAAAAATTATGTCAAAGTGGGCATTTTGAACGGAATTTCCCGAAGCAATTGTGTTATCACTTTCTTCTGGACACGATAACTTCCGCAATTCTGCACAAATCTCTTCCAAACTGATACATAAAATCAAGGGACATAAAATCTCGGCCAAGTTCGTTAATGGGCAAAAGTGGACAAAGGGAAGGGGATGGAAATAGAGAGGGGTTTTGTGAAAACCGAAAAAAACCCATAACTTCTTAATTTTTGTACATATCAAATCAGTTTAAAGTTTTTATTACTTCTAAAAATAGCGCCAAAAATTCATGCATCACAGATTTTTGATAAAATTTAAAATAGGCTCAAGGGGCGAAAAAAAATAGGGTTTTTGGGAGAAAAAAATTTCTTACTTCGTCAATTCTCAAGATACCAAATCCAATAATTTTATTATACATCTCCTTATTATTATCTACAACTTTTATATTCACAAGTTTTTGATAGGACCAATTCGTACCGAAAAAAAAAGAAAGTTGAAGAAGAAAATTTTTCATAACTCCGTCAATTCACAAGATATAAAATCTCCATGAATTTATCATATATCTTCTTAATATTGTCGTCAACATTTATATAGACCAGTTTTTGATAGGGCCAATTCTTAAATCAAAAACAAATTAAAAATACATAGCGGTTGAAGAAAAAAATCATCTTATTAAGGGTGCATTCAAATCCAAACTGTCTATTATCTTACTCATTTTTAAATTCATTTTTGCTCTCAAACGCATCGAATTGCTAGATTCTCTTATTCAGAAACTATATAATGTACAGTAATGATCGATTTTTTGATAGAGGCAGAATGTATTTCAAAAAATGATGTCAAAGTGGGCATTTTGAACAGAATTTCCCGAAGCGATTGTGTTAGAAACGAAAAATATTGCCCTACTGAGAAAATAATAGTTTATTAATCAAGTTTTAATTAATTGAAAGAAAAATAAAAACACAGGTCGCTTATAAATATTTTCAAAAATCACGTCAGCATGTTTCATATTTTTTTTAATTAAAAATTAATCTGAAAATGTGCCAGAAAATTTCGAGTTGTTGAGTATGGAAAAATATTTTTTTTTAATATCGCCTTAACATGATTCTGATAAAACCAGCTATTTTATGAAAAAGGAAATATAAACTCGTCAAAAGCAGACAGATAAAACTGTTAAAGTGGATTTATATCTAATAATGATTTAGTTTTTGTTGGTGAAATTAGTATACTTAACTTCGAAATCTACCTCTGCCTGTAGGCCGGGCCGGCAGGGATTTTTTTATTATTAAGTCCAGGTATGTTTAAAAAATATGTAATTAATATATATATTTGTAATAATTGATTCATATTTAAAATGATATAATCATATGCAGAATTTTAAATTTAATTATTATTGCGAATTGTTAAATGGTTAATTTTATAAATCCTATTATTAATAAAATAAGGTTAGGTAACGCTCGTTTTAAAGAGAAACAATATCATCACTAAATTAAATCGTATACAAACAATTGTGATTTTAAAATGATCTAATAATTCAGCAGAAACCAAAATATTAATAAAATTAAAAAAAATTACAAATAGCTATTAATTAAAAATATTAAACGTATGGAATTAAAATATTAAAATATTTTTTAAATGATAATAGTAAGTTTGTGAATTATTCAAATTAATAAATATAGGACACATAACCATAGATGCCAACATCTCTTAATTATTCCGGAGTCTGATCTAAAACAAGCATTTTTTAAACGGGGAAAAAATATATAAGGAATCGTGTCTTTTTTCGATAAGGTACATTTTAGATTTAAATTTGAAATTTTTGATTAAATGAAATTCCCTGTTGAAAATATTTTCGTCTTGTAATAGACTCCGGATAAGTGTTGTTGGCATCTATGCACAACGCAAAAACATTTGCAAAATCTCAAATTTTCGTTCTTTTTTTCTATATATTAAAAAATTGAACAGAATATGATATTTAAATCTATGTAATATCTTCAATTTACAGAAAAAATATGTGAAAAGAACTGCATCCTACAGTAGAGATCTGCACGTGCCCGGGCTTGGCTAGAAGCCCGTACTGGGCCAGGACGGCGAAATGAAGGCGAAGTTTCAAACGGGCCGGGCCAGCAAAATTTGAACGTGCCTGCCGGGCTGAACTGGGTCAATAAGAGAAATTAAGCGGGTCTGTCGGCCCGATATAAACATTTAAACGCAGACGAGAAAATATGAATAATTTTCAATGAATATGAGTTTTTCACGAGAATAAGTATAAATGTGCGTTACGAGCCGATACTAGTTTGCCAGCATCAATATCGAAATATAACATTTTCCAGCATAGAAATCAGCATCGCACAATTACATGGCGTTTGAGCCCGGGATAAATTCTTTCAGCAGACTCGTGCCGGACCGAGATCAGGCTTGCATTTTTTTTTCAGCATAGCCAGAAATGGACTTAATTGTTCTCAGGGTGTTTAGGGCAGGCAATGTATTTTGTAAAAATATTAATAGCGATAATGAACTTCTGTTAACGGAATTTTTGGAAATATACTTGAAGGTGGTTCTCAAATTCACTGCTCAAAAACGAAAAACTTTCTGACACATTTTTAACTGTAAAGGCATACAATTGACAAGCCTGTCTATTGAAGGCATTTGGAATTGAATAGCGTTTCCCATTTTTAATAAATAAATTACTTATAGAGATATAAGAGATTCTTGTCACGTGACTGCAGGTTTTTATCCTTTTCCGTGCTATTGTTTCCGGAAATTCAATTCAAAACGCTAACTTGGACAGTATTTTCTCAAAAGTATATTGACGTTTTCGAAAAGAAATGAATTCAGAAATGTGTCAGAAAGTAGCTTCTTTGGATTTGAGAAAAAGCCTTAAGGAATAACAGAAATATTTTCGCAAATCTACTTTTTATAATATAGACTCAAAAATTATCAACATGTTTTTAACCTTCCTGTTTTTCTTTTATTCTAAACAATATGAATTTTTTAATGAATCCTTATTTGAATGTTGAAACGTGTAAGACTCTAAGTAAATCATTAGTGTTGCTATTGTGTATTTTCTGTCTTGCGAACACATCGTAAATTTAAAATATGCCGTAAAATTATCCCATAAATATCTATGCAGTATTCTTTAAAAGAATCTTAATTGTATGTTAAGAAAAATCTGAATTTTTTGTAGAAATTGAGTCGGGCCTGATTTAATTAATTTTTCCACTGGCCGGGTCTGTTTTCACTGATTTTTGTACGGCCGTGAAATGTGAAAATATGAACGGGCCGGGCCCGTGCCTGGAAATTCCCGTGCAGACCTCTATACCAACAGATTCCTTTTTCTCAATTTTTTCAAAATGCATCTTTAAAAAAATTGTCATGCTGGGCGCTTGAAGATTTCTATGTTTGTTGCATGAATCGGTGTTTTTGTAAATAAAGATGTACTTTTCTGTCAGAATGCTAGCATGATAAATTACACTAATTTATTCAACAGAAAGACTGATTTGATTAATCAGCGGTTCAAATATGCATATATATAATCAGTGTTCAATAGAGTATAGCGCTGATAATCCGGACCCATCGGGGCCGATCCGGTTAATGAAAAATCCGGATAATTGGACAATTTTAAAAAACGGCTATGGCAGTGTTTTTCAGGTAACTTCCCTTCACACTTTTTCCAGGCTTAGGACTGGCAATTGTAGTGGTGCACATTTTAGCATATTACAAATGGCCTGTTTAGAAGTTATTTTTTTAACTTTTTTAAAATTTTATTTTTCACAAAATTGGTACAAAGTTATACATAGAAGTACACATAGAAATTATTGCGTGTATATAAGCATTGTACGAACAAACGCGAGCGGAGAGGGGGGGGGGGGGGGGTCCTTTTTCCGAAGACACCAAGGGACAAAAGAAGCAATATGCTTAATAATGCAAAATTGCAATGGGAATAGAATACCGTGTACAATCCATTAGTTTTCCTTATTAAAATTTAAATAAACTCATTTTTTTATGAGATGTCGTATGCCATCTATTTTTTTCCCATTAAATACAATAAGACCTAAGACTAAATTACACGGAATGGAGAAAAGTTCTATTTTAGGTAGGTTTTTTTAAGAGGTACACCGCCCCTAATTGTTTTATATTCATTTTCCTATTACCATGAAGTGTTTTCCGTTTAAGAATTTCATTATAGAAAGTTCCGTTATAGAGAGATTACGCTTTAGACGGGTTCCTTTATAGACAGATCCATTTTATCAGTTTTACTATATTTAGTTTGCTTAAGATATGGATTGTTAAAAGATGTTAGCCCCACCAAAACAATTCAGAGCCCCCTCTGACTGGACTCGCTGGTTACGGCCCTGGTATGTTGCCGTTTTCCAGTTTAGAAAGCTATTTTAGTTGCTCTTCGTTCACAATTTTGTCCAAAATCCGTACGACCCATCAAATGTTATTTCTTGCATGTCGGCCTCTATCGCATTTATTAAATCAAACGCTCACGTTTGAAACGCAGTAGATAATCATATATTAAAATATTTTTGACGTGTCACTTAAAAGAAAAAATGCTACACCCGATACAGCTTAAAACCTTCACTGATGTACTAGAATTGTGGTGTAAAAGTTACATTCGAATTCGCTCAGTAGTTCTTGTGAAAATTGAGGCCATACAGTGGCGAACAAAAAAATTGCATCACCTAGAAAAATTCAAATTTTGCTATTTTAACGTACTATTTTGTTTGCCCAAAATTAATTTAGTTGCTTCAAAGCAACGTATGGCATAGTTGCGCGTCACTATTGCATCATACAATGACTACGAAAAATGCATCAGTCAGTTTTCATAAATAGAAAATCAAGATGAGAAAAATATCTATTGTCGTGATTTTGTATGATGTGAAAGCATGCTTTTATACTTTCGATTGACACCCCGGAAAGAAAGTATGACAGTTGCTTTAAGTAAAGAAGGGTTTTAGATAAGTGTGATCACCAAAATAATAGGATTACATCAGGCTACAATTGCTAGAATGGTTAAATTGAAGCTTGAAACTGGCGATGTCGAGAGAACAGCCTGATCAGGTCGCAAGAAGGTAACTACTACAACGTCTAAAAATCTATATATGAACCTAATGTGTCTCCGTAATTGCCATGCAAGTGCTCTTAATTTAAAAGTTGGATTTTAAAACGCCTGTGATGCTAATAAAAGTGCACGATCTGTTCAATAGCGGCTTACGTAGTGTGGTCTGTACGCTTATCGCACTCCAAAAAAAGCCTTTACTTGCAGAAATAATATACAGAAGCGACTTGTTTGTTTGTAAAGCCACGTTTCATGGACAAAGGTTTAGTAAGACTCAGTACTTGTTTAGGGCGAATTTAAACTTAACCTCCATGGATCGGATTGTATGAAGTATGTTAGGAGACGAAAAAGTGAAGCATATCATCAAGACTGTGTTTCGTCGGCTGGGAAATACCTAGAGAGCCAAATGCATATTCAGTAATGGGATGGGACGACTGAAATTATTACCGAATATCAGTTCTCACCGACATCGTGGAAGAGCGTTTAAAGACAGTTATTCGCAATAATTATAAAGTTAGAGAAAAAAGAATTTTTTTTTAAGTACCCTATGATACGGTTTAATTGGTAAGTAGAAATTAATCTATTCGTAAATGATCTTGTGCCAAATACAAGTTTATATCTCCACAGCATAAAATATATTAATAAAGTAATTTTCAATCTATTTCTTCACTTTAAGTGAAGGGTTATCTGAAAAATCTCCTTTTAAAGCTATGGATTAGCCTTAGAATAGTCCCGATCTTAATCCCATTCGATATGTTTGGCTTATAATGAATGCTAAAATTTCTAAAACGAAGAATGCTACCAAGATTAAACTAAAGGAAAGCAGTACTAGGTTTTGGTACCCCGAAATTGAGCACGATTACGTTCCGAATTTGATTTCTTCCATACCGGTCTGCTGCGAGGCTACCATCGCCACTCGCGGGGAATCTACAGCGTATTAAAGTGACTGTTTTGCTTATAACCACATCGACAGGCATATAAAATGACTGCAGTTATGTAAAACAAATTTACTATTATCTACTGCATTTGTGGTTAAGTATATTTTGTTCCGCGTTTTGGATAATATAGTGCATTTTTCCCTTTCAAAACTTATCTAGCATAATTAGGAGTTTCAGTTAACTATTTTTTGTGGCAAATTATTAATATAGGTTTATTTTAATCAACAGGATCATCTTTACATGAAACGTAAAACAGATTATTTGTACACTTTTCCAATTTTTCACAGGTGATGCAGTTTTTTTTGTCCACCACTTTTGTCCGCCTTGTGTTCCACTGTACATACCGGGTGTCCCAAAAAAGGAGGGACGCTTTTTAAAATTAAATGATTTTAAAACAGTTAACAAGAAAAATGCCCATTTTGATGTATCTTTGTTAGATAAGTAATGAAATTTTAACCATACGATTTCAAAATGAGTCTAAAATTTCGCCAATGCGTGACGCTGTAAGCTGAAAAAACTAAATGACAATACTTTCGTAATACAGTAGAGCCTCTTTTATCCGAAACTCTTTTAATCGAAACTCTCGATTAACCGAAATCCATTTTAAAAGTTTTTTTTTTTTTTTTTTTTTTTTTTTTACTATCACATTCTTTGTGGGCAAAATCCATTTTTTAAACAACCATTTTCTTGTGTGCAAGCGGTCCTTTCCGAACTACGAGTTACGAGTGCACATAAATATTTTTGATCCCCTTTCTTAGAGTTCCTTTAAATTTAACTTGAACTCCAGTAAGCTGAGGAGTGGAACGAAGAAAACGAACAAATTAGCAATTCTGGAAGCTTTTGAATGTTTTACAAAAGGTTTGGCATGGCTGGAGCAGCAGAAAGACTCTGATACTGGTGAACTAATACTATTAAAAAACTCCGTGATAGAGCTTCAAAGCAGAGGCAATCGAAACTGCGATAAACAAAACATTTTTTCAAACCCTTGTGATCTATGTAAAAGGTACTTAATTCAAAATTAAAATTCCGGTTATTTATTCTTATTTCTATTTTGCTGTTGCTTTATTTTTATTAATCACTTGTTACCATAATATGAAATATTGCATGCATTTCTCCTTAATTTTAAAATTGAAGCATTCTCGATTATCCGAAAATTTCGATATTCCGAAAGAGGGTCCGTTCCAATTACTTCGGATAATCGAGGTTCTACTGTATTTGTCATTTGGAGCTTTGTAACATGACATAGTCTCATAACAAAACTAGCCGTATAACCGTGAAATATGTCTTTTCGGGAATGTCCTCACATGCCTTACAGATTTAATGTTCCAGTTCCGCTAAACATTGTATTTTCAGCGTCCCCACAGAAAGAAATGCAAATATTCGAATTCGGCAAATATTGTCATTTAGTTTTCTCATCTACACATTTACGAAATTTTAAACTAATTTTCATGTTTTTAAAATTTTATTGTTTTCTAAGATGCAACAAACGGGGCATTTCTATCGCTAACCATTTTCGAATTAATTAATTTTCAAAAGGGCGCCTCATTTTTGGTACACCCAGTACATACAAAACACACATACATAACGACCAAAAACGGAAACTTCTTTTGAAGTCGCTTAATAAAGTTGGTTTAATAAAGTTCGCTCATACTTGGAGAAAACGTTTTCGTTTACAAGATAAATATACTTCATTATATTATATTTTTATACATTTATTTAATATAATTTCATGTATTTATATAAAACTGTAAAATTGTATTTCTGCAGTATCGAAAAATGATTGTATTTCTGTGGTGTTCATAAATGAACTCTTTTACCGAAGTGTCAATTTATAGTAAGTCATTTTTACTACCAATTATATATTATTTATTTGGCTTTTTAATAACAATTTTTATTGCGTATCGTTAGTTAATAATTGTTCTATGTAAACTTTACATGAATATCGCAGGTGCAACTTTTATAGTGATATTGACTCTAATCCTTCCTTTTGATTTTAGTCCAATTTGAAGAATTCTACTACAAATACAAGTTGAAAATTTTATGATTGAGTAAACAGTGTCATGGCCATGAATCAATTCCAGTACCTTTTGGCGTTAGTTGCCAACGCTCTACCAACAAAGTCTTCCTGGATAAATCCAGCAGACACAATTCAATCAGACAAACTATAGGCATTAGCATCGATAAACTCGGATCAACTGATCAAGCCACAGGCAGTGAAACTCTATGTCAAATAATGGATACGTAATGATATCAAATTAATTTAACTCAATCAAACTGATTTATCCTTCTATATATAAAAAAAAGTTTTGATTTGGAAATGGACCAATGAAAATCTGCGTAGATCATCCGGATATACTCCTACTAGATCGGCATCCATATTTTTTATGACCGGCGGTCTTTCTTCGTTAATATTAAGAAAACTGTTTCATACAAAAATATGAAAATCGGTGGTATTATGGAGACATGTTTGATAAACACGCTGATGCAGACAGTTTTTAAATCGAATAATTATTTTAAGAGATATTTAATGTTAAAGATGGTCAAAATCGTTCCATCAAAAAAGTTTTATAGGAGAAAAACTATACATAGGAATTTAAATATTTCTAGATCATTTTGTACATTGGAAGCTCCCAATGTGCAGACTGCAATTATCTTTTTAATTTGACTCATTTTTTGAGGATTTATTTCCATTTTAAATTCAAATTTTCAGCATTTCGAGAGATATTTTTTACACATTTTAGAAAAGGGCAATTATTTTAAACTGTTGCCAATTTTAAAAACAGCGCAAAGAATAATATTTCCTTCAAATAAAAAATTTATTTACACGTGGCTATTATAAGCAGAAAAAAACTTTCAAATTAGAATTAAGTGATTACGTGTTAAAAATCCGGAAAATATTGAAAATTACATCATAAAAATTAGTTACACGTGAATCTTAAAAGGGAAAGAAAATTTTTAAATACTAAATTCATTATTATGCGTTAAAAGTCACATCTGAAGGAAATTACGTCATATTTAAAAAGACCAAATAAATAAAAGTTGGCAAAACACTTTAAATTAAAAAATATATTTGCACGAGACATTTATTTCATATTTAGAGATAATATTTTCAACTATTATCGTGAATTCTAAGACAACGCAAATAATATTTCCTTTCTAACAACAAAAATATTTTCATGTGATTATTAAAATGAGAAATGGAACTTTGGTGAAAATTACGTCAGATTTAAAACGATACATTTAAAAGAACTTTCTCATAGCGTTGTTAAACAGAACTGAGAGACAAAGACTCTGTGTACTTAATTCATTTTACATTAGCTTACTTTCAAATTTTTAACTAATTTTTAAAAGCTGAAAAGTGTTATTGATTTCGGTTTGTCTGTTCGCGCTTTAACTCTAGTAAATATACTCGGTTCGCACTGAAATTTTTGGTTATTGACGTTTAGCCTAGCATGAACCCTATTTCAAATGAAGTTTGTAGCATGTTTAGTTCATTTACAGGGACAGTCAAAAGTATTCCGTTACATTACGGCCAATGGGAAAAAATCATTTCAAATGAATTTTAAAGATGTTACCATCTTTCAAACGCAATAAAAAATATATGCATTTACGAAGTGCACTAAAATATTCAGAATATTCTGTAGCATATGCGGTGCAACGGATAGTTACTATTCATTTACAGGGCTACACAAAAGAATTCCATTACAAATAGTATAGGGGGAAATTATTTGCGGCGTATTTTAATTATACAAATTCATATATAATAAAATTTACATACGTCGGTGAGGCTTACCTAAGTTATTTCATGTATAATACGAAGTGCATAGCATTTACAGGAACATACAAAACATTTCAGACAAGTATTTTCTCTCCGAAGTACTGTATATTAGCGGCTATGGCAGGGAATGCATTTTTAATTATGATATGCGCTTTTAAGTTTCACTATATTTATGCGTACTATATGGTGTGTGTAAATGTTATAGTTGATATACAGGGCTACGCAAAAGAATTCGTAAAGGTTACTGAGTATGAC
This sequence comes from Maratus speciosus, assembly GCA_963932465.1. Taxonomy (NCBI): domain Eukaryota; kingdom Metazoa; phylum Arthropoda; class Arachnida; order Araneae; family Salticidae; genus Maratus; species Maratus speciosus. Next base: position 167,229,806 of record OZ010793.1, read on the forward strand.
CGTAAATTGCTGAAAGGTGGTTGCTTTAAAATGTGTTATGCTGAACTGCATGTAGTTTTCTATGAAATGTTTGTAGCATATAGATAAAATGATATACAGGGCCACGCAAAGAATTGTATACACGGCCGCTTATTGATGATAAATTCTGGAAATACGATTTCAGTAGTTTTAAGGGTGGTTTAGTTTGAATTAAAGTTTAGCCAAATAGTGGCGTGTAATAAAAGTACTAGGTAAACAACAGGGCTGAACAAAAGTATTCAAGTATGTTTCCATCTATTAGTTAAATTGCTGAAAGAGAAATGACAACCTGTTATGCGTTTTCTTACTAAACTAAACTTTCTATTATATAGTATATATATCAGCCTGCAGATCAAATACAGGGCTGTTCGGAAGAATTGGAATAAATATTTGGCTATGGATGGTAACTTCTGAAACCAGTTTTTTAAATGTTTAGTTAGTTATCTTATTTACCTTATTTCCCTAAATAACGAAGTTTTGTTAAAGCTTGCAGGGAGTGTTGGAAAGTGTTTCATAATCTATGCCGTACGCATGATTTTTCTTTCTTGTTTTTAATCAAAGACGAAAACCATTGTATCTCTTAGCAGCGGCAGATTTCGTCTTAAAAATCTCCAATCAAAGGAAAATGATTGAAAACCCGTTTACAGGGAGACCGTCACTGTGTTTTTTTTAAATTATAATTGAATCCTTTTAAGGCCGATGAAATTAGCATGCTTTCAGAATCTGGGGTGTCTGAACGGGGGTTGGTGAGCGTAGCTCCTAGGGGGCTGAGCCCCCTAGTATTTAAAAAAAAACACATACGTTGAAATTTATTATACCGGGTGAGCAAAAAGCCCGTATAAACTTTAAAAATTCATAAAAACCTAAAAATAACCCAAAGGAAAAACTGTTTGCAGGATTAGCATCTATAGGTCACGGGAATTTTTGTAAGGAAGCGGCTATTCGTCCGACCATCGTTTGCGCATGCATGCATGTTTGTTTACAGCTTGTCCAGCTAAAATATTTCAAGTTAGAGGCGCGCTGATATTACTAGCAATTGCATGCTTAATTAACAATTGTATTTATGTATTAATGAGGCTCTTTTTGTCTGTCGGAATAAGCATGAAAGAAACCTTTTTTATATTAAGTTTTTAAATAAATTATTATTGTATTTTTAAGAGACAAATTTCATTGAATAGGTCAAGAAAAATTTATTTTTATGAATATAGGTTATGCATTATTATTTATTTGACCTTCATTTTTTCTATACATTTTTTAAATTTTCTTAATTTTTATTATTTTACTTAATATTTAAAAAAATTATTTTACATGACTTTAATTTACTTTACATTCATTATAATTTCGAGTGTAGTGTTACATTCAAATTAGTGTTTAAAAACGTAAACAAAACAGTGACCAGAAATTTTTTAAATTCTAAAATCTGCATGATTTCTGGTCCCATGATATGCCGATTTAATGGAATATACTGTATTTTTAAAGTCTCCATTCCCAGTTGTCTTTTGTTACAACATTTGGCCTTTAGAATGTTTGGTTTGTGAAAAAACTACTATTCATTTTCATATGAATAAATTATTGAATAATTTAATACAAAACAGTTATTTTAAATTTAAAACTACGTTTCTTTTTTTTTTTTTTTAATAACTTTAATATAATAATAAATAAGTTTTGAACATTGAAAAAACTTATCACTTTATTATATTGTTAAATTACTTTATTAAAAATTTATTGTTTCATAAAAAAGCTTCTTAATCAACAAAAAATAATTACTCATTGAGTGAACTTAATTTGTACAAAAAAAAAAAAAAAGACTACTGCTTATTTTTGTGGAATATGAAATGAAGCCCCCCGATTTTCTAAATCTTCAAAAATAATAAGATATAAATTGAAATATTAAGAGATATAGACGCCGACAGAAAGAAATCCAAGGAAGGGCACGATTTTGGAACATGTTTGCCTTTGACCCAACCTAGCTTGCTATTTATTAAAGGTGCAAAATATCAACATGAAATAATCTAAACTGCAATTTGTGTTGTCAGAATTCCTAGATATCTTTTAAACATATTATATATATATTATATATATATTATATACATATACATATACATATTATACATATGATATATATATTATATATATATATATAAAAATAAGTTTAACAATTAAGAAATATCAAATATCCAAACATTTATTATTGTTTATATAAAATAAACTAATTGTGTAATATAAAAATATTACAAACTATTTACAATTGTTAATATTTTAAAATTAGTTAATAAATAATAATTATTAAATTAATTATTAAATTGATTATAATATAATAAATTATTAAATTAATAGTAATAAATTAATTATTAAATTAATTATAATATAATAAATTATTAAATAAATAATAATATATTAAATAATTAATAATACAAATGTAGAAACAAATATTTAGTACACTTAATTGCTTAACGAAATATAACGTTTAAAAAAATAAATAATTGAAGACAAATATTACTAAATTAATATTTATAAATCTAAATAACTTTCTTCTAAAAAGAAAATGACCTAATTTGCATAAATGCACTTAGTGTGTATTGAAAATAAATAAACAATTATATTTTAAAAGGCGGAGTTATGACAAAGCGATTTTGCCCGATCCTTTGCTGGCGCGCATGCGTATATGATGGTCGGACGTTCTGCCTAAATAGCTAAAAGTCCGATTGGTCGGACGAATAGTCACTTCCTTTTTGGAAGACAGAAATAAAACATAACTCAAAAAACAGCCAACAGATGGCGCTGGTTCGTGCGATTTCGGTGGAAATATGCAAAGGAAAGGGTTATAAGAACCATAGATTAACATCCAAGATCGGAAGCGTAATGGTAATGCGATTGCGATCGTAGCGCCCTTAGTGACAATGGGGAAGAAACTCCCCGTCCTTGTAGTATGCTTATTATTGAGTATCTACTTTATTGTGATCTTTCTTTTTTTAATGTTGCATGTTTACGTTTTCGATAGAGTCTTACACCGATACATGAACATAGAATAGACATTCTATTTTAAATATCTAATATCTATTCTATGTTCATGCTCGGATATATGTTTTTTTTTTTTGTTTTTTTTTTGTTTTTTTTTACATGATTAGTGAACGGTTTTAAGTGCAACGAATACTAGGTAAAAATTTCGTCTTGAATGCTATATATCAAAAGCAATGGTGTAATATAAAAATATACGAAATATTGAACTCTACAAGTCCCAGAAAATTTCATAATTATTCCCCTTTGGCAGGAAAATTTTTATAGCCCGTGTTTTATAAATTTATGAAGTTTAACGTATTAAATAATCGTTACAATAATCTTTTAAAATTTATGCATTTTCACTTCCTTACAGGTAAAATAAAAATATTGTTTTTAATGAAAACAACGTACAATCAATTCAATAATGTTTATAATATTAACATTATATTATAATAATAATAATATTACAGATAGGGTAAAATTCCTTTCGACAAATTTTTAGAATTGTATAAATCTAAAAGTTAAAAATAAATAGAGGTACTGACATTACACACAATAAAATTTTATTCCATATGTATAAATTGACACAATACCTGAATTTGATTTTTTACAATTTAATCTTATAAACTTACATATTTGCATTCTTAACAGAATTTTCTGTGGCTTTCTTTTATATTATTAGTCTAATTATCATTTTGTAAGTTAAAAATGAACAATGCAAGTACGGTTAAAAAAAAAAAAAAAGCAGCTAAATAAATAAAGCAAGCATGAATAGAATATCGTCTGACACCTGCTTCGTTTTAGAAACGAATAGATATTCAAACCATAGAGGATAAACATATTTCTTCAACATAGGTAAATTTCGTAGGTTTGTTAGTTCTTCCCCCTTGCCGATAGTGACGCTAGTACTGTTGCCATTACAGATTTTGCCGTAAATGTCCCATCTTCGTCCTTAATCTATGATAAGAACTTGCGCTCTTAATCCAGAACTAATTCACCGTTGTGAGCCGTGTACTTGATCAAGGATGCTGAGTATGAAGGATAAAAGCTTTGTTGGTGAAGTTATTTTACGTGAACTAGTTCTGGATTAGGAGCGCAAGTTCTTTTAGCCGTTTCATTTGCATATTTCCACACAAATCGCACGAACCAGCGCCATCTGTCGACTGTTTTTTGAGTTATTTTTTATTTCAATCTTAAAAAAAATTCCCGTGACCTATAGATGCTAATCCTGCAAACAGTTTTTCATTTCGGTTATTTTTTCGGTTTTTATGAATTTTTAAAGTTTATACGGACTTTTTGCTCACCCGGTATGTATCTTGTGCATAGCCCCCCCCCCCCCCTCCCAGACAGTTTCAGTAGGGAGCTGCAACCAGCCTCTCATTTGGTTTAAAAATTAGTACCCTTTCTGCTCCTGATACTAAAAATAGCACCCTCTTGACCTTCGGTCAAAAAAAAAATTGTGTCATTCATTGTGTTAATTAGAATGAGCGAAGCGAATCTTCTACTAGGCTACACAAATTACATTTGTCGTACACTTTACAAATATATATATATATATATATATATATATATATATATATATATTCAGTATTTTGACTTGAAATTAAACATAAAAATAAATTATGATCTGTAGATTTGTACTATATTATTTTTTTTACAGAATAAACTTAAAAAAATTCATTATTTTAATTAATTTATTTTACATGTTTTTCCATTGCGGACGCATTTTTGCAAATAAAAAATGAAACACGTATATTTTCAGAAGAAAAAATAAATCATGGAATTAGTAATTATAGATAGAATCGTGATTAATTAAATAGTTTCACAATTTCTTTTATGAAAATTTTAAAATACCTTTTTTATGAAAATTACAGCATATTTTTAATGAATTAAAATTCGTGAAAATTCAATTATTTATATTCAATTATAAAAGTATTTTATAGTGTTAAGAATTTAAATGCACAATTTATTCTTATTATGTGAAATCATTTACGCAGACGATACTTACGCATTTTAAAAAAATTAATTGTATTATAATTTTTTTTGTAAAGTGGCAACAAAAGAATAGTAAACAAATAAAATTAATTGTTAAATTCATTACATCATAAATAAAAAATTCCGAGGAAATTCTTAGTTATTAGGCTAAATTTACATTTCTAAAATTGAAATACGCCAAAACATGAGATAACGTTTTTGCTTAATAAAGATGCAAAAATAATATGAAGAATATTGTTACTTTTAAATATCTATCTTATTAAAAATGCTTCGCGAATCCAAACAAAGCAAGGCTTTTGCTAGTAATTAAATGTGTGAAAATTAATCAAGTGTTATTATGTATCCAAAATTTCTTGGGGTTCCATTTACCTGCAATTTATTATTTTGAGCTGATTCAGATATCAGACGAGATGTCATAATCAACAAGGTTCTCTTAATGAAATGTGGGTGCCAGATTTGTCCAGGAAGCTCAGTTGGCGAGCATTGTCTGCTTAAGCCAAAAGCTCACTCGCCTGGACACTTTTTCGTCCAGTTGGAAAATTACAATTCTTGCAAAAAAAAAATGTGCCCATACAGACTTTTGTGTTAAAAATTTTGCTTACATAGTAAAAACGGATTGATTCTTGTGTCTTAAAAAAAGTGTTCTGATTTTTAAATTTTAAAAGTGAATATAAGAATCTAAAAAGTGCCCTTAAAAATCCAAAAATACCCTTTTCCTACCAGCCACATCCTGTTCTTCTTTAAACCTGGGAGAAACTCTCTCTCTCTTTCGGCCTTGTGTATAAAGAAAATTGAAATAATCGCATTTTTCGTAAGATTAGATTTTTTATAGATATTTTTTATAGGATAGTTAACCGTTTTGGTCAAATCTCCCTAAAATTTACTTGAAACCACTCAACGTTTCAAAAAATATGATATTAATAATTTATCTTTTGTAAAATTTCATATTTTTATTTAGTATTTTACGTTAAAGTCTTAAGGAAAAGAAATTAAAAAATAGTTTTATTTTTTTAAAGAAAAAAGTATCGCCTATATAGTTAGTCACTGTCAGATCACAACATTTTTTCAAGTCTGTACATCTGTGTATTATTTAAAATTAAGCTTCGTAGCGGTATTTAAGTTTGCTTATTCCCGATACATTATCCAAAATAAAATCAACTTACGCCCTGTTCCGTCTTCATCGTCATCGCTTTCATCATCATCTTCTTCGTTTTCATCATCATAATCTTCATTTTCAACATCATAATCTCCATTTTCATCATAATCTTCGTTTTCATCTTCATCATCATCACTGATATCATTGCTTTCATCGTCATCTTCGTTGTAGCCTCTGTGATCGTCATGATCATCATCATTGAAATCTTCTTCATCAAAGACCTCCTTCTCGCCATCACAAATGCACTTTATTACGCCGTGTTTCTAAATAAGAAAAAAAAATAGTACAGAATGTGCACAGTCTGTGTCAAAGAAAACGGATACACCGCCTTTATTCACAGGCCGTTTACAATAAAATCCCAACAAAGACGAAATTATATCGATTCGCATTAATGTTTTCTTTCAGGATATGAATGCATTTTTTGCAATTTTTAATGAGTACAATAGATCATTAAAAGAAAAAAAATAATATAGGTTTTTAAAAGTTCTTATATTTATTACAAAATTGCAAAACGAACTTCATATGGGGTTTACAAGCACTAAAAAGTATTATTATTGGCTTTTAAATAATTTTTGGCTATAATTTAAATTTCCGTTACATTAACACAGGGTAGAAAGTATTGAAAAATAAATTACTAGAAAACAGGAATTCTGCTTTTTCAGAATTCAGTGTGGCCCCCGATGAAAAAAAAAATATATATATATAAATATAGATAATACAAAACTATGACGTCATTCACATCTCCGAAGAATTCCTCATTTACGACCCAGTTTTAAACGACATCTACAGCAAAGTATTCATATGACGTCACTATCGCTAAATAATAGACAAATAAAAAAACAGATGTCACTCAAGAAACTCGACAAAAAAAATCGGCTACCTAATGATTCATATGCCTTCATTTGTTTCTAATATAGATAATTAAATTAAATATAGTTTATAATAGCTCCATTGTTTTATCAGAAATCATTCATTTATATTTTTCAAACTAGCACGTATTTTAATTACATTTTTTTCAGTAGTTATGATAAAATGGCAACAAAAATATATAATTATTATTTTCCAACTATTTTTTCTTTGCTTTCTACAGAAATGGAGTACTTGAGTTGCCAAAATTAAACAAATGTCGCTAAAAACTACAAAAAATTGAAAATGTGCGATTCTTAGAAGTTCCAAAAATTACAGTAGAGTATTTAACAGTACAATGATACATCTGCTTTGTTTTACGGTAGGCTTATACAATGGAACGTTATTTTTTGGAGACGACACTTTATTTGCTGGGAGAAAGAAATAGCATACCGGGGGCTGTTAAAAAGAGAAAGAAAGAAAGAAGAACAACATGGATTCTTGTTCAAATCCGTCAAATCTAAATCCGATCTATCACTTGATCTTGCTTAAATCCGGTGATGTTCTTTTCAAATCTCTAAGTAATTTACTGGCTTTTGGGAATATCTAAAATGGTTTTCATTTTTTTTTTCTTTTTTTCTTTTTAGCCATTTGGAAAAATGGTTATTGTCCTCGTCAGGGTAGGAAATCAAAAGCATATCTGAAGGTTTTTATTGGTTTAATCATCATTTTATTCGTTTTCTGATTGGTCTATACAGTAATATGTATTTCTCTATACTTTCAACAAAGATGGACAACAGAGTGTTTGCCACTATGACAAAAAAGTAATAAAAACTACAAAAAAAATTAATAACTCGGAAACAAATTGAGATTTTTCAAACAAATTGCATTTAAAAGTACATTTTTTTCTCTATACGACTATATAAAAAGTAATATTGTGGGATGTTTAGAAGTTTAAGATATAAATTTCATTTAAAATGGGTCGTCAGATTTTTTGGACGATGGAAAAGCCTTTTCCCGAACAGCCAATGAAATGCTTGGATAATACGTAAGTTTCAGGTGGATAATACGTACGAGTCACTGGCGATTTCTGTCGCTTGCAATTTTTACGTGTAATAACACTATTAGTGTTTAATTCATGGCGTACGTAATGTATGATCAACTCCGTGCTATTTTTTATGCCTTAAATTTTAGTCTTTGAAAAAAATCATTTTCCAAATGGTCTTTGTAATTTGTTAAATTGCATTTTTTTAATTTTTTTTTCTTTTTTTTTCTTCTTTTGTTCTATGAAGCAGGGTTTTTTTTTTTTCTACTTTTCTATTTCCCTGTACATTTGTACGTATAGTTTAAATTACAATTTTGTTTTTTTAAAAAGAAAAAAAATCATTCTTTTGATTTATTTATTAGCACAAACAAAATGTACAATCACGGCGAAATATTAAAAATATAACATTTGTTATAATTTATAGTAAAAAGAAGACAATTAACATTTTTATTTTAAAATTCTTACACTCTTTTATTTAACTTGGTTTTTGTATGTAAAAATGGCATTTTGTAATCGATCTTTTATTAGCTTCGGATCTTCTTTTGGATCTGTTCATCTTTTATCTATACTAATATTATAAAGAATTAAAGTTTGTTTGCTTGTTTCTTTGTTTCTTTGTTCGAGGTAATCTCTGGAATTACCGAACCGATTTCAAAAGTATTAGTATCAAAATGATGGTGTTAGTCCCTGTTCTAACATAGGTCATATCTTACGTCCATGCCTCTAACCCAAAGAGGGTGCAGGAGCAAAAAACGTTCTAAAAATGCGATTTTTGTGTTACTGAAAAGCCTAGAAACATGAAATTTGGAGTGGTAGTTACTTATAAGATGTAAATGATTTCGAAGAACATTTCTTAAAAAATTCGAAATTTAAAAGGGGTGAAAATGCGAAAAAAGAGTTCTAAAAATCATTCTAAATGATGATTTCTACGCAATCCCAGGAAATACCAAACCGATTTAAAAAATAATGGTGTCAAAATTATGGTGATAGCCGTTGCTTCTGCATAGGCAGATTTGGTATGGTGGTTACTTATTAGATATAAATGACCTCTAAAAACATTTCTTAAAAAATTCGAAATTTAAAAGGAATGATAACGCGCGAACAACGTTCTAAATTGCGATTTCTATGCAATCTCAGGAAGTTTCAAATAAATTTGAAAAGTATTTGGTTGGAATTTGATGGTGACAGCCCTAGCTCTAACATAGGCTCTACTTTATGTCGATGTCACTACCAGCTGCGGGTTGCAGGAGCGAAAAACGTTCTAAATTGCGATTTTTGTGTTACTGAAGGGCCTAGAAACATAAAATTTGCAATGGTAGTTACTTATTAGATATAAATGATCTCTAAAAACATTTCCTAAAAAAATTTTAATTTAAAAGGGGTGAAAATGCGCGAAAATCGTTCTAAAAGTGTTCTAAATCGCGATTTCTACGCAATCTCAGGAAGTACGAAAGTGATTTAAAAAATATTGGCACAAAAATTATGGTGACAGTCCTTGCTCCAAGATCGGCTATATTTTATGTTTGTGCCATTACACCAAAGGGGGTGCAGGAACGAAAAACTTTCTAAAAATGCTATTTTTGTGTTACTGAAAGGCATAGATACACGAAATTTGGCTTGGTAGTTATTTATTAGATATAAATGACCTCATAGAACATTTCTTAAAAAATTCGAAATTTAAAAAGAGGGAAAATGCGCGAAAAGAGTTCTAAAAATGTTTTAATTGGCGATTTTTACGCAATATTGGGAAGTATCAAACCGATTTCAAAAGTAATGGTTGGAAATTTATGATGACAGCCCTTGCACTAACATACGCTCTATTTCATGTTGCTGTCAGTACCACCTGCGCGTTGCAGGAGCAAAAAATGTCCTAAATCGCGACTTTTGTGATACTGCAGGGTCTAGCAACTTGAAATTAGGCATGGTAGTTACTTATAAGTTATAAATGATTGCTAAGAACATATCTTAAAAAATTCGAAATTTAAAAGGGGTGAAAATGGGCCAAAAGCGTTCTAAAAGCATTCTAAATTGCGATTTCTAATCAATCTCACGAAATATCAAACCGATTTCAAAAGTAATGCTTGCAAATTGATGGTGATAGTCCCTGCTCCAACATAGGCTACACTTTTGTTGTTGTCACTATCACCTGGGGGTTGCAGTAACAAAACCTTTTTCTAAATTGCGTTTTTTGTGATACTGAGGGGGCTAACATTTTTTAATTTCGTACGCAAATAGTTCCTAAGAACCGTCTAATGAAAATTTCAAATTTAACAGGATGAAGGGAGCGAAAAGCATTCTAAAAACGTTCTAAATTATGATTTTTATGAAATCTTATTAAATACCAAATCGTTTAAAAAAATAATACAGAAAATTGGTGGTGTTAGAACCTGTTCAAACATAAGTTATATTTTACGGCGGTGCCACTACAACTAGAGTGTTGCAGGAATAAAAAACGTTCAAAATTTCGATTTCTGTGACACTGAAAAGGCTAGAAACTTGAAATATGGCATGGTAGTTATAAAATGAAAATGCCCCCTAAGAACAATCGAAAACAAATTGGAAATTTAAAAGGGGTGAAAAGCGTTCTAAAAAAGTCCTAAGTTACGATTTCTATGCAATCTCAGGAAATAATGAACCGATTCCAAAAGTAATGGTTGTGAATCAACAGTAACAGTCTCTGATCCTACACAGGCTATATTTTATGCCGGTGCACAGTGGTCCCAAATCGCGAGAATGTGGCCAAAAATCAGAAAATCGAAGTTTCGTATTTCGAAATGAAATAAATTCTACAGTATTTATAAATATCTGAAGAATTATATTCTGTTATATTTTGCTTTTATCAGCTCACATGAATTAGCATTGCTCATGTGAAGTTAGGAGTTTTTAGCGTTTTCTGCTATTGCGTGAATTTCAGGCAAATTCGCTGCATTCACTCCATAACTAAGACCATTTCAGATAGTTTCTCGTTTTTTTCTTACCACTTCTCTGAAACAACATTAAATTACATATTTAATTTGATTTTTCGATTGCAAAAATTAAAAGAATTAAAAAAAAGAGGAATTAAAAAAAAAAATACATAATTTTAAGGAATTTTTGTACATAAAAAGTGATATATAAAAAAAAGTCCTTCCGAGTTCCTCGGACTTTTATAGTATGAAATGTAGAATGAGCCTTCTAAAATCATATCCCAAGAGATTTATTGCGACTTTTTGCGACTTTTTGAGAACTAGCAGTTTGAAGTTGGACATTGGATATTGCCAGTATGAGTCTAAAATGAGTAATCGGGTTTAAAGTCAATCTAATTTTCGCACTGACCCAAAATTGTCAGTGTTTATATAATGCAACCTTCTAATTAACATAACACTGTCAATTTCATTTCTTTAATTCGCGAAGGGAGAGGGGGGGTGGGGGGTTAAAAGTTGGAGATTTTTTTTATTTATATACATATTTTTACTTGGTTTTACAATTTTCCCTTGTTTTATTCGTTTACATCAAAAATAATATTAAAACTTGACTTTATTTTAAAAAGTACATATTTAAAGTTCAGTTTATATGTATATACATGTATATATATATATATATATATATATACTAAATTCTAGCAACATGCATGTCTGGAAAATTCAATTAACTGGGAAACATCATTTAATGTTTTAAATTTCCTGATTATTTGAAAAGTATATTTTACCTACTTACAAATAAATTTTATTATTAACCCCTTTGAGACTGGAGGCTTTTACGCAAATTTTATTCGGTTGGCACCACTTTTTAAAAAAGAGTTACCTTTACTTGTTCAATAAAAAAAAAATGCTCTAATTAAAGAAACTAAATATTTAATTTAACTAAATTTTAACTAAACTAAATTAATTGTTATTGTTTTGTTTACTGGTGCCTAAAACAAATTCTGTTAGCTCTTTTTCAGGGTGCATGTATGCACTCATATTCCCGAACTGGTTAAGTAGTATTATTTTTACTTTAATTTTCACGTATCGTCATATAAATCTATTGTAATTTTTTTATTACGTTTATTTTTTTCAGTTTATTATATGAATGAATTGTATTAATTTATATGTGCACATTTGAATTTTAATGAATACTTTAATACTTTAACAAATTAAAAAATGTATGGAAATTTCACTCAACCCTTAGGATGAAATGTTACTTGAAATATGTGAATCCACTTTTCTGAAGGTTTATTTAAAAAATAAATTTTATTTTATTTTTCGATAAAAAGATATAAAATCGATAAAAAGATATAAAAATATTATATTAAAACATAGTTTTGATTTTTTTTTTTTTTTGTAAAAATTTTAAAACTGTTAGGGATGTTAAAATTTTATACTGGAGAGGAGAAGAGGGTGGGTGGAGAAGTGGAAATTTCAAATATATTAGAAAATTAGTGAGGTAATTGTTTATTTAATATTACCAAAATAAAGTAACAAAGGCAGATTCTTCATTTTTATTGGAATTTCAAAGGTATTATTCTCTGTGTAATGGAGAGAAGCAAAAGAAAGAGGGGGAGGGGCGAAAATTTTGAAAGTGATCTAATTAATGAATTTAATGATTTTATTATTAATTCATAGTAAATAGATGTTGAAAACTTTATAAATAGCGATGATATTTTAAAAATTTCCTTGGTATAGAGGCAAATGGAAAAAGGGGAGATTTTACGCGTGTGTGCGTGTCTTGGGTGTGTTGGGCGGGGGGAGGTGGTAAAATTCAATTGATTGATTATTTATGTATTTTACTGATTGCTTATACTCTTTATTGTTACTTTGCAATAACATTAAAAAGAGAAAAAAAAATAAGATTTTAACCTGTATATTTTCAGGGAGGGAGGGAGAGGGGGGGGGATAAAATTTCACATTTTCATCATCTATCGAATTAGATGATTTGTTTTGAAAAAGGGAAAATATTCCCCATAGTCAAAAGTGAAAAATTCTCATTCCTGTAAAAAAAATCCTGTAAAAAAAAGAAATTTTAAATTTAATAAAACTTGGCCCCTCTATTGCCCCCCCCCAAATCCCCTCCCCTGGAACCCCAATTGCATTTAGTTTAAATTCGCAATGTAATATCATTTAGAATGTTATAAAATTAAAAATGAAGGATATAAAACCACCAGGAAAGCCAGAAATGATTTTTGGCCACTCTATCGCGATTTGGGACCACTGTGCGGTGCCACAACTATCTTGGGTTGGCAGGAACAATAAACGTTCAAAAAAGCCTTTAGAAACTTTCTAAATTACGTTTTCTATGGAATATTAGGAAATACTAAACCGATTTCAAAATTAAGGTTGGTAAATTAACGGTAATAAACCCTGTTTCAACATCGACATTTTATAATGGTTCCACTACCACCAGAGAGGTGGTAGACCTTTAAACAAGAAGTTTGGAATTTTACGTGATGGTTAATTTTAAGATGTAAGCCTTTTAAGAAGATGGATTCTAAAAAATTCAAAACTTCAAATGAATACTGAAATAAGCATAAAAGCTTCAAAATACTTTCTAAATTATCATTTATTTAGAATTAGTTTTAGTTCTTTTCATTAATTTAAGTCTCATTTTTGCCTAATGCAGTGTAATAATGAAGTTTAGACAAACTGTGGCTTAATTAATATTTTTTTAATTATTCCTAAAATTATAATTTCTTCTAATAAAAATTAGACATACAAATATCACTTACGCGAGCAAAGCCGTGGGATTTGCTAGTTAATTTATAGTATTAACACTCTTTTTTTTTAATTTGTTTTTGTAAGTACAGATGGATTTTTGTAATCGGTTTTTCCTTCACTTCCAGATATACTAGAATTATAAAAATTATGTTCACATCTGTTTCATTTTTCGATGATAATACAACAATTTAATATTTTAAAAACTAAATTATAAATAAGTTAAAAAAGGCTAATTGTAACTTTATTACACTATTTTATTTAAATTGGTTTTTGTATGTACAAATGGAATTCTGTAATCGATTTTTCCTTCACTTCCAGATATACTAGAATTATAAAAAAAATATGTTCACATCTGTGCTTTCGATGACAATACAACATATATACATAATATTCATGGTTTTTATATAAAATTTACTTCTGTTTGTATATAAAAAGAAATGAATGGCTCCTTTATCTTAAATAAAGTGCTTAAATTAAGAAAAAATTGCTTATGTATATGAAACAGTGAATAGGTTGCAGAAAATATGTATGAAAAATTTCCTTCTTTCGTAAAAGCAATTTTCTCTATTTCGCCAAGCCCCCTATACTGAAAAAGTACCTATATTTTTTTCATTGGTCATCGTTTCATTTTAGGTGGTGGTGATGTGGGGGGGGGGGGGATTATAATATTTGGAGCGAAATTGGTTTTATCTGAGTTATGCCAAGGGGCTTATAACAAAGTAGTACCCTTTTTTCCTAAACATAACTTATAGGAAATCTGGAATCATATAAAAATTTAAATTTTTCAATCATAAAAAAATAACTAATTTACTTAAATGGTTTCTAATATGGTGGAGAACAACATGTAAAACATTTTTGAAACTGGAAATATATCTCTAAAAGTAATGATTTAGCAATTAGCTATCGGGCAGCGATAAGAGGGAACACCCTGTATATGTCAAGTGATGCGAACTGTTATGTCCTTCGAAATGAAAAACTAATTACCTTTACATAATCCACTTCGTAGCATTCTATGTCGTACTGTTCCCTGAAGTATGACCTGCATTTTTCTGCCTTGTTATCCACTGAAATTAAACAGCGGATTAATAAAAATATTCATAAATAAATGCATAAAAATAATATTCAATTCATTACGAGACATTTTGCAACGTCATCAACAAGTTTCATGATTATATTTTAAATATTTCCTTTCTTGGAACTCTAAAACATCAACAAAGATGTCGAAACCAAATTAGATTTGAATGAAGTGTGGAAATGTTGAAGAACAATATCTTAAATACTGTTATTAATTTATTTTTTTTTTTTTTTGAAATTTTTGAACAGGACTTGATTCATCTTTTTTAACGATGGTCAGCTGAAACAAATATAGGGTAGATGTGCCAGTAATGGACACCCTTCCAGTAATGGACACCCCTTGATGTTTTTGGTTCATAAAAAAATAACTAATAAATATTTAGCTTTAATTATTTATTTTTGCAATTCCCCCTTGCATGTTTTATAAAACTGGGTTATTGTTGACACTTTTAATCAAACCAATCAGGAAGCAGAAAATAATGTTTCAAAGTTTCGCTGTTTTTCTGTGAAAATCTTAATGAAGAGGCTAAGAGTTTAATTAATTTATATAATATTTATTTTCTTGCAGAATTTGAATATTTTTGTTTGAGTAACAATAGAAAGCTTAGAATTTTATATACTAACGGCCATTTACAAAATTTTATTTATTTTTAAAGTTTTAAGAGGGGTGTCCATTACTGGAATGGTTAATTAGTCATTTTCCAGTAATGGACACCCCATGTAGACATTACTAAAAATGCAATTTCAGTAATGTTTATAGTGCATAAAATATTTTGACTTAACTGCAAACCTAAATAATCAAATTTAATTTTTAAATTATCCTTACCAAAATGTAATAAACACCAAAATTTTATAAATAGCTGCTTTTAAGTTATTTTATGTGATTAATAAAATTTCAATATTTTATTCTTTTTTCTTTGTTTAAATGTATTTGTACCTTGCATATTTTATAATCTGGCAATCAAACCAGCCAGGAAGCAGAAAATATTGTTTAAGAGCACAGTCAAAGAGGGGCTCATAGGGCTTAATCCTTCTCCGTTTAAATAAAAACAATTAAGTTACAGAAGCTATTAAAAATCTATTTTCTGTCTTAAATGTTTCCCTTTTCACCTCTGACAGAAAAAGTAACATTAATGAAAGTTATAGGTAATATTCATGAAACTAGTAAATCTGCAGATCAGTGACGTCAGACATCAGTTCTAGTTTTATTTTGAAATTATTTTATTTAGTATTTAAAATATTCAACTCACAATATCATTTCTTTCATATTTCTAATTTTAATTATTATAAATGATATATCAAGTAGTCTATGGAAGATTAATCGTTAAAAATAGGGAGACAAAACTAAACACTAATATTCCAAAACTTCTTTTTTAATTACCTTTTAAATCCCCCACTGTTTCAATAATTTGATAGCTGTAATTGCCTGATATTTAGTATTTTAAACTATCCATCTAAAATAATCAAAACATCGACCTTCTTATAATTACAATAATTGATACAAACAGTAAATGATTATCACAAATATTTTATTAATTATTGGTATCATAAATGTTAAATTTATTTGAAAATAACTATTTTGTTTCATTAGTATATATTCATTAAATTCTGTTTCTAAATACAGTCATAAAAACAATTATATTTATTATTTTTTATGGGGTGTCCATTACTGGAACAGAGGGTGTCCATTACTGGGACAGAGGGTGTCCATTACTGGGCTTTTGGGCGTTTTGATATATTTCTGTTATTTAAAATTAAATTTCGATTCATATTGGGAAATGAAACTAAGAATGGTTAAATATTGTTGATAGGTTAATATAATATTGAAAAAAACTGGAATATAATAATTATAAATATTAATTAAAAAAAATAATTTTAAAAGAAATTCCTTAAGGGTGTCCATAACTGGCACATCTACCCTACATAACAGACCGGGAGCCGGCAGCACAGACAATCACCTCATCGAGTTCACGGATGAAATTCTAGAATTAGTTAAATCTCGATTCGCATATTAAAACGCAATCGGTCTGCCAAGTCCTATTTTGGTGGAAAATACCTAAAAACCCGATTTTAGCGGCTGACTCGTAGGTTAACCATTGTGTTTTCCTGCTCCCAGTCTTCCACGTTTTCATACCTTTTGGTGCAGTAAAACACAATGGTTAACCTACGAGTCAGCCGCTAAAATCGGGTTTTTAGGTGTTTTCCACCACTTGGCAGACCGATTGCGTTAAAATATGCGAATCGATATTTAACTAATCCTAAAATTTCATCCGTGAACTCGATAAGATGATTGTCTGTTCTGCCGGCTCCCGGTCTATAATATTTCTAAAAATGAGGCCATTTAAAATCTAAAACAGGAAAACTATTTCTTGGGTTGCAAACCGAAATCGAAAACATACAGAAAAGTGTAACAATCCCCCCAAAAACAGATAGACCGGGAGACGGGTGCACAAATCATCACCTCATCGAGTTGACGGCTGAAATTCAAGAATTAGTTAAAACCCGATTCGCATATTAAATGCAACTCGTCTGCCAAATCATATCTTGGTGGAAAACACCTGCAGACCCGATTTTAGGGGTTCACCGGTAGGTTCACCATTGTGTTTGCCTGCTCCCATCCTCCGCGTTTTCATACATTTGGATGCAGGAAAACGCAATGATAAACCTACTAATCAACTACTAAAATCCTGTTTCAGGTGTTTCCACCAAGATACGACTTAGCAGACCAGTTGCATTTTAATATGTTAATCGAGTTCTGTCTAACCCTGGAATTTCAGCTGTCAACTCGATGAGGTGATGGTCTATGCAGTCGCCTCCCGTCTATGAGATGTACACGTAATTATTCTTTAACATGTGTAGTTACAACAATGTTGGTAGCTATTTCTTAAGAAATTGTTCGAAAAAGTTTTTTATCATTATTATTCAGAAGGTATGCTATTTAAAATACACTGTTCAAAACAATTAAAGGATATTGCAGTTTTAGGTGGATTTTGTATCTGGTAAACTGTTTAGCTGATTGATACATGGTCGACAGACATAGTAGGTTATATGAGAATAAATTACACATGTTTGGCAGAAAAAAATGCATTTTATTGCGCATTTGTGTACTAAAGGAAAAAAACACAATTTGTGCATATGAGAAAAAAAGAATAAGAAAAGGTGTTTTCTTCAAAGAAAATCATTTTCAGTAGGGGGTATGGTTTCCATGGGCGGCCAGCAACGTTGAACACCTTTGAGGCATGGACTCAATGAGGCTATTAATGACGAGTTGGGGTATTCTGCCCCACTCTTCCAGAAGAGCTTTTTCCAGTTCTTGGAGAGTTTGTGGGGGTTGTTGGCGGCCAGAAACTCGTCTTCCTAGAGCGTCCCAAACGTGCTCGATTGGATTCATGTCTGGAGAACACGCTGGCCATTCCATTCGAACGATTCCTTCCTCGAAAAGGAAATCCTCCGCCAGGTTTGCACGATGTGGCCTGCAGTTATCGTCCATTAAAATGAAGTTATCTCCGATTGCTGCAGCGTAAGGGACTACAATAGGTCTGAGGATCTCATCCCTATATCGGCGACCAGTCAGAGCTCCATCTCGAATGATGTAGAGGTCAGTGCGCCCGTCAATGGAGATGCCACCATACACCAACACTCCTCCACTGCCAAATCTGACACTTTCGTGCACGAACGCAGGATTATTCCTACTGCCACGGTCCCTCCAGATGAAAATACGCCTATTATCCGGATGCACAGAAAAACGGGACTCGTCAGAAAACAGAATATTGCTCCATTCATTTCTCCTCCAGTTGACATGCTCGGTTACCCACTCCCTGCGGTCGCGACGATGCCTTGATGTTAATCTAACACATACCATCGGTCGGCGAGCATACAGACCTACAGCATGGAGCCGGTTTTGGACAGTCTGAGTTGAAATCGTGGTGCCTGTAGCCGAGCGAAGGTGTTGTTGGAGAAGAGTAGCGTTCATGGTTCGGTGTCTCCGAGCTGTTAACGCTAAATACCGATCTTCATTTGGCATTATTGCCCGTCTACGACTTTGCCCTGGTCTTCGGCCTGCACATCCACACTCCAAAAAACGGTTCCAGATCCTGGAAATGACACTTTGTGACACTCCAATGGCTTGCGCTACTTCGGCTTGAGTTTGGCCCCCTTCTAACCTACCAACAATTCTCAAAGCTTCTGAATCTGTCAAATGACTTCGCTGAGACATCGTACTCATCGAAACAAAGCAATCACTGAATGCCGATCATCCTTGTCTTCATTCTCTTTTATCCAGTTGAAAGTCAAATTTCATTCGCTGCCGCTGAAGCGACGTTTTTGACGTCGAACTCAAAATTTGCATACTCCACAGTTTGAAAACCAGACAAATTTGCATTTGTGATTCTCTTCTTCTATTTTCGGAAAAAAAAATTTCGTTTATATCTTTATTTTATATAAAACTTCAAATATCCTTTAATTGTTTTGAGCAGTGTATCATAATATCCATTCTAAAATGTTTCCCTCTATATTATTGAGCTGAATAATTGCATTAAAACCTTCTAATTGTCATTTATGCTTTCACTGATGTTTAAAAAACATGTGTATTAAAACTTTTGTTTCAAATAACCATGTTGTATTAATTTTTTATGGTTAATTTAGTTTGAAAGAGCATCTTTTAAAAAGCATAAAACATTATGAATTTTAGCAGAGCCTTCAAAATTCTTCATGTAGTTGCTATTTCAAGTTGTCTCTTTAAAAAACAGATTCTCTCAAAGAAAAATTCACAGTGTTCTCAAATATTATCCGATTTAAAAAATTATCAGTGTTCTGAATAGTACATTGTAAAGGTATAAAAAGGTCATGCACCTTATTACCCTAAAGTATACAATTGTGGTGTGGTAGGGATTAAATAAAGTGACATCAAAGTACCACGTGATGAGTAATTTGGTGTTCCGTAGATTAAAAAAAATAATAATAATAACTGTAACTTACTAAGCACTTACCAAAATTCCTCCTTTCTTTTATGAATCTGTCCCTGAAAAATTTGTGTTTTACACTGTAAATTTCAAACTTCTTAAAGATTTAATTTTTTTTTTTTTTTTCAGTTAAAAAAAAATTAAGCACCAAATTACCCCGCCTTACCCTATATATAACGAAGCCAATAAAAACAAACAAAGTCAACCAATAAATCTATTTCAAAATAAATTAACCTAAAAATTCCTAAAATACAAGAAATTCAAGTTTCTCTATCCGGTTATCATGGAAGATAATGTAGTACACATCTTCCAGATGCCTAAAAATTCCCTATCGCCAAACGAAAAGGGTGCGCCTGTAAAACTCGTTTTTCTACTCGGAACGTATGACTGCGGAGAAGGCAGTAGTAGAAGTTTGCATGTTCCTGGGCTTATCCCAAGGCAAAATTAGGCCCGGCCAGCGGGCTGGGCTCGGACCAATTATTTTTCGTTACACTCGATATGAGTCGATGCCCGGGCTTACATTTTCCCTGTATATACTCGGGCCGGCTAGGGAGCGATTTTTTTTTTTTTTTTTTTTTTTTTTCTGTTAACTCGGTTTATGCCTGTTCAGGATTTCATCTCTCCGGGCCCTGTCGGGGCAGCCATTTTTTTTTCTGTGTGTTTGTGTATGTGAAAATAATAATGAAATTATACATGTGTTTAACGGAATATTTCGAAATCTATTTTGGTATAATTAATTACAGAATAATATTTTTAATTTTTTTTTTTTTTTTTTTTTTTTGGGGGGGGGGGGGGGGTGTTCTGTACTTAAAAAGTACCAAGAAAGAGAAAATCATGCGTCAAGCATAGATTATGAAACACTTTAAAACGCATTCAGAATAATGTAACAAAACTGCACAGTTTAAAAAATTAAAATATTATGTCTAATTCATCCATGTGGAAATACATAACACATTTCAAAACCCAATTTCAGCTGTTCCCATCTACAATCGGAAAATTATCCGAATTTTTTCAGCAGCCCTGTATATGATATATAGATTTGTATCTACTAACTGCATGCATACCAAAATTTAGTTCACTTAAGAAATACATATACTTCAGGTGAAAATTCCCCTTCAGCAATTTCCTCTAATAAGGAGAATGGCACGTGAATACTTTTGTGCAGCCCTAGCCCTGTATATGAAGTATAGAATTTATATATAGCGAGTAGCATGCAAAAAATTAATTAAATTTAAAAGAGCATACCGAATTTTAAACCGTACCTCCAGCCATTACACTCTAGCCATTATTACTGAAAGACAGTATTGTAACGGATTTATTTTGCGTGTCCCTGTAAATGAATAAAAAATGCTATAAATGACCTGTTCTAACATGATCGTAGTGAAATATTCAGTGATTTATATCAGTTTCAATACATTTGAAATAGCGTAACGTCATTAAAATGCTCTGCAAACGATTTTTTCCCATATACCGTAATGTAATGGAATACTTTTGAGTGCCCCTGTAAATGAACTATTAATCCTACATACTTCAAATACAATACCAAAGCCAAGTATATTTACGGGAGTTAGAGCGTGGACAGACGGAGGCAAATCGAATGCATAAACACTTTTCAGCAACTTTGCTGGAAAGTGTTAAAAACGGGACCATTATAAGATCACTCGTGTGTCTCTCTGTCTGTCACAGCCATTTTTCTCATAAACAATGGAACTTTCAAATTTGTCAGAAGTAATATAGGCTGATATAGGCGATATAATGTAAGCGATAGGTAATATAGGCGACTTACACCAAAAATTAATCAGCACCAATTTGTATCAGGCACTACCTGAATATACGAGGGGTGTTCAAATGAAAGTGATTCGAGGTGTGTATCCATGAGATGCGTAGGGACAGAAATGAGACAAATACATCGATAGAAAAAACAATATTTAATGAGTAAAATGTATACAAAGTTTGTTTAAAAAAAATCACCCATGGCGTTTAGGTAGGCTTAGGAAGGTTACGAATTCCGTCCGCGAAGAACGATGTCGGTTGAGAGTGTTGGTGACAATATTGTGAACAGTATCGATGGAAACGTTGAACTCAGTTGCGACGTCAAGAATATTTCGACGTCGATTTCCCTTGACTGATGTGTCAATGTCCGTAATCAGCTTTTCTGTCACAACTTTGTGCGCCTGACTGGGCCGCGGCAAATCCGTTGTCCCTTTCGACCGTCGCTAAATATTCTCGCCCACCTCGTCACCATGGACTTTGACACACATGTGTCACCGTACACAGCCAGCATTCTGCGATGAATATCCACCGGCTTACACCCTTCCAGTGTTAAAAACTTATTTACAGCTCGCTGATCCATTTTGGACGCAGTTGCATCCAAACCAGCCATTTCTAACTGGATGCCACGTTATCACAAATCACAAATCTGCTTGCGCTTGCGAACGCGTGGTACATACACCTTCACTATCGCGTTTGTTTCACGAAAATACATTGAAAACTGTTCGCATGCGACGCTTCGAATCACTTTCATTTTAACACGCCTTATACATTTTTATTAAATCCTGTGCGTTAGTTCTTGAGATAGACCACCCACAAAACTTGTGTCACATACAGACAGATAGAGTCACAGACTCACAGACAGACATTTTGTAAAAACATGTTTTTCGGGATGTCTAACACCTAAAACGTGTAAATCCGTCGAAAACCGGAATTCGAAAATTTTCACGAATCCAATACTTTCTTCTTGAAAGTCAAAATTAAGAGGCATCTCTTTTTTTCCTTTCAGCTGTAAGCCTTGGATGTGTACATTGTAGTTCGTGACCAGGGATGTAGTGGAGGGTATACGGGGGTATACGCCGTATACCCTCTGGATTTTTTTAAGAAACGCCGTATACCCTCTGTTTCTTAAGAAAGCTATAGTATATATAGACTAGGGTATACCCTCTGCTTTGAGCGTATACCCTCTGCTTAGAACGTATGCCCTCTGCTATTTTTACGACTACACCACTGTTCGTGACTAATTCTGAAGTATTCTCACTGAACTAGAAATGGTCATAAACTTTATGAAGCCTCCGTTCTTGCAATTAACGTAAGTATCATTTATTTAATAAAAATAAGTATTTAATTCTCATACATAAAATTTTTCTAAAGATATTCATTTGAAGTTTCACGTCTTACCCTACATAAGCATAGAATTATAAAACAAAACATTGTGTATTTGCATCATCCTGTAGATGTAACCTCCGTGACAATATTGTTAAGGAAATTACCCTGAAACTTTCGAAAATAAATTAAGCATCGAGTAATGAGAAGACTATATGACCACTTATATAAACCTTAAAAGGGGTGAGAGATGAACTATGAATATTAATTTAAAATTTGTTGGATTAAATTTTTTTATTGAAATTTTTACGTTGAGAAAGTGACATTTCCCGTATGGTCCATGTACAAGAAGGAAAACCCTTTCATTTTTTTTTTATTATAAAATATAATCTTTAAAAAAAAATATGTTTATTATAAGAAAAACTTGGACTTACGCTGCCAAATTTAATGATTAAAAACTCTTACGATACTCATCGGCGTACAACATAAATAAAAACTAAATTAAAAACACATTAAAATTAAACCCAACGTTTCATGCTCTTTCTAATGAGCCATCAACAGGGGAGGGGGCTCTTGACTTCCACGGAGCAAATTTAGGTACAACACTGTCACTTTCACAACTTTAATATAGTTTTTATTTATGTTGTACGCTGATGAGTATCGTAAAAGTTTTTAATCATTATATGTTTATTTTTTACTTATATTTTCTATTTTTTAGTGTTTAAAATATTTCGTTGTTGCAATTTCGCTACCAGTCGGCCAATTTTAGCGAGCGTGGTTTGGCGCATAACCAAGTCCATTTTTTAAGTCGTAATGTTGTGTAACCATAAAGATTATTTTGTCGATTTATCACATGCGGCCAGCTGACGTAAAAATGCCGTAAAATTAAGTTATTAACTTATAATTAAGTTTAAAAAAATTAAATGTTGTATTTTCAAAGGAACTACATCTATATACATAATTTATTTTTGTATAAGTCTAGCATTTCAGGCAGTGAATGAAAAATTGGCTATAAAGCTCCATCTTTACATACAAAATCCAAGTTAAATAAAAGAGTGTAAAAAAGATGGAATTCTGCAACAGAAATCTAAGTGACGCAATTCAGGTTGGTAGAAAAATCAATAATAGTTTTTGCCTTTTGTGTTTAAGCGGAAATGATGAACGATATACAAAATGGGGTTAAAAGTGGAGTATTATGGAGTATGTACTTCCTCTTTTCTACATTTGAGTTGAATGAAATCAATTATGAAGCATTTCAAATAAAGGGGCAATCAAACGTGTATGAATTTATTTTCTTGTGACTTGTTTTTAAATAAAATATATATAAAGTTGAATTTTACTTTAGTTCTTTTTATTTTTAAATTTGCCTGCTTTTGAGTTATATATTTTATTATTAAAATTATTTACATTTTCTCATAAAGTGATGTAAAATCCATGCATATTTGCTTTTAAATAGCCATAATTATTTCAGATAAATGCAAAGCTCAATATTATAATGCAGTAAAATCTTGTAAAATGAAATCGCAAGCGCGGCCTGAGATTAATTCCGCTTTAAACAGGTTTATATCTTAACAGTTTATTGCAACTATATTGCATTATTTTCGTTAGGACCATGGTTTTTTCCATTAAGATAGGATTCGGTTCCGTCTTTACAGGTTTACCGTATTTTCCAATGTTTTATATTGAAATTTTCTTTCTTCATTACATTACAAATTGATAATACAAAATTAGATTTTATCATTCGCTAACTGATTTTGAGATAATTAATTTTCTTTCATACTTTTCTCCCTTTTGTTAGAAATTGAGTATTATAATCAATTAGGAAAATAGAACAACATCAAGGACTTTTTAAGCAAAATTCAGTTTAGTGAGATATACAGCGAAAAATATAACGAGAAGTTTATATAGAATCGGAAATATTTAGATCTTGGAAATTGATGGTCTTTCATTGAAATTTACTATAGTGAATTTCAGTTTGTCTACATAGACTACACAAAAATTTAGATGAAATAACATACAGTGTCCGAAAATAGATTGACTGTTTTTAGGTGCGTTCGTAATTATATAAATACGTAGCACCTATAGTCGCCGTCTGTTCCGTCCATCTGTCTGTCCGTCTGTCCGCATATAACAGCGCAAAAACTACCCGACCAAATGGTTTGAAATTTAAGACATATAATCATTACAGAATTTTGTTGATTAATTTCAAATTTTATGACAATCGAATCAAAACTTAAAAGAGATATTAATAAAAGTCTTCTTTATTCTACTAAATCCTATCATACGTAACTAATTCAATGATATCTCATAATAGGTAAAGATTCTAGTTTGCCATGGTAATTACGTCCTTTCCTAGAAAGAAAACTCTTTCATTTTTTTAATGTAAAATAGTATCTTTAAAAAAAAAATTTTATATTTATCTACTAGGGGACTCTGCCCCCTACGAGCTACGCTCGTCAACACCCGAACAGACAGCGCAGACTAAATTTATCGGTTTTAAAAAGATTTCGGAAGATTGAATTATAATTTAAAAAACAGTGGCGATCTCCCTGTAAACGGGTTTCTATTCATTTCTCTTTGATTGGGGAATTTTAAGGCCAAATCAGCTGCTGTTGAAAGATACAATGGCTGTTTTCGTCTTTGATTAAATAAAATCAGTTAAACATTTCAAAATAAGCTAATATAAAAAGAACTAAGTAAACAGAGTCTTTGTCTCCTGGTATTTTTTTAAAAAGCGAAGAGAAAGTTCTTTTAAATAAGAGATTTTAAATGTATCGATCTGACGTAATTTTCACCAAACTTTTCTTTCTCTTTTTAATATTCACGTGAAAGTACTTTTGTTAGAAATGAAATATTATTTGCGCTGTCCTAGCAAAAAATAGTTGAAAAGATCATCTCAAAATATGAAATAAATGTCTCGCGCAATTTTTAAATTTAAACTGTTTTGCAATATTATCTTTTGTTCATTTTACGTAATAAGTGTAATATGATGTAAATGTGACGTAATTTATCCTATTTAAAACTTATAACGCATGTTAATGAATTTATTATTTTACAATATCCTTTCTCTTTTAAAATTCACGTGAAAATATAGTTTTTATGACGTAATTTTCCATAAGTTCCTGCTTTTTATACATAATTATTTAATTCTAGTTTGAAGGAGGGGGGTTTCTGTTTGTAATAGTTACGTGCAAATAATTTTTTAATTTGAAGCAAACATTATTGTTAGCGCTGTTTATACACTTGGCAACAGTTTAAATTAATATCATTTTCTAAAGTATGTAAAAAATATCTCTCAAAATGCTGAAAATTTGAATTTAAAATAGAAATAAAACCTCAAAAAATGAGTCAAATTAAAAAAAAAATAAATGCAGTCTGTACACCGGGAACTTTAAACGTATAAAATGATCTAAAAATCGTTAAATTTTCATGGATAGTTTTTGCTCCTATAAAACCTTTTAATGGAACGATTTTGTCCAACTTTAGCATTAAATATCTCTTTAAATAATTCTTCGATTTGAAAACTGTCTGCATCAGCATGTTTATCAAACATTTCTGTATAATACCACCGATTTTCATATTTTTGTATGCAATATTTTTCTTAATATTATTCAAAACCGGCGGCGGCGGTGACAGAGTTAGTTACTTTTTTTTAGAATAGAGAGATATTTTCTATTTTTTAGTGTTTGAAATATTTCGATGTTGCAGTTCCACTGCCAGTTGGCCAATTTTAGCGAACGCGATTTGGTGCATAATCAAGTCCTCCTTTTTTTTTTTTTTTACGTCGTCAAGTTGTGCACCCATAAATACTATTTGTCGATTTATCACATGCGGTCAGCTGAAGTAAAAATGCCTTAAAATTTATTTATTAATTTTTAATTAAGTTCTAAAAATATTAAAATGCTGTATTGGCAAAATACATAAAAATTAATATTTGATGCAATAAATCATGGTTTTCCTAAGACATTCATATATTCATTAATCTACAATTAGTTTATTAATGATCTAAATAATGGAATATAGTTAAGCTACTTATAAGTTACCATTAAAATTTTGCATATTAAAAAATATATAAAAAAATTTTAAAAAATTAAAAAATAACCATAAAAAATTAAAAATACAAGATACATTAAAAATAATTTTTAATAGGATGGCTGGGTGGGTAGATGTTAAATTATAGAGGAGGGAGGCGTTGTCAGGATAATTTATACGCAAATGCTGATTTAATAAAAATATTATATTTTAAAAAAAGGCGGGGGGATAGGTACATTGTATTAATGAGTTTCTATGTTTGTTTTTGTCCTGATGAATTTGCAATCCTTAGTACTGCATAAAATAATTTAAATTATATTTATTTACTTCAATATATTATAATTTATAAATGGTGAATACTAATACTTTATATGATATATGTATATAATAAACATCTAAAAATGTAAAAATGTTATATTAAGCTGTATCTGACACCCCCCCCCCCCCCATATGTAAAGAAGAAATTAAAAATTATTTAAAAATTTTTAAAATATATATAATTAAATTTATTAAGAGTCTGTTAGTATCATACTTTTATATTATTATATTTATTATTATTTATTTAATATTATTATTAATTTACTTAATTTTTTCTTAATTATAATTTAAAAATAGTTATAAAAACATTATATTATAGATGCTAAATGATTATTATCGATATTCTGATGAGCAGATTTAGAATTATAAATGTTGTGCTGTTTATTTTTTTATTTATGTTTTTTTTAATAAGTATAAATGTGGATATCTATAATATGCAAAAAATTTCAATAATTCTACATAATTAATGTCAATAATATCGGACAGATGGCAGCACTATATATTTCTACTTAAAATTAGTTTAGAAAGAGAAAATGGAAAGTAACTTATAACTTGATATATCATCGGTAAATGGCAGCATTATATAATTATTTACATTCCGTTTCATTAAAATATCGATGCCAACTTATATTATTTTACTTCATTCTTACCTATTTTTTTAATATTTCTACTTCTTATGTCCTATTTTGTAATGAATTTATTCTAGGATCCTTCAATTAGCATATAAAATAATTTTTAAGGTTTAGATTAATTACGATATTTATAATTATTATATTTATATCATTAATAATATTATTTACTTGGCATGATGATTTCAAACGGTATGGATTCGCTTTTAACTGTGACTCATTAATTAGGCGGGATTTTTGCTGTGATTTACGGGGAAAATGATTGCGATTTAGATATGGTGTTGAAAATTCTATTGTTGAGTACGTTTTTAACTCACACGTTTCATTTTTATTTATGTTGTGAATGATGTTGTTCTGTACGGGTCTTACATTGATTAATTATATGTCTCTTTCGTTTTTAATGGGGTGGTTAATTGGGCAACGTAAGAGATAATCTTTTAAGCTAACAGCTTATTATTTCTTACTCAGAAATTAACGGTATTTTACTAATGATTTCGTAATATTGCCCTTGGTAACGAGTTACGAATCATTAGTTCCAACTTTATTCGCTGATTGTTCTCTTGTTTTGAGATCGTTTGTGGTTTTTCTATTTTGAATTAATGTTTTAAATTTTGAGAGCATACATTTTGTTCAAAGGATTTGTTGATGCTGACATTGATTCATTATTTCAGGTCTTATTTCATTGATTAAATTGCTTTAGTTACAATTTGTTTTACAATATATTTCAAAAAATTTATAATTCCTTACATATATTTAATTATTTACTGGTTATTTAAATGATTTTGCCTTCCTAATGATTTTCCGTTCGGCAATTTTGAAAGTTTTAATTTTTTTAATACTTCATATATTGGTGATTAGGATATTGGTTCATTATAGTCGATACAATTCATTAATGATTCGTTAAATTAAAAATAGTTTATCCTGCTTTATTCAGTGTAATGTATTGATACTCAATTTTATTAATTTAGTATTTTTTATTTTTTAATAAAAAAAGAAAAACATGATGTTGAATTGTAATATTATATAATGGTTATATATATATATATTTCTAGCATTTCAGGTAGTGAGTGAATAATTTACTACAAAATTCCAGTCAAAAAACAACTTAAATAAAAGAGCATAAAAAAGATGTAATTCTGCAACACAATTCTTAATGACGCAATTCTGTTTTTGGTAGAAAAATCAATAACAGTTTGCGCCTTTTGTGTCTAAGCGGAAATGATGAACGATATACAAAATGGGGTTAAAAGTGGAGTATTATGGAGTATGTACTTCCTCTTTTCTACATTTGAGTTGAATGAAATCAATTATGAAGTATTTGAAATAAAGGGGCAATCAAATGTGTATGAATTTATTTTTAATGAGACTTTTTAAAAAAATGTATAAAGTTGAATTTTATTTTAGTTCTTTTTATTTTTAAATTTGTCTGCTTTTAATCTATATATTTTATTATTATTATTATTATTTAGCATTTTCTCATGAAATTATGTAAAATCTATTCATATTTGCTTTTAAATAGCCATGATTACTTCCGATAAACGCAAAGCTCAATATTATAATGCAGTAAAATCTTGTAAAATAAAATCTCAAGCGGCCTGAGATTAATTCCGTTTTACACAGGTTTATATCTTAACCGTTTATTGTAATTATATTGCATTCTTTTCGTTAGGGCCGTGATTTTTTTCACTTAAGATGGGAATCGGTTCCGTTTTTACAGGTTCTCTGTATTTTCCAATGTTTCATAGTGAAATTATTTTTCTTCTGTTACATTATAAATTGATAATACAAAATTAGATTTTATCATAATTGATTTGGGAATAATTAATTTTCTTTCATACTTTTCTCCTCTTTGTTAGAAATTGAGCATGATGATCGAGTTTTTGAACGCTTGTGGTTTCTACATGAAAAATAAACATCTGCGCTACCCCGGGCACAGGAGCGCTCTACGTCCCGTTCCCGCCACATAGAGCAGACGGCATTATTTATCGCCGAAACAGACTGACTTCCATTCGATGTTTTCAATTAAGCAAAATGGATCTTCTACATGAAATAAAGGATTCTGCAATTTTATATCAGTTATTCAAGAAATTAGAAAAAAAGAAATATACACACACGGTACTGGGTTCATCCTATTTTAAGTGATAGATTAATTACCGGGCATTTCTGTTTAAAATACCCAAAATTACAGCAATTTCCCCCGAAATTCTTCAACTATTATCGAATGTCAAAACCATTTTTTGAAGAGTTACTGTGTTGTGGAAATTGACTCCAAGTCTTGTGAAAGAAAACACTAATATGAGAATATCTATTCCTCCAGAAGAAATACTAGCATAACACTGAGGTAAGTACGCACCACAACTTTTTTTTTCATTGTGTTTATATGTTTTGACGAAACGGTCAATGAGGCTAACGGTTGCTATTGATTCTGGCATTCCTCATCACCGTTCGGCAACTATTGAGATAGCAAACTATTGAGTATATACTTGCGAAACTAAAATATTTTCAGGTGACTATAAGAAAGAGAAAGAAAAGTTTGGTGAAAATAACGTCAGATTTAAAATGTTACATTTAAAATGATTTTCTTATAGCATTATTAAAAGATACCGGGAAACAAAGACTGTTGACTTAGTTCATTTTATATTAGCTAATTTTCAAATGTTTAATAAATCTTATTTAATCAAACACGAAAACAGCAATTCACAGCAGCTGATTTGATCTTAAAATCCCTCAATAAAAGATAAATGAATGGAATCCCGTTTACAGGGAGATCGCCACTGCTTTTTTAATTATAATTCAATTTTCCGTAATCTTTTTAAACCGATCAAATTAAAGGATTTTTAGAGTCTGAACGGGGGTTGACGAGCGTAGCTCGTAAGGGCAGAGCTCCCTAGTATTGAAAAATTAAGCATTTCTAAGGAAATTCCCGCATCTTTGCTATAAATGTCATTACTCTGTAACTGAGTAAATGTGTCGCCATATGCAAATAGTATACTTTATCGGAGAAAATTAACTTTGCTGTACAACAAAATTTTACAAAAGAAAAAAAAAGAAAGAAAAGAAAACGGAACGACCACTTTATCAAACTTAACTATATTTGCTTCAAAAATAGCAAAGAAGATAGCTTTCTTTTAACGAAGTATCAGTAATTCTTATCTCTAAAAATATTTTTAAAATAATAATAATAATCACTACGTTTAGCGTAAAATAGTACATTTAAAGGTTTAAAGGGACCACAATTTTCAGCTCAAGTGTAAAAAAGCTTAAAGTTTGTCCAATATCTAAATCACATAGTTTATTTTGATGCAGTTCACGGCACGACCCAAGGAAAAATCCTACGCAAATAGCAAGGCACAACTTTTACAAAAATGTCGATTTTTTTAACCATCATATTACTACAATTAAAACTCTTTCGAAAGAATATTATATACCATAGATTTCAACTTTTACGCTTTTTTCCTACCGCTATTTTTGATTAGACAAGTTAGACTTATTTAATCTTAGGTTTTCGATGATTAAATAAGACAAATTTATACGTTAAAAAATATTGGTGAGAGAAAAAGCGTAAAACTTGGCAGGTATGGTATGCATACTTATGCAAAATAAATAAATAAATAAATACAGTATTTTTCAAAAAAAAAAAAAATAAGTTACAGTATTTTTCAAACTACATACTCGCAGTAAATAAAACCAGTAACGGATATGACCACAGAGACTCTGGTTTACTGTCTCCTTTCCCATACCGGATTTTCAAAACCAAATCTAACTTGTAATGATTTTTATTTCTCAGAATTATTATTAAGAATTCATTATTATTTCATTGTTATTAAGAAATGCAACATTTGCGATCTATTTAGGGGCTCGTCACAAAAATCCATTTAATAAAACAGGCCCCTTCTCAAAAATCGTAATAATAAAATAGGCCCATTCACAAAATTCTATTCCATAAAAACATACTATTTATTAATTATTTTAATATTGTTAGGTTTAAAAATCTGAAATTTGCAAAGAAAACAAATTCCCCCAGAAAGGAAAACTTTAGCAGAACGACTTAAAGAAGTTACTATTAAAAAATGCTTGTTTCGAATTTCAGTAACTGGATTTCATATTCCGTTACAAAATGTTACATTTCACAAACATAAAATAAATTTCATAAATATACTTTTTACTTTTCGCAAAATGCCTCCTTCAGTCCCACCTCCACCCTGCAAAAAAACCCTGCAATTACCCCTGAATTTAATTTAGTACATACTAGGACAAAATAGTATTATTATTAGTATTTGATAAAGATTACATTTAATTTTTCCTTATAATAATGCTTTACTATTTTAATATTTTTCTTATAAAACGTAACTTGTAACAGTAACAGAATTTTAAATGATTTTTTTTTTTTTTTTTTTTTTTTTTTTGTTTGTTTGTTTGTTTATATGAATCAAAATTAATTCATATAATTTATCGATAACTTCCTGATCTTTTTTAGATTTTCTGAATTTTTTTTTTAAATCGAGGATGCCAGAGACCCTCTAACCAAATTATTATTTTTTAATTTTTATCTTTATATAATGTGGGCACGATGTGTCCCACAATATTAGACGCTCTTGTATTTCAAAAATTAGTTGATCCACGTGTATTAAATCCATTTTAAATTCTCAAACTTAACCAAAACTCACCAAAAACTCACGAATCAAAAAATCACGAACCAAAAACTCACGAATCACTGATAAAGAAAATCAAAATCAGCGTTAAGACTACGGTTCGTCTGAACAACACAGAATAAACAAAAGACATGAGCACGCCACCAGATGCTAGCGACTTGGAAGAAACGCCAAGCTTCGACGTGAACCTTTTCGGAATTTTTACTGCAACGGTTTCTGGGCGCTCCTCTGAACAAACCAGAAGATTAGTATACTCTCAAGAGAGGGCGTCCATATGGCTACTTTTCAAAACCGCTCGTCTGACATTAGCCTTAGGAAAATAGAAAGTCGTCAAGAATTTTTTAAGCAAAATTCTGTTTACTGAGATATATAGCGAAAAATATAGCAAAAAGTTGATAAAATCGGAAAGATTTAGATCTTGGAAATGGATGGTCTTTCATTGAAATTTACTATAATGTATTCCAGATTGCCTACATAGACTACACAAAAATTTAGACGAAATAACATACATTGTTCGAAAATAGATTGGCTGTTTTTAGGTGCGTTCGTAATAATATAAATACGTAGCACCTAAAGTCGTCTGTCTGTCAGTCTGTCCACATATAACAGCGCAAAAGCTACCCAACCGAATGGTTTGAAACTTAATATGTATAATCGTTTCAGAATTTTGTCATTTCAAATTTTATGAAAATCGAATCAAAACTTAAGAAGTCGGAAATTGTACGTCAAAAGTGGCAAATCAGGTGCGTTCTTACTACAACTAGTTTTATAAATATTCAGATCTTGGTGCAATAGCTGTTGCACTTCTTATGCAAATATGCATTAATACAAAATTTATTGCGACTATATAAATTCAGTAATACGGAAATAGTATGACTCCACCTTAAATAGAACGTAACCACCGTGGCAAACTAGAATCATTACCTTTCATGGGATATTATTGAATTAATTACGTATTAAAGTATTGAATATAATAATCGCCATGGCAACTTAGAATCATTATCTATCATAGGATCC
The DNA here is from genome assembly GCA_963932465.1 of Maratus speciosus. Lineage (NCBI taxonomy): Eukaryota > Metazoa > Arthropoda > Arachnida > Araneae > Salticidae > Maratus > Maratus speciosus. The sequence goes on from OZ010793.1 coordinate 167,263,317, forward strand.
CAAACAGGCGGACGGCCCAGACGACGACTGTAGGTGCTACGTGTTTATATAATTACGACACTTCCGTATAGACCATAATGCAATGGCATACTTTTGGGTGTCTCTGTAAATGAACTATGAGCGCTACATACTTTATTTTCAATATCGAACTTGGCATAGTATAAATCTCAATAACATATATCAATTACAGAGTCATCCAACTTTATTAACGCATGTTAGAGTTTGTACAGACAGACAGATAGACGGACAGATAAAGCAAATTTCTAAACACTTTTCAACTATGTTGGAAAGTGTTAAAAACGCATAATTGGTTGAAATTTCACTTTCAGCAATTTATACCAATAGACGGAAGCATAATTGAATACTTTTGTACAGCCCTGTATTTTATCCACTATCTTTATATACACGCCACTATTCAGCTAAAATGTAATTAAGACTAAAACAGATTATCATCTATAGACGATTATCTATACAATTCTTTGCGTGACCCTGTATATCATTTTATCTATATTCTACAAACATATCTTAGTATACTAAATGTAGTTCAGCGTAAAAATACATAACTCATTTTAAAACCACCTTTAAGCTATTTTCGTTCATAATTAGTAACCCTTACGAATTATTTTGTGTAGCCCTGTATATGATCTACAGCATTTTTACACACAACTAATATTCAAAAATTTAGTTAATCTTAAAAACTCACATCACAACTAAAAATGCATTTCCAACAATCATCGCTAATATACAGTACTTCTGATACGTTATAGTATCCGAAACCTTTTGTGTATCCCTTTAAATACTATGCGCTTTCTATTATACAGGAAGTAACTTGTAATAAACCTCAGCAACTTATATCATTTTCATTATATGTGAAATAGTTTAACATAATTAAAATACGCCGCAAACAGTGTTTCCCCCTATACCATTATGCAACGGAATTCTTTTGTGTAGCCTTGTAAATAAGTAATAAATATTCTTTGCACCGCATATTCTACAGAATGTATATATTTTAGTGTAGTTCAGAAATGCATATCAATTTCATTATGTTCGAGAGTGTGCAACATCATTAAAATGCCCTTGAAACTATTTCTTCCCCGTAATTATTGGCCGTAATGTAATGGAATAATTTTGACTGACCCTGTAATTGAACTATGCATCCGATTTTCATAAAATTCGAAATGACTCGACAAAATTATTCAACAATTATATAATGTTAATTTCAAACCAATCGGTTCGGTAGTTTTTGCGTTGTTATATGCGTACGGACAGACAGACGGGCGGGAGGACCAGACAACGACTATAGGTGCTACGTATTTATATAATTACGAACGCGCTTAAAAAGGGATAAAAGTCCCCTCGTTTTTTATTCGTCTTACTGTTTAACTATTGAAGCGCCCCAAAAAAAATGGTCTTTGATTTTAAATTAGAAAGTAATTTTGAGCATTATTACAGTCAAAGAAAGTGGAGTTCCATCTATAGGTGATATTTGGAACTTAAACAAGGAATTGTAGTAATGAATATACTAAACTATTTGATTTTTTTAAATTTTGACTTCAGTTCTTAAAAGATTAATGTTTTGTGCTTTAAAAGCAAACCGATAAATGGTAACATCTATGCTGATTTTCTCATAAAATAAATGTTATTTTCATCTCAGTTTGTAAAATGCCTTCAAGTCAGTGTGACCAAGAAAGTGGGAAATTTTCATAAGTATTTAACTTAAATCCTTAGCAATCAATTTTTTTTTTGAGGATCTGTATGACATTCAATTGCTTAAAGTCCTTAAATTTTTGATTGTGTGAATTTAGGTTAGTGATCATTAAATTGATATTTTAAGGGGGGGTTGTAATTTTAGATCCCTATTTGTGAACCTAAATTACTAGTCTCCTAAAGGATCAATTTATGAAAATTTCTTTTTTCTGTCATCTACAATGTCAGTTTGTTTGTAAAAAACCAATAAATGAGTATTTGTAGCATTATTTTAGCTTCGCGTCTGAAGACGGTATTTTTTTTTTTTTTTTTTTTTTTTTTTTTTAATGTAGTTTAGAGATTTAATTCAACAGAAAAACGTTGAATAATCAACAGGATTATGACTAGATCTTCCTAATACTCAAATTTGGGCAGTTGAGAGCTAACACACATTTTATTTATTTTAACACGTTCGCTGCCACCGACGCACTGGCACGTCCAGCCAGCACCTCTTCGTATGCCGGCGACGCCCTGGAGCGTCGACTGTGATAAGTTATGCTATGTTTTTAGTAAGGCTTTGGATGTTGAACGGAGAGGTTGTTTAGGCACGTTAGCGAAGCATGAACCGCACTAGAGATCTGCACGGGCCTATTTTCATCCACGGCACACGGGCGGGGCCGGACCCGGATCATACATTTTTCTGAAGGCTCTGGCCGGGCCTAGTGACTACTCCTTACGGTCCGGGCCGGGCTCGGGCCTTACTATTTTCCTGAAGGATCGGGCCAGTCTGGGCCTAACTTTTTTTTCTGTACAGATCCGGGTCTGGTTTCATTCCTAGTAGCTAAATTTTCAGTCCTAGTTTTGACCCAGCCCGTATGAAAATCATTGTCTCGGCATGGCCTGGTCCGTTCAAAGATCAGTTAAATTAGGTCTGACCCAAAAATTTTTACAAAAAATGCATACATTTTTAAATTGCCATTATTCTACAATTAAACGTTAAAATTTATTCTTTTTGAGAATAGTAGATTTCTGCGCTTATTAAAATGTAGCTAAATTAAAATATAGTAAACGTGTGAAAAAGAACCTGCCAATGACGGAATCCTGTTTTAAACTGAAAAACGTGTTGATCCATGGAAAATTAATATACTAATACGTAAGAAAAGAATATATCATATAATACATTTACACTTGTTATAAGAAGGGAACTTGTCTATAAAGCATTTTCTTTTTCTTTTCTCTGCAATTCCGTCTTGGAAGATTTTACTGTATAAAATGTTTCAGATTTTTAACACTTCAATAAATGGAATAGGGATTAACAATATTAATAGTAACTGAAACATGATACTGAATTAGTGACATATTAATGATAACTGAAACATACAAGAAATAGTGATTCACTAAAAAAATAAATATCGCAGCTTTCGGTGCGATAAAAACACGAAAAAAAAAAAAAAGTTAACATAAATATTTTTGTTCAGAACTCCTCGTACGAGACAAATTTTTAACCAAATCGACGTAAAAATCAATGTTTTCTAGAAATTTACTCGAGTTGGGCCGGGCTCAGGCCGAACTTTTAACTTTTTGACCGGGTCGGGCCGATTTTTTTCTATGAGTCGGGCCAGGCCCGGGCCTGGAAATTTCGGCCCGTGCACAGTGGCGTAGCCAGGATTTCGTTTCGAGGGGGGGGGTGGGTCCAGAATTTTTCCTTCAGGTTATATATATAATAAAACCTGTCACGATGAAATCGTAAATATTGCTGAAAAATTCCGTTTTACACAAGTTTACGTGTTATCAGGTGTATTTGTATAGTATTCTTTTCCGTAGCACTATAGAACATTTCTGTTTAAGACAGAATTCCGTTATAGGCAGGTTCCATTTTTACAAGTTTTGTGTACTTACATAAATATACTTCTTTATGTCATATGAATAGAATAAAACTTGTCAAAATAGTAATTGTCTATAACAGAATCCTGTCCTTAACGGAAGCGTTACATGGTCTTAATATGAATTGCGATACAATTAAATTTGCTGAAAACCTGTCTGAAAGGGGATTTTCATCGTTCTTTAGTGAAACATAGTGAAGCCTGTGAAAGCGGAATCTTTTTATAACGGAATCCTGTCTCAAACGGAAGAGTTTCAGAATCCCTGCGAAACGAACAATAGATCTTATTGAGGTAATGTACCTTAGAAGCATAATTAATTACACTTCTTTCTATGGAAGCCTGTCTAAAATGGAGCTTTTTACCAGCCCCTTGCAATCTTGTCTTGACTGTGTATGTATAATAGAAGTATTTCGAGTAACTTTAAGAATTTAAGTATATCCTTATTTAATTTCTTAATTTTAAAAAAAAGCAAGGATAAAAAATGTAAGGCCAATCTCTATAACTGCAACTACATTGAAGTTCAATTAATATTTGCCAATGAAAAAGATTCACTGTGATGTAAAACGCTGAGCGCATACTGAAGAGTTAAATTTAATTAACCCATTCGCTGCCATCCACGAGTATACTCGTGGCTTTAATTTATTAATTACTTTGTCACCACTATTTTAGAATTAAAAAAATTGCCTCATTTATTGGTAGAAATTTCGCTGTACTAGTAAAGGGAAATTTACCTTTCTGAATTTGTGGTAGCAGACGACTTTTAACAAAAAATTTGAAAATTTTTACTTTATAGTTTTGGCAGCGAATGGGTTAAATCAAGTTTCATATTACATAACATTTGCCTACAATAAAGTTAGGGTCAAGTGGTTAAGTTTAAAATAGCAATTTCCATGTTTAATTTCTTGCCATTGAATTAAGAACTTGTGCTGTAACAAATATTGGATAATGATTTCACATAAGTGTCAATTGCATGAGCCGTTCATACGATCCGCCGCATTCCCCATGGGAGTTTTTAAGATAATCCAGATAGCATGAACATTATCAGCAAGTTTGATTTTTTCTGATATTATATTGCCGTGACAAATTTGAATTGAGAAATTCGCAGCAAATCTCCCACAAGGTATACCATCACCCACTTGCATGAGTAGTTTATTGTGAAACTTATGCAAGTCTGTCTTTAATTCACGAAAGTGACGAAAGCAAAAAATCCATCTGTTGAGATAATAAACAATCACCACATACGCAGAAATTTTATTCGGTAGGCACCGCTTTTTCTAAACGCTATACTTATTAAATACCAAAAAATGCTCGAATTGAAGAGTACAAATATTACCTAAATTTGATTATGGTGATAAAACCGATGCATGCACCTTCTGACGGCGCTTTCGCATCAATAGACCTGATCAGGTCTATGGACCCCTTCGAATGGGTTAAACTTATAGTGTGACATGGAAAGATTACTACTTTGCAGTAAGTTTGCAGTACTTTTGATTACTTGTTTGTCGTTAGTTTGCAATAAATTTGATACAGTATGAATTTAACTTGCACGACAAGTTAGCTGCAAGTTCAAAGTGTGGTGACTTCGACGTTTGTGTTATCTTGCTGCAGTCTTGCTATGAACTTTCAGTCTTGTCATGCTGAACTTACTGCAACTTCGCAGGTTTTCAAAGCAAGACTGTTGCAAATTTTCTGCAAACTAAAAATACTATGTGGGAAGGTTTTAACTTTAAGAAAAATATCTTGCATTTTCAGCTACAGAAACTAGTAATCTAAGAAACAAACACATCAAATATAGTTCATGCTGGAAAAAGCAGTTTTGTTACAATTGTCTTATTCAGCCATAATTCTTTTGGGTTTCCATGTTTCATGTCTCGCCACATTTGATACCATATTCGATCTAATAGTTGCTTCTGATATCTGGTCGTCTTTAAGGAAGTTAAATTTTTGTACTAAGTTTATTTGTGATGGATTAGCACTTTTTTGGAAGTGTTAGAATGTGTAAAAAATGGTTCATGGTGGTTTCTGTTTTTGTACTTCTCAGCCAATTTATTTTAGATGTTTCGAAACTGTTTTAGAACATTCTCCAAGTTCAGCAGTAAGCTTCGAATGGGTCAGATTTATGCAGCTCTGGAAGGGGCACTTAGGAGTTCCGTGGAAGGTGGTAGCGCCCTTCTAGACCATTAATAATCATAAAATTCCGAATCTTCCGATTGCACCCTTAAACAACTTGACAGGAGGATCAAGAACCTCATCTCTGTATATTTCAGCATTCACAGTTGCACTGGTAAAAATGAGTCAGTCACTGTGGCCATTCAAAATGATGTCCGTCCATACCATGATACCACGACTTTTGTATCGATGCCTTTCACGGATGTTTCCAGCCTTATTGCATGTGATTTTCTCCCTCCATATGGTAACACGTCTGCAGTAACTCTCTCAACAAAATCGGGATCCATCGGTAAAGAGAACTCGGCTCCAGTCCCTGGTACTCCAATGACGATGATCTCTGCACCACTTTAACCGGGCGCATTTCGCTACCGGAGTTAGTGGAAGACAAATCATGGGTTTCCTTGCATGCAGCCTGTCACTCGCAGTAAACCAGGATAGTCTAGTTCTTGTTGCTGCAGCAAACTCCCAGCAATCTGAACTGACGTCAATTGCCTATTTCTTTTAGCAATCGTTGGCAAATTATAGTCCTGAGAGCCTATTGTGGTGCGTTTTCTACCTTGACCTGGTTGTTTGTGGACATTATACCAGTGTCTTTAAACCGTTTCCAGATTCTTGACATGACGCTTTTGGCTATTTTTAAGTCTTTACAGACCCCTAAGAGTGTCTGTCCTGCTTCCATTCTCCCTATCGCACGAAATTTCTCAAAATCGGTCAAATGTCTTCTGGACAACATACTCCACTTACTAGAAGTGAAAGTTTCACCTAATTACACGTACAATCCTTAAAATTAGACTTCAAATTACCCACGTGCGCTCCTTTTCACACGGAACCGAAAGAACGGGCTGACGCTGAAAAATTTGCATATATTTCTGTAGCGAATGTTAATCCCATTAGACAACGTGATAACGTTGACATTGAGTTACCTTTCTGGAAGTTCCCTTAATAGAATTAACATAAAGCACCTTTTTATGGTTGTTCCTTTAATTTTTCTCGCCAGTGTATTTTGAAAGTGGTAACAAATAACCAGCCCAAATATAAAGTTACTTTTATTAATTGCAAGCAGCAGATTTAAAGTATTGTCCGTTATAAAGTGAACAAAGATAAGGGTCACGAAATTCAACCAATGTACCGTTATTGCGTTCATATAAACCCGTTCTTTCCCATAAGTGTCGACAACAGAACCCCATCGAAGTTCAAGATAAAGAAGTTTTACGTTTAATCTAGTTACAGTAAATTTGTGTAAACGGAATAGCAGGTATACTTGTATAGTTATCCTTCCGTCTCGGGACATTAATTTCTTTTTTTCTTTTTTTTTTTTTTTTGAGAGGATTCCGTATTTCTGCCAAGAAGGATTCACAATTGGAACAAGTTTCATTTCAGATAGGTTTCAAACGTTAGCAAGCACAAATATATAGTGTTGTTTTCCTCGAACCTTGAATTGTTTTCCTCTGAGATAGGTCATCTTGACAGATTTTCCTGTAATAGATTTATGCTCTTCAGAGGTCGTGTTATAGCTGCGGTTTCTAACCTGGGGTGGCGTACTCCTGGGGGTACGTGGCGGGTCTGCTTGGGGTATGTGAAAATAATATCGGTAATGGCGGAAGTCACAAAAATATTAGGCATCGATTTATTATATGGTTGTGATAAGAAGATTACTAATGAAAAAAAAGCATGTTTACGTTATCTCCTTGAGTGGAGGGGGTAAGGGGGGCGTGTTTATGAGAAATGGGGGTACTCTGAAAAACCTAAGAAAGGGGTACGTGAAAGAAAAATGTTTGGGAAGTGAGTACGTTTTAGCAGTTTTAAGGGATACTGTGAAAACGGAAAGTATTTATTACGGAAACCTGCCTAAAACGGAAAAGTTCATAGTCCCGAAGAAAGTCATACCTTTGAATTATACCTTCGAAGACGAACACCTCTCTAAAGCGGAGATTTTTTTATAGATCCTTTGTGATTCTGTCTTAGCAGTTTTTACTGTTGTATTTGTATCCATGATTCCGTAAACCAAGTCTACTTTCGGGGGGGGGGGGGGGGGTTCCGGACGCCCTGGACCCCCCTCCATTGGCTACGCCACTGCCCGTGCTGACCTCTAAACCGCAGTAAACATGAAAATAATATGTTTTTTCGTTTTTCTGGTTTTACTAGTAAAATATAAGGAACATTTTAACCATTAAAATAATGTTTTGTAATTCGGCTTCTGAAGATGGAAATAATCATTTTTAGTGGCAGCGAATGTGTTAAGGTCGAAAAACTGAAATAAAGAAATAACATATATGGTGTTTAAATGACAAATGCCAGTACAAAATCTGCTACAATCTGGGACTGAAATTTTGTTAATTTTAATAAATAGGCCTGATACATCAAAATTTGAAACCATACCTCGCACCCCCCCCCCCCCTCACTTCCTATCTCCGATCTACCCTGATGATCTCTTGTTTGCTTTGTTTTTTCTTAAAGTGCTTTTTCCTTTAAAAAGTTTCCCTAATGAATTGGTATTGTATATTATCGTGCATTTTTTAAAGGAAAATCTTAGTAGAATACAAAATTTTAAGACTTTCTTATCTTATTGTTAAATTTGTTAATTGAAAAAGGCGCCTATTTTTATCAGGATATCAAATCCGAAAAAATTACAACATAACGACACACAGACGTATTGTATTTGACACAAAAACCTGACCAAAAATGCAAAAATTATAAATTTCTTAACAACTGTAAAACGCATAATTTATAATAACTCACTAACTGGTGCATCGTTCTATGTCTATTTCAGGAGCTTCCGTCATATCCGGCGTCCCCTACACTCAATTGAAGAAGGGGTTTGTTTGCCATAAGATGTGCTTTATTTTTACTTTTCAACTTTGTTATTATATTTAATTATGTTTAAATGTATATTTTTGTAGCTTCAGGAATTGTTGAACTGAATAGCTTTATTTTTAATGTAAAAAAAAAAGTATGTAAATTAAATTTGTGTTCTTTTAAAGCATTTTTAGCTCTAATTTAGGTATAATGAGTTAAATATACAGTGTGTCCGCTTTCAACGGTGTCCAATGGCTAATTGCTAAACCGTTGGTCATAGACATATAGTTCCAATTACAAAAATGTTTTAAAACAGGTAAAGAAATATTTTAAAATTGATTTGGGTCAATAAAAACATTTCTTAAAAAATTACGAAATTTAAATTTTTATACGGTCCCTCGGTCCTATAAGTTATATTTAGTAAAATTTTCCTATTACATTGACAAGTAAGACAAAAAAAAAGTCCCATTCATATAACACTAAAATTGAGCGAGTTATGAAACTTTAAAAATGCATGACTTATGTCACTTTTCTGCTCTGAAAACAAATAAGTTCGGCTTGGCGTTGAGGGGCCACATACCAAGTGCTTAAAGTATTCGAAGATCTTATTTCATGTGTATCTGCGCTTAGAAAAAATTCGTACAAGTATTGCGATTAAGTTAACATTTATTAAGTTTCAGATTGGCTAAAATAACATATGTTTTATTTTGTCAGGATTTGAGATTGTTTCTTTTGTGATTTCTTTTAACAAAAATTATGTTATTTTATAAGTTTTTAATATATTACTTCAACGATCGTATGTATGTTTTTCCAGTTCAAAATTTGTACTCGAACTTTAACTCACTTTCAAATATCCGATCGAGATTACATTTTACATACTGGTGCAAATCCGATAAAAATCTGATATTATTATTATTTTCTGTGGTTACCATTTATACTTATTTTACAGGATAACACAAAAAATTTCGGATAGATTACCGCAAAGAAGTTTAAGAAAAAGCTTTAGATTAGATAATACAAGACTGCGATTGTTGGGTTTTTTAACTTTTATGCATTTTTTAACACTGAATCCGAAAATTAACTTAAATTTTAACCATCATTCCAGGATATTTCGCAAATCATAAATTGTGAAAGTTAAAGAATAAAAAAACTCGGATACTATAAAGTAGAGGAGATGACTGTGTTTTTTAACTTTTGATAATTGATTTTTACGTACTTTTTAGCACTGAATCTGAAAATGACCTTCATTTTTAATCATCACGTTAGATTTTTTTGCAAATCGTAAATGTGTAAGTTAAAATATAGCGAAAATCTCATACTATAAAACATACGTAAAACTTTTTTTATTTTATTTTATTTTATTTTATTCAATAATTTACTCAATATTTTTACTTATCCTGAGATTCTTACAGCTAAACAGGTGAGTGGTCCCATGAGATGGTAGAGGAGGTTCAATTTTAACTTTGAAATTTGCAATTTGCGAAAAATCCTGATGTGATGGTTAAAAATGAAGATCATTTTCGGGTTCAGCGGTAAAAAATACATAAAAATCAATCATTAAAAGTGAAAAACAGAACAATCACATCTATTTTATAATATCAAATTTTCGTAATTTTTCTTTTTTTAACTTTATAATTTACGTGAAAATCTTTATATGATGGTAAAAAATGAAGGTCAATTTCGGATTTAGTCGTACAGAATACGTAAGAATCAATTATCAAAAGCTAAAAAACATGACCATAACCCAACTTTTGCAGGCAAGTGCAATCTAATAATATTTTAAAATACGTATCATTTTGTAAAAAATTGAGGCTGTTAATTTAGCATCATTTTTTTTCAACATTTCAAATTTATATTGAAATGTTAATTTTACTCTCAGCCATTTTTTTAATATATCTGACGAAATTATATTTCGACTAAATTTGTGAATGAGCCCCAATTTGCAGCAAAAAATATGCTCCAACTTTAAACAGCTATTACTCGGTCAATTTTAATCGTAGAATAACGGGACTTTTTTTTTGTATTACTTGTCAGTGTAAAAGGAAAATTTTATTCACTATAACTTACAGGACCGGGGGACCGTATAAAAATTTAAATTTCGTAATTTTTTAAGAAATGTTTTTATTGACCCAAATCGCTTTTTAAATATTTCTTTACCTCATTTAAAACATTTTTGTAATTAGAACTATATGTCTATGACTAACGGTTTAAGAATTAGCCATTGGACACCGTTGAGAGTGGGCACCCTGTATAGCTTTTTAAAGGTATGCCGGAGTTTGCTGGACCATTTTTGACGTAGAGTCGTATTGATTATAGTTTTGAATGCCAATTTTTAAAAAAATATCTTCCGCATATAGTTACCATTTTTAAATATAAATTATTTTGGTAATCTATAAATAATACTCAAAAATCCGAATCACTATACTACAACACAACTTTAGAGACACAACTTTGCTAAATACTAAATACAAATAATATATATATTAACTCATTCGTTTACATAAATAATTAAGTGCTTTCATATAGTATAATTAACCATATTTAATTAAACATTAATTGTAAGTAAAACAACTCTATCAGATATCACTTTTAAATAGAAAATATAAAGTTTTCTTAATTTTTTGCTGTTTATAAAACAGTAAAAATTTAAGTAAACTTTGTGTTTTATCAATATTTTTTAAGTAAATGCGTACTTTTATGTGTTTATAGCATTAATTAAGTGTATTTACTGATATTAACTCAACAGCAATGATTTTAACTGTAAAACATATGAAAATAATTTTGGCCTGGATTTTGCTTCAAATATAAGGCCGAAACTAGCCTTTTTTGCACCCGGGGCAAACATGGATTTTGGCGTCGTCCCCCCTCCCTCTTTCGAAAAGTATATTTACAAAGAGAATTTTACTAATTTTCTAATAGCCGACTTATTTTAAAATTTAAAATATCTAATCGTAAAATATGTAATACTGAACTACGTAATCTACAAAGGCGGGTCCAAGGGGAGGTCACAGGGGTCGTGACTCCCTCTGAACACCAATAAAAATATTCTGAAGATCATTTTTAAAATGAAATATACAGTAGAGTCCCGATTATCCGAGTCCTATTTAACCGAATTTCCGCTTTGTTTTCTTCTGATGGATTTTTCTTCTGATTTTTGTCAAAAAAAAATTATGGCCCTTTTTTTTTCCCATTCTGACCAGAAAATCTGAGTTCTACCTTTTTACGACTGCTCTTTCATCTTCACCTAACACTTTATTTATAATGGCTGTTTCATAGAAGCCATCAGTCCATCAAAGAAAATTATCCATTCAAAAGGTATAATCCTTCATTTGGTGCTCCTTTCGTTCTGGCGCTCGGGGCACATGCTCCCTCTGCCCCCCCCCCCCCCCCCCCACTCCCCTTAGTTTCGGCCCTGTTCAAATACTCCGCACTGTGCGAAGTGTGATTGGGATGTTGCAAGATCAAAAGGAAAGGCATCATACCTGGAAAGGAAAACACACAGTTTCCAATGGCTAACACAAGGAACAATTGTAAATACATGTCTCTTCTATACTGTAAACCTCGAGGAATGTTGAAGATGAGATGTCTAATAGACTGGTCGTCGTCGTCTGAAGTCTAGTCCAATTTAAGACCGAGAAATCGTTTGTGCGACAGAAAGTCAATGCTAACAAGAGCAAGAACAGACTTCTCAAAATATTTGTATAGCTGTTTAGATTGTTAGCCTAATGATTTCAGTGTAAATATAACGTTATTAGAGAAATGCAGGTTGAATTGACAATCATAATCTCTCCGAACGATAAAGTTGACATAATTGCAGATAGCAGAGTAACCAAATTCATGATTGACAATGAACATCAGCATAAAATAAATATTAAGGCTGTTCTCAAATCCAAAGAAGCCACTTTCTGACACATTTCTGAATTCATTTTTGTTCGGAAACGTATGAAATTGGCAAGTGTTCTTATTCAGAAACTGTGTAATCGAAGAGAGTTTTTTATTTTTTGGTAACGGCAGAAGATCTTTCAGAAAATACTGTCAAAGTGGGTATTTTGAGCTGAATTTCCGACGCGGAAGCGCGCGAAAAGAAGGAAAAAATTTGTCGTCACGTGATAAGAATCGCTTATAACTCGATAAATATTCTGTTTATAGATCAATGGAAAACGCTATTCGATTCCAAATCTCTTCAGTAGTCAGTCCTGTGAATTTTATGTCTTTGCGTTTAAAAATGAGTTAGAAAATGTGTTAGAAAGTTTCCAATTATTGAGCAGAGAATTTGAGAACCAACTTAAATGAAACTTAAGACGACAAATTAAGAATAACATTAAGGAAGAAATTTTTTCTGGCATTTTTAATCAGTTTTCCGTAATTAATGATAGTGAAATATACTTAATCTATATATTTCCAGGAAAGAAAACTTGGAGAATCATGCTGTGTTTTGTATTTGAAACTATGACGATCGAAGCTAATTTAAATTACATATGATCCCAAATTTGTTTTTATTCTGTTTTTTATGCATGATGTGTAGTATAGATTTTTTTTAGCATAGATAGAAATGTTCCTAGAAGAGAAAAGTAGTTAAAAACAGTTTTCAGGATAGTAAGGTGTCTGATCAGCACACTATTCTGGACATAAAAGTCTGCGGTTTATTAGTAACGGATTCTGGGCTGCTATCAATAAAACTTTCACCTGTTGATCAATATCGGTGTTACTTGTGGAAGTCTCAAATAGACTAAATTAAATAAAAAATAAAAAGCAATTTAACAAATTACAACGACCATTTGGAAAATGATTTTTTCAAAGACTAAAATTTAAGACATAAAAAAATCGCACGGAGTTGATCATACATTACGTACGCCATGAATTAAACACTAATAGTGTTATTACACGCAAAAATTGCAAGCGACAAAAATCGCCTGCGACAAAAATCGCCTGCGACTCCTCCGATTTCCTGAAACATACGTATTATCCAAGCATTTCATTGGCTGTTCCGGTAAAGGCTTTTCCATCGTCAGATTTCCAAGAAATCTGACGACCCATTTTAAATGAAATTTCATTCTTAAACTTCTAAACATCCCACAATATTGCTTTTTACACCGTCGTATAGAGAAAAAAATGTACTTTTAAATGCAATTTGTTTGAAAACTGTATCTCAATTTGTTTCTGAGTTATTATTATATTTTTTTTTTTGTAGTTTTTATTACTTTTTTGTCATAGTGGCAACAGAAGTATCCATCTCTGTTGAAAGTAAAAGGAAATACAGATTACTGTATAGACCAATCAGAAAACGAATAAAATGCGGATTAAACCAATAAAAAGCTTCAGATATGCTTTTGATTTCCTACCATGACGAGGACAATAACCATTTTTCCAAATGGTTAATAAGCTCCAAGGACTCAAATTACGGAGATTCTTCTGAAGAAGAGATTCTTGAAGGCTACGGTTACAACAAAACAATATAAATGAAAATGACATATGCTAATTAGAACTGAGTCATAAAAATGGGACACAAAAGCTGTAATAGACTAGATCAGCCATACTCAACCTTTTTTTCTCGCGGGCCGCAAACATAATTTTTCGACTTCGGGCGGGCCGCAACACACTTTTAAATAGGTTAAAAGAAAACGTAATTAAAATAACATAATTAGTATAACATTGCAATATAACAAAGTTAATATTATCGCTAGGATTAAACGCTTCTCGCGGAAAAAATAATACCAAAAAAATTATCACCTCTGTTTCCAAATAATGAACTTTGTAGTAGATTTCTATTGCAAATGTTGTAGAAATATGCCGCGAAGTTTACTGGTGGACAATAGTGTTGCAAAATGTTTTCGGTGCCAATTTCGGCGACAAAAGTTCAACTCTAAAAAGTAGTATTAACTGTATTTTAATAAGTATGAAACGTAGTATTATAACAATGTAAGAATTTCTAAGGAGATTTTCTCTAATAAATCCATCTTTTGCTCACTGAAAAAGAAAATAATTTTAAAAATATATAGTGAACACATCATTTGGAATGATGTTTGATAATTGTTAAAGATTAAGAAATGTATACATCACTGTAGGATAAATAGGACTACATGAAAAAAGAACTTTTGACTAAGGAAACGGCTTTTAACATAACTTTAAGTTAATTATAAATAACAGGGCAGATTTTATCTTCCTATGAAAATGTATAAAACAAAGCTGAAGATCTTAAATACTTTTATGCGCATCTCAATTAATTCTATAAATATGAATTAATGATTACGTCTCTCGGGCCGCAGATAAAACGTCAACGGGCCGCAGGTTAAGTATTACTGGACTAGATTAACATTAATACTAGGCTACTTATATTTATTTTATTGCAAAATGCCGTTAATATAAAAAGTGTACTATTAATAAATTTATTTACCAATTAGAATAATGGTGTGAAAATTAATCTAGTGTAATTACGTATCCAGCCTTTACTGAAGTTCCATTACCTGCTATTTATTCTGTTGATCTGATTCATATAACAGACCAGATGCTGTGATCAGGGTCATACCAGGTGAGGAGGCCTACTAAATGGCTTTAGCCTATTAGATGCTGTGATCAGTAAGGTTAGCTGGGTGAATTAGATCCTTCAGATTCGTCCAGGTTAGCTCAGTTGGCAGAGCATTGGCAGCTTCAGCCAAGAGATCCCTGGTTCGAATCTTGAACCGCACATTTTTCCGCCCAGTTGGGAAATTACAACTCATATTAATACAACAACAGATCAGAAAGAATTGAAATAATGGCCATGTGTTATGATGCAACAGGTTCTTTAAAAACGAAAATCATCTTACCTGGAAAGGAAAAAACACAGTTTCCAATGGCTAACACGAGGAACAATTGTAAATACATGTCTCTCTATATTGTAAGCCTCGAGGAACTGTTGAAGGCGAGTAAGAAACTGACCGTCGTCTGCTGAAGTTGACTCCAATTTAAGACCGAGAAATCCTTGTGAGACAAAATAGTCAAAGCTAAGAAAGGCAAAAAACAGACTTTTCAAAATATTTGAATAGCTGTTTACATTGTATGCCTAATGAGGGATTTCTGTCTAGGTATATTACGTTATTAAACAAATACATGTTGAAATGATGTTCATGTTCTCTTCGAACGACAAATTTGAAATAATTGCAGTTTTCAATCAGATAAGGCGATGAACGTCAGCATAAAATAAATATTGAATAAAAGTAAATATGACAACTTAAGGATGGACGTCGGGGATGGAATTGCTTAAGGTACTTTGTAATAAGATTTCGGTAATTAATTGTAGTAGAATATTTTCTGAAACTAACTTTCTAGTTATGAAAGATGGAAAAATACATCTGTCTGTTACAGACCGGGAGAACGACTGCACAAACCATCACCTCATCGAGTTGACGGCCGAAATTACAGGATTAGTTAAAACTCGATTCGCATATTAAAATACAACTGGTCTGCCAAGTCATATCTTGATGGAAAACACCTGCAAACCCGTTTTTAGTGCTTGGTTGGTAGGTTTACGATTGTATTTTCCTGCTTCCAGTCCACCCTGTTTTCATACCTTTGTGTGCAGAAAAACACAATAACCTACCGGTCAACTACAAAAATCGGGTCTGCATTTGGCTTCCACAGAGATATGACTTGGCAGACCAGCTGAATTTTAATATGCGAATCGAGTTCTGTCTAATCCTGGAGTTTCAGCCGTCAACTCGATGAGGTGAGGATCTGTGCAGCTGCCTCCCAGCCTATTATGTTCCAGAGCTTGCTGTAATTTAGGTGTCTATATATGCGTTCTCTGTGCTATAGGTTCCCACAGACTGGGTGGATATATATTTTTTCAGCCAGGCTGTCGAGACTTATTTCCAATTAATAAATCTCATAGCCCGTTCACTGTAAAAAAAGACAAAAGTTTCCTTAATTTAAGAAAATATAATATAACCATGGACGAAAATATACAATAACCTCTTCCGATTTACCCATGATTCCGGAAAGGATTTTTTATCTTTAGAAACTACAGAAACCAATATATATTTGAGATTTAAAGAATAATTTATCAAAACTAAATTTCTTTTACTGCCACTGATTTTCGGAAATGTTTCCGGGTAATTTTTTATAGTATATTACTCAGTTCTTTTCAAAAAGGAATAATCTTAATGTTTTTTAATGTTATCAATTCTCAATTACATTTTTAGCTGCGTAATTGGATTTATACGTGTAACAAAATAATATTAATTAACGTTAATGTTAATGCTGTTTTGTTGAACCTGAAAATGTTTACTTGAGAATGGATAGCATCCGGAAAACTTATATTCCAGGCTGATAAAACTGATCAATTCTTATTACTATTATATATGCGAAAGTGTGTGTGAAAGTTTGAATGAAGTCAATGTCAAAACGGATGAATTAATGCATTTGTATCTTTGCACATAGATGGATTATAATCCATAAACGAACATAGGCTATGTTTTATTTATTTTATTCAAATATTTTTCTTAATAATTCAAAATTTCATTATTTTTCAGCTGACAAGTTTCCTGTAAAATTTAACCAGCTTTCATTTTTCGTTGCCAAAAAATGAAAACCGGAATATTAATTTCATTTAGTTTTCAATTGAAAGATTTTCACGTGGAAAAGGAAAAGGAAATTAAAAAAATAAGAATTTTAAAAAATATATGAATGTGACGTCATATGGCAAATAAAACGGAAATTTTCAAGTATTTCTAATAATACAAGGAGCATGAATTTTGAGTAAGTACGGAAAGGAGGCGAATATGACGTCATATATGGAAAAAAACGGATAAGCTTTGATGTTGAAGTAAAATGGGATTGAGTTATGGTATCACTTCTTATTATTAAACCCTTTATCTATTGAATTAGGAATTTATGAAAATTTTATCTTCTAAAGCATTTTTCGTGAACTGTTAAAACTACATTAGAAGATTTACATAATCATTTAATGAATTTTAGAAGGATTGAAGGATTTAGAAGGATTAATCAGGCATGTGATTTCCGCGTTTTTGCACACCAGTATATTCTCAGAGAAAATCATATTTCATTTAATCGAAACTTTTTTGCGATTTAAGAGAACAACATTTTCTCTAAGAATATACTGGTGTGCAAAAACGCGGAAATCACATGCCTGATTAATTAAATTTTAATTTATAGGGATTTTGTGCAATATTTATAACCCCACTCAAATCTTTTATTTTAAATATTTTTCTTAGTAGTTTGTAGAGTTAGGAAATGGACAAATATAATGTTCTTACAATAGAAATATAGAAATATTTCCGAATTGAAAAATTCGCCCTCTTCCTCCCCAATGCCAAGAAAGCTTAAAAGATGCAAAGGCAAAAGAAATCATCCTTTTAAAAATAATTTTGCTTTGTGTAACCCCTAATGCTTTTGGAACAAGATAAAGTAATTTATCTATAACTCATTCTAAACTGTATTAGAGCTAATCAATGTATTAAATGAATTTTATAACAAGTTATTTTAATGGCACTTATAAGTACCGTCAGTAGATAAAGGGTTAAAGAAAATTATTATCAATACTTGACGGTTTATCGTCTGCGTACGGTGAACATAAAGATTTAATTTTTAATTTAAAATTGAAATAAGTTAAAAAAGAAAGGTTAAAACGAAAATGAGTATTAAATGTCAATGATGCCCTACAAAATTATCCACGCCGTAAATGACGTTATGATTAGCAAAAAATGTTTTTTTTTTTTTTTTTTTTTTCATTCTTAAAAAGTAAAAAATTAACTGGACTGCCTGAAAAAAAAAAAAAAAAAAAAAAAAAAAAAAAAAAAAAACGAAAAAAAAAAAAAAAAAAAAAAAACGAAAAAAAAAAAAAAAAAACGATTTTTGACGAATGTTAATTCCAGTTAAGAAAATATGAATAAAAATTACTTTATTTTTTAAAAAGAAAATTGCATTTTCGGTCATAAAATCTACAGATTTAGTATGATTGCGTCAAAGTAATGTAATTTTCCCACTGCCGATATCGAAATTAGGATCGGGAGCTCGAAGTATATATTGGAGACACGTTTGTAAATCGTGGTTTGGCAACCAGATTTTAATTCTACATTTTTTTTTAAACTTTAAAAGAGTAAAAATATGTTATCACTTTTAAAAATAATTTTATTTTTAATAACAGTTTTTTGTAAAGTTGAGGAGAGCGTGAATTGGCGCCGCTGGGATATGAACCAGGGATCTCATGATCAGGAGGCGAGAAAGTTAGCGTCGAGCAAAAGGCCAAGCCAGTTACTTTAAGCTAGTAACTCACTTTATACAGATCATGTGAGATGAGATCGCTACACACTCCATCCCCAGTGAGAAAGACATCTTGTTGACGTCTGACGAGCGATATACACTCGTGAATGAAGCTGTCGTACGCATGTGTGATGCACAGTATGATAGGCTTATGTGCTGTAAGCGTTTCATAGACTATGGTTGCTGGAGATGATTTATTTGGTGCTGCCATCTGTTGGTTATGAGAAGAGATGATTGTTGTTGAAGGTTGTTTTGTGTGTTTGTCTGGGTCACCCTTGAGGAGAATATGAATTGGTGCCGCTGGTATATGAACCAGGGATCTCATGATCAGGAGGCGAGAACGTTGGCGTCGAGCAAAAGGCCAAGCCAGTTACTCTAAGCTAGTAACTCGCTTTATACTTATCATGTGAGATAAGATCGTTACAAAGTCTTATAGGATGCAGTGCATAAATATACAAATTTCACAAAAAATACCACCTAAAATACCGTTTTGTAGTAGAAATCTCCCAGCATTGTTTTTTTTTTTTTCTTTTTACGAAGTTCATTGATTGCAGTTTCAATTTCGCGATTGTTTACATTATCTGGCACAAAGTTTCCTTTTATTTTTGACTGGGTTATGTCAAGACCCTATAAATAACAAGTACCGTTTTATTTCCTTTAAAAAGTGATAAAGAGTGTGTTAATTATATATGTTTTAAATTTTCGTGACTGAAATGTTTTGCTTAATTAATGCATTTATTTATTTTATTTTTTTTAATGCTACTTTAGCGACATCATGGGTAACAGCTAGTACACTATAAAAACTACTCGGAAACGTCCCAAAAATCAGTGGTAGCAAAAAAACTTTGTTTTAATAAATGCTTCTTTAAATCTCAGAAATATATTAGTTTCTAAGGTAAACAAACGCTTTTTGGAATCGTGGGCAACTCAGAAAAGGTTATTGTATATTTTTGTTCGTGGTTATATTAGGTTTACCAGATTAAGAAACCTGTGTCTTTTTTAATAGTATAGGAAAGTGTTCTCTGTTATCTCCGTCTGTTGTATTTGAAGCTATCATGATTTATAAGATTGAAAATTGCATGTAATTCTATAAACTTTCTCCTTATCATTATTATTATTATTATTAGCCCCCGGTATGCTATTTCTTTCTCCCAGCTAATTTTGTGTCGTCTCCAAAAAATAACGTTACCTTACAGAAGCACGTTATTTCGTAATACGTAAAACAAAGCAGATATATCATTGTGCGATTAAATACCCTATAGCAATTTTTTTTAATTTCTAAGCATCGCACATTTTTAATTTTTATACCGTCGTATTGGGAAACAAATGTACTTTTAAATGCGATTTGTTTGAAAACTGTATCTCCATTTATTTTTGAAATATTAATTTTTTTTGCAGTTTTTGGAGCCATTTGCTTGATATTGGCAACGGAAGTACTCCATTTCTGTAGAAAGTAAAGGGAAAATAGTGGTAAAATAATAATTATATATTTTTGTTGCCATTTTCTCATAACAACCGAAAGAAAATGTAATTAAAATACGTGCTATTTTGAAAAAATGTAAACGAATGATTTCTGTTAAAATATGGAGCTATTTAAAAACTATATTTAATCGTAAGGATCTATATTAATGTTACAAACAAATGAAGGCCTAGGAATCATTAGATAGCCGTTTTTTTTTTTTTTTTTTTTTTTTTTTTTTTTTTTTTTTTGTCGAATTTCTTTAATGACGTCATCTGTTTGCAGCATTTGTGTATTGTTTTGCGATAGTGACGTCCTATGCATGTTTTATTGTAGATGTTTAAGAGTGGATCGTAAATGTGGAATTCTTAAGCGGATGCGAATGACGTCATTTTACATAAAATAAAAGCGTGTGCTTTAAGTCTTAAAATTGAAATATGTTTTGTACTATTTATATATACATATTTTTTTTTTCTTCGGGGCAACACTAAATTCTGAAAAAGCAGTATTCCTGTTTTCTAGTTATTATTACTAGTATATAACCCCCATGAAAAATGACCAAATGTTGATCTGCGTTTCCTTTTCATAAGACTTCATACAAAAAATACAGCATGAAGGTTTTATTATTGAAAAGTTTGAAATGTAGAAAAGTACATTTTAAAAATGACAAATGATTTCTACAAATACAAATGATGAGGTTATTTTTTGTACTCAATATTCAATTTCTCAAATAGTTCAACGATCCATAAAGGCTCCGATTTTAACGTTTAGAATTAAGAACTGAAAAATCAGTGAAAATTACGTCATGTTGGCCCATTCATATAATTTTTTCTCCTTAGTTTTATTAATATAAAAGTATATTTCAAGCTAAGCATAACGTCACCGGTGCAAACTTTTCAAACATACTTTATATACGTTCTTTTTTGCTTAACAACAGCATATATAAAAAAAAAAAAAAAACTTTTATTGTAATGAAAAAAACGAACAACGTCATAATGCATAAAGATAAAATAAACCCAATAGACAATATTCTCACACTGTCGCACTAAATAAGAATTTTTATTCACTTATAAAAATAAAGTACACGTACATAATATTTTTTTTTTTTTTACCGAAAATTACTTGCAAATGAAAAAAATATGTCCAAAAAGCCACGTGTCTGAATCTTTTCATTAGTTCTCTTTTATCTGAAACTATGGAAGTAATCCGATTGCCACCATTTTGAAGAAATTTCATGAAAAACTTTTTTAATTAAAATTATTATAACATTAAAATAGGAATATTGTTTAAAATAACTAGTGCGGGCACACCTACAAATGAACAGCTTTCATTTAAAAAAATAATTAGAAAAATCGATTCAGTAAGAAAGCTCAGAGCAGATGACTAGAAAAAAAAGTCTCGTGTTTTAAATATATAGATTATATTGCATTCTTTTCTTTGCATTCTATATACATGGCACAGTTCGCACTGGAATGGTTACCTACTCTTTCCTACACTTCAATTTTATATAAGTATTGGGTCGATCGGAAAGTCGTGTCGTGTAGGGAAAATCAATTCGTACCGGAAAATTCTATCATTTAATTATTAGATATTGATTCCGATACCTAATGTCTAATAATTACCGGGCAGAATTTTCCGGTACGAATTGATTTTCCCAACACGACACGATTTTCCGATCGACAAAGGTCAATTCCATGCAAACTTGTCATGTCTGTCACACAGCTGAAAATCGCTATGCTTGTTGGCTAGACATGACAAGTTTTCATGAAATTAGCCCAAAATAGATTATTTGACTTTACACATGATCTGTATCCTGGGTAACTCGAGGCAAAAATATTTCTAGAAGAGGGAAATGAATAACAAGTGTTTAAGATCATCAGATAGGGAAATCAGATAAAAACATATTCTAGAAATAAAAGTTTATAAAAATTAATCTTAGTTAAGAATACTGAGCTGATATCTATAAATTTTGTTACTGGCCTATCAGATTCGCACATGAGGAAATATTAAGTTTCTAGCTTCAATAGATTCAGAATAATTAAGATTTTCGAAAATTTTTACACTCATTTCATCCCTTTAAGGGGGTCCGGGATACAAAATTCTTCAAATTTTCTAAAAAAAATTATCGCATTAAAATTTTTTCTGTTTTTTTTTTTTCTGCTTAAAATGACATTTAAATTATTTTTCAATCTTAATTGGAATAGGAAATATTAATTTTTTCCTTTTGGTTTGTCTTCGAAATCTAGCTTTCAAGCAATGGTTGTCGTAGAAACGACTTCTTGTGAAAATGCGTTTTTCTTAATAATGGATTTTTTCACCATTTCTCGTAATTAAATTGTTATAAGTCAAAAACCGTTAAAGATAAATGGTTCCAACTTGGAAAATGTATTTTTCAATTCTTTTACTTTAATTTTGTTTCAGCAAATTTGAAAAAAAATTATTTTTGAAAATATGATTTTTTTAATAAAAGTTACATCATTTTTTTTTAACTTTAAGGATTTTTAATTTTTATTTAAATTAATATTTTTAAAAATGCTAAATCAAAATGAAAATGTATATATTTCTATTTATTTAAATTAAAAAAATGAAATCCTACAAATAACGTTTCGAGTTATAACGATTTTAAATTACCTCACTTTTTTAATATATATAACCATTAATTAAACATAACCTTCCACCGTCAAATATTATGAATTAAAGCTGTAAGTATTAAAAAAATAATAATAATAATATAAGAATTATTATGGAAGAAAAAGAAAAAAGTGGACACCGACAAAAATTGAAAAGCTTATACATTGAATTACGTTATCAAGGACACAGAATTCAATGATATAAGCAAAATGGTTGTTTTCTGTGGGAAAAATAAGCTAAAGCTAAAAGTTATTTTCCCCTGTGCCCAAACAACCATAAAATCAAGTGAATTGATTAAAAATGAAAGCAGAATAGAAACAAATAATATGAAATGGAAGAATCAATAAAACGTATCTAAATATTTATAGGATATAAAATATAAATAATAAACACCATACCGATTAATATTTCAGTATTTTACAAAAATCCACGCGCACATGGCTGCCAGTATATCAAAAAGATTAAGGTGAATAAAACAGTTAAGAAATCACAGTAAATGATACCAAAGGATGCAGTTAATACATTTTGAAATAAAATTTGAAATACCTTGTTAAACACATTTAATCTAATATAAAATAAATAGATATTAATTACATTATTTAAAATGCACTATTAAATTAATTAATAACAGTTTAACAATATCGTCAAAATTTAGCTAAAAATACCCCATATATATATATATATATATATATATATATATTTTTTTTTTTTTTTTTTATGAGAAGTTTTATTATGTGATTTTGTTTACAAATGATATGGTTAACCATCACAAAAAAATTCAAAATTTTGACTCGATAAATAAAAATTATTTTAAGGGGGTCCGGGGCTCAAAATTCTATTTTTTTTTTATTTATAGAGATTTTGTTATGAAATTTTTTTATGAAATATCTTTTAATATAATAAGAATATTGCATGTAAAAAAATCTGAATTTTTTTAAATATATATATTTTTTTAATTTAAATTGTAAAATTTTAAACATATTTAATTTTTGATATAACTCTGGAAGTACTTACTCGATTTACAAACTTTTTACACTTTTGTGTACAGAAAATGTGTCATTTTAATTTGTCTTCAGGATTTCTTAAAATATTGATTGGGAATTTTATGAAAAAATTTTAAGTAAAAAAATGAAGTCTTTTATGAGTGAGTTTTGCATTAATTAGCATATTTTCACAATTATCACTCAAAATTAAAAATCCTGAAGACAATTTGTTGGAAATATAGCATAAAGTCTCTGTTAAAAATTCCATACATATACCTTGCAAGGAACTTTAGATATATTCTTTTAAATTTGACAAATCGTGAAAAAATTCATTCTGAGATAAATGGAGCTAAAGTTCTCGTCAGGCGGGCAGCTGATGCATCGCTTCTCAAGGCAAAAGGTGTTATATCTCTGGATCTAATGAAGGTAAAAGCATGCGATTTGCGGTATTTAACGCTAAGAACTCAGTATTTTTTTTTAAGCCAATAAAAAAAAAAATCGCATTTTTTTTTTTTTTTTAGAATTTTAGCCCCAGACCCCCTTAAAATGTGTCCCGAGGCGAATTAAGAGAACAAGGGACCTTCAAACTCATTTTTCCCCTTTAAAAATTATACAAGGGCACTCTATATACATTATGGCATATATTTAACACACAAGAAATAATAAAAAAAAAAATTTGGAGAAAAATCAGGAGTTTTCTTGAATATTTAAGCGTTATGAAGATCTTTCCAAAACGCCCCATGCGCATTCCATATCAATTAAAATCCCCACTATTTTTTTATGAAAGTTTGTTTTATATATACTACAAATAAAACTGTATATCAAATTTTATATATTTGAATATAAAGGTAAGAGGGGGGGGGGGAATATTTTTTAAATTTTATAAAATGTTCAGCATTTTTGCATCTTATTTCTGCAATTAACTACTTTTAACTTTTCCAATTATATTTGGTTTTAAAAAACGCCGCACAGTTTTATGACATATATAATGACAAACATCTATAAAAAAATATTGGGGATTTTAATTAATATGGAATGCACATAGGGCATTTTGAAAAGTTCTTCATAAAGTTTAAAATATTTAAGAAATTTCCTTATTTTTCTCCCCAATTTTTTTTTTTTTTTTTTTTTTTTTTTTATTTTTTTTTATTTTTATTTTTTTTTTTGATATAATGGGGCATTCTCACAATCTTTTGACTTTTCAGGAATAAAAATCTCGTGAAATTAAACTTACTAAAATAACATTTTAAACTTATAAACGAATGCCTTAATGATTCAAAATAAAGAAAAAATGGTCAGCAGCGAAAAATATTTTATTTAACTGAGGTTTGTCCCATTTTGGGGACGTTTCAAATTTTAATGAATTTGTAGAATTTTCCTCTCCTTTATAACATGAAAATTGCATGAAATCATTATTTATAAATGTCTTTATCTGTAACCGAGAGATGACAGCATAAGGTGGATATTTATTTGCTTAAATTAAGGCTTTTTTCGGTGTTTATAGATTTTTAATTTTTCAAGATAGCAAAATGTAAAAAGTAAGTTTATTTGTATTTTTTCTATCAATGATGCAAAATCGCAAGTTATAATCTTAGCTTGTAGACTTTTTGAAATACGTATTTTTTTTAATTGCGAAATTAAATGTTCAAGCCTATTTTTTATGCATTTTTGTAATGTCCAAAATATACGGTTATAGGCACAAATGGGCATATATTTTTGTTAGAAATTTAGGAGACAGTTATTTATGCAATCTCCTTTCGAATATATTTATGAAATTGATTTTAAGTCTGCAATACGATTATTCTTATTTTATTATTAATAATAGTTATAACATTATTAGTCTCTGCAAAGAAATATATATATATATTTTTAGTTCATAAAAATACTAATTATAGTGCATAATATACAATTTAAAAACATTTTAAATATAAATGTAGGTAAAATATATAATTATGCATATTATTCTACTAGAAATACTCATATTTAGTTCCTTTACATTTTATCAAATAAATACAAAACAATTTAAGCTTAATTTTTTTTAGTATTTTTCCAATTCATTTTGCAACATTTCAAAGTGATTTTACCAAAAAATTTAAGAAAACAAAAATTCAGGCACAAATGGGTTAAGTTAAACTTGTGAGTTTAATTTTACTTACCATTTTACCGCTATAACATTTTTTTTTTCTTCTAAATTTTTACTTATAATGAATTTGCATAGTACCCACTGGATATTCAAATAAGAAATAATAACAATGTAGTACTTTCAGTACAAAATTTTGGTATAACATTGTCTTAAAGGGGTTTTAAAGAAGGGACAGTAAGGAAAAAAAGGGGACGATATAGGAAAAAAGGGACGCTAAGGCAAAAAAAAGGGGGGGGATGGTAAGCATGGCACGGTAAGAAAAATGACCACCTATTTTTAGGCAAATCAAGTTAAGACTAAGTGATAAAGTGACTAAGTGACACAATGTTCACTGATTTTTAGAAACAGTTATTTACATTGGATTAAATTTTAAAAAATAATAATTTACCTCGAAAAGTGCAGGAATAAACCTTGGGGACGGTAAGACTACCAATAAAGCCACGATGCTTGAAATTGGTATGTAAATGCTGATTTAAATTCTGCAGTAAATTTCCTGTCAAAAATTTTTAGTTATTCTTTCTCTAGCATACTTCTGCACGAGAAAAAAGTTTTTAAAAAATCTGTGGCTGCATCTGAAGTGATTTTCTGTATGTATAAGTTTAGCAAGAGGGACGGTAAGGAATCTAAAACCCAAGGACAGAGTTAAAAAAGTAATAACAACCCTAAAAATGTGTGCATGTTAATTTTTTGCTACATATTTATATAAAACAATAGGCCTAGTTTCAGAAAAAAATTACATCGAATTACTTTTATTGAAACAATTTTATACAGACCAGCTCCAAACTTAAAAATCAGCCTCAGGGACACGGGGCGGTATAGGAATTTCGTGGTATATTTGGACACCCAACATCGTCCAAAACATATTTATCTCGTTAATATTGTTATGCAGTCATGTAGTGGGATGTTTTCCAGTATAAAAAATTAAGAAAAAAAAAACAAAAACAAACAAACAAAAAAAAAAACAAGCATATGTGTTAAAATAAAAATTATTATTCAGGGACAGAAAAATATAGAATTGTCAAAAGATTGTGAGAATGCCTCATATGCCATAATTCATATAGTATGCCCTTGAATAGTATTTAAAGTGAAATAAAAAAAATGAGTTTGAAGGTCCCTTGTCCCTTTAAAATTCGAATATTGTGATCTGAAGCCGCCAGTATCTTTTTCTGGATCCTAAAACATATACAGTATGACTTCAAAAATCTGGCATTCAGAAATCCGGCACCAAAACCATATTTTCTCTTCCTTTTTCTTTTGCACTTTCAAGTTATGGGAGAAGAAAAATAACAATTCTTTAGGAATTAAAAGTTTCAAGATTGAAAGTAAAAATGTAAAAAAAGAACATTGGACTTTTTTTTTTTCATTTGCCAGAGGCGATTATTTTCTGAACAAATTTTCTGGGAGCTGCATCATTGTTTAGCAACGTGAACAACTTTGGGGACAACTTTGGCAAATGCATGGCACAATATATGGCCGGAAAGAATTTTCGGCAACGGCAACATCAATGATGAGGCAGAATTTTCTGGCTTTCACATTTCCTATGAAAAGGCCGCAATTTATGATCTGATTGCACACGCAAAATCAGAGAATGCATTAAGTATAAAAGAAAAATGGATACATATGATTGGATAAGCAATGACGAAAATTCATCAACAACGTACAATTTAACGGACTGCGAGATCGCTAACGCTGTGCAAAATAGAACAGCCGATATGCTAGTAGCAGCTAAGAAGACGAGGATTAACAGCCGGCAGAAGGAAAGGTATCACTAGAAAAATGCATAAATTTGACTGGAGAATTAATATATGCTTTAGAGAACCAAGACTGTATTTCTGAAATAGACATTCTTCAATTCTATAAAATACAAAAAAAAAAAAAAATGTTAAAGAATTTCTCAAAAAATTGAAGCAAACAAAACTATCGATGTTTCCGAAATTGCACGCGAAAAAATAATTTCACTCTTTATTAGATTTTTTTTTCTGTAACATAGGAAATATCAATTAAAGTTTTTTTGTATATATTTCTCTTTTTCTTACATAATTATCACTTAATAATAAATTAAATTATGGCTAAAGGCACCATTAAGAACATAGTACTTCTTTAGATATTCCTAGTTACTATTTTTTATATTCCTTCAAAAATCCGGCATAGTGTCGGTCCCGATGATGTCATATTTTTGAAGTTATACTGTATATTTATGCTAAGTTTGGTTCAAATCATTTTTAAATCGTCGGTTTGTATAAAGAAAATGTAAATAAACTGGCTTATCTATATATAAATTCATATTTTTCAAAGTATATAAATTATGGCTTAAAAGATAAAATATTTCTATTAAAAATTTATACATAATTATAAGAAAAAGGGGAAATAAAGAAAACGTTAAGAAACTTGTTGCCAGATTAAATTATTCATTTACTTCGCTTGGTTAGTAACAAAAAGGAAATACGGGTAATTTGCGATGAACTGTTCCGAGAATTATTGAAGAGATCTCGCTCTCTGATGTACTTTGTGCGTGTTTTACATGAAAATGTACTTGATTAAATGGTAACATACAATATGCTAGTAGACATGAAAACACAGCAGCACAGAGCAAGATTTAAGGCAAAAATAGATTTTGAAAACTACCTTTTTAATTTTTTTATGGATTCACTTGAAATTTGATAGAGTTGTTAAGAACAGACTAAAACACTTATGCACAAAATTTGAAATTAAATATTGAAATAATTTTTAGTTCTTGATTTTTGAATATTTTAATACGGCAAAAAATTGACATATACTTCAAAATGTTTCTACGCGCGTTTCTTTTGCATAAAACATTAGCTGGCTTCGCCCGTTAAGCTGGTTGGTTTCTCCAATTGAACGATGAATCAAGCGGAATATATCGGGGAATTTCACCATGTGTTTTGTAGCAAATATGCACCTTTACCTGAAATGTCCTCCCGCTGAAAAAGATACGAACACCATTGCGCTTTTACGTTTTCTAATGCGCAGACAAAATTTAAACTGTGAAGACAAATTCTTTTAGTTCATAATTTACGTAGCATTTGGTAAAGCGCGATATGCAATATACTAAAACCATGCCTGAAAAATTATCTAATTGAAAATGCAAACAAATAAACAAAATCCATCCAGTAGAACTTTTTTTAAAGGCTAATCGTTCATAATCTGGTCCCCCTAATTACAGAATTTCCCCCTATAATTCTATAACTAAGCTACGTAGAACGATATACTAAAATCATCCCTAAAAAATTATCTAATAACCCATTAAAATCCGTTTAGTAGAATTCTTTTAAAAGCCATTCTTGTATAATCGGGTTCACCTTATTATAGAACTTTTCCTTATAATTCTTTAACTAAGGAACATCGTAAGATACACTAAAACTTTCCTGAAAAGTTATCTAACAGTGAAAGTCTTATCAAAATCCATTCATGAGAACCCAAGTTAAAGCAGCCGGAACAAAATGCCCAATTGAATTTTTTATATATATAGTAGATGACAATATTTATGTATAAGATGCTATTCCTATAATACACAAAATCCCTGCCGGCCCGGCCTACAGGCGGAGGTAGATTTCGAAGTTAAGTATACGAATTTCACCAACAAAAACTAAATCATAATTAGAGATAAACCCACTTTAACAATATTATCTGGCTGCTTTTGACGAGTTTTTATTTCATTTTTACATAAGATCTGGTTTTATCAGAATCATGTTAAGGCGGTATTAAAAAAAAAATACTTTTCTATGCTCAACAACTCGAAATTTTCTGGCACATTTTCAGATTCATTTTTAATAGAAAAAATATGAACCTTACTGACGTGATTTTTGAAGAGATTTATAAGCGACCTGTGTTTTTATTTTTCGTTCAATTAATTAAAACTTGGTTTATAAACAATTATTTCCTCAGTAGGACAATATGTTTCGTTTCTATAACACAATAGCTTCGGGAAAATCCGTTCAAAATGTCCACTTTGACATCATTTTATGAAATATATTCTGCCTCTATCAAAATATCGATCATTACGGTACATTATATAGTTTCTGAATAAGAGAATGTACCAATTAGATGCGTTTGAGAGCAAAAATGAATTTAAAAATGAGTCAGAAAATAAGCAGTTCGGATTTGAATACACCCTTAATACGATGATTTTTTTTTTTTTTTTTTTTTTTGGTTCAACCGCTATGTATTTTTAATTTGTTTTTGCTGTAAGAATTGGTCCTATCCAAAACTTGTCTATATAGATGTTGTAGACAATATTAAGAAGATATATAATAAATTCATGGGGATTTTATATCTTTTGAATTGAAGGAGTTATGGATTTTTTACTTCTTCAAACCCCCTTTTTGTTTTCGTTTTTAATTTTTTTTTTGCAGTACGAATTGGTTCTATCAAAAACTTGTGAATATAAAAGTTGTAGATAATATTAAGGAGATTTATAATAAAATTAATTGGAATTGATATCTTGAGAATTGACGAAGTTATGAATTTTTTTTCTCCCTAAAACCCTATTTTTGCGCCCCTTGAGACCATTTTTAATTTTATCAAAAATTTGTGATACATAAATTTTTGGCCCAATTTTTAGAAGTAATAAAAACTTTAAACTGATTTGATATGTAGAAAAATTAAGAAGTTATGGGGGTTTTTCGGTTTTCACAAAACCCCTCCCTATTTCCATCCCCTTGGTTTGATTTTGCCCATTAGCGAACTGGAGCGAGATTTTATGCCCCTTGATTTTATGTATCAATTTGAAAGAGATTTGTGCAGAATTATGGAAGTTATCGTGTCCAGAAAAAGTGATATATATATATATATATATATATATATATTGATAGATACATACATACATACATAGATAGATAGATAGATAATTTTTTTACTGAGGGTGGTTTTGGTGTTCTAGGGGTCATGATCGGTGTAAATCTGCAAAAAATTTTCAGAAATTCCAACATAGGGGAGAATGTAATAGGTAGTATTTCATACGAAATCTACCTAACAAAAGTTGGCATGAATTGTAAAATTTCACTGGAGAAAAAGAAAATATTTTTATAAATATGCTTTTTTTTTTTTTTCGGAAAAAGTAACTATATTATTTGCATTTGCACATAAATTTCGACACTAAAATACCCCTGAAATACAAATTTTTACGCTGGTATTTATTTATTATTAAACAGAGGATATACAATAAAAAAATCAAAATAATCTGTTTATTAGAAATGCGCATGGAATGTTTCAAAAATTAGAATTATGCGAAATTTTCAATTTTGAGTGTGTCCACGCATAACCTGACCGACCTTTATTTTCGCAACCGTTGGCCCTAGATGCATACTTCCAATTACAAAAGTGGTCAAAATTAGGTGCAGAGTTAAGATAAAAAATGTTTGAAGAGAAAAAACAATTTATCGAAAAATTACAGAATTTAAATTTTTATACGATCCCCCGGTCCTATAAGTAATATTGAGTAAAATTTTCCTGTTACACTGACAAGTAAGACCAAAAAAAGTCCCGTTATTCTACGATTAAAATTGATCGAGTAATAGCTGTTTAAAGTTGGAGCATATTTTTTTGCTACAAATTAGGGGCCATTCACAAATTTAGTAGAAATATAATTATCTTCAGATATATTAAAGAAATGGTTGAGAGTAAAATTAGCATTGCAATATAACTTTGAAATCTTTAATCATCTGACATATTATTGCAAAATATACAATTTGTACTGAACATATAAGAGGATAAAAATAACAGAATTTTTGTTAAATAAAAGGATGAAAAACAACAACTTCAATTCTTTACAAAAATGATACATATTTTAAAATGCTGTTAGATTACACCGTCTTTGAAATTTTGGATTTTGCTACGTTTTTTAGCTTTTGAAAATGGATTCACATGAATTTTTTAGCGCTGAATCCGAAAATGACTTTCATTTCTACTTTTTAGTATCAGATTTTTCGCTATTTTTTAACCTTTAAATTTACGATTTGCGAGAAATCCTGACATGATGGTTAAAAGTGAAGGTAATTTTTTTATTTAGCATTAAAAAATACATAAAACGTAATTATAAAAGTTAAAAAACACAACCATCGCAGGTTTATGTTATCTAATCTAAAACCATTTCTTAAACTTGTTGACGGTAATCTATCCGATTGATTTTATGTTATCCTCTAATATAAGTACGTATAAGATGGTAAGCGTCGAAAATCATAATAATATTACATTATAACCGGACTTAAGTCAGCATGCAAAATTTTAACTTCGATCGGACATTTGAAAATCAGTTAAAGTTCGAGTACAAATTTTAAACTGAAAAGACGATCGTTGCAAGTTAAATAAAACCTTATGAAAATAACATAATTTTTGTTAAAAGAAGTCATAGCCTCAAATCCTTATAAAATACAACATATGTTAAAATACAATTATTTTAACTAATCTGAAATTTAACTAATAAAGTTAACTCAACCGTAATAGTTGTACGACGATTTCTTTCAAACCCGCAGATACCTTGATATAAGTTTAAGTACTTTATATACGGCCCCTGAAAGCATGGTCGAAATCATCTGTTTTGATATGCAAAAGAGTGATATAAGTCATGCATTTCAAAGTTTCATAACTCGGTCAATTTTAATGTTAGATGGATGGGACTTTTTCTGTCTTACTTGTTAGTATCATAGTAAATTTTTACTAAATATCACTTATAGGACCGAGGGACCGTATAAAAATTTAAATTTCGTAATTTTTTAATAAATATTTTTCTTGATCCAAATCGCTTTAAAAATAATTCTTTACCTTATTTAAACCATTTTTGTAATTGGAAGTATGCATCTAGGACCAACGGTTGCGAAAATAAAGGTCGGTCAGGTTATACGTGGATACACTGTGTATGGGGCATCCTCACAATCTTTTGACTTTTATCTCCCTGAATAATAATTTTTATTTTAATGCATTTTTTTGTGTGTGTTTTTTTATTATTTCATATACTGGGGAACAGTCCATTGCATGACTGCATAATAATATTAACGAGATAAATAAGTTTTAGACGATGTTGGAGGGTCTAAATACCAGGAAAACTCCCATACCGTCACGCGTCCCTGATGCTGATTTTTAAGTTTGGAGCTGTCTGTATAAGATTGTTTCAATAAAAGTAATTCGATGTAATTTTTTTCCGAAACTGGGACAATTTTTTTATATAAATATGTGGCAAAAAATTAACCTGCACACATTTTTACAGCTGATATTATTTTTTGAACTCTGTCCCTGGGTTTTTCATCCTTAATGTCCCTCTTGCTAAACTTATACAGAAAATCACTTCAGATGCAGCCACAGAATTTTTTTTTCAAGTTTTTTCTCATGCAGAAGTATGCTAGAGAAAGAATGTCTAAAATTCTTTGACAGGAAATTTACTGCAGAATTTAAATCAGCATTTAAATATCAATTTCATGATCGTGGCTTTATTGGCAGCCTTACCGTCCCCAAGGTTTATTCCTGCACTTTTCGAGGCAAATTAAAAATATATATATTAATTTAATCCAATGTTAACAGCTGTTTCTAAAAATCAATTAATATTGTGGCTATCACTTTGTCTTAACATGATTTTCCTAAAAATAGGTGATAATTTTCCGTACCGTTCCATCCTTACTGCCCCTTTTTTCCCCATTCCGTCCCTTTTTCCTATACCGTCCCCCTTTTTTACCTTCCCGTCCCTTTTTTAACACCCCTTTAAGACAATGTTATGCAAAAATTCTGTATTAAAAATACTACATTTTTATTATTTCTTATTTGAATGTCCTGTGGGTACTATGAAAATTCATTCTAAGTAAAAATTTAGAAGAAAATAAAAAGTTATAGTGGTAAAATGGTAAGGAAAATTAAACTCGCAAGTTTAACTTAAACCTCAGTTCAATAAAGAAAATTTTCGCTGTTGACCATTTTTTCTTTATTTTGAATCATTAAGGCATTCGTCTATTAGATTAAAATATTATTTTAGCAAGTTTAATTTCACCAGATTTTTATTCCCGAAAGTCAAAAGATTGTGAGAATGCCCCATATATATTAAATATAAAAACTTTTATCTCTGTGAATTTGCATCAGATGAATTTAAGCATTTAGTTTCATAATTCACAAAAAAAAAGAAAAAAGTAATCGAATTTTGTGGTTTTGAAAGTACACTGTCCTTTCTTAAGTTAACGGGACAGGTTTATTTACAGTAGGTGATACAATACGATTTATTTCCTGTATTACCTTTAATGCATGTGTACAGTAGGGTGGGGGGGGGGGGGTAAATAAACACACCCTACTAACTCTGCAACTAATTATAATACAAAACATTTTACAGGTACCAAACGATTGGAAGTAAACTCTACTTTTAAGTAATGTATATAAAATTTGCTAAGGCGATCATCTACAAATCAAAACCAGACCAAACTTTTTTTTTTCAAAGGCAACACCCAATTTCGACAATATATTTTAAGTTTTTTGTTCAAACTATGCGTAGAAAAGAAATTTCAAGTTATTTGGATAATAAGTTTTGAATTAGAAACATTCAAAATTTAGAGCTTCTAATGTTAAATTGCATTTTCATATTTCTATTAATATCTCCTACAATTATGATCCTAATGTGACAATTTTTTTTGTTTAATTATAATACTAAAAAACTCAAACATAAATACATTGAATTTTTAATTTTGAACTTTTTATAATATGAATTATGAAATTAATATTCGAAAAAAATATGAATTACAACCTACATTTTTTTTTTTTTTTTTTTTGATAGATTTATATTTATTGTGTCCTGCTTTATACAAATTTTCAATTTCAAATGTTTCTTCCAAGTAGTTTTCGAATTATGAGTAAAAAACACCAAAATGACGGTTTAAGTTACCAGCCGTCTATGATGTCCAGTAAAGCATAATTTGAAAAATATATAAATTACTCATTTCAGTGAAACATTTGGGCTAGCAATAGTCGAAACACATTAAGCGAGTGAGATGTTCATATTGGCAAGAAAGAATATATTAATAGAAGTGACATAGTCATTCTGTAACATTTCAAGAATCAAGTACCGAACTTAATTTGGATACAGCTTCCAAAATCGGCTCATTTTAAAATAATTAATTTCTCGGAAACTAATCGTAAGAATTTCATGAAAATTTGGATTTAGGCTAATTGAAGGGTATAAAATCTATTTATGGTGTCAAAATTGGGTGTTGCCATTGAAAAAAAAAGTTTGGTCTGGTTTTGATTTGTAGATGACCTCCTTATATACATCATTTAAAAGCAGACTTTATTTCCAATCGTTTGGTAGCAGTTATTTTCTTCTACAATAATTTGGTGCAGAGTTAGTAGGGGATGTTTACTTTTTTTTTCCCACGATTGTACTTCCAATTTTATACCCATGCTTGTCTGTCTTGCATGATTTGCTTTCCTAATTTTTTTTAACAGTGTATATGGACTTATATATAGCATTTTGTAATTATGCTATTCAGTTCGCCCATTTTCATCATTTGAATCTGTGATATTATATAATTAATTAAAGATAGCATTTCATTTTCATTTCTTGTCAGAAGTTATTATTAAATCTATGTTCTCGGCATATCGCTCAGACTAATCCCTCTGAGGTAAGTATTAGTTAAAAGTTGAGTTGTTCATTTACTGTCATTTTTAACAAACTGTTATAACTTAAAAAAGAAAATTATGATTGTATGCAGATAAACATTTGTATCCAACTATTGCTTTTAAACACATATTAAAAAATATGGGGGTGTTTAATACCTTTGGCTAAGGCTGTATATTTGAATGCACAGCTGTGAAAAGAAACAGAAAAAAAAAGAAGAAAAAAAAATCAGTCTTTGCAAGAAGATTATGGGACGTTTTCCAATTTTAAACACAAATTGCTAAGTAAGTTTTTTGGGTGCGTTCGTAATTATATAAATACGTAGCACCTATAGTCGTCGTCTGGTTCGTCCGTCTGTCCGCATATAACAGCGCAAAAACTACTCAACCGAATGGTTTGAAATTAATTTATATAATCGTTGCAGAATTTTGTCGAAACCTTTCAAATTTCATGAAAATTGAATCAAAACTTAAAAAGATATTAATAAAAGTTTTCTTCGTTATTTTAAATCCTATCATACGTAATTAATTCAATGATACCCCATAATAGGTAATGATTCTAGGTTGCCACAGTGATTACGTTCTATTTAAGATGGAGTCTATAGAGAATGGAATATGGTCTATATGGAATATATAGAATCGTAATAAATTTTGTATTTATGCATTTTCCGCTTGTATTTATGTATTTTATGCTATCGCACCAAGATCTGAATGTTTATTAAACTAGTTATACTGCGAACTGTGCTGCTTAGATCTATTTATTTCTCATTTGCCACGTTTAACGTACAATTTCAGATTTTTTTTTTTCCTTAAGAGCCTACTTCAGTCAATTGGAAAACCGAAATTCCATAGCAGAGTGATGATGTTGCCACCAGGGAGGTGTATCCCAATCACAAAGATTGACACCTTAAAAGAGCAGTGATATTACTTAAGCTTGGCAAGATAGATTGACAGATAAGTGATAGATTGAACAAAAAAATGGTCATCCCACAGCATAAAATTAGACACCCTTTGCCTCCAGGCAAATAGTGGAGGGATTAGACACCCTGATCGGAAAAAAAGTGATTAGCAGACAGGAAATGAAGATAGACTTCCAATTGCACCTTCTTAGAAAGTAGTTCTGAAGTCAAAATAGAATATTTTCCAACACATTTTTTAAATCTTATACATATTTTTAAATGTCCGGAATTTACCGATATTCTTATTCAGGTATTAAAAAATATATTACTTTTTTTCTTTGTCTTATGAAGGCAAAAGATTATTCTGAAAACGATGTCAAAGTTGATATTTTTAGTTGGTTTTAGACACAGCAATTAGGGAAAAGTTATCATCGTGTAGCAATATTATAATTCGAAATATATTTTTTTAAAAATAGATAAACAAGAAAGAAAAAAATCATGCGTTAAGAGGCTACTTCAGTCAAACGAAAAGACCCATTTGCTAAGGGTGGTTGCATTTGCTTGACCTTCGTCCAAACATTTGGGTGGTTTCATTGGTGGACCCATTTGCTAATAGTGGAAGGATTAGACACCCTGATCGGAAAAAAAGTGATTAGCAGACAGGAAATGAAGATAAACTTCCAATTGCACCTTTTTAGAAAGTAGTTCTAAAGTCAAAATAGAATATTTTCCAACACATTTTTTAAATCTTATACATATTTTTAAATGTCCGGAATTTACCGATATTCTTATTCAGGTATTAAAAAATATATTACTTTTTTTCTTTGTCTTATGAAGGCAAAAGATTATTCTGAAAACGATGTCAAAGTTGATATTTTTAGTTGGTTTTAGACACAGCAATTAGGGAAAAGTTATCATCGTGTAGCAATATTATAATTCGAAATATATTTTTTTAAAAATAGATAAACAAGAAAGAAAAAAATCATGCGTTAAGAGGCTACTTCAGTCAAACGAAAAGACCCATTTGCTAAGGGTGGTTGCATTTGCTTGACCTTCGTCCAAACATTTGGGTGGTTTCATTGGTGGACCCATTTGCTAATAGTGGAAGGATTAGACACCCTGACCGGAAAAAAGTGATTAGCAGACAGGAAATGAAGATAAACTTCCAATTGCACCTTTTTAGAAAGTAGTTCTAAAGTCAAAATAGAATATTTTCCAACACATTTTTTAAATCTTATACATATTTTTAAATGTCCGGAATTTACCGATATTCTTATTCAGGTATTAAAAAATATATTACTTTTTTTCTTTGTCTTATGAAGGCAAAAGATTATTCTGAAAACGATGTCAAAGTTGATATTTTTAGTTGGTTTTAGACACAGCAATTAGGAAAAAGTTATCATCGTGTAGCAATATTATAATTCGAAATATATTTTTTTTTAAATAGATAAACAAGAAAGAAAAAAAACCATGCGTTAAGAGGCTACTTCAGTCAAAAGAAAAGACCCATTTGCTAAGGGTGGTTGCATTTGCTTGACCTTCGTCCAAACATTTGGGTGGTTTCATTGGTGGACCCATTTGCTAATAGTGGAGGGATTAGACACCCTGGCCGGAAAAAAGTGATTAGCAGACAGGAAATGAAGATAAACTTCCAATTGCACCTTTTTAGAAAGTAGTTCTGAAGTCAAAATAGAATATTTTCCAACACATTTTTTAAATCTTATACATATTTTTAAATGCCCGGAATTTACCGATATTCTTATTCAGGTATTAAAAAATCTATTACTTTTTTTCTTTGTCTTATGAAGGCAAAAGATTATTCTGAAAACGATGTCAAAGTTGATATTTTTAGTTGGTTTTAGACACAGCAATTAGGGAAAAGTTATCATCGTGTAGCAATATTATAATTCGAAATATATTTTCTTTAAAAATAGATAAACAAGAAAGAAAAAAATCATGCGTTAAGAGGCTACTTCAGTCAAAGGAAAAGACGCATTTGCTAATGCTATTCCTATGGAAGAAATTTAAAAAGATATCTCGTTGCATTTCAATATTTTTAAATGATTTTTTTTTTTTTTTTTTTTTTTTTGCATTAGATAGCTGCGATCGATGTGGACGAAGGTCGTTTTTTACTTTTTCTATTTTGTTTATTGCAGATATTTTTAATGGGGACACTTTTATTTTCGGAACCGGATTCGAAAGTGAAAGCATCCTCATAAAAAAAGTATGCATTCAAAATCGAAAAAATAAAAAAAGGCTTTTGTACAGATTGACCTCAGGTATCCAATGCAAAAAAAAAAAAAACACTTATTTAAAAATATTGAAATGCAACCGAGAAGAGGTTACTTCAGTCAAGCGAAAAGACCCGTTCGCTAATGCTAATCCTATGGAAAGCCGTTTTTTGCTTTTTCGATTTTGTTTACAGATATTTTCAGTGAGGCACTTTCATTTTCAGAACCGGTTTTGAAAGCGAAAGCATCCCCATAAAAAATTCTGCAATCAAAATCGAAAAAGTAAAAAGCGGCCTTTGTACAGATCGGTCTCAGCTATCCAATGCAAAAAAAATTATTTAAAAATATTGAAATGCAACCGAGATATCTTTATAAATTTCTTCTATAGATTAGCATTAGCGAACCGGTCTTTTCTGTTGACTGAAGTAGCCTCTTCTCGGTAGCATTTGAATATTTTTAAATGATTTTTTTTTTTTTGCATTAGATAGCTGAGATCAATCTGTACAAAGGCCGTTTTTTGATTTTTCGATTTTATTTACTGTTTCGGCGTAAGTGCCCTCAAATTTATTTGTTTATAATTTAACTCTGTTTATCTTTATATTGTGAAACATAATTATAAAACTGATTTCTTTTGACAGAAAAAATCTAATCTGTTTATCTAAATTGTTTATAACCCTGAATCAATATTTATGAGTAACATTATGATTTCAAGGTCATGTAATATAGATTTATTTACTTTATAATAATTTTGAATTGATGGTGATTTATTAGTTTTATAATTACTTGGATGTCATTTAAATGAATATTATAGCTATTTAGAAGATTTATAACTGCATATTGTAATTTTTATTTTGATGTTTATTTTATATAATATGTATCATTTTTAAAATGGTTAGTCTTGACTCTGTAACCAAGCAGAGAACATGTAACATGTCCTGACTCTGTAATCAGAGATGCCAATTGTTAAATCATGGCTCTGTTTAATACAGAGTGTATAATGGAAGTCCTGACTCTGCAACGAAGCAGAGAACATTTTTTTTGTATTGGTTCTGTTAAATACGGAGAATTACTATTATGGAACAATTATTAACTTCTAATGATGAATAGAATTTACATACTATTTCAGTTTTATTTAATAAACTATTTAATCTAAAAAAAAAAAAAAAAAAAAAAAAAAAGAAAAGAAAAGAAAGAAAGAAAAGAAAATTTATTTGTCAGATGAATTTCGGCGCCACCATTATTTTTGGTGCCGAGTAACCCGCGAAACATTTTTTGGAAAGAATAGTGAGCTATTGTGAAAGAGATTTGTGATTAACAACTGTGATTTATCTTTCAACATGTGATTAGTGTGTGATTTATCTTTCAACATGTGATTAGTGTGTGATTTATCTTTGAACCTGTGATTAGTGTGGAATTATTATTGTGCCATTTGGATTACGACATGCCATCTACATTACCTGGAATTAACAGGTAAGAAAATATTTTTTTTCATTTTCTATGAATGGTTTATGTTTTAAAATAAGAATTATTCTTTATTTAAAATGGAAAATCTTGAAAAGCTGAAAGCAAAACGTTCTGTTGAACGAACGAGTTTCACGAAATTAATTACAAAATTAGAAACGTTATTAAATGATGACATTGATAATACGAAAACCGATGAATTATTAGAGCTTCAAGAAATATTTCTCTTAAAAGAAACGGCTTTCCAAAGTTTGAATCGTGATATTGAAGCTCAAATATCCGACTTAAAAGAATATGAAAAGGACATTGCTAATAGTGAAAAGTACACTGACCAATTGATCAGTGCTAAATTTAAAATTAAAAATAGATTAAGAAAATGTAAAAAGGATAATGTTTCTATGATAGCAACTAGTCATGTAAATTCATTGAATGGTTCTGCTAGTGGAACAGAAACGAGTTCTGCCATGAAATTGCCTAAATTAAATGTTCCAAAATTTTCTGGTGAAATCGAAGAATGGGTCGAATTTTTTAACTGTTTTGAAACATCGATACACCAGAATAAATCACTATCTAAGATAGAAAAATTCGCTTATCTAAAATCCTTGTTATGTAATCGGGCCTATAATGTGGTAGAAGGGTTTCCTTTGACAGAACAAAATTATGATACTTGTATTGATTTATTAAAGGACCGTTTTGGTAAGGTTGATGTTATTATTAATAAACACATGACTAATTTATTAAATATGGAACCAGTTAAAAATTGTTCAAATTTAAATGCATTAAGAAGATTGCATGACATGTGCGAAGTTAATATTAGAAGTTTAAGAAATTTGGGGGTAACATCCAGTTCTTATGGACAATTGCTAAATCCTATTTTGCTAAAGCTATTGCCCCATGAATTAGTGATTGAATATCATAGAAAACGTGATACTAGCAAAGAGTCAGATGTAACCGATCTAATTGCCTTTCTGAAATGTGAAATAGAATGTAGAGAAAAGGCTTTGTCAATGACAAGTTCTAAAAATGATGCATCCTCTTCTTTTGTACATAAAAATAAAACTGAATTTCGTGAAAAGAAAACATCAAATAAATATCAACATGCTAATACCTTAAATGCCAATATTAAAGTTTTTTGTGTATTTTGCAAAGGTAATGATCATTTATCTTCCGAGTGTAAAAATTTAGCTGATAATAAGAAAAGATTAATGTTACGTAAGGAGGGTAGATGTTACAAATGCTTTTTGAAATCGCATTTATCTTCGCAATGCCGCATAAAATTAAAGCCATGTCTAAATTGTAAAAGCACTGAACATAACAAATTATTTTGCTTTAAGAAAAGTTTGAAACCAGAAATTAATGAAAATCAAAATCAAACAGTTGTATCTAATTCTCATTGTAATTTTAGAAATTCTAAGCATGCTGTTTTATTGCAAACATGTTGTGTAACTGCTCAAGGTAATTCTAAATCAAAGGTAGTTCGATTATTACTTGATTCTGCAAGCGAAAAAAGCTTCATAACAAAAGCATTAGCTCGTGAATTAAATTTGCCTGTTTTAAGAAAAGAACATTTAACTGTATTCGCTTTTGGCATGGATCAAGGTCGCGAAGAAGAATATGATGTTTTTAAAATTAAATTGCGAAGTAAAATGAATTATCATCGTTTTATAGATGTTGAGGTGTTAGCTACCGATTTGATAAGTGCAACAACATTGAAGGTTCCCAATTCTGACCCTCTAGTTATAAAATACATTGAAAGTAAAAGATGGAGGTTAGCCGACCCTACGCCCGAGGAATCCGAAGTACAAATTTTACTTGGAGCTGATTATTTCTGGAATGTTCAGAGAGGTGTCGTTGAAGAAATTAATGACCATTTATATGTAGCTAATACACTTTTTGGGTACACAATAGTGGGAAAAATAAACTCTAAAGGTAACGAAACAGTTAATGCTCATCTTGTATCTGTTAATGAAATAGAAAATTTTGATTTGCAAAAGTTTTGGAAACTAGAGTCTTTGGGTATTTGTGATAGTAAAAATGAATTATTTTCACAAAAGGATTTAGATGCTCTTGATTTATTTAATGATAATTTAAATTTTGTAAATGGAAGATATGAAACTAAACTTTTGTGGAAAGTAAATAAAAATGAATTGAAATCCAATTTTGATGTAGCTAAACATAGACTTTGGGGATTAAAATCAAAATTGTGCAAAAATGAATGGTTACTTAAGGAATATGAGAAAATATTAAATGAACAATGTGGTTTGGGTATAATTGAAGAATGTGAGTTTAATAAAGATGAAATAAACACGTATTACATGCCTCACAGACCAGTAATAAGGGAAGATAAATCGACAACTAAAGTAAGAATTGTTTTTGATGCGTCATCCAAAGATAGGGGGCAAAATCTTTAAACGAGTGCTTATTTCCTGGGCCCAATCTAAATCCTAACATATTGGACATTATTTTAAAATTCCGTCTCCACAAAATTGCTTTCTCGGCAGATATAGAAAAAGCATTCTTGCAAATCCAGATACAAGAAGAAGATAGAAATTTTTTGAGGTTCCTGTGGTTTGACAATATCACTAGTAACAATCCCGTTTTGGAAGTTTTTCGCATGACCCGTGTAACTTTTGGTGTAACAACTTCACCCTTTTTCCTTTCTGCAACCATCAAACATCACATTGAGGGGTATAAACATTTGTTTGGAAAAATAGTTAATATGCTGGATACTTCCTTATACGTTGATGACCTGTTTCATGGAGCTGATTCAGTAAACGAAGCTTTTGTTTTATCAAACGGTGCAGAGAAGATATTGAGTGAGGCCAATATGAAACTTAGAAAATTTAAAACCAATTCTTCCGATTTAAAATTTTTATGGAAGGAACATGGAATAAACTTTGAGGAAGACACTCTTGAACAAAATCTTTCGAAGGTATTGGGAATTATATGGATAACAGAAAGTGACACCTTGAAAATAGACATACAACCACTTTTGGTAGAATTTGACCATAAAATTATTACCAAACGTATTGTTTTACAAACTGTGGCAAAAATTTATGATCCTATTGGACTCATTTCCCCTTTCGTGATAAGAATTAAATTTTTAATGCAAGAACTCTGGGAACATGGAATTGACTGGGATTCTACATTACCAGATTCTTTAAGTGGAAAATTCAGAAAATGGCATAATGAAATAAAAGACTTGGTAAATTTTGAAATTCTTAGAAAATATTTTGTAACTATCCCAAAATTAAATCCTGAAACCGCTCAACTTTTCATATTTTCTAATGCTAGTTTAAAGGGGTATGGGTCAGTGGCTTATCTACGTGATTCTTCTTCTTGTGAAACTTCATTTGTAATAGCAAAGTCGAGAGTAGCGCCTCTCAAGAAAATTACATTGCCGCGCCTCGAACTTCTTGGGGCACTTACGGCTGCAAGATTAGCGAATTATTTAAAGGAAATATTTAAAATTGTGAATGAAAATATATTTTGTCTAAGTGACTCCCAAATTACCTTGCACTGGATTAAAGGAAGTGCTAACAACTGGAAGCCCTTTGTGGCAAACCGCGTACGCGAAATTCAGGAACTTGTTGCTCCTG
The DNA here is from genome assembly GCA_963932465.1 of Maratus speciosus. Lineage (NCBI taxonomy): Eukaryota > Metazoa > Arthropoda > Arachnida > Araneae > Salticidae > Maratus > Maratus speciosus. The sequence continues at coordinate 167,307,120 of OZ010793.1, forward strand.
TACAATGGAAATTTTGTAAAGGAAAGGAAAATCCTGCAGATGTTCTCTCTCGTGGTTGCTCTGCATCTGAATTGATTAATAACGAGGTATGGTTACATGGTCCTAGCTGGCTGAAGGAAGAATCGTTACCAGTATTTCCCCCTGAAACTCAACCTAATCTACCTGATGAAGAGGTCTTGCAAGAACAACGTAAAACGCTTGTTTGCTCCATATCCCAAAATATTCCAGAATTTGAGCTTTTATTTAAATTTTCATCCTGGACTAAATTAAAACGAATTACGGCTTGGTGCCTCAGATTCATCAAAAATAGTACATGCCCATCTGAACGAGTCTATGGTTTTTTGACTGTTCCAGAACTTGAAAGGGCAACAAATGCTATTGTGAAATTAATTCAAAACCATGAATTCGGAGACGAACTGAAAATTCTAAAATCCAGAAAGATCCTAAATTCTAAAAGCAAACTCCTTCCTTTACATCCATTTCTTGACGAAAATGATATTCTTCGTGTTGAAGGTAGGCTAAAAAATGCAAACTTGTCTGAATATCAAAAACATCAAATCATTCTCCCTAAAAGGCATCATGTTACAGACTTGATAATAAAGTATTTTCATGAGAAACATCTTCATAGCGGGACTCAATTGACAATTTCAGCAATTCGACAAAAATTTTGGATAATTAATGCTAAAGAAGCTGTGAAAAGAGAAATAAGGAAATGTATGAAATGTTTCCGAAATTCATCACACCTTTCATCTCAGTTGATGAATCTGCCATCAGCACGCGTGACACAAGCTCGAGTATTTTCAAGAGTAGGAGTCGACTTAGCCGGCCCCTTTTTGATCAAACCTCGTAAGGGACGTGGTGTGAAACCCTTTAAACATTATGTTTGTCTGTATGTTTGTTTCGTAACAAAAGCTATCCATCTTGAATTAGTCACTGATCTTACAACTGAAACCTTTCTAGCCTCATTGAAAAGATTCGTGGCTCGACGTGGAAAACCTCTAGAAATATTTTCCGACAGAGGTACAAATTTTGTAGGGGCAGACCGCGAAATAAAGAGAATGATGTCTCAAATTGCTTCTGATGAAAAATTGCACAAGTATCTTACTGACGAAATGATAGTATGGAAATTCAACCCACCTTCCGCCCCTCACTTTGGAGGCCTTTGGGAAGCGGGAATAAAACAAATGAAAAATCATTTGAAGAGAACAATTGGTGATCAGATTTTAACTTATGAAGAATTTTTTACCTTAATTGCACAAATTGAGTCATGCTTAAATTCAAGACCGCTTGTCGCTGAGTCTTCTGATCCAAATGACTTTACGGCTCTGACGCCAGGACATTTTATTATAGGAGCACCCTTGACCTCCTTACCTGAGCCTGATATATCCTCTACCTATGTAACTCCTTTGGAACGTTGGAAATTGCTACAAAAGATTTTCCAAAGTTTTTGGGAAAGGTGGTCGTCAGACTATCTCTCACAATTGCAGCAACGTACAAAGGGGTTTAGAAGCAACCCGAACTTAAAAATCAATGACTTGGTGTTGATAAAGGAAGAAAACCAGCCCCCATTAAGGTGGAAATTGGGCAGAATAATTGAACTATTTCCTGGTGATGATAATATTGTTCGTGTTGTCAAATTAAAGACTTCTACTGGTGAACTGAAACGCCCTATCACAAAATTGTCTCCTCTACCGATGGACGTTTAATATAATAGAATTTTACTTTATTTTAACTAACTTTATTATTATTATTATTTTCTATGTCTAATTTTTGTAACTTTCTGAACTATTTTGTATATTAATGTCTTTTTCTATTTTTAGTTGTTCCAGAAACTGTTTTTTTTTTAGAAGTAGTAGGATTTAATTGCATTTCATTTTAGTTATACTTGACATTTAAGGTAATATTTTAATTTTGTATTTAATATTTGATTATTTAGTATGTGATAGTGGAAATTTGGTAAGTTATAATTGTTTGATGAACTTCGTTCATGGAGGCGAAGGATGTTTCGGCGTAAGTGCCCTCAAATTTATTTGTTTATAATTTAACTCTATTTATCTTTATATTGTGAAACATAATTATAAAACTGATTTCTTTTGACAGAAAAAATCTAATCTGTTTATCTAAATTGTTTATAACCCTGAATCAATATTTATGAGTAACATTATGATTTCAAGGTCATGTAATATAGATTTATTTACTTTATAATAATTTTGAATTGATGGTGATTTATTAGTTTTATAATTACTTGGATGTCATTTAAATGAATATTATAGCTATTTAGAAGATTTATAACTGCATATTGTAATTTTTATTTTGATGTTTATTTTATATAATATGTATCATTTTTAAAATGGTTAGTCTTGACTCTGTAACCAAGCAGAGAACATGTAACATGTCCTGACTCTGTAATCAGAGATGCCAATTGTTAAATCATGGCTCTGTTTAATACAGAGTGTATAATGGAAGTCCTGACTCTGCAACGAAGCAGATAACATTTTTTTTTGTATTGGCTCTGTTAAATACGGAGAATTACTATTATGGAACAATTATTAACTTCTAATGATGAATAGAATTTACATACTATTTCAGTTTTATTTAATAAACTATTTAATCTAATTGCTCTCCCATCTCACTTGGATTTTGAAAATTTATTTGTCAGACGAATTTCGGCGCCACCATTTACAAATATTTTCCGTGAGACACTTTCATTTTCGGAACCGGTTTCGAAAGTGAAAGCATCCCCATAAAAAAATTCTGCATTCAAAGTCGAAAACATAAAAAAACGGCATTTGTGCAGATCAATCTCAGCTATCCAATTAAAAAAAAAATCATTTAAAAATATTGAAATGCAACCGAGATATCTTTATAAATTTCCTCCATGGGATTAGCTTTAGTGAGCGGGTATTTTCGCGTGACTGAAGTAGCCTCTTAGCATCACTCACTGCAGATTTGAACTTAGGCAAAAGATGCTTATTATTTAATCAAAATGTTTATATAACTTTAAAAATTATTCGATTGCCTTTCAGAAGGGAAAAAATAAAATAAAATAAAAACAACACATACACTAAGCAGAAATATATCATCTGTGTATGTTGATTTCACCGCAGCGGAAAGTATTTGTTAAATGTTTGTAAATTAGTGGAAATTTTCGGTAAAACACTCAAAAGAAATCTTTCTTTAAAGTTTGAGATACACATTTCTCAGTTTTAAACTAGTATAATCCCATTTAATAATGAAACTTTACTGTAGTTATCTTTTACAGCAAATAGCCAAAGGCGAAATTTCACACCTTTCCCGTTTTAGACTCCCTGTTGAGTACATCGATGTCGGTTTTTCCCCCTTCTTTCTAAGAGGGCGGTTCTTGGCTAAGGCGGGATTTTCAGCCTTTCTGACTGTTTTAAAGAAAAGTGTTTCAACGTTTTATAAAAGCAGCATAGATTTTAAAATTTTTAAAGCACAATAAAAAGCATTTTTTGAAAGCGAAATAATCAAACTATGCATGCCGTTTTATCAAATTTTAAAATGTAAAATAGATTTTACGCGATAAGACACTAAAGACGAACCTTTAAAGAACCTAAAATAATGCATCTAGAACGCCTTAAAATTTAGAAAATTAAATAAAATTTTAAAATGGCGTGCATAGTTTAAGAATACAGCTTTTGAAAGCTACAAAAAATACCAAATTCGAGCAAAATACAAAAAGTAAAAGTTATAATTTTTTTCCTTTGAAATAACATTAGCCGCCCTATCTCGGAGCGTTACTGAAGTAGCCTCTTTCACAAATTTGTTGAAGGGCAAAATATCTTTGTACGCGGGCAAAAATTTCAAAAACTAATTGTCAGCATATTTACTGTACAATCGAAAAATCACACAAATTATTTTCATGATTTTCTTTTTAAATTTTTTCCATTGAACGCCACAAACAAACATTTCCTTAATTATCATCTAAAATAGTTAATATTCTGGAATTTACGTTTCCCATTCTACAGAATCGAAATAAGCTCGATTACTCAGTCAGTTTTCCTGTCTTAAAGAAGCAGGGAGGTGGAGGGGGGGACTTAATTTGAAGATCATTAGGTTTAAATCAAAATGGCTTGACAAATAAGTTACACCTGCGACAATATTTTTCCTGATTTGAGTCCATGATCTATTTGTTCAAACCGTCATTATCGATTCCGATAACATCTTGTCACTAATGAGAATTTTTACTATAGTTTGTATTTCATCAGTGCATTTTTGTTCATGAATGTTTTTTGTGCTTCTCATTCATGTCTGTTTTGTTAGCGAATAGATTGCAATCTTGTTTCTGTAAGATTCGGAATAAAATAAACCAATCATTAATAGGCTAAGCTTTATAATATATATAAGCTGGTATATATAAATTATAAGCTTTATAAGCTAAAACATATCGCTTTTCCACTCTTAAAGTAAGTCTATGAAACATTTAGGTAGCTTCTATTACAAAAAGTAAAAAGCTACCTGTTGCAACCGTTTGGGAGAAGGCAATTACGGAAAATTTCGATACACTTTCGTTGATAAGACCCCAAAAGACACCCTTCGTTCAAATGTTGACTTATATACACGGTCGAACTCGGTTAAGGGGCTGTACAGTAGTGGGGGAAAAAAAGTAAATCCCCCTACTAGTCCAGGGGAAATGTACCAAAAAAAAGGGGGTTACCTTGCAAAAGATCGGGTAGAAGATATTATTTTTTTAATTTGTTTATACTGAGGCAAGCATGCAAAAACCAAGTTTTCTAACAAAATTTCTTAAGGCTAAGTTTTCTGTGGCCAAAAAACAACAAAATTTTGGGCCTTTTTTTTGATTTTTTTTAAATATCTCGAGACTCGTTGCCGTAGCATATTATATGTCAATTACAATATTGAAGAGGACAAAATTATCTACAACTCTCATATTTACAACTTTGTTATACACTCAATAGTAAGCGCAGTATGGCATTTCAAAAATAGGACATTTTTTTCAATTTTCTTAATAACCGTAAAAACGTAGTTCTACCCCGACTATTCAAATGTTTCCCACGGATTTAATCGTGTATGTCAACTTCTATATATTGGTTGCAGTAAATTATGTGTTTCAGGGCCGAAACTAGCTTTTTTTGCACCCGTGACAAACATGGATTTTGGCAGAAGGGAAAGTGGAGTTGAATGAGACAGGTGATCGATGTGAAAACAAAAATGTTTATATGGTCTACAACCATAAATAAATTGATATTTCATTTGATAAATGGTATCACTGAGATCATTAAACAGATATAGTTTCAAAACAGTACATATTACAGAATATCCCACAAAACGTATTTTTCGACAACCAAAGTAAGTTTTTCTGTTTGAGCTTTAAAACAATTAGATAATCCTAAAGTTTTACATATTTTTGCATGCTAAAATGATATAATCTTTTGTTGTATTTATTGATGTAAGTAATTTTTTTTTATATATATACAATATATATTTTTATATACAATATATATTTTTTATTTGCAATATTTATTAAAACTGATATTTTAATTATTTTTATGAAACTAGTGATCTCAAACATTTTATTGACAGAATTTTTAATTTTTAGAAGCGATAAATACATAACATTAGTTAGTCAAATAATCTGCTGTCATTTTTATTGTAGCTAGTTTATAAGGTAACAGTATTTCTTACATAAAATATATTTATTTTTTGAGTCCCTCCCCTTCTTTTATATGGAACTACAATCCAATGACAATCCAATGTTTGCTATCTTTAAAACAGTAAAACATTAAAACGTATGTTATCATTAATTGGTAATAAAATATACCATTGTAGTGTAGAATGAAATGTTTTTCGCAAATGTTCATACCTATCCCATTGATCCCTGGAAAAATATGTAATGCATTATAAAAATTGTTAAATTATTAAAATTATTAAAATTAAACAAGAATTCTTTCTTAACTGAAACTATCGTGCCAATAAGTTACTAAATATTGAAGTATTCTTTTAAACAATGCTTTGAAATTAACATTATACAGTCGAACCTCGTTAACATGAACCTCAAGGGAATCAAAATTATTATGTTCATGTTAACAGCAATTCATGTTATCAGTATCAAATCTTTATATTCGTTTTTATAGGGGACTGTGAAAACAATTCATGTTAAAAGTAATTCACGTTAAGCGTGTTCATGTTAACGAGGTTTGACTGTATACACTTAAAGTTACTGACTAAATATAAAAATTGTCTTATTCATCTACATTCTGACTTACTTTTAAAATTACATAAATTTATTGAATATAAAGTGTCTGTTGAGATGAAAATAAAGACATGGGTCTGCAAATAGATAATTTACTGCTACCAATTTTTAGAAGTCGACATACACGATTAAATCCGTGGGGAACATTTGAATAATCGGGGCGGAACTACGTTCTTCGTGATTTTTACGAAAATTGAAAAAATTGTCTTATATTTGAAATGGCGTACTGCGCTTGCTATTGGGTGCATAAAAAAATTGTAAATGTGAAAGTTGTAGAGAATTTTGTCTTCTTTAATATTGTAACTGACAAATAATATGCTACGCCAACAAGTCTCGAGATATTAAAAAATAATAATAAAAAGTCTCAAAATTTATTTGTTTTTTGGCCACAGAAAATTTAGCCTTAAGAAATTTTGTTAGAAAACTTGGTTTTTCCATGCTTGCCTCAGTATAAACAAATTAAAAAAATAAAATCTTCTACCCGACCTTTTGCAAGGTAAAATGTACATTTCCCCTGGACCATACTAACTCTTCAAAAAATTATCGTAGAAGAGAGTTACTGGTACTGAACAATTGGAAATAAAGCCTACTTTTAAATGATGTACATAAAATTTGCTTAGGGGGCCATCTACATATTAAAACGAACCCAAACTTCCTTTTTTTCAACGGCAGTACCCAATTTTAACAAGATATTTCAAATCTTCGGTTCAAACTATGCCCACACGCCAAATTTCAAGTCATTTGAATGATAAGTTTTTAAATTATAAACATTCAAAACTTAGTGCTTCTAATGTTAAATTACATTTTCATATTTTTATTAATAACTCCTGAAATTATACTCCCAATATGCTAATTTTTTGTGTAGCAATAATACTGAAATACCCAAACATAAATACGCTAAATTTGCAATTTTTATAATTTTATAATATGAATTATGAAATTAATATTTAAAAAAAAATTATGAATTGCAACCTACAATTTTTCTTTATGGATTTAGATTTATTAAGCCCTGCTTTATGGAAATCCAAAAGTTCACATTTTTCTTCCTAGTAGTTTTCAAATTATGCTTAAAACGGCAAAATGGTGGTTTAAGGGGCCATCTATGATAAAAGTGACTAGATATTTTGAAATTTATTATTCTATCCTGTAATCTAGCAGTCCTTAATGACTGCTTGAGAGGCGGAAAAGATGCCTTGATCAAGAAGGGGGCTCTATCGGTCAACAATCGAGTATTGAACTTCAATTTGGATACAGCCCAAAAAATACTCTCGCTTTAAAATAATTAATTTCTCGGAAACTTATCGCACGAATTGCATAAAAATTTGTTTTTAGGCTAATTGAATGGTGTAGAGTTCATTTATGCTGTCAGAATTGTGTACTGCTATTGAAAAAAACAAAGTTAAGTTTCGTTTTAATATGTAGATGGACACTTAAGCAAATTTTGTGTACATCATTTAAAAGTAGACTTTATTAACAATCGTGTGGTACCAGTAACTTTCTTCTACGATAATTTTTTGCAGAGTTAGTAAGGGGTGTTTACATTTTTTCCCCATGACTGTACATATATGTGGCATTCCCACAGTCTTTTGACTTTTATGCCCCTGAATAATAATTTTTATTTTAGTACATTTTCTTATGGTTTTTTTTCCTATACTGGGGAACATCCCATTACATGATTGAATAACAATATTAACGAGATAAATAAGTTTTGGACGACGTTGGGGGTCCAAATACCAGGAAAACTCCTATACCGTCCCGTGTCCCTGATGCTAATTTTTAAGTTAGGAGGTGTCTGTATAAAATTGTTTCAATAAAAGTAATTCGATGTAATTTTTTTCCGAAACTGGGACTCTTTTTTTACATAAATATGTAGCAAAAAATTAACCTGCATACATTTTTACGGTTGATATTATTTTTTGAGCTCTGTCCCTGGGTTTTTCATCCTTACCGTCCCTCTTGCTAAACTTATACAGAAAATCACTACAGATGCAGCCACAGAATTTTTTTCAAGTTTTTTCTCATACAGAAGTATGCTAGAGAAATAATGTCTAAAATTATTTGACAGGAAATTTACTGCAGAATTTAAATCAGCATTTAAATATCAATTTCATGATCGTGGCTTTATTCGTAGTCTTACCGTCCCCAAGGTTTATTCCTGCACTTTTCGAGGTAAATTAAAAACTTTTTTTAATTTAATCTAATGTTAACAACTGTTTCTAAAAATCAATGAACATTGTGGCTACCGCTTAGTCTTAACATGATTTTCCTAAAAATAGATGGTAATTTTCCTTACCGTTCCATCCTTACCGTCCCTTTTTTCCCCATTTCGTCCCTTTTTCCTATACCATCCCCTTTTTTTTACCTTACTGTACCTTCTTTAACACCCCTTTAAGACAATGTTATATCAAAATTTTGTGCTAAAAATACTACATTGTTATTATTTTTTATTTTAATGTCCTGTGGGTACTATGCAAATTCATTATAAGTAAAAGTTTAGAAGAAAATAAAAAGTTTTAGTGGTAAAATGGTAAGGAAAATTAAACTCGCAAGTTTAACATAAACCTCAGTTAAATGAAAAATTTTTCGCTGCTCACCATTTTTTTCTTTATTTTGAATCATTAAGGCATTCGTCTATTAGATTAAAATATTATTTTAGCAAGTTTAATTTCACCAGATTTTTATTCCCGAAAGTCAAAAGATTGTGAGAATGCCCCATATAACGTTATCAAATTTTTGGTAATTTTCGACCCCCTTCTCCCCTTACGATATCATACGTTATCATCCCTCGAACGTCCTTACTGCCTTAATGATTTAGTTTCTCTAAAAATTCTTTTGGAATTTTTAGGGTTCCGTACTTAAAAAGTAAAAACGGAACCATTATAAGATCACTCCTGTGTCTGTCACAGCCATTTTACTCATAAACTATGGAGCGTGGGAAGCTGAAATTGGGGGAAATAATAAAGACTATTGACCCACATATTTACAGATTTTTAAACATTCACAAAATAATTTGAGAGAAATGTAGAGAGGCTAATTAAGTTACCTGAAAAAAAATGTTTTCTTTGTATATCGTGTGGGGTATCGTGTGAAATTTTTCATAACGCTGAACTCAAAAATACATTTCTTTTCATTTTAAGTATTATATTTTCAGAGATATCGTCTAAAATGTCGTGCAAAAATAGCCCCCCTCCCCACCCCCTCTATTTTCGAATCTACTGAAACTAAAATTATGAAAAAATCAGAGGTAACAGACGTTAATTTAAACCTTGCATGAAAACTATAGCGATTGCCCTAGATCACATAGCTTTTGAGAAAAGCGCATTTTTTCCTTAAACACAAATTCCGATTTGCGGGCATTCAAGAAAGGTATTGAGGAACGCTGAAGGTACCTATCGTAGCAGAAGTATTAAAGCAATCTGTAAAGATTTTCGAAAAAAATCGCCGCAATTAGCCGAGATATTAACCCTTAAAGACCCGGACGGTTTGGACATATATAATGACAGGGGCGACGTACTGTATGTACCATCGGCCTAGATAACAACTTTTAATGATTTGTGTAATGCAATGTAAGCAGTATAAAAGCAATAAACATCAAATTGTTAAAAACAGACTAATTTAATTACAATTGATCACATAAGTACTATGAGATTCACGACTAGCTTGCATTGAGTGGATATCTCAATACCCCTCCCGTGTCTTTAAAAGTTAATTAAAAACCTATCTGGAAAACGCGGCACGAATACCAAGGTGGCGTTGCAGATTTGAGACCTCCTTTCGAGGCGCGCTTAGCACAGTGCCAAGTTTAAACTTTGAACAAGGGTTTTGTTTTAGCTACACTTTAAGAAGAAAAGATTATTCATATCCTGAATTTGGACTTATGAAAAGCCAAATGAAGTTTAAATGTGCACTACTTTTATTGTCAGCAATGAATTAAGTTTATCATAAACAGATTAGGATAAGATTAAAAAAAGAGTTATACAGAATACATTGCTCAGCAAAAGTATAGACAATGATCGACAATGAGAAGTATGTAACGAATACTGAGAAGTATGTAACGAATTGTTGTAACTCAACTGTCATATATTACTGGGAACAAATCTTTCATACACGAACAATAAATTTTAATTTATACATTTTACATAATATACAATGACAAAAAACAAATTTAACATTGTGGCAAAAGCATAGACAATCTGTCTGTTAACAGAAAAATATCCATAAATTGAAATCGAACTGCACCTACATTGTCTGCTATTAATGCAAAAATGTGACTTTCCATCGAAGAAACTAAATCCTGCATCACTTGGGGGTCTATTTCGTACCAAACACGTTCAACAGCAGATCGAAGTTCATTTACAGAGGAGTATTGTCAAAAAATTGCATAAACCGTATGAGATATGATGCCACAAAAATTTTCGATTGGGTTCAGATCAGGGCTACACGTGGACGAGTCGAGAACAGTAATGTTTTGATAGTTAAACCAATTTTTTGATTTGTATGCAACATGAATAGACGCATTATCTTGCTCAAATACACCCTTTGGAAGAGTTAAAAGTTCACCAAATGGCTGAAATTTTTTTCCCAATCTATATATGTAGTCTTACGTTGCTTGGCGACCATTGAGAACTCCAGAGATGCTTGAGAATTAAAACAAAGTGAGGCTCAAATCATTAACTCTTTCGAGGGCGGTGTCCTTAAAAAGGACACCTAATTTTAATTCCAAAACTGACAGATGGCACCAAGAATATTTAATTAAAATTTTGCTTTTATAATGTGAAAATAAGCAATTTCATATTTTCTAATAAATTCGTTTATGAATTCTGGTTTCAGTCCATTATTTCATCAGTTTTATAAACAGCATTACTCCGCGACGGAAAGAAGGTCAATTTGTTGTGAGATTTCAAGGCTGATTGTTTTATCATTTTCATGTAAACTAATGAACATCTTTCTTTAATTCATCTACGAAAGTATCCGTTGACACAGAAAGCTCTGACTCACTTTTAATGCGATTAGCAGTCATCATTTGTCTAGATGCCAGTTTATGGATCCTTCTGTAATCTCATTTTCTGGCCACACGAGGCCTTCCAGATCTATGTTTTGCTTTGAAAGAGCCACCCTTAGACAGTACTTAATACACAGACTTCTTTGGACGATTCAAAGTAGCTGAAATTTCTGCAACAGTCTTCCCTTACGATTTCAGCTTCCATGCTTTTATTACTTCATCTGCCTGGAAATTTCTAGCTCGCGGCATCTTCAATAACCGATACTATCGCGAGGTGCACTTAAATACTTCATGCATGTGACGTCATAAGTTTGAAATTTGCGTTTTTCCGTGAACAGTTGCCAAAAAACTACAAAAGTGTCTAAACTTTTGCAATATGCAAATTTCACTTTTTTTCAGTTAAATTAAATAATATCCCACATTAAAACCGTTATTTCTGTCCTAAAACGTTTCAAATATATTTAAAAATAAGTACAGCCATTTGTATAACCCAAGTGTTCGTATTTTTTATTTTAATGTTAAAAATCACCAGTGTCTAAACTTTTGCTGAGGACTGTAGCAATATTTGATATTATTTAGGCTTCATATCTCTTTGAACTTTTATGGTATACCCATTCATACTTTTCTAATATATATAGCTATACCGAACCCTACGTTGTATAGTTTTTCGCAAAATCTTATTATTCATTTAGCAACAATTTTTTTAATAACTAGGGGGTTCGGCCCCCTACGAGCTACGCTCGCCAACCCCCGTCCAGACACCGCAGACTCTAAATGCACGCTAATGTGATCGGCTTTAAAAAGATTTCGAAAGATTGAATTATAATTTAAAAAACAGTGGTGATCTCTCTATAAACGGATTTCTATTCATTTCTCTTTGATTGGGGAAATTTTAACGCCAAATCCGCTGCGGTACTACTTGATTATCCCGTCGACTAATTTCGCCAAATTATATAAATCGCCAAACCACTCGCCAAATTATACAAATTGACATAATTTTTATTTTAAATAACGAAAGAACAAATAAATTAGTACAACATTAATAAAAATACAAATAAAACGTCGAAATAAAAATAACTTGATGACGTAGACACGTGTAACAACATTTCAAAATAAGCTAGTATAAAAGGAATTAAGTAAACAGAATCTTTGTCTCCCGGTATTTTTTAACAAAGCGAATAGAAAGTTCTTTTAAATGAGACATTTTAAATTAATCGTTTTTAATCTGACGTAATTTTGACCAAATTATTCTTTCTCTTTTTAATATTCACGTGAAAATGCTTGTGTTAGAAATGAAATATTATTTGCGCTTTCCTAAGAAAAATAGTTGAAAAGTATCCGCTCAAAATATCAAATAAATGCCTAGCGCAATTTCTAAATTTAAACCGTTTTGCAATATTATTTTGTGTTCGTTTTATGTAATAACTGTAATGTGACGTAAATATGACGTAATTTCTCCTATTTAAGACTTCTAATGCATGTTAATAAATTTATTATTTTACAAATTCCTTTCTCTATTAAAATTCACGTGTCATTATAGTTTTATGACGTAATTTTTAATAAGTTCCTGCTTTTTGTACATAATTATTCAATTCTAATTCCAATGTTTTTTTCTGTTTATAATAGTCACGTGTAAATAAATTTTTAATTTATTACACGTATAATTTTTTTTTTGAAGCAAACATTATTGTTTCCGCTGTTTATACAGTTGGCAACAGTTTAAATTAATATCACTTTCTAAAATCTGTAAAAAATATCACAAGAAATGCTGAAAATTTGAATTTCAAATAGAAATAAAACCTCAAAAAATGAGTCAAAATAAAAAAATTAATGCAATCTGCACTCCGGCAAATTCTAACGCATAAAATGATCTAAAAATGATTACACTGCTATGTATAGTTTTTGCTGCTATAAAACTTTTTTAGTGAAACGATTTTGTCCAACTTTAGCATTAAATATCTCTTAAAATAATTCTTCGATTTGAAAACTGTCTGCATCAGCGTGTTTATCAAACATTTCTGTATAAAACCACCGATTTTCATATTTTTGTATGCATTATTTTTCTTAATATTAAGGAAGAAAGACCTCCGGTCACGAAAAATTCAAAACCGGCGGCGGCGGCGGTGACAGCGGTAGTTACTTTTTTTTAGAATAGAGAGAAAAATAGAAATAAAACCTCAAAAAATGAGTCAAAATAAAAAAATTAATGCAATCTGCACTCCGGCAAATTCTAACGCATAAAATGATCTAAAAATGATTACACTGCTATGTATAGTTTTTGCTGCTATAAAACTTTTTTAGTGAAACGATTTTGTCCAACTTTAGCATTAAATATCTCTTAAAATAATTCTTCGATTTGAAAACTGTCTGCATCAGCGTGTTTATCAAACATTTCTGTATAAAACCACCGATTTTCATATTTTTGTATGCATTATTTTTCTTAATATTAACGAAGAAAGACCTCCGATCACAAAAAATTCAAAACCGGCGGCGGCGGCGGTGACAGCGGTAGTTACTTTTGTTTAGAATAGAGAGATACAGTTAATGATTCATATATTTATTGTACGAAAGACCCTCTGAGCGAGACTAATACTCGCACTTTTATTTGATTTTGTTTGGCGTGACATACAAATATCGTTACATATATTTTCCGCATACTTTATTGTTTCAAAGGAAGAGAAGTCAATAAAATGGCACTTTATATATGAAATAACTTTATATCAAATAACACTTAAAAGAAATAGTTACTATTTAAAAGTATTTAATAATATTTTTTTGTTACTTAATGCTTTCAACATTAATAATGTCTTCCCATATGGAGAGTGGGGGGGGGGGGCAGACAGAACTTCTTTTCAACAAAACAGATGGAAAACATTCTTTCTCTTTTATTTACTAGTAAACACAAGCATCATTTCAAACTTACTTCACATATGGTTTCTCGAACAGCGGATTATATATGCATACACTTATGACAGATGAATAAGAATGACAAATGTTGTGGGTATTTTATATTTTAGAATTAAATAATTTTATAATCATTTAATGAGTTTAATAACTTTGTATTTTCATAAAAATAGATAACATATACTATTTTGATGTAAAGACCAAGTTACAAATAAAAAGAGAAAATTTTGGTTGGATAAAAAATGATAACGATATCAAAAGGCAAATCCCCCCTCCCCCTAGAGATATCTTACGATATCATGTGCCAGAACCCCCTCAGCCTAAAATGATAACGTTATTTATGAACAGCCCTCAATATGAGAAGCAATGAAATTATAAAAATCCTCATATTAACCATTACTCGTTGTAATACCCGTGAAGATACAGTCGGACCCGGTTAAGACGCTCACGGGTAAGACGTGATTTCGCATAATACGCGGATTTTTTACAGCCCCTTGAGCATCGCCCATAAGATTACTGTAAAAATATACCGTTTAATATGCGAACGATTATTACGCGTTTCCGCTTAAAACGTGATAAAGTTTGGTCCCTTGAGGCAAAAAATCTCCCTTAAGACGAGAATTCATAGACACATAAAAATTTATTTGGTCTACTTTAATGTTGCCAATTTAGCGGATTTTTTTTTTTATTCAAATATCTACCACTATTTCCAAATAGTAGTAACCGCTTTATTTAATGACAGGAAGGAAACTATTGCTATTCGCAAAAAGGGATAGATAATGTGCTAAAAATCCCACTAAATTGACACTGCTGATTAAATAAGGCGAATATCACTAATCGGAAACACTGGTAGATACTTAAACAGAAAGCATCGCTAAGCTTGCAAATGATAAAAAAATTTCAAGACCGGGGGGGGGAGGGGGGGCGAGTGTCTGAAACTAGTGAAGACTGAACAAATACGACTGCTTTTGTGCATTTCTTTTATAGTTTCCATGTTTTGTTACTTTTTGCCATGCTAATAAGCTTTTTTTACACAAAGGTTAACATGGATAGCTTTTCCTTATTATATAAAAATTAAGGACTAATTAATTATAAGGGTATTGTATGCAAAGATTTGTGTTAAAAATATTAGGCTAGCAGAAAAACTATTTTTGTTCTTTTATAATTGGTTGTAATGTATTAATAGACAGTAAGCCATGTTGGAATCTATATTTATTTTTAGTTATTATTACAGTCTGTCCTATAAAAACTAGTATGTTGTGGACATCACAAACTTTCTTCTATATAAATCACGTCAATTAAATCATTTAAACAGTGCAAGAAATTACATCAATTTAGCATCAATTCATATCAAATTATATCTGAATTTGAAGTTTGATGAAAATTCGTGCATTAGTTCTAGAGATAGAGCTATAGCGGAAATACGGAAAAATTTAGCATAGCAGCGCCAACTGTTGAGCGATTTACACCAAAACATAAATAACACTAACTGATATCAAGGTATACCTGAATCTAAAGTTTGATGAAAATTCGTGCCTTAGTTATTGAGATAGAGCTATGATGGAAATTCTGAAAAATGCAGCATAGCAGCGCCACCTGTTGAGCGATTTGCACTAAAACATAAACAGCACTAATTCATATCAATGTCCTACCTGAATCTGAAGTTTGTTGAAAATCCAAGCATTAGTTCTTGAGATAGAGCTACTGCGGAAATTGCAAAAAATGCAGGATAGCAGCGCCACCTGTTGAACGATTTACACCAAAATCTATAAAACGTCAATTTATGTCAAGGTATACCTGAACCTGAAGTTTGATGAAAATTCGTGCATTAGTTATTGAGATAGAGCTATGGCGGAAATTCTGAAAAATTCTGCATAGCAGCGCCACCTGTTGAGCGATTTACACCAAAAACTAAACAGCACTAATTCATATCCAGGTATACCTGAATCTGAAGTTTGTTGAAAATCCAAGCATTAGTTCTTGAGATAGAGCTACTTCAGAAATTACAAAAAAAGGTAGCATAGCAGCGCCACCTGTTGAGCGATTTACACTAAAATGTTTAAAACATCCATTCATGTCAAGGACTAACTGAATCTGAAGTTTGATGAAAATCCGTGCATTAGTTCTGGAGATTGAGCTATTGTGGAAATCGTGGAAAATGTGCATAGCAGCGCCACCTGTTGAGCGATTTACACCAAAAACTAACCAGCACCAATTTATATCAGGGACTAACTGAATATAAATTTTTATTAAATTCCGTGCATTAGTTCTTGAGATAGAGCGCCCACAAAATTTGTGTCACATACAGACAGACAGACTCACAGACTCACAGACAGACATTTTGTAAAAACATTTTTTTCGGAATCTCTGACCCCTAAAACATCAGAGTCCGTCGAAAACCGAAAGTCGAAAATTTTCACGAATTCAATACTTTCTTATTGTAAAGATAGAAGAAAGTAACAAACAATGAGTTACACTTGAATAGAGTTTCGTTTTAATTTAAGTATGCGTAAAAGACACTAATTTCGACAGTAAACATATAAACTAAAGCTCTAAAGTGAGTTTAGACGATTAGATGCATAAATAAGTTTAGTTCCTAACAGCATTATGGAAATCACGTTTAATACGCGATCCCGCTTAATACGCGACTTTTGTTCAGTCCCTTGAAACGCGTCTTAACCGGGTACAACCCTAATTTAAAATCTTAAAAACACACACATAATTAAACTAATTACTACAATTAATAGCTCCAATTATCTCAATGCTAAAATTAAACTTCATATCAAAAAGTTAACATAAAATATTCAGCCTTACCTTTGTAAATGTCATTGTTTTAAACGGGCCTTTTCTTTAGACAAAATTACAGAACTGAAGTTAAAGTCTCTAAAAAACTAAAAATTCCAAATAAAATTTAAAATTTCTAAAAGCAAAATTTAAAATGCTGAATTTTCTCAAGAATTTAGTGGCTGTTCAAGCAAAATTTCAAATTTCAATTTTTTTTCAAAACAAAGCAAATTGTTTAATCAAAATTTTAAATTCCGCGATTTTTCAAAAAAAAAAAAAGAATTTTTGAATTAAATAAATAATTGTTAACGTATTTTTCAACAACGTTTCACCTTAATGGATAAAAAAGAAATACAAAAATTCTGTAAAATTGAATCTATTAGATAATAAAACCTATCCCAGGGGGAAATTTCAAAATACTGGGTAACTTCGAACCAGAAACCTTTTGTATACCAGGAAAATGCTTTACCACGGAGCTATCTAGTCTACGCAAAACAGTCTAGAATTAAGGTTCTGTTTTGAACTCTAAATAGCCGAAATGGTCGGATGTTATTAAATTAATTCATTTAATTAAAATAATGATTGCGGCTATAATTAAATCGTTAATCGTGATTAAATGTTTAATAATTAACTTTTAGTCGTTAATCAGATTATATTTTGCCCAATCCAGCTCTTTTTACTGCATTAGAAAGCAAAATGATGACTGACACCCCATGGTTCATAAGTTTGTAACCTAAGTTATTTTCTTTTCAATGAACAAGTTGCGTTTTATCCGGTCTTATCTCTGTAAAACTAGTTTTGCAGCAATAATGGTATCACCGCAGGGAAAGAAATTTCTTTGAAATGTGTCACATACAGTTGTCTACGAAAGTTCTGCAAACCCTTTTGAATAAGTATTTTGAGTGCATAATCATATTTTCGAAACAAGGTTATTTTTTCAATATTGATTTTTTCTGAACCCCGTTTTAACTATTTAAGAGGCAAGTGACAGATACCCTCTAATTCTTTAGTTTGTAACCTAAGTTATTTTCTTTTCAATGATCAAGCAGCATTTTACCCAGGCTTAACTCTGTGAAACTGGTTTTTCAGAAGTAATGGTATTATCGCAGGGAAAGAAATTTCTTTTAAATATGTCACATTCACATACAATTGTTGCGTAAGTTCTGCAACCCCTTTTGAATAAGTATTTTGAGTGCATAATCATATTTTCGAAACAAGATTATTTTTTCAATATTGATTTTTTTTTTTTTTTTTAACCCCGACAGATACCTCTAATTCTTTAGTTTGTAACCAAAGTTATTTTCTTTTCAATGATCAAGCAGCATTTTATCCAGGCTTAACTCTGTACAACTAGTTTCGCAGTAGTAATGGTATTATCGCAGAGAAAGAAATTTCTTTGAAATATGTCATATTCACATATACAATTGGGCGATTCTCAAAAGGTGAGCACTGGACACACGTCATAACTTTAAGCCTTTCAAACATAACTTTAATTATCATTGACTTTATTTATTTATTTATTTTTACACTGAGTTTTTAATTCTATTCAGAGACAAAAAATGACATAATTTATTGTAAAAGCTTTGTATAAATATCTTAAAATTTTATTATTTTATGCTAAAGAGGCCAATTTCGGACATTCATAACGTTAACTGCTCCAATGTACAGTCGTGGAAAAAAAAAAAAGTAAACACCCCCTTCTAACTCCTCAACAAATTATCGTAGAAGAAAGTTACTGGTACCGAACGATTGGAAATAAAGTCTACTTTTAAATGATGTATATAAAATATGCTTAGGGGGCCATCTACATATTAAAACGAACCATAACTTTATTTTTTTCAATAGCAGTACCCAATTCTGACAGCATAAATGAACTCTACACCCTTCAATTAGCCTAAAGACGAATTTTTATGCAATTCGTGCCATCAGTTTCCGAGAAATTAATTATTTTAAAACGAGCGTATTTTAAGGGCTGTATCCAAATTGAAGTTCCGTACTGGATTGTTAACCGAGAGAGCCGCCTTCTTGATCAAGGCACGTTTAAGCGTCAATGAAACCTGTTTGATTACAGTTCAGCAGAATAAATTTCAAAATGTCTACTCACTTCCATCATAGACGGCCCCTTAAACCATCATTTTGCCGTTTTTTAAGCATAATTTGAAAACTACTTGGAAGAAAAATGTGAAATTTTTGAATTTCCATAAAGCAAGACTTAATAAATCTAAATCCATCAAAAAATTGTAGGTTGCAATTCATAATTTTTTCGAATATTAATTTCATAATTCATAATTCATATCATAAAATTATAAAAATTGCAAATTCAGCTTATTTATGTTTGGGTATATTAGTATTATTACTACAAAAAAAATTAGCACATTAGGAGCATAATTTCGGGAGATATAAATAAAAATATGAAAATGTAATTTAACATTAGAAGCACTTAATTTTGAATGTTTATCATTCAAATGACTTGAAATTTCGTGTCTAGGTATAGTTTGAACCGAAGATTTGAAATATCTCGTTAAAATTGGGTATTGCTATTGAAAAAAATGAAGTTTGGATTCATTTTAATATGTAGATGACCCCTAAGAAAATTTTATATACGTCATTTAAAAGTAGACTTTATTTCCAATTGTTCGGTACCAGTAACTTTCTTCTACGATGATTTGTTGAGGAGTTAGTAGGGGGTGTTTACTTTTTTTTTCCACGACTGTACCACCAAGAATAAGAGTTTTAACTTTTTTCCAGATGGTTCTAATGGTAAACAACGAATGCATGAAGGAAACGGGTGATTTTTTGATAATTTCGTGAAGAGATGGCAGGCTGATTTATTGCTTTTTAGGCTTCCGTACTTAAAAAGTAAAAACGGAACCATTATAAGATCACTCCTGTGTCTGTCCGTCCGTCTGTCTGTCTGTCACAGCCATTTTACTAGTAAACTATGGAACGTGGAAAGTTCAAATTCGGGGAAGTAATAAAGACCATTGACCCACATATTTTCAGATTAATAAACATTCATAAATATATTTAGTAAAAATGTAGAGGGGCTAATTATGCTACTTGAAAAAAAAATCTTTTCTTTGTACATCATGTGGGGTATCCTGTGAAAGCTTTCGTAACGTTGAACTCAAAAATACATTCCTTTTAATTTTAGGTATTATATTTTCAAAGATATTGTCGAAAATGCGGCGCAAAAATATGTCCCCCCCACCCCCCCATCTAATTCCGAATCTACTGAAACTAAAATTATGAAAAGATTAGAGGTAGTAGACGTTAATATAAACCTTGCCGGAAAATTATAGCGATTAACCTAGGTCACATAGTTTTTGAGAAATTAGCATTTTTCTGTTATACACAAATTTCGATTTACGGGCATTCAGAAAAATTGTTGAGCATCGGTGGATATACCTATCGTTGCAGAGGTATAAAAGCATTGTTGATAATGATTTTCGAAAAAAAATCATGAGTAATTAGCCGAGATATTAACCTTTAAAGATACGGCCAGTTTGGACATACAAAAGGCCGAGGGCGGCGCACTCTATGCCTAGTTAACAACTTTTAATGATATATATGTGTAATGTAATGTCCATTAACAGTATAAAAGCAATAAACGTCAAATTGCTAAAAACATACTAATTAAAGGGGTCTCGGGAACCAAAAAATGGAAAAAATGAAAAAAAAAGACCATTTTTAACATTTAATGTTTTAAAATGTATATGATTTTAAAACACAATTTTAATTGGTATGAAAGATATAAGTATGTTCTTTCATTTCATGTATTTAAAAAATTGCAAGACACAGAATTAGTATTTATAGGGGGCTCGAAACTGTTAGACATTTGTCGAACAAAAAATTGGCATAACAGTTTACGCGCAGGATTACAAAATAAATATTGCAACTAGAATGAAAATGTTGGAGCTTACTTATACTTCAGATTGTAACAATTTCCCTGAACTTAAATAAATTTGTATTTAAAATATTTTTATATTTTTAATGCAATGTTGCATTTAGCTAATACAAAATTTTGAAAATTCCAACAGTAAAATCATCTAAAAAAAATTTTTTTTTGAACAATAAAAAGGAAATTTTAGGTTCCGTTTATACAGACTAACATGAAACACATCTTTTGAAAATTTCATGAAAAAATATTCAGAAGTTTTTGAGGTATCCTGCGCGTTATGCCCAAAAAACGCCATTTGGAGAAAAATTACTTCAAAGTTTCGGAAACGCCCCTTCAGTTATTGAGCGGGTATAATTCTAAAAGCTATAACTTTTGTTCTAATGGGAGCTTCAAGGAAACAATTATAACAAAACATTCATAAAATATAGGAGTTTAACATCTAAAAAAATTAAAATTTCTTAAATTTTGAAGTTTTAAGAGTCCTACGACCGCTTAACCCTTTTTGGCGCGGAGTAATTCTATTTATAAACTTATGAAATAATGAACTGACACCAGAATTTATGAACGAATTTATTAGAAAATGCGAACTTGCTTATTTTCACGTACATGATAAAAGGAAAATTTTAATTCAATATTCTTGGTGCCGTTTGTCTGTTTTAGAATTAAAATTAGGTGTCCCTTTTTTAAGGGCACTCACTGCCCTCGGAAGGTTTAATTACAATAAATCGCATAAATACTGTGGGATTCGCGATAGATTGCATTGAGTGTATCTCTCAATACGCCTCGAGTGACTTTAAAAGTTAATTAAAAACCTATCTGGAAAAACGCGGCACTGACCAAGGCGGCGTTGCAACTTTGAGACCTCCTTTCGAAGTGCGCTTTCGATTGCGCTTAGCACAATTGTTAAATTTAAACTTTGAACAAAGGTTTTGTTTTAGCTACACTGTAGAAATAAAGGTTATTACTACGCTGAATTTAGTTTAATGAAATGCCAAATGAAGTTTAACTATGCACTGCTTTTATTGTCAATACCGAATTAAGTTCATCATAAACAGATTAGGATAATATTAAAAAAAGAGTTAAACGAATAGTTATATTTGATATTATTTAGGTTCCATATCTCTTTGAACTTTCATGGT
Source organism: Maratus speciosus (assembly GCA_963932465.1). Classification (NCBI taxonomy): domain Eukaryota; kingdom Metazoa; phylum Arthropoda; class Arachnida; order Araneae; family Salticidae; genus Maratus; species Maratus speciosus. The sequence goes on from OZ010793.1 coordinate 167,329,085, forward strand.
ATAATATTTACACTTTTCTAATATATACAGTTATACCCAACCCTACGTTGTATAGTTTTTTACAAAGTCTTAGTATTCTTTTGGCAACGGTTTTTTTTTTTTATTTTTTTTTTTATTTTTTTTTTGTAATACAATTACAAATTTATATATTTATTCTACGGAACCCTCTGTACTAGAGTAATACTCGCACTTGACCGTTTATTTGAAGATAGAAGGACTTTTCTATGCAGAATTTGTTTGTATTTTGTTATGTCCGAAAGTAACGTTCGCGACAAAGCTTTGATTTTATTATTATTATTACTGGATAACAAAAAGTTAATTATACATATATATATGTATACACATACAATTATAGGACACATTTACTACATTCTTAGTCTTCAGAATTTTTTAAATACTAAGCGCAACGTCCAAAATCTGTAACGTACGTGCGAAAAAATGTCCAAAATTTGTAACGTACACAGCTGCTAATTAAATGCTTTAATAATTAATTTTTCAGAATAGTTGCTGTCTTTTAATGTTTGTGTATAATTTTGTAGACATACTATTAAAAATATTAATATATTATATTTATAGACAAAATACTATACTATTAAAGAAAAATTGGCCTTAAATTTGAAAATTTTAAAAATTACATATTGTTAACGTTTAATGATCCCACCTTTTGAGAATCTCCCAATTGTCTATGAAAGTTCTGCAACCCCTTTTGAATAAGTATTTTGAGTGCATAATCATATTTTCGAAATAAGATTATTTTTTCAATACTGATTTTTTTCTGAACACCGTTTTAACTATTTAAGGAGCAAGTGACAGACACCCTCTAATTTTTAGGTGCGTTCGTAATTATATAAATACATAGCACCTATAGTCGTCCTCTGGTCCGTCCGTCTTTATATTTGTCTGTCTGTCTGCATATAACAGCGCAAAAACTTTCCAGCCGAATTATTTTTAATTTAATATATATAATCGTTGCAGAATTTTGTCGAGTCATTTCAAATTTTATGAAAATCGCATGTATAGTTCAATTGCAGGGACAGTCAAAAGTATTCCATTACATTACGGCCAATGGGGAAAAACAGTTTTTAGTGCATTTTAATAATGTTACACCCTTTCGAAAATAATGAAATTGATATGTATCTATGAAGTGTACTAAAATATACATTCTGTGGAATATGCGGTGCAAAGAATATTTATTCTTGATTTACAGGGCCACACAAAAGAATTCCGTTACATAATGGTATAGGGGGAAACATCGTTTGCGACGTATTTTAATTGTGTTAAACTATTTCACATATAATGAAATTGATATATGTTGCTGAGATTTACTGCAAGTCACTTCCTGAGCATAGTATTTACAGGGACACACAAAAGGTTTCGGATATTATACTGCATCCGAAGTACTGTATATTAACGATGATTGCTGAAAGTGCAGTTTTAGTTGTGATTTGAGTTTTTAAGTTTAACTAAGTTTTTGCATATTACGTTATGTGTATAAATGCTGCAGATCATATACAGACTACACAAAAGACTTCCTAAGGGTTACTGAGTATGAACTTAAGGTGATTTTTAAAGAAGTTAAGCATTATTACGCTGAACTACATTTAGTATACTAAGATATGTTTGTATAGAATATAGATAAAATGATATACAGGGTCACGCAAAGAATTGGATACATTTCCTTCTAGGGATAATAATCTCTGAAAGTGTGATTTCAGAAGTTTTAAGCATGCTTTTGTCTTAATTAAATTTTGGCTAAATAGTGGCGTGTATATAAAGGTAGTAGGTAAATAATAGGTAGTGGGTAATAGTAGGTAGGCTGTACGAAAGTATTCAAGTCTGCTTCCGTCTATTGGTATAAATTGCTGAAAGTGAAAATTCAATCTATTATGCGTTTTTAACATTTGCAACATAGTTGAAAAGTTTTTATAAATTAGGTTTGTCTGTCCGTCTCTCGGAACTCTAACTTTCGTCAATATAGTTGGATTGCTCTGTAATTTATATATGTTATTGAGATTTACTATGCCATGTTTGGTATTGAAAATAAAGGTATGTAGCGTTCATAGTTACAGAGACACTCAAAAGTATTGTATTATGGTCTCCATTACATTATGGTCTATTGGAAATTGTCGTAATTATATAAATACGTAGCCCCTATAGTCATCGTCTTGTCTGTCCGTTCGTCTGTCTGTATATAACAGCACAAAAACTGCCCAACCAAATGGTTTGAAATTTAATATATATAATCGCAGCAGCATTTTGTCGAGTCATTTCAAATTTTATGAAAATCGAATCAAAACTTAAAAGAATATTAAAAAAGTTTTCTTCTTTGTATTAAATCCTATCCTAGGTAATTAATTCAATGACATTTCATGGTAGGTAATGATTCTAAATTGCCATGGTGATTACGTCCTATTTAAGATGGAATCCTATTGTTTCTGTATTATTGAATTTAATATATATAACCGTAATAAATTTTGTAATCATGCATTTTTGCATAAGAGTGCAACAGCTATTGCACCAAAATCTGAATTTTTATAAAATTAGTTATAGTACGAACGCACCTCATTTTCCACGTTTGACCTACATTTTCCGACTTGTTTAGTTTGTAGCCAAAATTATTTTATTTTCAATGATGCTCCTCCTCTAACTCTCCACCTCTCTATTTGTATTACGATTATATTTATTTATTATTATTTTGTTTTGTTTCAGACATTGTCATACAAACAAGTGGGCAAAATAAAGTAAATCTGATTTTATTTAATGATGAAAAATATTTAAAATAAAGTTTAAAAAAAAAGAAAGTACAGTCGGACCTCTATTTAACGAACCTCTATTTTGCGAATTTCTCTATTTTGCGAACTTTTCCTTGGAACCAAGAACATTTTACGAATTTCTTCGTAAAATAACCTCCAAATAAGCGAAGTGCATTCTCTATTTAACGAACTTTTTCTTGTGATCTAATTTTTTTTTTCTCCCCATTTGTCAAAATACTTCTGGACATTTCAAACTTATTCTTTGTTTAAACACATTTTATGATGTTCAATGGCCTTGAACTGGTTTTACCAGGCGCTTTCTTTGTCAGCAGTGAGAATTCGGTGACGATAATCCCTTAGAGTAACTTAAAAAAATGTGGATACAGATGAGAAAAAAAAATTAAAAATTAACCGTGATGTGCTGATTGATGATTGTATTTCACTTAATTCTGAAATTGAGACCTCGGAAGCACTATCCGAATTGGATATTTTCAACAGTGTGAAAAATAAAAACAATACAGCAATAAATTGCGATGAAGACGAATATGATGACGATGGAAATGAACATGATGCAGGAATTAACAAAACTTCGTATGATGAAATGCTAAAATCATTTGAAAGAATCCTCCTCTAACTCTCCACCTCTCTATTTGTATTACGATTATATTTATTTATTATTATTTTGTTTTGTTTCAGACATTGTCATACAAACTAGTGGGCAAAATAAAGTAAAATCTGATTTCATTTAATGATGAAAAATATTTAAAATAAAGTTAAAAAAAAAAGAAAGTACAGTCAGACCTCTATTTAACGAACCTCTATTTTGCGAATTTCTCTATTTTGCGAACTTTTCCTTGGAACCAAGAACATTTTACGAATTTCTTCGTAAAATAACCTCCAAATAAGCGAAGTGCATTCTCTATTTAACGAACTTTTTCTTGTGATCTAATTTTTTTTTTCTCCCCATTTGTCAAAATACTTCTGGACATTTCAAACTTATTCTTTGTTTAAACACATTTTATGATGTTCAATGGCCTTGAACTGGTTTTACCAGGCGCTTTCTTTGTCAGCAGTGAGAATTCGGTGACGATAATCCCTTAGAGTAACTTAAAAAAATGTGGATACAGATGAGAAAAAAAAATTAAAAATTAACCGTGATGTGCTGATTGATGATTGTATTTCACTTAATTCTGAAATTGAGACCTCGGAAGCACTATCCGAATTGGATATTTTCAACAGTGTGGAAAATAAAAACAATACAGCAATAAATTGCGATGAAGACGAATATGATGACGATGGAAATGAACATGATGCAGGAATTAACAAAACTTCGTATGATGAAATGCTAAAATCATTTGAAAGAATCCTCCTCTAACTCTCCACCTCTCTATTTGTATTACGATTATATTTATTTATTATTATTTTGTTTTGTTTCAGACATTGTCATACAAACTAGTGGGCAAAATAAAGTAAAATCTGATTTCATTTAATGATGAAAAATATTTAAAATAAAGTTAAAAAAAAAAAGAAAGTACAGTCAGACCTCTATTTAACGAACCTCTATTTTGCGAATTTCTCTATTTTGCGAACTTTTCCTTGGAACCAAGAACATTTTACGAATTTCTTCGTAAAATAACCTCCAAATAAGCGAAGTGCATTCTCTATTTAACGAACTTTTTCTTGTGATCTAATTTTTTTTTCTCCCCATTTGTCAAAATACTTCTGGACATTTCAAACTTATTCTTTGTTTAAACACATTTTATGGTGTTCAATGGCCTTGAACTGGTTTTACCAGGCGCTTTCTTTGTCAGCAGTGAGAATTCGGTAAGTACGGAAGACGAAGACGATAATCCCTTAGAGTAACTTAAAAAAATGTGGATACAGATGAGAAAAAAAAATTAAAAATTAACCGTGATGTGCTGATTGATGATTGTATTTCACTTAATTCCGAAATTGAGACCTCGGAAGCACTATCCGAATTGGATATTTTCGACAGTGCGAAAAATAAAAACAATACAGCAATGAATTGCGATGAAGACGAATATGATGACGATGGAAATGAACATGATGCAGGAATTAACAAAACTTCGTATGATGAAATGCTAAAATCATTTGAAAGAATCCGGCGCGGATTATAGTTAGAAGAAAATACAAATGAAGGGGTTTTTGGTGCATTGCAAAGATGTGAGACGCATTATGAGAGAAAGCACTTTTTAAAAGAAAAAACTCAGGCAAAATTAACAGAGTTTTTCAGAAATTAAATTTAAGGACGCATATGTTAATGTATGGTTAAAATTATTTGTTATAATAATAATAAATACGATAATGTCATTAAAATTCGTTAATTTTAATTAAAAACTATTTATTTTAAACAGAAAATACAGTGTATTCCCGGACAATGTTTTGTTTTCCTTGCAGATTTCAAAGATTTAAACACATAGAAAAAATGAATCGATGATGAATATTGGTAGGTAAAATAAATAAAACAAATCGATATAATAAAAAAAAAATGTGATTAATTACTTTTAGTAAAAGAATATTTAGTGTTTATGAATTTAAAATCTGTTTTATGTAGTTTAAGCTATTTTAAAAGGTGAATCTCTATTTAACGAATTTTCCATATAACGAACTTTTTTCCGGGATTTAGCGACTTCGTTAAATAGAGGTTCGACTGTATTGTTTATTTTTACTTTTCTCTATATATAATAGAAGAAAGTATTGTAATCGAAAACTTTTTAGACGTTTAGGGGTCAGAGACCCGGAAAAACACTTTTTTTACAAAATGTCTGTCTGTCCGCTTGTACTCTTTGTAACATTGAAAAGTCTATGAAGATATAGATAGAATTGAACCAAACTTCATACATATGTTTTTGGCTATGGCCAACAGCTTCCAGTTCCAATTAAGGATATTCCGTCGGAAAGGGCGGTAGTGATAGCGATTTTTTTGTGTCATTTTCCTTATTGTATCATCGGAAAGCGTACGAAGTTATGTATTAGAATTGAACCAAACTTCATATATATGTGTTGGACTATGACCGCTGGCCCCAGTTGAAATTTGGGATATTCCCCAGGAAAGGGGCGCTGTGATAGCGATTTTTGTGCGATTTTTCTTTTGTATCATCGGAAATTCTATGAAGTTATGTATAGAACTGAACCAAAGTTCATATATACGCTTTTGACCAGGGGCGGACTGGCCCACCCCGCTACCCCGCGATCGCGGGTTGGGCTAAACGGGTGTAGTGGGCCAAAAAATAATAAATTGTTTGAGTTTTGTTTCTTTTCAATAAAACTAAAAACTCATTTTTTCTTTTTCGTGAAGCGTGTTTTTTTCCTTTGATCAGGTTAGTCTGATTTCTCTTTTCTCTCTCCCATCTGAAATCTTTGGAAGATTTTGTTCAAATTACTCATTTTGTATAGAAACCGAAAGATACGGGATAAAGTAAAAAACACATATCGCTCACCCGCAAGAAAAGTGACACATCGCGCAAAAATTCATTTTGCGTTTTATTCCACAGATAAATTTGTCATAGGTGCGTCTTGATACAGAAAAAGTTTCATAAGTGTAGTTATACGGAAAATCGCTTTATTACGCTCTATGTCCATTCGTGACCACATAAGGGGCGGTGGGTTGTGTGGAGAGGTAAAATTATTCAAACTTCCAAACTTCATTTATGTCTTTATTCTTAAGGCTTTTACACTTTTACTCCCGCATGCAGGGCTAAGTGCTATAATTTCTTTTTACAGTAAAATCATGTAAATTTTCTCTTGCCTCTCCTGTGAAATTTACTTTTGCCAAGATGTGTCACTTTTCTTGCGGGTGAGGAATATAGTGAGTGAAAGGTGGGAAGTTGTTCGATGGGATGGTTTGCCTGTGGATATTTGAGTAGTAACAAAAGATAGACAAGGATTAGCTTACATATATAGGGATGATCTACAGATTAATGATCTTGGAAAGCAAGGATTAGCTTATAGAGAAAAATGAGAGGAGTACCCGGCAGACTTGAATGATAGTGACGTTAAGAATGGCAATTTTTTAGAATTGGTAACGCTGCTATGTAAATATATTGAAATTTTGCAGAAAGATCTTCAGAGGGTATGAAGAACACTAGAATAGAGCAGATAGAAGAACAAAATGAAAATCCTAATTCACATGGAAGAAGTTCGTTGATTTCATTCCTGTCCAAGTCACTTATAAGTAAGTCAATTGCTCATCTCTCCATTCAGATCCAAATAAACATTGCCGATGAAGTAAAACAGTCAGTTTCATTCAATATTGAAGTAGATTTCACACAAGATATATCGGTAACGGCGCAGTTGGCAAGTTGTATTCGTTGTATTCACGCAGCATGGTAAAGGGAAGGTTATTAAAAAGGGAAGGTTAGCTTTAAAAATTGGTTGATGCTCCCAAAGCAACAAGAGAAACTCTCTATCCCCAAGTAAAAGAAGAACTTAAAAAGTTTAAACTCCCTTCTTCACAAATAATTGGCACTTCTTTCAATGGCACAGCAAATATGAGTGGGAGATATAAAGTTTTGCTGTCACAACCTAAAAAGGACAATCCAAATATACAGCATGTGTCAGTGATATTCTAAATTTTTGTCCTAAAAGATGGAAAAGAATGTTGCTAATTGACAACGGACTTCTTGGACTCAATGCAAGCTACAACCTTGTTTAGATCAGAGGATATAAGCGAAGAAAGTATGGACTTCAGTGAATAATCAGCTTGTAGGTGGAAATAAACTTCTTCGCCGATTACAAAAAGAAAACGCTACTAGGTGGTGGAGTAAGGATCGACTACTTAATAGCATGTTTGAGAAGTCTTCAAAACCTTTTAAAGATCAACATAAGTTTTCAACATTGCTTAAGTGACTACAAGGTATCACCGAAATGACAATTTCCCATGACATGTCACTAATTGGTGCGAGTTTTAGTATGTATTAATAGCAACCATTTTAAGCAATCTATCCAATATATTTACGCCCACATCAAAGTATCTGCAGATAAGCGGCCTGGCTACGTAACTGCTACTAACAAAATCCAAACCCTGAAAACCAATCTGCTACACAAAATAGATCTCCAGAACCTTGAGAAACAACTAATAGAAAAGGAGTAACCATTGTATTGAGTTTCCCACTGGAAAAGAGAATATATATATCGAAACGTCTATGTGGTGAATATTATCACAATGAGGCAAGAAGTATTATCAGATCACCATCAGAAATATTTAAGGTAAATGTTTATAATATCATCTTAGACACAGATATTCAGCAGTTGAGTACGCGATTTACTGGAAATGACTTGCTCATGAAAGACATTGCCTGGTTCGATCCTTGCCGCTTCAGTGAGGTTAAAGTTTTAAATGAATTTGCTGAAGAAGCTCTTAGTACTCTGTTTGACTTGGCGAAAGTAAAAAAAGACTGTGTCAGGTTCAACCGAACAGGCCATCCTACAAAAAGGTTTTAGATTACAGCCCTGCCGATAGGGGTATTTAACTGCAATCCACAAACAAGTGGCATAAACCTCTAAAAGTAAGACCCTCCCGACCAAAACTTCGTCTGAAAAGAGTTGTTGCAATTTTCCCTGCACTATGCTGATTATAATCAGTCACTATTGCAGCAACAATCTCGATGTAGCAAATTTTCAGCAGTGTACAGAAAAGAAACGAGCAATTCAGAAGAACTCCTTAAAGAGGATGAGAATCTAGTAAAGTTAATAAAAAATGTGAAAAATTCTTAGCTTGTGCATTAGAATTATTGTGCAAGTTGAATGCCTATGATCATATTTATCCACATTGTACATAGTCTATAAATACATATTAATTTTATCATGCACTCAAGTGTCTTGTGAATGAGTGTTTTCAACACTTAAAATTATAAAGAACTGCTTGTGTTTATCTCTAGGACAAGAACCGTTAGAAGATTTTATTCGATTCAGTGTTAAATGATCTTTTGATTATGATTGTTATAATATAATAGAGAGAGTTTCCTCAAATTCAAAAGAAACGTTCAGATATCTGACTCTGACACTCTAATTAGTTAGTAGTGAAGGTATAAATGATTCAATTTTCAGGTACTTTATTGATATTTTAAATAAACATTAATCATTGTACAAAATGTATATATGTTGATAATTTCAAATAACAAAATAAAATGTACAAATGAATACAATGATATTTCAAATGACAAATTAATCAATGTATGCGTGTCAATTTTAATACAACTAACTCTTTCTGGTCAATGCTGACACTTTCTAGTATAAAATTTACAATGTCGTGTACAGACAAGTCTAAGGTTTTATTGACGGCATAGTGGTTAGCATGTTAGCCTTCTACGCATAGGGTACTGGGTTCAAATTTCGGGTGAAGGATGGATGTTCCTAGGTGTTGTCAATGTGCATAGGTTAGGGTAAGCTGTGATCGATTCGCGTTTGGAGCCCCTTTACAAGTAGACATTATTATTCTAACGATATCTTTGGCAGATGCTGATAGCGCAATTGATCCACAATTGGACTAAACAATTTTTTTAATACAAAGAATACAAATATCTTAACAGAATTCCCATAAGAAATTTAAAACGTTTTTATTTATTACGTGTATACCTTTTAATTGTTTAAAGTTTACATATTCAAAAAATAAATCAAAATTAAGCAAGTTAACCTTCGCCCCCCACCCCCCCACCCCGAGTTAGAGCAAAGGGCCATTGTAACAATGGGATTATCACCAAGTGGGCCAATGCCTAAGTCTAGCGGGGTGGGCCAAACTACGCCAGTCCGCCCCTGCTTTTGACTATGGACGTCAGGTTCCAGGTGAAAATGGTGATATTCCCACAGAAAGGGGGTGTTATTACTTCTGTACCAGATTTTGGCTCTTACAGAAATTTTAGCAAATCCCAATGACTTAGGTTTTTAAAAAAGTTATTATATCAATTTCAATATGTTTGAAATAGTGTAACATCATTAAAAGGCTCTGCAAAAGATTTTCCCTCGTAGGCCATAATGTAACAGATCTTTTCAGATCCCTGCAAATGAACTATAAATGCGACGCACTTCAGTTTCAATACCGAACATGCCATAATAAACTTTAATAACATGTATCAATTAAATGGCAGTCCGAGTATACTTATGCGAATGGCACGGACAAATAGACAGGCGGACAGACAAACCGAATGCATAAACACTTTTTAAACTATGTTAGAAAGCGTTGAAAATTGGTTAAACTGAAGAGAGTTGGCTCTCTGAGGGGAGTTCGTACGATGAATGAATACCAACTGGACCCTGCACTTATAGAGGCCTCCCAAAAAACTAAAAGGTTTTTTTAAAACCTTTTGAGTCATTGGGACTTGCTAAAATTTCTGTAAGAGCAAAAATCTGGTACAGAAGCAATAGCAGCCCCTTCTGTGGGAATATCTTTATATTCAATTGGGACCTGACGTCCGTCCATAGTCAAAAGCGTATATATCGCCCAACCGCAAAAAAGTGACACATCTCGCAAAAATTCATTTTGCGTTTTATTCCACTAATAGGTCTGTGAAGGTGTGTCTTACTACACAAACAGTTTCATAATTGTAGTTATACAGAAAATCCTTTTATTACGCTATAGGTCCATTTGTGACCACACAAGAGGGGTGGATTGTGTGGAGAGGTAAAATGACCCAACCCTCCAAACCTCAATCTACGTATTCATTCTTAAGAGTTTTATACTTTTATGCACGTTTTTATTCCTGCATGCAGAGCTAAATGCTGCAGTTTCATCTTATAGTAAAATTATACAAATTTTCTTTTGCCTCTCCTGTAAAATTTACTTTTGTCGAGATGTGTCACTTTTCTTGCGGGTGAGCTATATGAACTTTGGTTCAGTTCTATCCATAACTTCATAGACTTTCCGATGATGCAAAAGAAAAATCGCTATCACAGCGCCCCCTTTCCGAGATAATATCCCAAATTTCAACTGGGATCAGCGGTCATAGTCCAACACATATATATGAAGTTTGGTTCAATTCTAATACATAACTTCGTAGATTTTCCGATGATACAATAAGAAAAATGGCGCAAAAAATCGCTATCACTGCCGCCTCTTCCGACGGAATAGCCCTAATTTCAACTGGAACCAGCTGGCCATAGCCAAAAATATATGTATGAAGTTTGGTTCAATTCTATGTGATAACTTCATACACTTTTCGACACGGACAGACAAAAATTTTGTAAAAAAGTGTTCTTAGGGATGTCTGACCCCTAAAATGTGTAAATCCGTTGAAAATGTTTTCGATTAGAATACTTTCTTCTATTATACATAGGGGAAAGTAAAAATAAACAAAAGCAAAGGTTTGTCAAAATCGATTCATCCACTACAAAGTAGAAAAGTCCTTCCGGCCAGTGCCGGGAGGAAGAGGTAGCTTTCATATTCCTTATTTTAAAAAAGCCAACTTATATTATTCGAACACACGAAGCTCAATTAAGTGGAAACCGAATGTAGGAGATTCAATACTAATTTTTATCAATACTAAATCATTATGAATGAGAATTTCGCGAAATTAGTCAGCTTTATCCAAGCTGCTTTTATTTAAAGTAACTTATATTTGGCTGCCAAATTCGGCGACTTCTTAAAGTGCCTGCCATTTTAAGACAACATGGTGGATGAGGCTAACCAGTGAACTTGGTCGAGACCTTAGTAATTGCTGTGCACATGCTCACTCACATCGGAATCGGTTGATATATACGAGTGCTGTCGCAGGCAAAAAGTCAGATTTTTCAAAATGTCACCCACGTCAGAAATTGAAACTGCTATATCTGAGCCATTTTTTAAGATAAAGACAAACAAAAAATGCTCCTGAATCCTTATATCAAGGTCAAATCCTTAAGAAAGAAACCTTTTTCAATTTCTAATTTTTTTGCACCTCATTTTAAATATATATATTTTTTAATTTAATGGCCGCCATTTTGAAACAAGATGGCTGATAAAGTTGGCCAGCGAACTTGGTCGAGATATTGATGTATACTATCCACATGCCTTCTTCCATCGAAATACGCGAATACGTGTGGTATCGCGAGACAAATACAAGATCGTTTCAAAGTGTTAGCCATGATAGAAATTCAAAGTGCTATAATTCAACCACTTTTTAAGATATAAACAAAAGAACAAATTTTCAGAAACAAAAACTGCTCCAGAATCTTTGTATTAAGGCCAAACACATAAAAAAATCTTTTTCATTTTCCAATTTTTTAATACCTCATTTTAAATTTTAAATTACATTTTTTTTTAAAAATGGCAACCCTTTTGAAACAAGATGGCGAATGAAGCTGGCCAACGAACTCGGTCGAGACATTGGTATGTACTATGTACAGACCAAGTTACATTCAAAACGGTTCATAAATACGCCTGTTATCGCGTGACAAAAATCAGGTCGTTTTAAAATGTCAGCCACAATAGAAATTCAAAATGTTATAACTCAGTCATTTTTTTAGATATAGACAAAACAAAACCTGTTCCGGAATCTTTGTATTAAGGTCAAACACATACGAAAAAACTCTTTTTCATTTTCCAATTTTTTGGTATCTCATTAATTTTAATTTTTTTAAATGGCCGCCATTTTGAAACAAGATGGCGGATGAAGCTGGCCAACGAACTCGGTTGAGTTATTTGTATGTACTATGTACACGCCAAGGTACATCCAAATCGGTTAGTAGTAGATAAAGGACAGTTCTACGGCCACAGGCTGAATTCCGCAATGAGCAATTGGGAGCAATGCTCAATTAACCAGGTCCTCCTTCCTTCTTATCGCGGCAATCATTGTTCATGTTACTGTTCTGTCTAACATTTTGTTAGAAAACCGTATATGAATGTCTAATTATCTACAAAAACGGTTTCGTTTATAAAAACTTGTTTACTTTATCTCATTTTATTGTTTTCTCCGATATTTTGTTAGAAAGATGCGTGTATACAAATTTGTTTTTGAATAAGTATATATATATATATATATATATATATATATCACTTTATTGAAAACAATTGTTAGCAGATATACACTTGTTAGTAAGTATAGGTATCAGTAAGCTATGTACACATGTTAGTAAGTATAGGTATATACATGTAGATAAAATGTATATAAGTGTTTATAAATTTATAGATATAAAAGTTTAAATATCGCTAAACATATATGTCTAAATCTATCCAAATGAATATATATACGTATATATATAGTATATAAGTATATGTTTCTAAATATAAGTATTAATATGTTTATATGCATGTATAAGTTTACATATGCGTGTTTATATAAAAAATTATTGGTTTAAAAAATTACAAAATCTAATTAAAAAAGTTAAAAAATATATATATATATACATATATAAATTAAAAAAAAATAGTTTTAACAAAATTAAAAAAGTAAAAAAAAAAAAAAAAAAAAAAAAAAAAGTTTTAACAAATTTAAAAAGTTTAAAAAATATATAAATTAAAAAAAAGTAGAAGAAAAAAAAGTTTTACAAAAGAAAATGTTTTAAGAAAATTAAAAAAAAAGTTTCAACAAAATTTTATAAGTAAAAGAAAAAAAAATTATAAAAAATATAAGTTATAAAAAAGTTTTAGCAAAAAAAAAAAAAAAAAAATACAAGTTATAAAAAAGTTTTAGCAAAAAAAAAAAAAAAAAAAAAATGTTTTACAAAAATACAAATTCTAGAAAAAGTTTAACAAAATTAAAAAAAAAGTAGAAAAAAGTTTTACAAAACAAAAGTTTAAAAAAGTATATTTAAAAAATTATTTGTAAATGAGCATAGATATTTATGCATATATTATATGTAAGTGTGTGGGTACGGAATAAAATAAATACACATATTTAACATTATATTAGAAAGGTTTATGTATATGTTTTAAATAAGTACTCATATAAAAAGAAACAATTTTTTATTAAAAACAAAACAATTTACATGAAAAGTATATTTACAAGTAAAGATTTATTTACATAACAATATTATCTTGATAAATTCTTCTTTATATTAGTGTAAATTAGTATTATTGCAATCTTGAATAATTTTACAGTGGCCATACGCAAAGCTGGTGATCCCATCTTTAAACAAATAACGTTTATCATCAAACGGTGACAAACATATTTTGTTCTGACTTAATGTAAATAATTTATGAGCATCTTGCCCAATTCTCATTTGTACTTCAAAAGAAGTCGATTGGTTTTTGAGACAGTTCACATAGTCTTCATGCTTTAGACGGTTCTCGACGACGTGTTTAGACACACCCTTCGCTCGTTTCTTCTCTTCTATGGAAGATTTCAGAGAGTACATTTTTGATTTCAATCCGACAAACTCAAGGGCTAGATTGCCTTTTAGTTCATCTTTAAATTTGCCGATCACCTTCTTATTGATATCTGAGTAGAGTGAATGATGCTTTGGATAGTCTGAGAAATCGAACAAGCTTGCATGATGTTCCATATCATCAAAAATATTTTTTGTTTTAATATGATAGCACAGTGAGTCCGTATCGGTGAATAATAGTTTTGCATCATCTTTATATGTTTTCCTTATAAAATTATAGTGAAAGTCATACATAAGTAATTTAGAGAGTTCTAATATTGCAAACCCGACATAAATCGGTCGATTCATGAGTATGCTAGTTTTCATCCTTTCAACAGCAGTTAGATCTTCATCAAATGTTTTAAATGACTTAAATGTAGGCGAGGCTACTAATTTTTTAGCTCTTTTTTCATTATTACAAAGCACAATATTTCTCCTTTTTCGCAAATTCTCCATGGTTTTTCCAAAAACAGAGTTATTCATTAATTTAAAAAAGTCTTTTTCAAAGGTGGGTTTGGCCTCTTTTCTTTTTTCAGTATTAAAATTAATATATTTCTGAAGCCAAGGTGTCTGTTTAAATTTAAGGACTTTATGAACAGCTTTAAGTTTTAATCCAAGTTGTAAATAAAATTTAAGATTACGATAATGAGTGATATAATTCTGCTTATCATTTAAATTTGGGATAAGTTTAGGTATTCCTTTAAATGGTTGATTATTGAGAAGGGACTTGGCGTAAGGAGAAAGCATGTCTTCGCTAACTGTGAATCTTTCAGGGGCAAGTGGGTAATCGTTATGAAATGGATGAAGTTCTTCAGGATATTCTAAGTCAACCTCGAAAATGTATCCAATATCAGAATCATCAAGTAGAGATAAAATCCACTCTTCCGTAATATGATTTGTTGTACACCATTCAAAACCACCAAAAGGTAAGAATTGCGACATAGCCCATCCATACGAATTATTTGCATCCCAGTACATAATGTAGCTGGGTGCATCATTTTTATTAAAATCAGCTGTATTAGGTATGTTCGCTCTGGCATATCTATGACTAATCATACTAATACCACCCCGTATCCCATTCTCGATCAAAAGCAACATATCGATATCAGTAAGTAACTCTAGAGGTGTTTCGGACATTTTCAAACAAGCTTGCCAGGAGAGTGAAGGGGCGGTAAACAAATGTACACAATCAATATCATAGTATTGCTGACATAATTTCCTAAAATTTTGGAATACATCAGCAAGTAGCACAACATCTGTCTTGACGTATAGGTCATGATATTCTCCTAGGGATTGGATATTAAAGGTTTTCCAAACCTTCTGGGCGTGTTTATAATCTTCCTCGTCTATAGGCTCATCAGTTAAGCTATTAAAAAATGCAGAAGGTGGAGGAAGTTCCTTCTCATTAAATTTTTCAAAGGAAGTGAAATGGTCATAAGGGTAGACCCCTTTTCTCATCAACAGATCTAAATTAGTATTTTTTAAGAAATTTTCTTTTAGAATGGTAAATTGGTCAGATCGAAGGTTTTCAACGAGCTTTTCTAATGACGTTGGCAAAAATTGAAAGGAATCTATAAAGACCATCTGTATAGGACTTGTTGGCTTTCTTAACTTAAAGGTTATATAATTTTCCATAGTGGAGGCAATAACATCAATTTCATGATCTTTAAATTTCCCGATCTTACTCATTAAATGATGTCCATCATAGTTTTTCAGATTATGGAATATGACAGGGATTGTTTTACATTGCTTAAAATTGAGATTACATGCTACATGTGCTGCTCCTCGATACACTCCAGAGATGTGATCATGATCACGTGTGCGTTCGGAATCTAATGGCTGTTTACAAATATGACAAAATTCTGCTTCTTGAAAAGCTTTTTCTTGCAAAGGTGAAAGTTTCATAGGCTCTATGTTCAATAACTCCCGTCCTAAAATATCTTTTTCTTTCATCATTTGTTTTAAAAAATGATCCACACAGTCTTTACCACGATACACTTTTGCTTTCTCCATACATCTTCCATCGGGTCCAACAACGACATAAGCGTACCCACAAGGAAAATGATATGTTGTTTTTTCAGTATAAGATGGTTTAGAAGAGGGTGCGCCTGGTGCAATAGGTATAAGTAGACTCTCAAAATCTGCATAAATGGTATAGGGAATAGGATGTTGGAGACGAATACCAGAAAACTTGAGTATGTTATCGTTTTCACTAGGTAGCTTTATAGACTGTGCTATATGTTGGCGACAATATTCATCATGTTTATTCAAAAGATCTTGTCTTGAAAAGCGATGTAAACATCTATAGCAATAATAACATACTCCATCATGTTTGGTGAGATCACCCAAAAGTCTTGAAAAACTTCTAATTAAACAATAATGCTGCTTTTCACCATCACCGATTAATAACAAATTGATAACATCTACATTCTGCTTTTCAGAAATATACAGAGGACAAACTTCATCCTCATCATATCCAAACACATTAATCCGTAAATCATTAAGCTTTTCAATAATAGGTATCTTATTGAGTGAAACAGGATATTTCACCTCTCCTAGCTTAATCTCATTTTCATAAGGGATATAATGAGAAACTCGCTCAGGCTTTTTTGTAAAATCTAAGTTCAGTTTAAATGCCAAAAGGCACCAAACCAAACACTTATTGTCTTCATTTTTTATATTGAGCACTGCTTTTTTGTCATATAATTTCTTAGATAAGGCTATATAAGAACTTGCAGCAAGGGGATGATATTTAGCAATCTTGAGTTCTAAATGATGAATTTTTCTAAGTTTCCATTCAGACCCTCTTTGTATAAATTCTTCAAAGGATTTAGTTATTTTTGAAAATCCTTCTTCAATATGTTGCGAAATATTATCTTCAGTAAGTTCAGTAAAACACTGGCTTCGAAAATAAGGTTGAATCTCCTCTATCTCTTGATTGTCATTCATACGTTCAAGAGATATTTTAATCACCATATACCATTTAACAGCCCCTTTTTCATGAATTTCACTCATTAAACGCTCTTGTAGTTCAGCTCGTAAGTGGGTATGAAACACTGCTATATCACTTTCTTCACGCTCATCAGGATAAAGCATGAGAGTTTTAAACACATTAAGTGCATCAGATTGGTTTTGCTTTAGTTTTTTAGACTTTACATTAGAGAAACTTCTTTTCCGTTTCACACTTACAAGAGGTGTACGGGAGTGTTCAGTACGTATATGTTGTTTAAGCTCAAAATTTCGTCCGAACATTTTATTACATTCACGACAAGGGAATTTTGAACTTTCATGTGATCTAAGATGATGCTTCAAGTTATCCTTCCGTGTAAAAACATACTCACACTTATCACACTTAAACTTAGACTGATCATCAGTGTTATGAGTTTTTAAATGTCTTAACAAGTCTGATTTCCTTGTAAAAGATTTTTCACACATGTCACAGATATGAAACTTATCACCTAAATGAATCTTCAAATGCTGATTCAAATTAGAAGTAGATAAAAATCTCTTATTACACGTAGGGCATATAGACATCTTCTTTACAGAAACAGATTCTTCAGGTGTTATGTTGATATTAATAGTATTTGAAGATAAACTACTTTTCAACGAGGATTCTTCAGAAAATCCATTATCTTCTAATGATGTAACATTGCTATGGGTCTTCAAATGTCTCTGTAAGTTAGATCTCCGTCCAAAAGTTTTCCGGCAAACTTCACAAGTGTACAGCTTCTCACCAGAATGTATCTTCATATGCTGATTCAAGTTGGATGTGCACGTAAAATCTTTACCACAAGTCAAACAGGTTAAAAATTTCTTCATAGATGTAGAACTTTCCAAAGGCATAATCTCATCAATAGGTATGATAACATCCATAGTAGAATAAAAAGAAATAAAAAACACTTCAAAGAAATCAACAATTAAAAAACAAAAAAGCAATCTTTTCAAACAAACCGAATCAGAAAAAAACAAGAGCAATTAAAGACACGTCTTATCACTACCAAAATTAATCATCAAATGATAGAAGTCTGATTTTCCGCCTCCTATTTATATCCTGAACCTCCCCCGCTCCACCGATCTCAATCTGGCGACGAAATATTCTACTCAGCGAGAAAATAAAAGATCAAAATCGCCAAATCATGACGAAATAATTCATTTGGCGAGCAAACGAAAGAATAAAATCACCAAATTACAAAAATATTTTTTCCCTATTAATAACACTCTAAGAGATCATTAAACCCGAAGACATAATTTATTCTTGATGTAATTAAATTTCCCTTTCAAATGCTTATATACAATTAACATTATTATATACTTATATACAATTGATATTATTAAAAGGTCTTTACCAAAGTCTAATACTAGTGAATTTTATAGTTGATTTTAGAAATTAACGATTAAAAATGTTTTATCCAAACAGAAATAGTTATACTTTAAAACTGTTTCTCAATATATTTTTCAAAACTCTCATGCATAGAGTCATGATTTCCTTGCATATCAATAACAAATGTTTTATACATTGAATTATATATTTCCAATTCAAGTGAAAATTCCTAAAAACTGTATACATACAAGTATATTAAATAAAAAGATATGAAAATACAACTGATTAATAATATAAAATCCAACTAGCAATTCAAAAGTTTAAAAATACATATGGTTATTTTATTATGTTAGTAAATTTTGTGTGTTTTTTTATCCAAATAAATCAATATACAGTTTCACAAAAATATTACTGTTCGACATATAATACCAATTTCGAATATATGTATAAATACTCTAAACTGAATAACTTTAAATTCAGAAAAATATAATTACAACAATTTTTTAAGTTTAACGATAAACAATAATTTTAAATTATATACTTAAACTACTAAGACATGAAAATTAATTAAATGGAACTACATAACTCTGATAATTTAAATTTTTATGGAATTTTATAACAAAATAAATTTTACTTTAAAAATATTAACGAAACTTTCTAAAAATTTTATATGTATATACATGTAAGTATACTAAACAGAAAAAAAAATTAAATAATATAAAATTCAACTAAGAGATCATCTGCATTTAAAAAAATACATATAATAATTTCAATACATCAATAAATTCTGTGTGTTATATTACGATCCTACATTAAATTTAATAATAAATAATAATTTTTAATTACATACACGGTCTACTAAACTATGAAAATTAATTAAAATGAGCTAACTGATTAAATTTTTTGATACGTTTTTAAATATAACTGGAATTCTACTTAAAAAATATTACAAACAGATCTCATATTATTGAATTTCGAATTGTTAAAACCAATCACATTCATTTTTTTTTCAAGCATAATTCATATTTAATTGCTCACATAAGACAGAATACTATTTTCTCTTAAGACAGATATATATTCTTAACACCAGTGCAAGACAACTGTCAAAGTGTTAAACCATATAGTCTAATTACATGACTGTTAAATTTATTTTATTTATTGTTGAAGCGTTAATTTTGGTATTAAACAGAAACAAATACCAAGTTGTTTACCCTGTTCTAAGTATACATAGAAGTTAATTTTACTAAATCGGACAACATATAATATACATTTTTAAAATTCTATATCTACTAATCACACTAAAACGATCTACCTAATTATTATTAAATACTATTATTAAATCCCTTTCTCCACAGAATGAATAAAACAGCTTTCAAATTTATGAAACCTCTAAAAATATTGCATCACCCCAAAAAAATCCTAATTTAGATTAAATTAATGAATCAATAATCTCGAATAACATCAAAACTCATTTTGAAAAACAAAACGACATATTATTTACTTGTTGCAATCTCTAAAAGTATAACATCACCCTGAAAAATAAACCACAAATTGTTCTATCGCAACCTTTTTAAGGTATTGCATCATCCTTTAAAAATCATATTTAAGATTAAATTAATGAATCCTAAACCTTAAATAAAATCAAAACTCAGTTTGAAAAGAAAACAATCTATTATTTTCGCTAAATTCTTACAAATATTTCATAATCAAATCATTCTAACACTCATTTTCAAGCTTTTACGTCTATTATTCAAATTAAAAATTATACCTAATTAACATTTTTATTTTATATTCTAAATTAATTCCGATCAACATCCTTGAAATTCATTCAAAAATCAAAGTTATCCAAGTCCGATTACAATCGATACAAATTGTCTGCCTCAGAAGTATTAAAACCATTATTTTCAAAAATCCGCTCGCTAGGGGGCAGCACTGAGCAAAAAAAATTTTTAAAAAAATTAAATTTACAACTAGCGTAACAAAATTGGTGTATAAGAACAGCTAACCACTAGTAGGGAAAGAAGGAGAGTTCTGCCAACACATTATCTAATCTCTAATATTAAGCCCCCTCAAAAATTAAGCCCCCTCCAACATTTAACCCCTCCTACTATAGGATAAGTCTCCCAACAGGTGGATTCCACCCTCCTCCTCCATCCACAAGGTGGATTCCACCCACAAGGTGGATTCCACCCACATCCACACAATCCACAATCCACCTGCTGGGGCTGAACTGTCCTTCTTTCCCTACTAGTGGTTAGCTGTTCTTATACACCAATTTTGTTACGCTAGTTGTAAATTTAATTTTTTTTTTAAATTTTTTTTGCTCAGTGCTGCCCCCTAGCGAGCGGATTTTTGAAAATAATGGTTTTAATACTTCTGAGGCAGACAATTTGTATCGATTGTAATCGGACTTGGATAACTTTGATTTTTGAATAAATTTCAAGGATGTTGATCGGAATTAATTTAGAATATAAAATAAAAATGTTAATTAGGTATAATTTTTAATTTGAATAATAGACGTAAAAGCTTGAAAATGAGTGTTAGAATGATTTGATTATGAAATATTTGTAAGAATTTAGCGAAAATAATAGATTGTTTTCTTTTCAAACTGAGTTTTGATTTTATTTAAGGTTTAGGATTCATTAATTTAATCTTAAATATGATTTTTAAAGGATGATGCAATACCTTAAAAAGGTTGCGATAGAACAATTTGTGGTTTATTTTTCAGGGTGATGTTATACTTTTAGAGATTGCAACAAGTAAATAATATGTCGTTTTGTTTTTCAAAATGAGTTTTGATGTTATTCGAGATTATTGATTCATTAATTTAATCTAAATTAGGATTTTTTTTGGGGTGATGCAATATTTTTAGAGGTTTCATAAATTTGAAAGCTGTTTTATTCATTCTGTGGAGAAAGGGATTTAATAATAGTATTTAATAATAATTAGGTAGATCGTTTTAGTGTGATTAGTAGATATAGAATTTTAAAAATGTATATTATATGTTGTCCGATTTAGTAAAATTAACTTCTATGTATACTTAGAACAGGGTAAACAACTTGGTATTTGTTTCTGTTTAATACCAAAATTAACGCTTCAACAATAAATAAAATAAATTTAACAGTCATGTAATTAGACTATATGGTTTAACACTTTGACAGTTGTCTGCACTGGTGTTAAGAATATATATCTGTCTTAAGAGAAAATAGTATTCTGTCTTATGCGAGCAATTAAATATGAATTATGCTTGAAAAAAAAAATGAATGTGATTGGTTTTAACAATTCGAAATTCAATAATATGAGATCTGTTTGTAATATTTTTTAAGTAGAATTCCAGTTATATTTAAAAACGTATCAAAAAATTTAATCAGTTAGCTCATTTTAATTAATTTTCATAGTTTAGTAGACCGTGTATGTAATTAAAAATTATTATTTATTATTAAATTTAATGTAGGATCGTAATATAACACACAGAATTTATTGATGTATTGAAATTATTATATGTATTTTTTTAAATGCAGATGATCTCTTAGTTGAATTTTATATTATTTAATTTTTTTTTCTGTTTAGTATACTTACATGTATATACATATAAAATTTTTAGAAAGTTTCGTTAATATTTTTAAAGTAAAATTTATTTTGTTATAAAATTCCATAAAAATTTAAATTATCAGAGTTATGTAGTTCCATTTAATTAATTTTCATGTCTTAGTAGTTTAAGTATATAATTTAAAATTATTGTTTATCGTTAAACTTAAAAAATTGTTGTAATTATATTTTTCTGAATTTAAAGTTATTCAGTTTAGAGTATTTATACATATATTCGAAATTGGTATTATATGTCGAACAGTAATATTTTTGTGAAACTGTATATTGATTTATTTGGATAAAAAAACACACAAAATTTACTAACATAATAAAATAACCATATGTATTTTTAAACTTTTGAATTGCTAGTTGGATTTTATATTATTAATCAGTTGTATTTTCATATCTTTTTATTTAATATACTTGTATGTATACAGTTTTTAGGAATTTTCACTTGAATTGGAAATATATAATTCAATGTATAAAACATTTGTTATTGATATGCAAGGAAATCATGACTCTATGCATGAGAGTTTTGAAAAATATATTGAGAAACAGTTTTAAAGTATAACTATTTCTGTTTGGATAAAACATTTTTAATCGTTAATTTCTAAAATCAACTATAAAATTCACTAGTATTAGACTTTGGTAAAGACCTTTTAATAATATCAATTGTATATAAGTATATAATAATGTTAATTGTATATAAGCATTTGAAAGGGAAATTTAATTACATCAAGAATAAATTATGTCTTCGGGTTTAATGATCTCTTAGAGTGTTATTAATAGGGAAAAAATATTTTTGTAATTTGGTGATTTTATTCTTTCGTTTGCTCGCCAAATGAATTATTTCGTCATGATTTGGCGATTTTGATCTTTTATTTTCTCGCTGAGTAGAATATTTCGTCGCCAGATTGAGATCGGTGGAGCGGGGGAGGTTCAGGATATAAATAGGAGGCGGAAAATCAGACTTCTATCATTTGATGATTAATTTTGGTAGTGATAAGACGTGTCTTTAATTGCTCTTGTTTTTTTCTGATTCGGTTTGTTTGAAAAGATTGCTTTTTTGTTTTTTAATTGTTGATTTCTTTGAAGTGTTTTTTATTTCTTTTTATTCTACTATGGATGTTATCATACCTATTGATGAGATTATGCCTTTGGAAAGTTCTACATCTATGAAGAAATTTTTAACCTGTTTGACTTGTGGTAAAGATTTTACGTGCACATCCAACTTGAATCAGCATATGAAGATACATTCTGGTGAGAAGCTGTACACTTGTGAAGTTTGCCGGAAAACTTTTGGACGGAGATCTAACTTACAGAGACATTTGAAGACCCATAGCAATGTTACATCATTAGAAGATAATGGATTTTCTGAAGAATCCTCGTTGAAAAGTAGTTTATCTTCAAATACTATTAATATCAACATAACACCTGAAGAATCTGTTTCTGTAAAGAAGATGTCTATATGCCCTACGTGTAATAAGAGATTTTTATCTACTTCTAATTTGAATCAGCATTTGAAGATTCATTTAGGTGATAAGTTTCATATCTGTGACATGTGTGAAAAATCTTTTACAAGGAAATCAGACTTGTTAAGACATTTAAAAACTCATAACACTGATGATCAGTCTAAGTTTAAGTGTGATAAGTGTGAGTATGTTTTTACACGGAAGGATAACTTGAAGCATCATCTTAGATCACATGAAAGTTCAAAATTCCCTTGTCGTGAATGTAATAAAATGTTCGGACGAAATTTTGAGCTTAAACAACATATACGTACTGAACACTCCCGTACACCTCTTGTAAGTGTGAAACGGAAAAGAAGTTTCTCTAATGTAAAGTCTAAAAAACTAAAGCAAAACCAATCTGATGCACTTAATGTGTTTAAAACTCTCATGCTTTATCCTGATGAGCGGGAAGAAAGTGATATAGCAGTGTTTCATACCCACTTACGAGCTGAACTACAAGAGCGTTTAATGAGTGAAATTCATGAAAAAGGGGCTGTTAAATGGTATATGGTGATTAAAATATCTCTTGAACGTATGAATGACAATCAAGAGATAGAGGAGATTCAACCTTATTTTCGAAGCCAGTGTTTTACTGAACTTACTGAAGATAATATTTCGCAACATATTGAAGAAGGATTTTCAAAAATAACTAAATCCTTTGAAGAATTTATACAAAGAGGGTCTGGATGGAAACTTAGAAAAATTCATCATTTAGAACTCAAGATTGCTAAATATCATCCCCTTGCTGCAAGTTCTTATATAGCCTTATCTAAGAAATTATATGACAAAAAAGCAGTGCTCAATATAAAAAATGAAGACAATAAGTGTTTGGTTTGGTGCCTTTTGGCATTTAAACTGAACTTAGATTTTACAAAAAAGCCTGAGCGAGTTTCTCATTATATCCCTTATGAAAATGAGATTAAGCTAGGAGAGGTGAAATATCCTGTTTCACTCAATAAGATACCTATTATTGAAAAGCTTAATGATTTACGGATTAATGTGTTTGGATATGATGAGGATGAAGTTTGTCCTCTGTATATTTCTGAAAAGCAGAATGTAGATGTTATCAATTTGTTATTAATCGGTGATGGTGAAAAGCAGCATTATTGTTTAATTAGAAGTTTTTCAAGACTTTTGGGTGATCTCACCAAACATGATGGAGTATGTTATTATTGCTATAGATGTTTACATCGCTTTTCAAGACAAGATCTTTTGAATAAACATGATGAATATTGTCGCCAACATATAGCACAGTCTATAAAGCTACCTAGTGAAAACGATAACATACTCAAGTTTTCTGGTATTCGTCTCCAACATCCTATTCCCTATACCATTTATGCAGATTTTGAGAGTCTACTTATACCTATTGCACCAGGCGCACCCTCTTCTAAACCATCTTATACTGAAAAAACAACATATCATTTTCCTTGTGGGTACGCTTATGCAGGGGCGTAAACCACCTTGGTCGCGTAGGGGGGTGTAGACTCACAAATTTCCGACTCCAAGAAGAAAAATTTCCAAGTACCATTGCCAACAAAATGCCGACTAATTAATATATATCTATATATATAAAAGAAAGTCTGGATTTTGTATTAATCACCGCGCAGCCAAAACTACTGAACCTAAAATCTTGAAAATCGGGGTAAAAATACTTCTTATGATATAGAGTGCCGCTAAGAAAGGATTTTCCAAAATTCCACCCCTAAAAGGGGTAAAAAAGAGAACGAACTTTAAAAAAATTCCTTAAAAATCTGATTTTATAGTTATTTTTAAACTGATAACATATTTTGGTGTATTTCTGTATGCTGAATCGAATGGTACTAACTAAATTCTTTTAAGCCCAATAGTTCGAGAAATATTTCATATTTTTCTAATTTGGCACTATCTTTGGCGCCAAAACCTGAATTTTTCAAGTAATAATTTCTGAAAACTCATTCTTTTCATTCTGTTACTATAGCAAGGGAAAAAATTCTAATTGAATAATTTTTTAACCAATCCTTTTGGATAAATAAAAACAACTTCGTCAATTAGAAAAAACAATTCAAACGCCTCAAAAACTAAAACTAAATAAAAAAACAAACTTGTGGTACTTTTTCGTTCTAATTTTCGTCGCGATACCATGCCAAAATGTATGGTATCGCGCCATTTATTTCAACCCTAATCGTGCAAACGATTTTTATTGCAAACCGTGCCACACATTAAGATTTGCTAATTATTGAACGTGAATATTTTTATGCAGGAATTTTTAATGATGAAATTTATTTTATTCCATCATAATCTCGAAAACTTTTTAATTTGTTATTCTTTGAATAGAAAATATTTATTACTGATACTGATATAGATTTTACCATTTCGCAGTTATCTGATGACGAGGAAGCTACAATAAAATTATTTCAGAAGTTAGGAATTTACATATAAAAATGTTTTGTTCAAAAAACCATGAATGTTTTCATTGAAAGAATGAAATGTTTTCCGCGATGTGAGACATACGTATTACGTACGCCATGCTTCAGTAGTAAAAGACATTTACAATTTCAAGACTGCAGTTTAAATTGACTATATTTTATTACTTGCAAAATATTTATTTATTCTTATATTTTAAGTATTTATTCTGGTACCCGTCGACCAATTTCTCCAAATTATATAAATCGCCAAACCACTCGCTAAATTATACAAATTGACATAATTTTTATTTTAAATAACGAAAGAACAAATAAATTAGCATAACATTAATAAAAATACATTTAAAACGTAGAAATAAAAATCACCTGATGACGTAAATACGTGTAACTTGCTTAAAGTCAAGTGAATGTGACATTTACGATCAATCGTTATGGCATTTAATCTTATAGTTTGGCAATAGATTTTTGGTCGGCGGGATAACCAAGTAGTACCATTATTTTTATTGATTTAAAAAAAATGGTAGGTCTGTAATTTTCAAAAGTTATATTTTTTAAATGCTCATTTTTTTTATCAACAATTTTTTTTTTTTTTTTTTTTTTAAATGTATCATTTTATTTTTGTGCCAACTATTACGCTTGGTGACAATGGTGATGGCATAACAGGGAAATACCGAAACAGTTACTGATTTTATTTCAAATGTAAAGAAAAAAGGTTTAATGAGCAATAAATATTGCAAATATGACTATAACTCAGATTCTACTGAGTAGAATTTTGTAGAACTTACACTGTTAAATAGTAAATTTGGTTTATAAATGGTTTAATGTAAAAACCATCATTCTAAGTTGCTTCGGGAGTTCTAAAATTAGGTGAACTCGATTATGAAAGATTTCAAGTCAACTAATTAAATGCACTGCAAGTTGGGTAATATTTTAGGGATTTTTTCTATATTTATCATATCATTCAGTGTTGTTTAGTTACGGAGCTATGCGGAAAAAGTTCTCAGCGGTACAGTAAAGAAAATTGGAAGATATACGCTACAGAGATAGGGTATACTAGAGAGTATATATGCTATAGTTATGGAAGTTGAGCTGAGTTCCTTAAAAAATTCAGAAGTGATGCAGTATATACCTACCCCTACCTCTGAGTTCTGCTGAATAGATTTTTACGGTACTTACATTGTTAGTTAGATAATTTTTCACGAAAAATGTAACTATAAAACATAACGTTCTACGTTGCTTAGTTAAATAATTATGGGGAAAGTTCTAAATCAGATGAACCCAATTTTGAAAGATTTGCTTTTTTTAAAGGTTCCACTGAATGAATTTTTATGGGATTTAAACTGTTAATTAGATCATTTTTAGGGAAGGTTTCGGTATATTTTCCAGTTTAAAAGATTCTGCTAAGTGGATTTTGATGCAACTTAATCGGTTAGTTAATTTTTCAGTGAATGTTTTAGTATAAAGCACATATCATTTGCTGTTGCTTGGTTGTTGGGTTGCTTGATTGTAGAATTATAGATGGAAGTTCTAGAATCAGGCGAACCGAATTATTATGAACGATCAGCCTTTTCAGTAAGTCCAATTAACAGATTCTGATGAGACTTGCATTGATGAACGCTTTTTTCATGAACGCTTTTAGTATATTACATATTGTTCTATTGTTCTTTACCGAGTCCTACACTAACAGATCAACTAAAGAAATTGGTCCTTAACAGTCTAAATTTTGTATGACTCAATAAAAGATATAATAGCGTAATGACTTTCATATTGCTTTCAGCAATTCGGTTGGATACACCAGGTAAATGTCCATATTGCTTTAAAACGCACGATCAAATTCACAGGTATATTTTGTTTCATTCAAGATTTCTTTAGAAAAACCAACCAGCGTAGCGGGCGAAGGCGGCTAGTATATATATATATATATATATACACTCATGTCCAAAAGTTTAGCATATGTGATAAAAACGAAGAAAGAATATCATAAATATCTTACGAATTAAACTTTATAGATGATAAATGAAAGTATCAAGATAATTATGACTGAGCGCATCGAGATAGTCGAATAGGTTTTAAAGCACTGATGTTGATTCCTTTTGAATTATTAATGTATGTCTCTAAAAATTAGTGGTGAAGTACTATGATTAATATGTGTAGAAAATTGCGGTTTGGAACTCCAAACTGCTTTGTTTGATAGCGATATGTCTTGTTTCTAAATGTACAAAATTTGATGAAACTGGATGATTGAAGAGCTGGGGATTCGATGCCCGTTTTTTTTTTACCAATAAAGGGCTTAATGCATTTTATTTTTTCTGTGTATGGCATATTTATTCACTTAGACTCCACTCCGGATAGAAATTCAAATTCTGAATTAAGCATAAGGAATCCTGTTACCAGTGTACGATGTACGTCTACAACATAAAAAAAGTCAAAATTTAAAAGATTGAAAATTTTAGAATGAACAAAACTTATATCCATTTCTTAGTACTTCAATAAAAGTTAATCAAATTTTGTACGTTTAGTAACAAGATATATCGCTATGTAACAAAGCAGTTTTTGATTCCAATCCGCATTTTCCTATACATATTAATCATAGACTTTCTCCCCTAATTTTTAGATAAATTTATTAATAATTCGAAAAGAATGGACATCAGCGCTTTAAAATTATTTGACTATCTGAATACGATACGCGAAGTCATAATTATCTTGTGAATTTCATCTATAAAATTTACTAATTTCGTAAGTAATCGGTTAAAATTGTTTCTTTCTAAGTAAAATTGAAATCTGTTTGCTTGGGGAATATTTGAAAGACAAAAATGTGCCAAAAATACGGGATTTCTTAATTCTTTCTAACGACATACTTTAAAACAGGGCAAAAATTTGTTGTCATCCCTGTTTTTTCCAACCAAACAAAATTCAGTAATAATAATAATATAAAAAAAAAATCGAATACAATTGAGAAAGGAAAAAGAAAACGAAAGTATTATTTCTGATAGAAGTTAACTCGTATAGATTGTAAAATATCCAGATTATTTCGAGATAACAATTCAAAGTATTTGGGTGTTTTCAATTTCATCCGGTATCATATAAATTTCTTGAAACACATTTTTAAATCAATCTAAAATTACGTAAAAAAGTAAACAAAAAAAACTAACATCTTTTTTAAATAAAATAAATAGAAAACACAAAATTAGTAGAAAAAATAAAACCATAATTATTTTCGATTAAAGGTAAAATTCGTGTAGAGTGGAAAATATCCAGATTTTGATAGGGTAAAGTACTAAATATTTGCAATTCAGTTTTGAATTTTCATCGGATATCACCTAAATTCCGTGATACATGTTCTAACTAAATTTAAAGTTAGATACAATAAAATAGAAGTTTCTTCACTTCAATCAGTATGTCTTAAAATTTACAGACTAAACTAAAAACTTTCCGACTATAAATAAATACAGCTGGATCTCGATATCTCGAAGTCAAAGGGAACAGAAAAAAGTTCGGAATATCAAAGTTTTCGATCAAAATATCAAGGTTACAAATAATATTAACATTGCTGGAATATGTATACAAATATTTTGTTTCTTCATATCGAGGTTTTCGAGTTCACAATATTTGACAAGTCAAAGTTTTTCTGTATAGTTTTAATCACAAAAATAAAATCCGTAATATTTCCGACTAAGTATAAATTTATATAGGTTTTCTTCGTTCTAAATTGTTTTTTCTAATTTTCTAATTAAAAACTACAAGGGAAAAAAATCCGACTAAGAATAAAATTTTATAGGTTTTCTTCGCTCTAACTTGTTTTTCTTATTTACTAATTAAAAACTACAGAAACATTTCTCCAATTCTTAAGTTTTTATACGTTAATGCCATTTTTTTTCGACTAAACTTACTTTTTTCCGATCGAACGGGAATTTTTCCGACTGATTTTTTCATTTTTCCAATTTATAAGCTTTTATAAGTTAATACCATTTTTTCCGACTAAACATACTTTTTCCGATCGAACAGGAAATTTTCCGACTGATTTTTTCGTAGGGGGGGTGTGACACCCCCCCGTACCCCCCCAGGATTTACGCCCCTGCGCTTATGTCGTTGTTGGACCCGATGGAAGATGTATGGAGAAAGCAAAAGTGTATCGTGGTAAAGACTGTGTGGATCATTTTTTAAAACAAATGATGAAAGAAAAAGATATTTTAGGACGGGAGTTATTGAACATAGAGCCTATGAAACTTTCACCTTTGCAAGAAAAAGCTTTTCAAGAAGCAGAATTTTGTCATATTTGTAAACAGCCATTAGATTCCGAACGCACACGTGATCATGATCACATCTCTGGAGTGTATCGAGGAGCAGCACATGTAGCATGTAATCTCAATTTTAAGCAATGTAAAACAATCCCTGTCATATTCCATAATCTGAAAAACTATGATGGACATCATTTAATGAGTAAGATCGGGAAATTTAAAGATCATGAAATTGATGTTATTGCCTCCACTATGGAAAATTATATAACCTTTAAGTTAAGAAAGCCAACAAGTCCTATACAGATGGTCTTTATAGATTCCTTTCAATTTTTGCCAACGTCATTAGAAAAGCTCGTTGAAAACCTTCGATCTGACCAATTTACCATTCTAAAAGAAAATTTCTTAAAAAATACTAATTTAGATCTGTTGATGAGAAAAGGGGTCTACCCTTATGACCATTTCACTTCCTTTGAAAAATTTAATGAGAAGGAACTTCCTCCACCTTCTGCATTTTTTAATAGCTTAACTGATGAGCCTATAGACGAGGAAGATTATAAACACGCCCAGAAGGTTTGGAAAACCTTTAATATCCAATCCCTAGGAGAATATCATGACCTATACGTCAAGACAGATGTTGTGCTACTTGCTGATGTATTCCAAAATTTTAGGAAATTATGTCAGCAATACTATGATATTGATTGTGTACATTTGTTTACCGCCCCTTCACTCTCCTGGCAAGCTTGTTTGAAAATGTCCGAAACACCTCTAGAGTTACTTACTGATATCGATATGTTGCTTTTGATCGAGAATGGGATACGGGGTGGTATTAGTATGATTAGTCATAGATATGCCAGAGCGAACATACCTAATACAGCTGATTTTAATAAAAATGATGCACCCAGCTACATTATGTACTGGGATGCAAATAATTCGTATGGATGGGCTATGTCGCAATTCTTACCTTTTGGTGGTTTTGAATGGGGTACAACAAATCATATTACGGAAGAGTGGATTTTATCTCTACTTGATGATTCTGATATTGGATACATTTTCGAGGTTGACTTAGAATATCCTGAAGAACTTCATCCATTTCATAACGATTACCCACTTGCCCCTGAAAGATTCACAGTTAGCGAAGACATGCTTTCTCCTTACGCCAAGTCCCTTCTCAATAATCAACCATTTAAAGGAACACCTAAACTTATCCCAAATTTAAATGATAAGCAGAATTATATCACTCATTATCGTAATCTTAAATTTTATTTACAACTTGGATTAAAACTTAAAGCTGTTCATAAAGTCCTTAAATTTAAACAGACACCTTGGCTTCAGAAATATATTAATTTTAATACTGAAAAAAGAAAAGAGGCCAAACCCACCTTTGAAAAAGACTTTTTTAAATTAATGAATAACTCTGTTTTTGGAAAAACCATGGAGAATTTGCGAAAAAGGAGAAATATTGTGCTTTGTAATAATGAAAAAAGAGCTAAAAAATTAGTAGCCTCGCCTACATTTAAGTCATTTAAAACATTTGATGAAGATCTAACTGCTGTTGAAAGGATGAAAACTAGCATACTCATGAATCGACCGATTTATGTCGGGTTTGCAATATTAGAACTCTCTAAATTACTTATGTATGACTTTCACTATAATTTTATAAGGAAAACATATAAAGATGATGCAAAACTATTATTCACCGATACGGACTCACTGTGCTATCATATTAAAACAAAAAATATTTTTGATGATATGGAACATCATGCAAGCTTGTTCGATTTCTCAGACTATCCAAAGCATCATTCACTCTACTCAGATATCAATAAGAAGGTGATCGGCAAATTTAAAGATGAACTTAAAGGCAATCTAGCCCTTGAGTTTGTCGGATTGAAATCAAAAATGTACTCTCTGAAATCTTCCATAGAAGAGAAGAAACGAGCGAAGGGTGTGTCTAAACACGTCGTCGAGAACCGTCTAAAGCATGAAGACTATGTGAACTGTCTCAAAAACCAATCGACTTCTTTTGAAGTACAAATGAGAATTGGGCAAGATGCTCATAAATTATTTACATTAAGTCAGAACAAAATATGTTTGTCACCGTTTGATGATAAACGTTATTTGTTTAAAGATGGGATCACCAGCTTTGCGTATGGCCACTGTAAAATTATTCAAGATTGCAATAATACTAATTTACACTAATATAAAGAAGAATTTATCAAGATAATATTGTTATGTAAATAAATCTTTTCTTGTAAATATACTTTTCATGTAAATTGTTTTGTTTTTAATAAAAAATTGTTTCTTTTTATATGAGTACTTATTTAAAACATATACATAAACCTTTCTAATATAATGTTAAATATGTGTATTTATTTTATTCCGTACCCACACACTTACATATAATATATGCATAAATATCTATGCTCATTTACAAATAATTTTTTAAATATACTTTTTTAAACTTTTGTTTTGTAAAACTTTTTTCTACTTTTTTTTAAATTTTGTTAAACTTTTTCTAGAATTTGTATTTTTGTAAAACATTTTTTTTTTTTTTTTGCTAAAACTTTTTTATAACTTGTATTTTTTTTTTTTTTTTTTGCTAAAACTTTTTTATAACTTATATTTTTTATAATTTTTTTTTCTTTTACTTATAAAATTTTGTTGAAACTTTTTTTTTTAATTTTCTTAAAACATTTTCTTTTGTAAAACTTTTTTTTCTTCTACTTTTTTTTAATTTATATATTTTTTAAACTTTTTAAATTTGTTAAAACTTTTTTTTTTTTTTTTTTTTTTTTTTAATTTATATATGTATATATATATATTTTTTTTTTAACTTTTTTTAATTAGATTTTGTAATTTTTTAAACCAATAATTTTTTATATAAACACGCATATGTAAACTTATACATGCATATAAACATATTAATACTTAGATACTTATATTTAGAAACATATACTTATATACTATATATATACGTATATATATTCATTTGGATAGATTTAGACATATATGTTTAGCGATATTTAAACTTTTATATCTATAAATTTATAAACACTTATATACATTTTATCTACATGTATATACCTATACTTACTAACATGTGTACATAGCTTACTGATACCTATACTTACTAACATGTGTATATCTGCTAACAATTGTTTTCAATAAAGTGATGTGTATATATATATATATATATATATATATATATATATATATATATATATATATACATATATATATACTTATTCAAAAACAAATTTGTATACACGCATCTTTCTAACAAAATATCGGAGAAAACAATAAAATGAGATAAAGTAAACAAGTTTTTATAAACGAAACCGTTTTTGTAGATAATTAGACATTCATATACGGTTTTCTAACAAAATGTTAGACAGAACAGTAACATGAACAATGATTGCCGCGATAAGAAGGAAGGAGGACCTGATTAATTGAGCATTGCTCCCAATTGCTCATTGCGGAATTCAGCCTGTGGCCGTAGAACTGTCCTTTATCTACTACTTCGGTTCATAAATACATCTGTTATCACGTGGCAAAAATCAGGGCGTTTCAAAATGTCAGCCACACTAGAAATTCAAAATGCTATAACTCAGCCATTTTTTAAGATATAGATAAAACAAAAACTGCTCCCGAATCTTTTTATCGAGGTCAAACACATATGAAAAGAATATTTTTTCAATTTTCAATTTTTTGGTACCACATTTCAAATTTAAATTTTTCTTAAAATTTTAAATGGCCGCCATTTTTAAACAAAACGGCGGATGAAGCTGGCCAACGAACTCGGTCGAGACATTGGTCTGTACTATGTATAAACGAAGTTACATCCAAATCGGTTCATAAATACGCCTTTTATCGCGTGACAAAATTCAGAACGTTTCAAAATGTCAGCTTCGCTAGAAATTCAAAATGCTATAACTCAGCCATTTTTTAAGATATAGACGAAACAAAAACTGCTACGGAGTCTTTGTATAAAGGTCAAATACATAAGAAAAAAATATTTTTCCATTTTCAATTTTTTGGTACCACATTTCAAATTTAATTTTTTTTTTAAATTTTTAAATGGCCGCCATTTTGAAACAAAATGGCGGATGAAGCTGGCCAACGAACTCGGTCGAGACATTGGTATGTACTATGTACACACCGAATTACATCTAAATCGGTTCATAAATACGAGAGTTACAGTGTGACATAGGTCAGATATATATATATATATATTGATATATATATATATATATATATATATATATATATATATATATATATATATATCAATTTTGAACGGAGGGTGGTTTCGGGGTCTGGGGGTCATGATCGATGAAAATATACCAAAATTTTTTGAAATCGCTTTCCTCCGAACGGCTGCAATAGGTAGCTTTTTGTAAAGAAAGCTACCTAATAGACGCGCAGCATTTGACTTGAGAATTGAGAACCACTTCATGTAGGAAGAATAATGCTTAAGGTGTCCCTACCCTCAAATCGCTGTTTTTGCGAAAATTTTCGATTTCTTTTTTATTATTTTAAATTAAAATTCAAACATTTAGGATTCCAAAAATGCTTTACTTTTGATTCAGCGTTAATAAGAAGCAAAGTTATAAACCGGAAGTGACTGTTTAAAGAGCCCAGAAAGGTTAAAGAGCCCATTTTAATACACAAATATATAACATATAACATATACACAAATATATAAACCCCTACAAATAGGGTGGATTTCAGAACTGTAAACTTTATACATAATTTTTTGTGGCCTATCAAAATGTTAATTTGCGCTTTCTGGAAAACTGCGTTTTTATTGTGTACGTTTACGAGAAACATCATTTCTTAAAAAGTTTTTAAGATATTGAAATAAAATTTTGTGACAAAGTTCTGCTCATCTATAGGTATGTTATGAATCAAAATATAGCTTGTAAGTTTGTATATATTAATTTAAAAGCCATTTTAATTGAAAAATACACATTTTTTTTTTTTTTTTTTTGGTATACAAAACTTGGTATAAGTGGGTAAATTTAAGAGGTTTCGCAAATATTTTGCTTCGTAACACAGGTAAGTGATTTGCTAATATATTGTTGAAAAAAAAAAAGTGAAATATATTGAATAGATTTCGTTATAGAAGGTTTGGCATAAACGCAAATTTTTACTAAAATTTGACTAAATATTGCCTAAATTTGAAAAGTTAATTAAAATTCCTTTAAAAATTTATATGAATTCATAGTGTTATTCTCTCTTTTAACTAAAAACACATCTGCTTGATAAAATTTCATATTTTTAAAAAAAAAAAAGTGCCCCGAAGGTAGGCACATACCTTAAATTAAACTTATTTAAGGCACGCTTTTTTTTTTTTTTTTTTTTTTTTTTATTATTATTATTTGGAAAAATGGTTATTGTCCTCGTCAGGGTAGGAAATCAAAAGCATAGCTGAAGCTTTTTATTGGTTGAATCCGCTTTTTATTGGTTGAATTTTATTCGTTTTCTGATGGGTCTATACAGTAATCTGTATTTCCCTTTACTTTCAACAGTGGATACTTCTGTCGCCACTATGACAAAAAAGTAATAAAAACTACAAAAAAAATTAATAACTCAGAAACAAATTGGGATACAGCTTTCAAACAAATTGCACTTAAAAGTACATTTTTTTCTCTATATGACGGTGTAAAAAGTAATATTGTTGGATGTTTAGAAGTTTAAGAATGAAATTTCATTTAAAATGGGTCGTCAGATTTCTTGGAAATCTGACGATGGAAAAGCCTTTACCGGAACAGCCAATGAAATGCTTGGATAATACGTAAGTTTCAGGAAATCTGACGAGTCGCAGGCGATTTTTGTCGCTTGCAATTTTTACGTGCAATAACACTATTAATGTTTAATTCATGGCGTACGTAATGTATGATCAACTCCGTGCGATTTTTTATGTCTTAAATTTTAGTCTTTGGAAAAATCCTTTTCCAAATGGTCGTTGTAATTTGTTAAATTGCATATTTTTTTTTTTTTTTTTTTTTTTTTTTTTTTTGTACTTATCTTTTAAATTTTTTCATCATTAACTCAAATCAGATTTTATACCCAGTGCTGAATCTGACCTTGATTCAATTTTTGATCTTTTGCTTTGTCCATTTGTTTATATGACAGTGTTTGAAACAAAGCAAAAATAATGTTAAATAAATATAGTCGTAATAAAAATAGAGAGGAGGTAGAGAGAAAAGCAGGAGGAGGAGAGAGACGATTTCAAAAACTGATAGTCCAGGTTTTAACACTAGAACCGCCGGAAATTTTACTGAAGTTTTATAAAAATATTTTACACCGGAAATTTTAATTGAAACTACTTAACTTATTTATTTAACTTATTTCTACGTGGTGCATTTTAAACTTATTTTAGAAAGAAATTTCTGGTGGTAATAGAAATATTTTTATTTGGTAGCGGTCAAAATGACCGCTACGGCGGTTCTAGTGTTAAGATCAATTATTTTTTTTTTCTTTATATTCTCTCTTTTTGTTTTCTTTTCCAATATTACGATTTAAAAATTGTATGTCAGGGCCGAAACTAGGGTGGGGGGCGGAAGAGGGGGCACGTGCCCTGCCCCGGGCGCCAGAACGAAGGTGCGCCAAATGAAGATTTTGTTTGTCGATTTTTCTCACGTCTATGTTTAGCACGGTATTGCTAAAACCGCCCTGTCCGGGGTATCTTCTAAGGATGATAAGGCATAAGGATCCTGTATAAAGCGGTTTTTTTTTTGTTGTTGTTGTTGTTTGTTGTTGTTGTTTGTTTGTTTTGTTTTGTCGATTCCATTTTTAAGATTTTAATGAATCAATACTTAATAAAGCAGTCTACGTAGTTCAGTATTACATATTTTATGATTTTATATTTTAAATTTTAAAATAAGTTGGCTATTAGAAAATTAGTAAAATTCTCTTGGTAAATATACTTTGTGTAGGAGGGGTGAGTGTGTGTGTGGGGGGGGGGGCGCCAAAATCCATGTTTGCCCCGGGTGCAAAAAAAGCTAGTTTCGGGAGGCCCTGTTGTATGTACAGACAAACGCTAAATTTTTACTATTACATTAATAAAACATATTAAAAGTTAAATTTTTGTTTTTATTCCCCGTTTTTTCGTTCGCGTTTGGTTATTCTGATCTAACAACTCTAACAAGGGTGGATCCAGCTCACCATTTACAGAGGGGTCATGGATTTCCTTTTTTGGGGGGTGGGAGAGGATCACATCTCTTTATGAGAATTTTTTATAGTGAAAGCTATTCCCAAATACAAACTAACTACTTTTCTGATACTTTCGCGAAATCATTTTCAATCGTAAATACAAAAAAAGTGCATTAATATTCGTAAAAATATAAAATTTACCGGTTTTGTTCAGATACCAAGAAATTAAAGAGTTTCCCCTTTTCTTATAAAGACAAAGACTCATTCAGAAATTGCTGTCAAAGTTAGCATTTTTAGCTAAGTTTTACGAGTTGACAGCCACAGAAATGTCGTCGCAAGGAAACAATTGGCTGTAACTTTCGGAAATTCAGTTTAAAAAACTCGTTAAATATGGCAAAAATTTGAATTAAATTTTTGAGGTAACAAAATCGTATAAATTGGAAGCTATGTGATTCTATTGGTGTCATGAAAATTGCAGGTGTAGCCTCTGCCTCTGCTCAAAGTATTAAATAGTTTTTTCAATCGAACTTATACCTTCTGAATGGATCATTTTCTTCTGACGGACTTATAGCTTCCATTATTATGAAACAGCCATTATAAATGAAGTGTTAGGTGAAGATGAAAGAACAGTCGTAAAAATTTTGAATTCTGATTTTCTGGTCAGAATGGGACAAAAATGGGTATAATTTTTCATTTTTTCCCCATTTGACCAGAAAATCAGAGTTCTAACTTTTTACGACTTCTTTTTCATCTTCACCTAACTTTTTATTTATAATGGCTGTTTCATAATAATGGAAGCCATCCATCAGTCCATCAGAAGAAAATAACTCGGTTAAAACGGAAACTCGGTTAAGCGGGACTCGGAGAATCGGGACTCTACTGTATTTTTCTTTTTTAAAATGATCTGAATGAATACTGTTGTTGGTGTTCATGACCCCCGTGACCTCGCCCTTGGATCCGCCATTGAACCCTAAAAAAAAAAAAAAAAAGCAAGCTCTAAATAATAGATCAGCTTATTCAATATCAGTATCAGTACGCTGCATTGTGCACACTGTACTTTTAATATATTCTTCAAAGTAACTCTAAAAGCTTAAGTAATTCTGTATCAATCAATCCTAGAATAATAACAGAAAATTTTTGTGAATAATTGGAATATTTAGCTTTAAAAGTTCTGAAAAGTTAAAAAGCTCTAATTTCAAATGGAGGCAAGTTAGAAAAAGTGGCGCCATCTCTGTCCGTTATCAGTAGTTATAAGTACAACGAAAATCTTTCAGTTCGCTTCCAATAAATCCCTATTCCCGAATATATCTATTAACCCTTTGCACTCGCAGCTTTAACTGTCAGTATTTCAGAACAAAATCTTTATGGTATATTTCTAGAACATTTGCAAAAGAAATCTATAACAAATTTATTTGTGGTAGTTAAAAAGGTCACCGCTATTTTCAAACAATAATCTTTAACGACTAACGACTGCAAAGGGTTAAAATATTAGAAAGCAATTTCTTTTTTTTTTTTTTTTTTTTTTTTTTTTTTTTTTTTTTTTTTTGTCCAATTTCTTCGGTTCTGGTTGGGCCAGCTTCAGAGTAATGTAGTAACTCAAGGTTCTCCTAGCCACTTTTTTTCCATTGACGCCATTTTGCACATTTTACCCAATAAATTAAAACAATTGAAAGAAAATTAATACTTTATTAGAGACGTATATAAGAGTAATAGTATAAAGGTGCCCCTAGATTCAGGCTTCAGGGTCCAATCAAATCAAAGAGAGGCTCAGGACTTAGTAATCACTTAAAGTCAACTTCCTCTATTGCACTGGCGTACATGGCCTGACTAATGCAGGGGCATGTAGGGCAGCGGCTCCGGGCCCCCAGGGCATAGGCGTAGAGTTGTATGGGCACGTGGGGCTCGCCCCCCCCCCCCCCCAATAATTTTTCCAGATGGGCTTTTTTTTTTTTTTTTTTTTTTTTTTTTTTGCAACTGACAGAGAAAACAATTATCAGATTTTGGATTTTCATATAATTTACAAAAACTTTTAGCGTATGTTTTCGATGGATAATCGTTCTTTCTGTAAATTCGCTGTTTATTTTTATTCTTTGTAAAGCGTATGGGAAAAAACTAAGCACTCCCCGCGGTGAGGTCTTTCTTCTTTGGACCAGGGGCGCGCCGACCTAGTGTTCAAAGTGTGCGGCGCACACAGGCGCCAAATATTTCAGTTGAAGAGCAAATACTTTAAAAAAAAAAAAAAAAAATCCTTAATTTAATTTCATTTTCTTGACATCTGAATCATGTTTTGTAGATTTTCCTGAGACAAACTTTCTTATAGATATTTAATTCTTTTTTTTTTTAGTATTTATTTATTTAGTTTTGTTCTACTTCTGAGTCTCTTAATAAGTTATTTAGACGTAGACCTGTCCAACCTTTCAATAAACTGAGGCGCACCTTATGTAGTTGCAAGCAATGAAAGACGCCATAAATAATTCACATGACTGAAAACATACAACACTATTATCTCACTGTAGTAGTGGTAAAGCATAATATAGTTTTATTACCACAGGGGCTAAATTCCACCTATTTTTTTTATTTTTAAATAGCAATCTTTTCCTTACTGCAGAATTTCTGTCATAAATAAAATTTAAATTACTATTTGGAAATACTGGTAAAAATTTGCCCTTTGGTAATCAGGCCATGAATAGTGGTAGACTTATGCGTCACAAGCGTCTTATATGATGCACGTACATACGACCCAAACACTTTATTTAAAAATAGTTTGCAGAAATAATATAAATCATAGTAAATTAAAAATTACATTTTTCAGAGGAGCAACCTATCTCAAAAGTTTTGTAGGTGAAGGAGCCAGAAACCTTAGGCAATAAATAACAAATTAACAGCATTAAATAATTAACACTAAATAACGGTCACTGGTGACAATTAAGAACTCCATTCAAATATTATAGATTTTAAAGAAAGTATATATTTTAAAGGGGATTCGCGGAAACGCGTTGGAGAGCCTTGAATTAAAGCGGAATTCCCGGGCCCCTCCCGTTTATATTTTCGCAGTTCACGACCCAATCTGTACAAAAATCGGTGAAAACAGGCCCGGCCCGACTCAATTTCTATAAAAAATTCCGATTTTTCTTAACATACAATTAAAATCCTTTTAAAGAATACTACATACATATTTATGAAGAAACGTTAGATTACTATGTATTCCCAAGGCAGAAAGTACACAGCAACATTAACGATTACTTAGACTTTTCAACTTTCAAATAAAGATTCATTACAAAAATTAATGTAGTTTAGAATAAAAGAAAAAAAGAAGGTTAAAAGCATCACAACTTTTGAAGCTGTATAATAAAAAGCAGATTTTTGAAAATATTTCTCTCTAATTTATTAAAGTATATTTACAATAATTATGTTAACAGAAGTTCATTATCACTATTACTATTTTTATAAAACACATTGCCTACCCGAACGTCCTGGGAACAATTACGTCCAATTCCGGCCCCGGGATCCGCTCAACTATATATATAAAAAATGTAAGCACCCCGGCCCGATTCTAATGAAAAAATTAAGCCCAGCCTCAGGCACGATGTAGATCAGGCACTGATGCCGATCTCATTCATATCTCATGAAAATCCATATATCATCAAAGTTCATACATCGTTCTATATCAAAATTCATATCTCATCGGCTTCGCTAAAATTTTTCTATCGGGTCGGTAGACCCGCTTAATTTTTCTATGGGGCCGGTGGGCCCGCTTAATTTTTCTATCGCGCCAGGCTGTCCCGTTTCACTTCTTGTTGGCATGGCCCATTTATTTTTTTATCGGCACGGACCATTTATTAGGTAGATTTCGTATGAAATACTACCTATTACATTCTGCCCTATGTTGGAATTTCTGAAAAACTTTTGCAGATCTACACCGATCATGACCCCTAGAACCCAAAACCACCCTCAGTAAGAAACTTTATCTATCTATCTATATCTAGATCTAGAGCCAATAAATTTTTTCGTACGGACCGGGCCGAATTTTTTTTCACTGAGTCGGGCCGGGCCCGGGCCTGGAAATGTCGGCCGGTGCAGACCTCTACTGCACAGGATTCATTAATTGGCGAAATTTGCTTACGTATGAACACACCTTCAAGAAAAACTCTACTTTTAACGTTAATGCTGTGAGTTCACGCGTAAGTCGTAAGCATATTTCGCCGATTAATGAATCCTGTGCAGTTCCACCTGAATACACAGTATTGCTTTGACATGGTTCTTTATAATTTATTTGATTTTAACTGTTAGTAATTATTAATTGTAAACATGATATATAGTTTTCTGGTCATTTGAATGTTATTGTACAGATGAGGAGCTAAAACTTAGTCCGAAACGTTTGCCTTTTTAATTGCACATGTATTTATGTAATTTTTACTTGTCTGGTGAATTGTAATATATTTCTAATTTTTAATTTAAACATGTTTAGAACCAGAAATTTTATTTAATAAATTAAATAAAATACGAATCTTATAGAAACAAGACACATTTTATTAAATAACTTTCTGGTTCAACAAACTTTATTTGATCTGGGATAAAATTTCAGCAGGATGGCCGCTATGCATTTATAGATGCTCATAGAATTTTTTTAAATAAAGTTTCATTTTCGGTGGGGGGAGGGGGGGGGGGTTATAGGGCGCTAACTGAAGTTCTGCACACAGGCGCTGGTTACTACTGGCGCGCCCCTGCTTTGGACACTGGACACACTTTCTGGGAAGAATTTCTTTTCCTCATTCGGCGTCACAGACACGGGGCAATAAATACGAGTTTTGAAGAACTCGGGAGGTGGGGGCGGAGTGGTTAAGTTTTTTTTTTTTTTTTTTTTTTTTTTTTTTTTTTTTTTCAAATGACCAAACTAGAAGAACCACCAGTGTCTCATAGAATATAAAGACAGAAGTTCTTTGTCTCTAAATCATGCATAAACCTCAAATTTATTAAAATTGTCCAAATCTATCAAGCGATCTCTTGCAGTAACTGATAATTCACCAGGATCTGGTAGCAATAAACCTTACATATTCAATTGTTCTTACTCGAAACTAGCAAACAACTCGATCTCTGGCCATTTTCTTTCATTAATATCAGGCTGGGTAGGGACCTTGGTATACATTTTTTCCTTTTAACTTGGGTCAGGTCTAATTTTTTTTTCCGTATCCTGTCGGTCTGTATTTGGTTCGATTTTCCTTATATTTTCAAACTTTTCTATTTTCATATAAATCAGGGTTCATACACTTCAAAGACTTTCGAGCACCTTTTATCAGAATTTTTGTAAAGTAATATTTGCCTTATTTAATGAAAAAAAATTCTATCTTCAGATATAGTGATCAGCACTTTACAAAATTTCTGGTACAACACTGGTGAAAACAATTAAAGGAACAAATGGTTTTTTTGCAATTAAAAAAAAACTAACAAAGCAAATAAAATCAAACTTGGCCAAAATACCATTCGATATAAGACCAATGTATGGGAAAACAAAAATTGGAACAACCTGCACCCTAAATAAGGTAACTGGTCACGTGTCCAGCACAGCAGCTGACCGACACCCTGTCAGTCAGAAAAAAACATGTCAGATAGAGTGTATAATCATGTGTAACAACTGCACAACCCTCGCATCGGCGTTTCATACTACAGGGTACTTATCAGTCTCTGTGGCAACTGCACCCACTCTTACACCAAGGCACCCTTGAGCTCATCGATGGTCGTTGGAGCTGGTCCTCGAGCTGCAATTGATCGTCCAAGGGCACCCTATATGTGTTCGATGGGATTAAGGTCAGGGGCATCGCAGGTCTCTCCATTCGTTGAACATCCTACGATTCGAGGTATTCGTTCACCAACTGATCCCTATGTGGACGGGCGTTATCGCCCATAAAGACGAGATTTGGTCCATATGATCCGCGGAAATGTCTCAAAGAGGGTGCAAGGATCTCGTCCCTGTACCGCTGACCTGTCAGAGTACCTCTACCAAACTCATTACGGTCGGTACGCCTGTCTGCCTTGATGCCTTCCAGACCATCAAACCACCTCCAGTTTAGTGATCATTTTCGACAATGTTAGAGGGCCGATATCGACTCTCGAGTTCTCTTCAGATGAGAACACGTCTCGAGTCGCTGTCCAGATTGAATCGCGACTCATCACTGTACAGAACCGCCCCAAACTATCCTC
The DNA here is from genome assembly GCA_963932465.1 of Maratus speciosus. NCBI lineage: Eukaryota > Metazoa > Arthropoda > Arachnida > Araneae > Salticidae > Maratus > Maratus speciosus. The sequence continues at coordinate 167,372,549 of OZ010793.1, forward strand.
TGTCCAAGACAGGTGTTCTCGGCACCATGCTAGACGGGACTTTTTGTGGTTCACAGTCAAAGGGATGCAGACTACAGGGAACCTGACGTACAGCACAGGCCACCTGCATTAAGTCTCTGGGTGACTGTGTTCCGTGAAATGGATGTTCCTGTAGCATTATACAGGTGACGAGACAGTTGTGTCGCTGTCGCGGACCTATCCCTTTTGGTTAAAAGTCTCAAATAATGGTCTTCATCCGGCGTTGTTGCCCTTTTTAGGCCTTGACCAGGTCGGGGGATCACTGTTTCTGTCTCTATTAACTGTTTCCACAGAGTAGACACCACATTTCTCGAAACACCGAGGTCCTTACAACTTGTAGCCTGTGATTGGCCGGCCTCGAGTCTTCCAACAAATTGCCATCTTTTTGCATCTTCTAAACGATATCGACTAGCCATACTAACGTTGGGTAACCAAAGAAATTCAAAAAACAAGGATTGGGTTATGCTACGATGCTTCAAAACGTCCTTCCGCTACAAGCTTCAGCGGTCAAATGAGGCATTTCTGCACAAATGAGATCACAGCGCCACTACCTTATGACCACACATACCACTGCGAGGCAGATGTGTCCGCGACGAGCTTAACTATCATCTGATATCTTATTTGCGTATAGGGATAACTTATTTTGTTTTCTTTTTTTAAAAAACCGTTTGTCCCTTTAATTGTTTTCACCAGTGTAAAATAAACCACTGAAAATCCCCTAAATCTCTTGATATGTACGAACCTTGTAAATGTATTCATCTGCACAGGCGCATTCATTGGCGAACAGACGGTACGCTTTTTAATGCGCAACCCTGTAGTATTTATATTATACATTTATCCATTAATTAGCTGACATGCCCGGCGTCGTCCGGTCCGTCAAAAAACCGTACTAAACACGAAAAAACCGCGAAAAATTAAAAAATCACTGAACGAATTCCACATAAACTTAAAGAGAAGAAAATTTACTAATTTGGGCTAGAAGATATTATAAACTAGATTCCTTTTACTAATGTGGAAAAAATGTAGAGAAACTCGAAAAAAAACCCCTCTAAAAATAGCTAAATAGTCAAAAATCGCAGACGACAAAATTTATTATTATGGACAAAAAAATTAAAACAGGATTCCTTTTACGAATGTAGAAAATTCGCCGCGGAACACGAAAAACTCTAAGCAATGCACAAAAAATTCAAAATCGCTGTACGAATTTCGTATACACTTTATTGAAAATATAACAAAATTTATTATATTGGGCTAAAATTTTGAAACTTAATTCCTTTTACGAATGTCAAAAAATAGCAGCGGGACGCTAAACTTGCATTAAAAACCGATAAAAAATCACAAATCGCAGAGGAAAAAAATTACTATAGTATGTTATAAGTTTGAAACGAATTTTTTTATAAGTGCAAAAAAAGATGGGGGGGGTTGCGAAACGCGTAAATGCGTGAAACGTAAATCCGTGTTAAAAATCGCTAAAAAATTTTCAGAAATCACGGAAGAGAAAATTTGCTATATTAGGCTGAAAGTTTGAAACAGAAATCTTATTATGAATGTAAAAAAACTCGCTACGGAAAGCAAAAAACCTCGTAAAAAAGCGCATTAAAAATTCAAAAATAGCTGAGAAAAAAATTCATTATCGTGAACTAAAACATTTTAACGGAAATTCTTTCACAAATGTCAAAACACCTCCAAGTCCACGTAATGCGAAAAATAGCTAAAAGTTCAAAATTTACTATATTAGGCTAAAAGTTTAAAACGAGTTTCTTTTACCAATGTAAAAACATCTGTGCGGAACGCGAAAAACCGCTGAAAATTGAATTAAAAATCTCTAAAAGTTCAAAAGTCGCAAAGGTAAAAAATTACTATAGTGTTTATTCTAAAACATTTTAACCAGAATTCTTTCACGAATGTCAAAAGCAAAGCAAAAACTCTCATTAAAAATCCAATTATAAATTTCGGAGGATAAAATTTAGTGTATAGCAGTTTGAAACCGAATGCCTTTTTCTTTTTAGTGCAGGTAACATATAGCAAAAATTGAGTAAAATGCAACAACTGGCCATTCACGAAAATTTGGGAAAACCTTGTTTTGGAATTAGAAATAAAGATCCGATGAGTCCCCTCAGAATAAAACTGTTTTACCCCGTTTTTTGGATGGCGAAGAGGGGGGGGGGGTTGGGTTATCTCAAGAAAGAATGGGAAATCAAATTTTTGAAGTTAGTCAAGTGGGGTATTGTTTATTATGTATTTTTTTAATTCTGAATCAAATGACACCATCAGTAAGTCGATGCGATCATTTTTAATAACGTTATGGCAGGTTTTATGAATCCAAAGTCGACACTAATACTTTATGCAGGTAAATAGGTTTTTACAGTAAACTGATGGACATTCATAAAAATTTGGGATGAACATCAATTTGGCACTAGAAATGCAGATACGATGAGCCCCCTAAAAATAGTTGTTTTACCGTGTTTGGGAAAGGGGTGTGGAAAAAGAGGGGGATTTTTAATCGGGAGGAAAGAATTCAACTTTTAAAATTAGGTTAAGTGGGGTATCGTTTCTTATGTATTGCTTATTTCTGAATCGAATGACACGATCCGCAAGTCGATACCATCATTCATTACAAAATTATGGCAGGTTTTATGAATACCGAAACATGAATGGTTTATGAATACAAAAACATGAATGGTTTTATGAACACAAAATTATGAATACACGGATTTTGACAACTTTAATTACCTTGGAGAAGATTCAGATGATTCTGATTTTGACTATTGTTATTTTGAAGACATTTAATAAGTTTGAGATTTATTGATATAAAGAAAATTTTTTGAACGTAAAATAAATGTGACAAAGCTGTGCTCAATAAAAAAGTAGAATTTTCGACAATGTATTCATAAAACCTACCATAACCTTGTAATAAATAATCGTATCGAGTTGCGGAGGATGTCATTAGATTCAGATTTTAAAAAATACATAACAAATGATACCCCATTCGACCTAATAATAATAAAAAAAAAACTCCTACATTCTGCATTAAAATGCCCACTTAAACACGGTAAAACAACTTTATATTTGAGGGGACTCATTGGATCTTGATTTCTATTGCCAAAACGATGTTCTCCCTAAATTTTCGTGAATGGTTATAAGTTGTTATTGTAAAAACCAATTTTATTTGCATGAAGTATAATTTTCGACTTTGTGTTCCTAAAACCTGCCGTAACTTTGTAAAAATTTTCGTATCAACTTGTGCAAGGTGTATTTCGATTCAGAATTAAAAAATACATAAGAAACGATACCCCACTTGACCTAACTAATTTTTTTAATCCCTTTTCCCGGGTTAAAAATTTTCCCCCTTTTGCCCCCCCCCCCAAAAAAAATAGTAAAAAACTTTATTTTTTGGGGACTCATCCGTTCTCCATTTCTATAGTGCCAAAACAAAGCTCTTCCCAAATTTTGGTGAATGGCCATCAGTTTAAAAAAATAAAACTATTTTACCTGTACTATTTATCAATGTAAAAAAAAAAATCCTTATAAAACACGAAATAACTCTAAAAATTGCATACAAAAAATCAAAAATTACTGTACGTATTACGAATACACTTTTTTGAAAAGGACAAAATTTACTATAATAGGCTAAAAAAATTATCGGATTTATTTAAATAACGTAAAAAAAAATCACCGCGAACCGTGAAAAAAATGCTAAAAATAGCATACAAAATTAAATTGAAAAAAAAATCTAATCAAAAAATCCAAAATCAGGCTTTGAGGTGCGTAACTGCATACATAGAGGTACCTTCATAGCAAATTTTGTAGCTTTCCGTGTAGCAGTTTCTTCAGAACACAGACGGCAGACACATAAACTTCTTTCCTTATTATGAGACTAGCTGATCCACCCGCCGTTGTCCGGACAAATTGATAATAACCTTAAATGAACTTCAAACTTGTATTATTTTATACATTTAATCTTATTTTGTCCGAATTTAAATTTTTAAATAAAAAAAATTGCAAAAAAATATTGATTTTTAATTATAAAAGTGCTCGTAAGAAATCATTTTCTGTTTTCCCACGTGGAGTCGTATCATATTTTTTTTTAAATAGCTCTTGTTGTCCGAACTCTTCGAAATTTTTATTGGTTATCGATATAAGAGACCGTATAAAAACTTAGTGAAGAAATATTGATAAAGAAATATGTCTTCTAAAAGAAATATGTTTCCTCTCCCCCTTTTTTCTTGTTTTCGTGTCTGGTTCTTTTAAAATAACAAAGAAAAAATAGTTTTCGCCATCCAAACTGTCCGAAATTTGTATATGTTATAAATATAGCCGTATCTTAGCACTATAAAATTTCATGAAAATGTGCGTATTTAGCAGTGAAAACGTGAGCCAAAGCCAAGCAAAAACGCGGCGAAACACCCCTCTTTTTAGCTTTTTCGTCGAAATTTTCTTAGATTAAAAAATATATATATATACTTCTACTCGCCCGAGCATTACGAATTTTTTGTAATAGATGTAAAATCCAGTCTGTCGAAATGCTTTAAAAATAATGTGTCAAAATAAGGACGTTTAGTTTCTTTTAGCGTAGAAAAAATACCGTCTCGGGGAGAAGCAAAGTGACCTGCGGTCGAGAATTTTTTTAAAGAAGTAAAATTAGACTTTTTGAAAACCGATTGCATCGTCGAAGAGAAGGTCTTAAGTTCCTCTAAAGAGAACCTCTAAAATTAAGCCCTGGGTAAGCGTTAGCGAAAGGGAGAAAAAGTCGAGTGAGAGATCCCTTTTTGAAAAAACTTTTCAAAGGGTTAACAACCATATTTTTTCGAACTGATTGCAGCGTTTGAGACGTAAAAGAACGAACTTTAAGAATAGAAGGCCGTGCGTTTTTTCATATTATAAACGGTACAGCTGATAGGCATTAAGACTCCTGTCCCTGACGGCGAAGGCACTCACGAGCTAATGCTAATCCTATGGGGAGGGATTTTGCTAATATCTCGTTTGCATTTCGACATTTTTAAATAATTTTTTTTGCATTGGATAGCCGAGATCCGTCTCTACATCGCACCTTTTTTTACTTTTTCGATTTTGGTTGCAGATATTTTTTAGAATGACACTTTCATTTTCAGAACCGGTTTTGAAAGTGAAAATAACTTTATAAGGAATATCTGCGACCAAAATCTAAAAAGTAAAAAAAGTGCGATATAGAGACTGATATCGCCTATCCAATGCAAAAATAAATAAGTAAATAAAAGTTAAAATGCCGAAATGCAAACGATATATTCAATAAATTCCTCCCTATAGGATTAGCATTAGCTCGTGAGTGTCTTCGCCGGCAGGGACAGGAGCCTTAAAACAAAATGAAGGGGGGGGGAAATGGTTTTTAGTGCTTCCTTCCTTTTTGTTCCAAAAGCAGGTGCTGGTCATGCACGGGCGCGCCTCCACCAATTTGCAAAAAAAGATAGCTTTTTGATGTGTTTTTAATTAATATCTCGGCTAATTATAAAAAATATGCATCTGAGTCTTAGAGGCATCAAGACATGCCTTGAAAAATGTAGCTTTTTATCAGTTTTTAATTAATATCGCGGCTAATTATAAAAAAAAAATCTGAGTCTTAGGGGCATCAAGCCATACCTTGGACTATTCTCACACAAATTTTCAGAATTCTGCGCACAGAAGATTTTCCTAGCCATCGGCAGTAGACATACAAACAGCGATCTCGTCTTTTATCAGTATAAGATATACAGATATTTGTGTTATATGTAGAGTAAAACTTCTCAAAACGGAACCTGTCTATAGTAGAATCCTGCCTTAAACAAAAACTTTTGATGCTCCAGAAGGAAAGATTGCCACACAAATTTACTTAATTAGCCAGAAACCTGTACATAACGGAATATTGTTTTGGTCGCTTACAATTGCTTTTACAAATGTTTTACTGTATGGATATAAGGTTAGCCTTTGTAAACGGAACCTGTCTATAACGAAATGCAGTGTTATGGTGAACATTTCACGATCCCAACAAAAGGAACACTTTAAATTTTTACCTGCTAAAGTCGACGAAAACCTGTATAAAACGGAATTTTTCACCGGTTATTTGTAATTTTGTCTTAGCAGTTTTTACTGTTTTTGTATTCATGATTCAGTAAATTAATTCCTTGTTCCAGGGAGGGCTGACTCCCCCCTGGCTAAGCCCCTCCAATAATTTTGAAAACTTTACGCCTATGCCCCAGGGACGTAGCTACTGGGGGGTGTGGGGGTGCGACACCCCCTCTCCCACTTCGGTAAACTCATATACATTAGGTAATTTCACTTTCGTTCAAAAATTGCATTATTTGGCTCTGATTTTTTCTTTAAAAAAAAAAAAAATTTTTTTTTTAAACATATTACAAAATTTATTACAAAACAGAAAACAATGTCAAAACATATTTAAAATTATTAAATATTTTCTAATTAGAAATTCCCTTTTTCTTTGCATTATGTAATTTTTTTTCATTTTTTTTTCGCTCGGAGTCGATTTCAATTTCACTTTTTAGCTATTCCATGAATGTAAGAAGTGGAGAGAAGGGGGGGGGGGGTGTCCATGATACAGTATCCCTTAAAAGATTAAATATACCTTCTTCCTATTTCTATGCAGTATCCCTGTAAGCTAGAAGATTAAGGTAGAGAATATCTTCACTTCATTCAAGAAACGAATCTGGAGAAAAAGGCCTTGAGGGTAAATGTGTACACTGCATGAAATTAGAAGGCCAGACTTCTTGTTCGTTAAAATTCGTTTTGCTGGACTCTGAAAGCTATGGGGGCTGAATATTTCGCGGTTTTTTCGGGGGACAGGATGTCGCCAGATGTTTACTGTTGTATTGTCTGTTTTTCAAAGCAAAAAATAAGAAAGACCCGGGAATTTTTTCTTATCAAAGAAAATTAAAACGGTGTAATAAAATTACATCAGCTACTAAAGATGTACCGAATAGTGATTTTGACCGAATACTGAATATTCGGCCTACAGCCGAACCGGATATCGAATATTCGGCTAGCCGAGTAGTAGGGGAGGTATGATATACTTTTTTTTACTAATTTTTTACAACCCTTAGAAAGCTATTTTTAAACAAATTTTTCGTGTTTTCTTATAAAGTAACCTTTTATTCATTTATTAAAAATATTGTGAATTTAAAAAATAGTCATTCAAAAAATTTATCCCAATTATTTTGAATGGTTACTACTGTATCAAATCTCCCTATTACTGGGGAGGATTGATACACTAGCAAGGGAGGCTTGATACATTGTTATGTAAATTAAAAAAAAAAAAAAAAAAAAAAAAAAAAAAAAAAAAAAATGCAGACAGTTCAATTTATGCGTCATGCAATTTTTTATGATAAATCTTGAAATATTTAAGTAAAATTTGAAACGAAATGACATTGACATATTTTTGTTTCAGAAATGTTTTTTATAAAAATATTTAAACTATTGCTATTATTTAAACATTCCTATTAACACACTTTTTAGAAAATAAATAATGAAAAAAAAACCGTACTGCAAGGAAAAATGAAGTGAACATTGCTGATTTGCAAACAATTTAACATAAATTTAGCACATTTAAGATTCCTTTAGCCCTTTCAGGGACAAAGCATTTTCAATGCTAAAGTGTTGAATAAATGAATGGCACCGGAATTTACCGACAAATTTAATTAGAAATAAGAAAAGGGATATATTTCACTTTCATACTAAATGGAAAATATTTTACCAAAATGCTGGTGCCAATGTGGCGTTTGGGAATTAAAATTAAGTGGTTTCATAAACATACCACCACCCCTGAAATGGTTAAAAGAAAAACTAATAATTCTATCATTTTGATAAATAAAATCGGGTAGATTTAACGTTTTTTCAATTTGTCCTTCGTAAATTATAGAAACATTTTCCCTTTCAGGCCATTTAAACTTTTTCCCTTCTACATGACAAGCAAAACGAACTAACCATCTATCATCGCACTGTTTTTCTACGTAACCTACATAATGTCTATGAATAGTCTCTTTGTTCTTTCTTACCAATTTCAGTAGCTCTTTCTGTAAAACAATAATGAATATTACAGTCCTATATTAATTTGCAAACTTAAAAAGACTATTAAATTTCAAATATACAAGTGTATAATTTCTCCCCAGTACTAATGTATCATTTCTCACTATTAGGCCTTAATAGATTTTCAATCACTTTGTACAAATGCAGTTGCAAAATGGTAATCTACTTTCTAGTAAAACTAATCCCAACAATGTGCTTTATAAAGATAAATATATATATATATATTATCTTCACAATAATATAAGAGTTATGAAAGAAAATCAGTCAATGAAAAAATTTACATTGACATTCCGAAAACCTTCAAAATTAAAAGAAAAGAAAAGTTGCCAGTTCTTCACTGATTAGTCCAGCTAATGATGGCTTCATCAAATAAAAGAAGCCTTTACATGTGTTAGAATGGCTCTTAATGCCATTTGTTGAGAAAAATTGTCAATGTATCAACCCTCCCTATGTATCAAACTTCCTCTACCTCCCCTAACTATTCGGCCAAATTACCAAATATTCGGCTGGTCGAATATTTTAAAATTTTATTAATTAAAAAAGTTTCATATTTCATGGCTTCTTCTGGTGAATTAAACCAAGTGAATAGATATTTTTTAATTCTAAAACAAACATCTCAGCAAAAATAACTTTTCTACCGAATATTCGGCTAGCCGAATTAACTGTTAGGCCGAATACCGAATATTGGGCCAGCCGAGTAACTATTCGGCCAAATACCAAGTACTCGGCTGGTCGAATACTTTTATATTGCAAAGATTAAAGGCATTAAAATGTTAAATTTAAAAATAATTTTACATAATATTTAATGCAGAAACTTGCATATTAATAAACAAGAACTTTTTACAAGTAAACTTTATACATGAAAAAAAAATCTGCTTTGGGTTATTTAAGAGAATTTTAAAATTTTATTAATTAAAAAAGTTTGATATTTCATAGCTTCTTCTGGTGAATTAAACCAAGTGAATAATTATATTTTTTTTATTTCTAAAACAAACAACTCAGCAAAAATAACTTTTCTATTGCCTTTGATTTAGCAAGGAAGTTTTTAAATGCATCTTAGATCAATGTTTCGAATGGGCGATTATTTTCAGAGATTGTAAACATACACATTGTTCCTAAAAAATTGTAACAAACTTTCAACAGAAATAATGTGGTCAAGACAAAAAAAATTTTGAACAAGAAACAACACCTCACTCCATTTATTCCATCAAAATTGCAATATATTCAGTCAAAAATTCTGAGTGTACAACTACAAGCCGAAACTGAATTTTCGTTCACAACTTTATCAGTAAATGAAGATATTTTAGCAAGACTTGTTTCATATTAATTTAGTTTGTATTAAATGTGATGATATCATTGAAAATGACTGAATTTTGGCCAGTGACACAGTATAAATACTATAAATTGCATTCTGAATAAAGGAATGTCTACCTCATAGTTGTTTAAATATGACAAGTGGCAATTTCCAGCACTTTTCATCATGATATTATATTTCACAGAAATCAAAGCAAGTTTGTTAAAAATATAACTATGATATCTTCGTTAGGGTTAACAAATGGAAATCCAAGTTTGACCTCGAATGAGATGAGGTACACTTTATTCATAACTGAATAAGTGGATTGCGATTATGGTTTTCTGAAGAAAAATTGTCTTTCTTGATGTGTATTATCAACCATGAAAGTTTTTCTATTTTGATTAGAAGCGGCCTTTTTTGTGAAAAAGCAAGAAACAGATTATTTACTAGAAAAGGTTCAGGAACTTGCATTTTTACATTGTTAATTCCTATGAAAATCCCCATTAATGGTTAATTTTCTTAAGTAATACTTTACAAAAAGCAAAAAACATTCTCTTTTACTTAAATATGATTATGTTTCTAATATTATGAATATCTTTACAAGTTGACTGTTAAAAGTAGAAATTGTGTAAGATTTTTAAAAATGTTTTAAAAGTTTTTTTAAGTATTCGGTTTGGCCAAATATAATGATATTCGGCCCAACCGAATATTTAGTAACATGGCCGAAAAGACCGAATACAGAATAGATACCGAGTATTCGGTACATCCCTATTAGCTACTAAGAATTTATTAAGATTTATCAAAACTTCTATGACTTTTTAAGATTTAATGCTAATCTCCTTGATGAATTAGTTTTTTAAATTTCAAATTTTAAATTTCAGGCTTCAAGATTTCAAGCTTTGAAGCTATTTCTATTAAACTTTAAATAAATCATATTCTTTCTACTCACAAGTAGTTTTCACAATAACTGATTGATGATCTGTAATATCCATACATAAAAGATCCAAAGTTTCAAAACATTGTTTAATTTGGGCTCGCCCAGCTAATGCAACATTGGGTATCTCTTGTGAGAAGATTGTACTACATCCTAAGTGAAATTTCAAAAAAGAGGGGTCTTCCATCCTGCTGAGGCCTCTGGGCCCGCTCCGGTGTCTGGGGGTTTCATGGGATGGGGGATATGGGGTTTTTTTTCCCCTCGTGGACATTTAGCTCCTATACCGCAAGGTTGGCTGTCCACGAGTGGGTGATTTCTGTGATTTCTATATAATGGTATATTGTATCTTCGAAAAACTAAAAGTTCCTTGAAAAAATTATTTAAAAAAAAAAATGCGGGAAAAAAATCCTTAAGGGTGTTCTCATATCAAAAGAGCTACTTTCTGAGACATTTCTGAATTCATTTTTGTTCGGAAATTGGCAGGTGTTGTTATTCAGAAACTATGTAGTCGAAAGACGTTTTCCATTTTTTGGTAAATGCAAAATATTTGAGAAAATATTGTCAAAGTTGGCGTTTTGAACCGTATTCCAGACACGGCATCTCGAGAAAGGTAAAAAACTTGTCGTAATGTAATCACAATCGCTTATAACGCAATAAGCAATTTTATCAAAAAATGTAAAACTAGTTTCCATTGTTTTCCGCTTCAACAGTGAGGCCTGCCAATATGCTTAAAAATGGGACAGAAAATGTGTCAGAAAATTTTGCGTTGTTCAGTAGGAAGCTCGAGAACCGCTTTAAAGAAAAATAATAATAAGATAGGAACTATAAAATATTGGATTTTTTTCCTTTGTAATTTAATATAAACCGACGATATATTTTAAGATCTGGATCTGTTCTTGTCACGTGTAGTGGAGGGTATACGGAGAAATACGCAGTATACCGGTACCCTCTCTCTAGATTTTTTTAAGAAGCTCCGCATACCCTCTACTTCTCAAATAAAGCATTAGCGTATACTGTAACCATGAATGTTCATGACTTTAGCGTATACCCTTTGTTTTTTTACAACTGCAACAATGATTCTTGTCATTCAGTTCGAAAAGATATTTTTTATTTATGTTTTTGAACTTGTTTCAAAATTATCAGTTGTATTGATATATAAAGAAAAGTGCATTGATGATAACCATTAATCTTTCTTCTACTTGGCGTTTTGAGACATACACTTTCTGCCGCAAAAACTGAAAGCAATTTTTTTTCTTTGTTTTCTGAAATGAAGGGATTTCAAAGTTAATTTAAATTAATTAAAAAAATTTTTGACTTGAATCAGGCTAATTCATGTAACAGAATTAACGCTACAGCTCACAAAATAATGCAAGCAAAGTAATTTTTCAGAAAATATAATAATTTTCCACATTGCCTACCCTCTCTTCCCTTCCCCTTCTCCATCGAAAAAAAAAATCATTTTTGTGTTCAACAATTTTTTTTTATTATTTCAAATTAAAATAACAATATTTAATTTTTTTATACTTATGCTCAATTGCTCAACATGATATTTGACTATTTCAATTCTGATAACTTTCTATGTTACGAGTTCCAGCTTAAAAATTCATCAGATAAAATACCCTACAAATAAAGTGCAGCTTTGATTAGCCACATTTTGTGATTTTTAAAAACTATTTAAAGCTGTTCTGAAATCGTAACTTGCATCTTTTTTAACACTTTCGTGAAGAAATTTTCATTTTTAAATGCACGAAATTTGCAGATATTCTTTCTTATTCGTAAACGAATAGCGTTTCTCTTTTTCCTATAAAGGTAACTGGTCTTTCAGAAAATGGTGCCAAAGTTGACGTTTGGAAGAGATTTTTTTAAAACGTGACAATCGGCAAAAGATCATTATGAGTTAGCAATTGATTATAACTTAATATGTAATACATTTATCAGAAAATTTAGAAGTGCTATTTTATTTCAAAGCACTTCATGCCTCATGCCTGCTGATTACATGCTTCTGGATAAATAAAAAAAAATGTCTACTTAAATGTGTTAGAAAAATTTAAGATTCTTGAGAGGAGTAAAAATATTTTTTAAGAACAAGTGTTTTCGTTTTTTTCATAAACGTGGCATTTAATACGAAGTTAGAAAACTGTTTAGTTATTTCAAATCTGAATCCGTGTATGATGTATTTGATAATTTTGATCATATGTGACAGAAAAATACGCAATATAAGAATAGGAGGGTTTGGATTTTATTTTTTATTTTCTTTTATTTCTTTCTCTTTTTTCTATAAATATTTATCCAAATAAAAACGTTTTGTAAAAAAATTCCAAGTAAAAAAAATTCTTCTGTCCGGCTTTCTGCAACATTCTCTACTAAATGTTTCCGTCGTCCTCTGTAGTTTGTTTTGGTCCTTTGATCTGCTTTGGGGGACAGACAGTTGAAATTTTCTCATTGAAGTAATCTGCAACAATTATCTTTATTCTAATTACCAGAGAAAATAAAAACTACTAATTAACCAATTCTCTCATATTTTTTTTTATTTTATTAATTTTCTTATTTTATCTTACGTTTTTACTTGGATAAATATTTATGGAAAAAGAGAAATAAATAAAAGAAAATGAAAAATACAATCCAAATCCTCCTATTCTTATATTGAGCATTTTTCTGTCACATATGATCAAAATTATCAAATATACCATACACGGATTAAGATTTGAAATAACTAAACAATTTTCTAACTTCGAACTAAATGCCACGATTATGAAAAAAAAAAAAAAAACACTTGTTCTTAAAAAATATTTTTACTCCTCTCAGGAATGTTAAATTTTCTGACTCATTTAAGTAGACATTTTTTTTTAATCCAGAAGCATGAAATCAGCAGGCATGAGGCATGAAGTGCTTTGAAATCAAATAGCCTTTTAAATTTTCTGATAAATGTATTACATATAAAGTAATACTGAATTGCTACCTCATAATGATCTTTTGCCGATTGTCACGTTTAAAAAAATCTGTTACAAACGTCAGCTTTGGCACCCTTTTGGCAAAACATAAATTAGGCCTGACCAGGCCTAGTTAATGTTTTCTGTATTGAGCAGAGACTGGTTTCATTCTTCCAAGTCTTCACGGGCCAAAATTTTCAGTCTCGGTTTTCACCCAACCCGTATGAAAATCATTGTCTCAGCGTGGTCTGGTAGCAAAATACAGCTAAATTAAACACGTAGTAACACGTGTGAAAAAAAAACCTGCCTATGTCAGAATCCTGTTTTAAACTGAAAAATGTATTGATCCATGCAAAATTAATATAATAATATGTGAGAAAAGAATAAATAATACATTTACACCTATTAAGAAGGGAGCTTGTCTATTTTGCATTTTTTTTTTTTTTTTTTTTTTTTTTTTTTTTACTTTACTGTGCGATTCCGTGTTAGAAGATTTTACTGTATAGCATTTTTTAGATTTTTAAGTCTCCAATACATGGAATATGGATTAACAAAATTAATGATAATCGAAACGTTTGCATATAAAAAATGGAGATTTATTTTTTAAAAAAATAAATATCGCAGCCTACGGCATTTCTATAAAAATGAAGATTACAAAAAAAAAAGAGAAAGAAAAAAAGAAAGAAAGAAAGAAAAAGAAAAAAGAAAGAAAGAAAAAAGCTAAGATTAAGTATTTTTCATCAGAATTCCTCGTACAGACAAATTTTTAACCAAATCGACGTAAAAATCATTGTTTTGCAAATTCACTCGGGCCGTGCCAGGCAAAAAACAATTTCGTCAACAGTTCGCAGAAATAAAACTCAAATTTCGTCTAACAATTGCGGAGAAAATGCAAACTTCGTCAAATGATCGCGTAAAAAATACAAACTTCGTCAAATGATCGCGTAAAAAATACAAACTTCATCAAATGATCGCGTAAAAAAAAAAACGAACTTCGTCAAATGATCGAGAGAAAAAATACAAACTTCGTCAAATGATCGAGAAAGAAACGCGAATTTCGTCAAATGATCGCGTAAAGAAATGCGAACTTCGTCGAATGATCACGTAAACAACGCGAACTTCGTCAAATGATCGCATAAAAAACTCGAACTTCGTCAAATGAGCACGCAAAAAACGCAAATTTTAACAAAGGGTCGCGTAAAAAACGCGAATTTCAACAAAGGGTCTCATAAAAAAAACCGCAAATTTCATCAAAGGGCCGCGTAAAAAACGCGATTTTCATTAAAGGGTCACAGAAAAAACTCTAATTTCATCAAAGGACTTCGAAAAAATGCAAATTTCGACAAAGAACTGCGAAAAAAACGCGAATATCGTCAAGGAGTCGCTGAAAAAAACGAGAATTTCTTCAAAGGTCGTGGGAAAAAGCGCGAATTTCATTTAAGGGCTGCGAAAAAACGAAATTTTGACAAAGGACCGCGAAAAACACACGAATTTCGTCAAAGAATCACGATAAAATGCGAATTTCGTCAAAAGGCAGCGGAAAAAAAATTAATTTCGACAAAGGACCGCGAATAAAACGTGAAATTCATAAAAGAATAGCGGGGAAAACGGGAGTTTCGTCAAATGATCGCTGTAAATTTACAGCGCTGTAAATTTTCGCGCTTTAAAGCGCGAACTTCGTCAAATGATCTGGAAAAAAGCAAATTTCTTCAAAGGATCGTGAAAAAAATGCGAATTTTGTAAAAAGGCAGCGGAAAAAACTAATTTCGACAATGGACCGCGAATAAAACGCGAAATTCATAAAAAGAATAGCGGAGAAAACGGGAATTTCGTCAAATGATCGCTGAAAAAGCGCGAACTTCGTCAAATGATCTGGAAAAAAGCAAATTTCGTCAAAGGATCGTGAAAAAAATACGAATTTTGTCAAAAGAAAGCGGAAAAAACACTAATTTCCTCAAAGTATGATGCGTGATGATCGCGTAAAAAAAGCTAATATCAACGAAGTGTAGCGTAAAAAAGCTAATTTCATTAAAGGGTCGCGTTAAAAATGCGATTTTCATTAAACGGTCGCGGAAAAAACTCTAATTTCATCAAAGAACTACGCAAAAACGCAAATTTTGATAAAGGAATGCGAAAAAAACGCGAATTTCGTCAAAGCATCGCGAAAGAAACGCTAATTTCGTCAAAGGGACGCGGATTAAGCTCGAATTTTATCTAAAAACTGCGAAAAAACGCAAATTCTGACAAACGACCACGTAAAAAACGTAAATTTCGGCAAAAAGCCGCGAAAAAAACTCAAAATTCGTCGAAAAATTGCAAAAAAATCGGGAATTTCATCAAATGATCGCAGAAAAAACACGAATTTCCTGAAAGTATCGCGGAAGAAACACAAATTTCGTCAAAGGATCGCGGAAGAAACGGATATTTTATCAAAGGGTCGCAGAATAAACGCAAATTTCGTTAAATGATCGCGAAAAAACCCCGCAAATTTCATCAAATTATCGCGATAAAACCCGCAAATTTCATCAAAGGTCGCGAAAAAACGCAAATTTCGTCAAAATATCAAGGTAAAAACGCGAATTTCATAAAAGGGTTTCGAAAAAAAAAAAACAGTGTTCTCTTTGCAGAAAAGCACACACAAACATCTATGTTTATTATTATAGTTATAGTTTTTAATCTGAAGTAATATACTGAACTAACTTTTGAAAAATCGGGTTAACCCGAACCCAGCTTGAAGGAATCTACACTTAACCTTAAATCTAACAGGCCCAAAAACAGTTAACTCGATGGGCAATAAAAGTACTTAGTGCCGGGAGGGAATTTCCTCCCTCTGTGTAACCTTTCAGAAAATTTCCTTTGAATTTCAGAATTTTTTTTAAACTCAGAATCACCCCTGCCTTCCTATCATGGATTTTTAGTTTAATTTTTTTTAACCAAAATAATTATTCTTTAATTAATATTAATTTTTAATTTAAATGATAATTATTTTAAACTACTGTTTTTAATTCATATCGTCAAAATAATATAACACGTTATTTTATTAAACATTAAATTAATTTGCGGAAAGTTTTTGACCCAATATTTGTGTGCGCAGAAAGTTTTTAGTTTTATACAAGTCTGCTTATCAGTTAAGGGTTAAAGTCTTTAAAATTACTTTTTTCCTCTGCTTTATTCGTAATTGTGCATACGATAAATAAATCAGCAGTTATCTATTTCAATCCCTCCATTCATAATTTCTACTACCATCGCTCCCCACAGTTTGTAAAATTTTAAATGGTTGAAATTATTTAGTTTTTTGTTAAAATTTTTTGATCTGTTTATTTGTATATTGCTGAAATAATAAATAAATGTCTAATCCCCCCCCCCCCCCCACCCCTCGCCCAAAAGAAAATAATGCGAAAAAATACAAAATACAAATAAATGCAAAATTTAAAAAAAATACAAAATTTAGTATGAACATTCGGTAAATTCGATCTCCACCCCTCCCCCCTAAACGAAATGCTCTAGCTACGTCACTGCCTTTGCCATTGTGTCACCATGCTCACCTGCCTGTTTCCATGTGCGTTTGCACTGAACATTGTTGTAAAGGACCCATTTCTTATCGCCCGTCACTGATCGATCCAAAAACGGCTCGTTTTTGAGCCGCCCTAGTAAAGAAACGGCAGCAGAAATTCGCTCGATTTTGTTCCTCTCGGTCAGCAAATGGGGCACACATATATCGAGCTTCAAATCGAATCCCATGTTTTTTAAACTCCGAAAAGCGGTTGATCGGTCAACGTTAAGTGCTGTAGCAACTTCCTCTGTTGAAATTCACGGAGTATTCTGAACTAAAGTACTCACAACATCGTCATCAATGTGTGAAGCTCGACCTGAGCGTGGCTCGTCTTCAAGGTTAAATTCTCCGCGACGAAATTTCGCAAGCCACAGTTTCCACAGTTCGTTTAGCTGGTGCTTGATCTTGATAAACCTCTTGAATGTTTTTTTTACGGCTGGTGCAACGTTTATTCCCTTCCGAAACTCATAAAGCATAACATGCCGTAAATGCACCTTATCGACACTCATTTTGAAAGTAAGCTTTCTCGAAGCTGTTTGTATCTACACAAATTATTTTGTCTGCACACGTCACTTTTCCAACGATCTGTCTTACGTAGATGGCAGTATTAATGACAACACTTTACGCCTCTTCTAACGTCATCTATTGCACCTCCGCACGAACTTTTGCACGCACCCAAGAGAAAAATTTGATTTGTTCTAACAGACTCTTTGTATGTGGCCCTTCTTTTTGCAGGCTAAAAAACATTCAACATCTTTAAATTTGCACTGTGCTCTTGGATGGTTGCCTCCCCAACCAGCACAATTTCTTTTCTGAGATTGCTTTTAATTTCGATTTTGTCTCTTGTCAAGAGGCATAACTGAAACAGTTCCAGATCCCCTAATCTCTTTTACATGATAATTAGCCGTTTCAGCTGCCAAAGGCGAATGTGGTGCTCTCCATTTGACTTATTAGCACTATAATAATAAAAAAATAAGAACAATCTAAATTAAACAGAATGACAACATGCGCTTTTAACGGCAAACGGGGAGTTCTGATGTTCCGTGTGGGCTCCAGATGCAATACCATCAGTCGTTGCTAATAGCAACGTGACGCCAATGCAAGCCCTCTATACCCAGGAAGGTACAAGAACAATTATTGGCCACTGTCCACGATTCCCATCAGGGCAACGTGCGTACAAAGAATCTGGCAAGAAGTTACATGTGGTGGCCAAATTGAAGACGTAGTAAATACGTGCAACATTTGTCAACAAACACGACATGCACCTCCTAAGACACTGGGAACATGGGAATGCATTAAAAAACCATGGTCAAGACTCCACATCGACCATGCTGGGCCTTTTCAAGGATCCATTTTCCTCATTGTCGTCGATGCGTACTCAACCTGGCTAGAGGTTATTAAAGTATCGTCAACAGACTCACTTTGTGCTATTGAAGCTTTGAGGAAACTCTTTGGCTCACATGACCTCCCTGACACCATAGTATCAGATAACGGACCTGGCTTGACATCGTCTGAATTTGAACGGTTCTTTATGAGAAACGAGATCTACCATGTATTCACAGCTCTCAGACATCCTTCATCAAACGGACAAGCAGAACGGATGGTGCAGACAACAAAAGATGCACTTCGAAGAATTGTTTTGGGGAATTAGAATTCTAGACTTGCATCATTCTTATTAGCACAACAAGCTACGCCCAATTCTACTATCAGTGTTTCTCCAGCAGAGCTGTTTATGAACCGCCGTTTGAAAACCTGCCTGGATAGAATCCATCCAGATTTTTCGGAGCCTAATCCTAAGAATCTGCCTACATCAAGGTTCCGGATGTTTGCACTGCTAGCCCTAGGATTCCACTCTCACGACGAATGGGTACCAGCTAAAATAATTGAAGTAACTAGTCCCACAATGTAGGAGGTTTTAACGGATAAAGGTCTTGTGTGGAAAAGACACATTGTCCAACTAAGACGACGTCTAGGCAGTCCTCAACATGTGACAGACTTATTAGCATTTGCTAATATTAGAGCAGCAGAAAATATAAGAAGGTTATTTCTTTCATCTGGATTAAGTTTAATGAAAAAGATAGTAAAATATATGCTACATACTTCGCACTACTTACGAACTGGATCAACAACAAGTTACACTGATGCCAATACATATTACATAAAATAGTGTTGCCACTGGGAAGTAAATATTAAGGTAAGAAAACATGGAGAGTATAATCATACAGTTAAGTTATTTTTAACACTCCCGCTTGATTAGATATCCATCAGTCAGTTTCAGTCCTACACTGAGTCTACGATTTAGCATAATTGTCCTGGTCACACTCTTGGTCAGCATATCTGAAGCATTCAATTTGGATGAAACATATATGAAAGAAAGCAGTTTATCCCCTACCTTTTCACGTAAGAAAAAATGTCTGTTTTCAAAGTCAACAAGACAATGACTATTATGGGTGACATGTCTTGAAGCCCCATTGTCAATGAACCAATCATCAGAATTTGTTTCAGCACAAAATATCTCTCCATCTAAAGGTAAAAGGGTCATATCTGCAGAAGCATTACTTTTACCTACTGGCCTTGTGTTTGAGCTGTTTGACTTTGGTGGTTTTCCATCTGCTATCCATTTTCTGCATACGTTTACCCTGTGACCCCCTATGATGGCAGTGGTGGCACTTGGAACTCTTGATTGAAAATGATTTTTGCTTTTCTGAACTTGCTATCAATGCTTCTTGGTCTGAAGTTTCTGTAAAATGTGGATCCTTCTTTAACTCTCTTTCGTGGGTGCACAGTTGTGTTGTTAATTCCTCTAATGTCCTTTTATCGTCGCTTAAAAGTAACCAACTAGATTTAAAAGAACGATATTGAAGAGGAAGAGTGTCCAAAATTTTACAAATGAGTAACATATCGAGAAGCCTATTTTCCTTCTTGCTTTCGAGACCGCTATTCAAATCATTCCACAAATTTTTCAATTTGGACAGATGAGCTGTCATATCTTCACCTGACCAATTAACTTTGAAAAATCGCAGGTATATGTTGTATAGTTGATTGTCCGATGAATCCTCAAATATTTTGTGGAGTTCGAGCCATACATCCCTTGCACTATCAAACCTCATTACCTTTTGTAATGTGTCTTCCGTCATGGAGATTGTAAGAATCATTATAGCGCTATTGTTTGCTTTATTATAATCCTTCAGGTCCTTCTTGTACTCCTTTCGGATCGCTTCGGTTGCTTTTGTACTGGTTCCTCTGGTTTCTCCAATTTACGTTCAACGACTTCTAAAGCATCTTCGTGATAGTTTAATACGAATTTAATTCGATATTTCCATATTTTTTCCACATAATGGCTTAACAGGGATCTTCCCTTGTTCCATTTTAATGAACTATAAAGATTCCTGACTTATTAAATCGAACTCACGTGTTAGGCTTAAGGACTACCGCTAACTTTTATCGCCGCTCTATTTCTAATTTGCGCAATTAGCGTGCTTGAATTATTAGCGTGCCTATTAGCATTTGCTAATATCAGAGCAGCAGAAAATATAAGAAGGTTATTTCTTTCGTCTGGATTAAGTTTAATGAAAAAGATAGTAAAATGCATGCTACATACTTCGCGGTACTTGCGAACTGGATCAACAACAAGTTACACTGATGCCAGTACATATTACATAAAATAGTGTTGCCACTGGGAAGTAAATATTAAGTTAAGTAAACATGGAGAGTATAATCATACAGTTAAGTTATTTTTTCTGATAGTTTCTGATAGTTCCTCAGCATGTCCATCTAATGGCCCAACGCCTTCACCGCTTATGTCAGGATCAGTAGAACACAGCGAGACCTCTGAGCTAGCAAGAGACACACTGGATCCAGTCCTGTCAAGAAAGGACATGGGTTCAGAGCCTATAGGCTCTTCTATATTCCTTTAGGCATCTTCCTATGGAAAGGTGGACCTTTTAATTGGGACTTCGCCTGCCGGGGTTGGATCGGACCCCACGTTGCAAGTCCAGCGGTATAGCGCCTAGAATATATAGTGTGGAAATCGGCTATCTTATCTCTGTAATATTGAAATGCAGTAAACCAACGTTTAAAATGCACAAATAATGCGTGAGCGTGCGCAGCACAAATATTGCTGCTTTTTCACGCATTATTTGTGCATTTTAAACGTTGGTTTACTGCATTTCAATATTCCTGCACAAAGGCTTTAATTGCTATTTTAATATCTCTGTAATACTTAAAAAAGCGCTAAAATATTCTATCCCTTAAATGTGCAACGATGCTGCTGAAACATGAAGATCGCAGCGACATCTGGAGGATATTTTCTACAACTGCAGAATATTGCTAGTCTATACAATGTCATACGAAAATCCCGCAGATGTTGCTGCTATCGACACTTGGGATTTTAGCAGTATCGTCGCACATTTAAGAGATACAAATTTTTAGCACTGTTTGGATACAGCGCCTAGAAGATACAGTATGGAAAACGGCTATTCCTGTAATGCTTTAAAAAGTGCTAAAAACTTGTATCCCATAAATCTCTAACAATGCTCAGCGGCAATATGCTGATCCGAGCGCCATCTCGTAACTCTTTTCAATATAAACACTGTGTTTTCAAAAATTATAGAATGTGAAATATCGGAAACTATAAATATAAGATATTTTGGCCTGTTATAAGCTAATTTAGTTAAGGAATGACGTGAAATAGGTGAAAGAGTTTCTTTTAGAATGACTATCGTTTTTAAATCACTACGATGGCGTTACGATCGACATCTTGTTATTCAGCATCGTTGTACATTTATGGGATTCAATTTTTTAGCACTATTTTGTAGCCGTTTTCCACACTGTATCTTCTAGGCGCTGTAGTTTGGATAGCATATTTCCACACTAGGTATTCTAGACGCTGTACCAGCGGTCCTCCCATCGAGACCAGTCAGATATAAACACCCATCAACCTGGCTAAAGGACTACGTTACATAGGGGGAGGTATGTTATGTATTATCACTGACTTTCTAACTGTAACACACTTTTATGCTACCAAAATGACAACAGGCTACAAGGAAAATGTATGTAAATCTACTTGGTTGTCACTGCCGGTTATGTTTCTTGCTAGTAATCTAATGTAATCCTTTAGTTGCATTTGTATTAACCATTTATGTCTCTCAGTTTACCGTTAGGCCTAAAAACCCATATCAAGCTCTAGCACAAAGACGTCAGATCAAAAATAAATAAATTTAACTAATAAAAAATTCACCAAATCCTTAAAATAATACCTTTAAATGATTACAAAACTCTACAGGTTATAAATAAAACGTTTGACGTCGTAAAAGTCATGGACTGTCCTTGTATCTCGTTGGTCACGCTCCGTGTGACGTTTAAAATGTTATGAACTGGCTGTGTATTTCGTTGTTCCGCGATTGGTCGCGGTTTATCCCAGACCGTTAGGCGCGCCACACACCAAGGAGACACGAGACATCTCTCTTGACTCGTGCGACAAATTTACGGTTGTAGCGTACAGGTTTCTCCACTTTGCCCACACTAAAGACTCATGCGACGAAGTACCTATGTTGCATAGATTAACATACAAGATGGGACATTTCCTTAGAGCGTAATGGTAATGCGATTACGATCGCAGTGCCTTTAGTGACAATGGGGAAGAAACTTCCCATCCTTGTAATACTTTTGTTATTGAGCGTCTACCTTATTCTAATCTTTCTTTTTTTAATGTTGCATGTTTACGTTTTCAACAGAATGTTACACCGATACATGAACGTAGAATAGATATTCTATTCTATATATTTAATATCTATTCTATGTTCATGCACGGATATATATATATGTATCATCATCATCATCAACCGTTTTCAATCCACTGCTGGATGTAGGTCTCCCCCAGATTTTTCCAATGTTTTCTGTCTAGTGCTTTAGTCATCCAATTTACACCGGCTACTTTTCTGATTTCATCACTCCATCTTACTTGAGGTCATCTTCTTGGCCGTTTTACATCTCTGGGATACCACTGTAGGGTGTTTGTGCTCCATCTATTGTCTTGTCTTCTTGCAATGTGCCCAGCCCATTTCCATTTTAGCCGTTTAATTCTTTCAATGATGTCAAAAACTTTCATCTGACTTCTTATCCAGGTTATTCTTTTTCTGTCTCTTCTAGTTATACCTAGCATACATCTTTCCATACTTCTCTGTGTTGTTTGTAATCTTTGTACCATCCGTTTTGTTAGCGTCCATGTTTCTGCTCCATAAGTTAGCACAGGCAAAACACATTGGTTAAATACCTTTCTTTTCAAACAAAGGGGCATGCTACTCTTCAGAATAATATTGCTCTTCCCAAAAGCACTCCATCCATTTCTTATTCTTCTATTGATTTCATTCATGATACTATTATCTGATGATATTTCCTGCCCAAGGTACACATAACTTTGCACTTCTTTAATTTCAGTGTTGTTGTAGACAATTTTCTTTTTTGATGCAAATGAATTGAACATCACCTTAGTCTTTTCCAAGTTTATTTCTAATCCCACATTAATGCTAGCTTCTGCCAACTCTTTTAGCATATTTTCCAATTCTTCAGGACTGTTACTGAAAATTACAATGTCGTCAGCGAATCGGAGATGACTTAAATATTCCCCATTTATTCTAATCCCTTTGTTTTCCCAATCCAGCTTCTTGAAAATATTTTCTAAGACAGCCGTAAAAAGCTTAGGCGAAATGGTGTCTCCTTGTCTTACCCCTCTTCCAAGCTTGATCTTTGCTTTTCCTTTGTCCAAGCGGATGGTTGCTGTTGCTTTCTTGTAAATCTTCTTTACAATATTGATGTAAGGTTTGTCTATACCAATGTCCTCCAGAGATTCTACTACTGCTGATGTGTAGACGGAATCAAATGCTTTTTCATAATCAATAAAGGCAAGGCAAAGAGGTAAATTATATTCCTTATGTTTTTCAATGAGTTCCCTTACCGTTTGGATATGATCCATTGTGCCGAATCCACTTCGGAATCCTGCTTGTTCTCTAGGTTGAGCTGAGTCCAGAGCTGATTCAAGTCTTGTCGTTAAAACTTTGGAGAAAATTTTATAAATCACTGATAGTAAGCTGATCGGACTGTAGTTTTTAATGTTTTCCTTCTCTCCTTTCTTGTAAAGTAGCACCATCACAGCATTATTCCAATCTTCTGGCACATCTGACTTCTTGAGACATTTGGAAAACAGTAAGGATAGCATTTTTGCAAATTCTTCTCCTGCTTCTTTGATAAGGTCGATTGTAATTCCATCTTCTGGGCATTTACCTTTTTTCATAAATTTAATGGCTTGTAAAACTTCGTCTGTCATCACTGGGATTATGGCTTCGGTTTCTGTTAAGTTTTCTCGTCGATCATATAGGTTGATTTCTCTTTGGTCTTCACATTTATATAAATCGTTATAGAATTTTTCGACAATGTGTACTATTTCTTTATTGATTTTGGTGATTGTTCCATCTGCCCTCTTTAGTGCAAAAATACTTTTTCTTCCAACACAAAGTTTGCGCCTAGCTGATTTTAAACTTTTGTTATCATCTAGAATTTTCTTGACAAGATGTTATGTCTTATTTGTATTTGGCATCAATATTTCATTATCTTTTGAATTCCGGTTTTGGCAACTGTCTATTCGATTCCATGAATTAAATAAAGTATGTTGTGTTTTGTAATGATGCCCTTTCATTTCATATATTAAATACATAATAAATTGGCGACGAGATAAACCATGACGGAAATAAACGAATTAATACGAACTCTAAATGATTTTCTACTCAAAGTAAATGCAACATCGCCACCGCCGCCGGAGAGAAATGAAAATCACTCAAATATCAAAGGTATTCTTCAAAATCAAAATCTTCATTTTGAATGTTACGATGAAACCTGTGAGACTTTTGATGAGTACGTTCAACGGCTAGAAAATTACTATCAACTAAAAGGACTTACAGATCCTTCTCCAGAAACTACGGAAGCAAAAAAGATGATTCTTATTAACTGCTTGGGCTCAAAATATTACCATCTATTGTCTAATATCACCGCACCTGATTTACCCGCTTCAAAAACCTATGATGAAATCCTGCAGCTATTGAAAGACCATCTTTGTAAAAGAATAAATATCTTGACTGAACAGCATAAGTTCTTTTGTAGAAAACAACATCCAGGTGAGTCAATAAATTCTTATGTTACTGCTTTAAAAGAACTCTCTAAAAACGCGGAATTTAAATCTAATTGTGAAAATATTGACTGTTCTAAAGGTATTATTAATCTGCTACTAAGGGCTCAATTTATTCGTGGTTTAAATGATTCGGACATTCGCGAAAAAATTTTACAGCAATCAAATATTTCATTTGAACAAACTCTAGAAATTGCTTTAGCAATCGAAGCTTCAAAGATCGAAAATAAAGAAATATATAAGAGTTCCTCTACAACTTATGTATATAAAGTTACAAATGCTTATTCTAAAGAAAATAACAAAAGGTTTAGAGAGAGATCAAGTTCTAAAGATAATCGAAGAAATGATCGTTCAGCTAGTCGAAATAAAGGTAACTTAAACTTGAAAGAGTTAGGTTTAGACAACATTTGCTTGCGCTGCGGAAACAGACATTTAACTTCAAACTGTCGAATAAAAAAATAAGTTGAAGTGTAAATTTTGTTCGAAAAACGGCCATATTGAGAAGGTCTGTATATCAAAACTTATTAAGCGAAAATCTAATACTAAAAATTCAGTTCAATATTTAGATAACATCGAGCACGGTTCATTTCAAATAAGTCAAATATTGGACATTCGTTTAAATACGCTAGAAAATGATGATAGAATTTTTGTAAATGTTCAATTAAACGGGAAATCTGCTCGTTTTGAATGTGATTCAGGAAGCCGTGTTAGTATTATGAATATTAATGATTTTAAACAACTTAAAATAAATGCCCCTATCCTGAAAACAAGTATACTTTTTAGAAGTTATACGGGTGATATTTTCAAACCAGTTGGTGTTGTCAAAATAAACGCAAATTATAAAGGTTATTCATGTATAGAAGAATTATACCTAGTTAACTTAAGAAAAGATGCTATCCTAGGAAGAAACTGGATTCGAAGCCTGAAAATCAATTTAAACGATTCTGATAGAGTCAATGTAAATCAAATTCCAGTCAATAACATCAAACATTCAATTGATAATCTTCTAAAGCATTATTCGGATGTCTTTGAACCGAGAGTTGGCAAGGTTCCAGATTATATATGCTCTTTAAAATTGCGCGATGATGCTAAGCCAGTATATTTAAAACCACGACCTGTACCATATGCGCTAAAAGAAAAGGTAGATCTTGAATTAGATAAACTTTTAGCTGATGGAATACTTGAAAAAGTTGATCATTCTGAATGGGGAACACCACTTGTAGTTATTCCTAAGTCTGATGGTTCAGTACGTCTGTGTGCTGATTACAAGGTTACTGTAAACAAACAGTTGCATGATTCAAGACACCCTATACCAAAAATAGAGGACATTTTCAATAAACTTCATGGTGGATCTTATTTTTGCACATTAGATATTTATAAAGCGTACCTACATTTAGAAGTGGATGAAGAGAGCGCGAAAGTTCAAGCAATATCTACACATCGTGGAACATATTTAGCCAAGCGCTTATTTTTCGGAATTAAAACAGCACCTAATGAATTCCATGCATTCATAGATCAATTTGTACAAGATTTAGATGGGGTAAGCGCATATTTCGATGATTTAATTGTTCAAGGTAAAACATTTGAGGAATGTATAGATCGTTTAACTAAGGTTTTAGAAAAGGTTAGAAAATATAATCTTCATCTCAATGTTACTAAATGCAAATTCTTCGAGAAAAAGGTGCAATATTTGGGTCATATTATCAGTTCTGAAGGACTTAGTAAATCTCCTGAAAAAGTAAAGGCCATTCAAAATGCTGCTAGACCGAAAAATGTAGATGAATTAAAGAAATTTTTAGGTCTTGTTATGTATTATTCAAAATTCATTAGCAATGCCTCAACCATTCTTAGCCCATTAAATGAACTTTTACGAAAAGATGCTCCATTTAGATGGACTGCTAGGTGTGAAGCTGCTTGGATAAAGGCTAAATGTGAAATTGCTAGTGATAAAGTTTTAATTCCATACACGTCCAAATTACCTGTTATTTTAGCAACTGATGCCAGTCCATTTGGGTTATCTGGTATACTCTCTCACAGAATGCCTGATGGAAGTGAAAGGCCAATAGCATTTGCATCAAGATCCCTCACAGCTGCAGAAAGGAATTACAGCCAGTTAGACAGAGAAGCTACAGCTGTTTATTGGGCTTGTAGAAAATTCTATGACTACATATTTGGTAGAAAATTTACATTGGTAGTAGATAACAAACCAATGATGACCCTCTTACACCCAGAAAAGAAGCTCCCCATATTATCTGCTACAAGGATGCTTCGTTATGCACATTTTTTATCAAATTTTGATTATGAAATCGAATATCGCAAGTCAACTGAGCATGTCAATGTAGATTATTTATCTCGAAATCCCCTACCTATTAGTGATCAAGAAATACGAATTATTGATGATGAATATCTTTTTCAAGAAAATGTAATACGCCATATCTCTACCGAGACTGTGACCGCTTCTACTATAAGACGAGAAACAGCTCTTGATGAAGGACTTTCAAGTATTAAAGAAAATGTTTTGAATGGAAATGTTCGTGATCCAGAGTTAACCTTACAAGAAGGTATTTTATTTAGAGGCCAGCGAGTGATCATTCCCAAGAAACTTCAACCCGCCGTTCTCCAGGAACTTCATTCTACGCACGTAGGAATAGTAAAAATGAAAGCGCTTGCTAGAAATTATTGCTATTGGAGAAATATTGATTCAGATATCGAAAATTTGGTCAAGAGTTGCAAAGAATGCTGTGACGTTAAGAAAAATCCACAAAAGGCTCCTATACATAACTGGGATGCGCCTACAAAAAATTGGCAGCGAGTTCATATGGATTATGCCGGACCACTAATGGGACACTTTTTTCTATTGATGATCGATGCTAAATCAAAGTGGCCTGAGATTTATTCAATGAAGAAACCTCCAGATACTACATCAACTATTCATTATCTTAGAGAAATATTTAGTCGACATGGATTGCCTGAAATTTTGGTAAGTGATAATGCATCTATTTTTAAATCAAAAGAATTTATAGATTTTTGCCTCAGGAATGGTATTCGACAAAGATTTATAGCTCCTGGTCATCCAGCAACTAACGGTCAAGCAGAGAGATATTGCCAGACTTTAAAAACAAAATTGAAATGCATGCGATTCCAGTCGGGTACTCTTCAAGAAAAGTTATGCGAATTATTATTTCGCTACAGAGCTACTCCACTTTCCTGCGGAAAAACACCTTCTGAATTAATGTTGGGGAGAAATCTTAGAACGAAACTAGATCTTCTTAAACCTGAAACGAAAGGATATTTTAAAAATAAAGCTCCTCAGCCATACTTCGACAAGTCTTTTCGAGTAGGTTCTCGAGTGCAATGTAGAAACTACACCAACTCAGTTTTATGGAAATATGGAACTGTAGTTGAACGCCTGGGACAAGTTCACTACCTTATTGAATTGGACGACGGTTATGTCATCAAACGGCATTTTAATCAACTTCGTGCATGCGAAGTTCCAGTTCAGAATCCACTTATCCTGACACCATCTCCTGTTCCTCGGAAACGACCATCCGTAACTTTCAGCAATGATGTGCAGCAAAGAGAAATTCCCGTAAGACCCGAAACATGTACATCAAATGATAACGAGGAAATTCAAATTAATCCAGATGCAGAACAAGTTAATTCCAGAATAAGTAATCCAGATGTCAAACCTAATGCTAGCTCAAAGACGACTCTTAAACTTCAACCACACACAGATTCTACTTCACCACAACTACCAAATACAGGGTTGCGACGTTCGACCCGTGTACGAAAACCTGTACAGAGACTGAATCTTTGATAAGTATCAACAGATAACAGATTGTCTCATTGCCAGCATGTAAATTTTTGTAGTACTCAATGTTATATTATTTTTCAAAATTATGTACTTTCCAGGTATGCCTCTTCCATTAGTGGGGGAGAATTGTTATGTCTTATTTGTATTTGGCATCAATATTTCATTATCTTTTGAATTCCGGTTTTGGCAACTGTCTATTCGATTCCATGAATTAAATAAAGTATGTTGTGTTTTGTAATGATGCCCTTTCATTTCATATATTAAATACATAATACAAGATCAGAGTTAAATTTTCTGATATCTTCTGTAACACATTTTCTTACCGTTTTACATAATTCAGCATATTCAACTCTTGATTTAGGATCGTTTTTCTTTATTTTAAATTCTCTGCGTTTCTTCATCAATCTTCTTGTTTCTTCTGTTATTTTCTTCGTCTGCTTTACTTGTGCATCGCCGGCTATCTTATTTGCAATATCTTGTAGAGTATTGGTTAGTTTCTTGTTCACTACTGTAACATCTTGCTCTTCTTCTAAAGTTGATTGAAGTACTTGGAAACGGTTTTTAAGTTCCAAATGGAATTCTTCTTTATGTTTCTGGAGATTATTTATATCGATTGATTTCTTTGAGTGTTGCAAAAGCTTCATTCTTTCCACTTTAGTATTTAACAGCAGTTTGCATCTAACCAACCTGTGATCACTTCCTGTATTGAAGTTATTGAGAACGCTGCAATCCTGAATAAGATGCTTTTTGTTTGTTAAGATGTAGTCGATTTCACTTGTTGAGCCATTTGCACAACGCCATGTCCATTTCCTTTGTGGCTTTTTCTTGAAAAATGAATTCATGATATACAACTGTTCACATTCTGCAAACTCAATCAATCTGTTTCCTCTTTCATTTCGCATCCCATATCCATGATTTCCTACTGATAACTCGCCTTTCTCTTTTTCTGCAATTCTAGCATTCCAGTCTCCCATTATTAATTTTATGTAGCATTTTCCCTTTTGATGCATTGAAGCTACTTCTTCATAGAAATCCTCAACTTCTTCATCAGTATAGCTTACTGTTGGTGCATAAACTTGGGTAATTTGCAGCTTGTATCTTCTGGACACCTGTATTACTAACCTTGCAACTCTATCTGATGCACTATCATATTCTACAATGTGATTCTTCCACCTTTTATGAATCAGAAATCCCACACCACTTGTTCTTCCATCTTCTGTGCCTCTGTAGTATAATACATGCCCGCTGGCAAGATCTATCTTCTCTTCTCCTTTTCTTCTTACTTCACATAATCCTAGGATGTCCCAGTTGATTCTTTCTAATTCTTCTTCAAGTTCCTGTAAACGATTTTCCGAAGATAGGGATCGTCCATTATACGTAGCCAAGGTCATCAACTTATGGCAGAACTAGCCGAGCCCGGTTATTCTTAGCACCCTCTGTCTTCATGTCTTTCTGATCACTGCCGTAACCAGGAACATTCAGACCGCCGAGAATTAAGGGCCGTGATTTATTTTGTGAATTCATGGTAAAATAAGGGGGGTAGTTGGCCAAATTCCTCCACGCTGGCCCAGCGGGTTGGAGGAAGCCCATCCGCGTTCGTTCCCCATGCACTAGGCAAGGGTACTAACAGGCTGCACCGGTGGAAGGTGCGGATTGGACATGAAGTCTCCGCTCCCAGTCGATTCCTTTAAGTCCTCCTCGAAGACAATTAAAGGGTCTTCTCCTGGTTAATAAGCAGAGGCTATTAAACAGCCCATATATATATATATATATAGTCGTACATGATGGATGAACGATTTAAATGCAACGAAAAACAAGCTAAAAATTTTGTCTTATATACGTCAAATTAATATGATATAATTGGATTTAAAGCTACATAAAGTATGGTGTAATGTAAAAATATACGAAATATTGCACTCTACAAGTCCCAGAAACTGTCATAAATATTCCCATTTGGTAGAAAAAATTTTTACAGACGATGTTTTATTAATTTATGAAGTTTAATGTATTATAAGGAAAGGGCAGCGGACGTCACTGTTGGTTGAATTACTGTTGGTTTGCAAGAAAAACCTGTTCATTCATTATGACTCCTACTATACACATGAACTCCGGGAATTTGATTGGTCTTTAACAGATCCGTTATATGATTGGCCTACGTCGCCAAGTTGATTTCCTGCAATGATCGCTATGATAAAAATGTAGTGGTAGATTGGTTGACGGAAGTGTTTGTTTGTAAACATGCCCTTTCCTTATACAATCGCTACAATAACAAGGGCGGATCTGGAGAGTCCTCAAGGGGGGGGGGGGATTTTGGAAATTTGGAGATTCCAATCTGATGCGCGGGTCGAGCCTAATTTTTTTCACTGCGGGTCGTGTTACTTCTACTTTTTCCTGTGGGTCGGGTTTGGGTCCGGTTGACTTCTATTTTGTTCTGCTGGTCGGGTTAACTTATACTTTTTTGCTGTGGGTCGCGTTTGGGTCCGGTTGACTTCTACTTTTTTGCTGCGGGTCGGGTTTGGGTCCGGTTGACTTCTACTTTTCTGCAGCGGGTCAGGTTTACTTCTACTTTTTAACTGCGCCTAGCGCGTTGGGTTTGGGGCAGATTGACATATATTATTTCGGGTTTTGGTCAGTTTCGGGTTGGGTTTTTACTCTTGAGAGAGAAGGACTCGGGCCGACCCTAATTTTGAAAAGAAAGTCTAAATATATTTTAAGATAAAAACTACATACAGTAAAAGCTGCATAACGGGCACGCCCAAACAATTATTTAATAATTCTTTTTAATCTCCAGGATTATGCAAAAAATACTAATTTGTATAAAACTGCTTGTCTCTTTATATCTAAGATCAGTTGTAATTCAGTAGAGAATGCTTTGAAACTTATTAAAAAATATACCGGGTGTCCTAAAATGGACTGATTTTAAAATTCTGTAACTTGCAAATGGTAACAGCAATTTAAAAAAATCTTGCTGGAGGAGATAGACTACAGGAGATTTTTCACTGTGATTCTTGATTTTGCTTTACAATAGCAGATACTAAATCGGTGCCCGATTTAACGTCTATTGTTTGCCGCGCCATCTGTCGTTGCTCTTTTAAACTAAAATTAAGAATCGCAGCTCCTCAGTAAAAAAAAAAAAAAAAAAAATTCTGAAATTCAAAGCAAATTTTCTGAAATGTTACAGCAGAGAGGGAAGGGAGGGAATTCCCTCCGGGCACTAATTATATTTGTTGCAGGTCGTTTTAGCTGTTTTCGTTTTGGGTCGATTTCAGCCTGATTGTAGATTCCTGCAAACTGGGTTTCGGTTAACCCGTTTTCTTCAAAAGTTACTTCAGTATATTATTTCAGATTAAAAACTATACCTATAGTAAGAAACATAGGTGTATGTATGTGTGCTGTTTTCTAAAGAGACCACTGTATTTTTTCCACGACTCTTTGATAAAATTCGCCGCATTTCTTCCGCGGCTCTTTGTCGAAATTTGCATGTTTTCGCAGCCCTTTGATAAAATTCGCGTTTTTCAGTAGCTGTTTGATGAAATTCGCATTTCTTCCATTGCCCTTTGACGAGATTTACGTTTGTTCCGCAACCCTTTGACGAAATTAGTGTAATTCTGTAGACCTTTGATAAAATTCGCATTTTTCCCCACGACCCTTTGATAAAATTCTCGTTTTTCCGCGATCCTTTGACGAAAATCGCGTTTTTAAAGTGATTCTTTGGCGAAATTCGCTTTTTTCCGCGATTCTTTGAAGAAATTCCGTCTTCTCTGCGATCTTTTGACGAAATGGGAGTTTTTTTCGCAACCCTTTGACGAAATTCGCATTTCTTTCGCAGCCCTTTGATGTAATTCGCGATTCTTTGATAAAATTTGAATTTTTTCGCGATCCTTTAACGAAATTTGAGGGTTTTTTTTTTTTACAAAATTCGCGTTCGCTCCGCGATCTTTTCAAGAAATTCGCATTTTCCGTGATCATTTGAAGAAAAATTCGCGTTTTTTCTGTGGCCCTTTTACCAAATTAACATTTTTCCTGCGATTCTTTGGCGAAATTGAAGTTATTTTCTCCGGACGATTGACGAAATAGATTTTTAAGGCGGCCATTTGTCAAAATTCGCGATTATTTTTATGGCCGAATTTTCGGATTGATGATTTTTTTTAAACTTTTGGAACCGAATGCCTTAACCCTCTTGCTGCGTATATATATACATATATATATTTATATGAATATATTGCGCATTTAGTTTATTACCTATTTCAAATCTGCATATATTTTAGAGTTCGAATATGTCCAAAATCTTTTTGAAAGAGTTTCTCTTTTAAATAGAATTATATCATAAAAAAAAAAGATTTGCTTCGGAAATTGCGGGTTCGCAAATTTTGCCACTTTTACGTTGCCCATGGAAATCGGGGGATGCGCAGCGAGAGGTTTAAAATTTCGGAAAATTAGGAACAGAATCCCCCCTGCTCCTGACATCTTACATAACCCTCCTTCAAGTATTTTTTTTTTTTTTTTTAATAGCTGTCGCCATTTACAAGTTATTGAATTATATTTAAAATCCGTCAGTCCATATTAGGACACCCGGTATATTCAGTAGCTATGGGATGGTGGCTGAAAGAAGCATTAAAAAAAAATAATTAAAGCTGAATTCGATATGTCAGTTAGAGATTTACCTGGGCTGAAATTTCTAGGTCCAACCCGCATAAAAAAAATTATTGGTCCGGCCCGGTATAAAAGCTAAAAAATCGACTCCAGCTCAGCCTGCATTTTGCAATTAAAATTATTCATGAAGTGCGCTTACTTATGCTCATATTTTATTCCAGATTTTGTTCGAAATTCATGAATACAGAAAAACATTAATATTAGTGACTATTTAGGCAATTATGTACATAAACGCTACATAAAAATCATTACTTAGACAAATACATTCAAATGAAAATCCAGTAAGAAAATCAGTTTAGAATGAAAGAAATGGATAATAAAAGAAAATCACAATTTTAAAGCTCTACAGAAAAAAAAAGTAGATTTTTATCTCTGTAACTTATTAATTCAAATTAAATTTTTAAAGATTTCGCTAAACAAATGTACAACATAAATATAATTTTTACGAAAAACAAATTTGTAAAATGTCAAACGAACTTGGGCTCGGAGAGAAGAATTTAGAGAAGTGCACGATTCGCGTCTGACCAATACTGCTTATCATACGGGCTGAAACGTACTGAACGTTTAGCTTTTATTCCGTGCCGAACCCCGACCTGGAAATTTTGGCCAATGCAGACCTCTAGGAAGAATAAAGTCCAGGCCAGGGTCGACCTGGAAGAAAAAGAAGTCTGGCCCGACCCGAATTTGCAGAAAAATTTTAAGATCAGGGCATGACCCGGCTCTAAAAGAGAAAAGACCTTACTCAGGCCGAGTCTCGTGGTTTTAAAATGGCGCGACCCGACCCGGGTCGCGCCGGGCTCGAGCTTCGCCCCAAGTCATTTCCCGGGAGAATGCATAATGCCGTTTTGCAAACCTTTTGTTCTCTCAAGGGGGGGGGGTGGCGATCGCCCCCTCGCCCCCCCCCTTAGATCCGCCATTGTACAATAATTTTTTAAAATTTACCCATTTTCACTTTCTCACAGATAAAATAAAATGATTGTTTTTAATGTAAATAACATACAACCACCTCAATATGATATTAACATATAGGAAATAATAATAAAATTATACATAGCGAAGAATTCCTTTTTACAAATCTTTAGAATTATATAAATTTAAACTTTAAAATAAAGCAAAACATAGAGATACTGATAAAATTGTATTCGATGTGAATAAATTAACACAATACCCGAATTTAATTTCTTACAATTTTATCTGATTAACTTACATATTTGCGTTTTCAACAGTATTTCCTGGGTTTTTTCTTTTATATTATTATTATAATTATTATTTTGTAAGTTAAAGCTGAACGAACAAGTACGAAAAAAAAAACAGCTAAATAAATCAAATATAAATAAAATATCGTCTGCCTCTGGTTCGTTTGGGAAAGAATAGATATTCAAAACATAGAGCGTAAACATATTTCATTAGCATAGGTAAATTTCGGAGACTTGTTAACCCCTTCGGGACGAGCGTCTTTTATAGAATTTTTTATCTTTAATCACCGGTTTTTTAAAACAAAAAAAATTGCCTAATTGAATCGAGAAAATGCTCGGATAAAATAAGGCAAAATTTACAATAAAATTTTACTGGTGAGAATAATGCCCGATTCTGAGCAACTTACGCGGCACTAATACCAGTCGCTCGTCCCCAAGGGGTTAATACATGGAAAGTAAATTTTGGCTTAGTAAAGGTATTACAACTTTGGTTTTCGTTTTTTATGCAAAAATTGCCTGCTTTAGTATTCTTTACCACCCCTTAAAATTTGTCCAATAAGTAAATTTCGGACGCTTGTTAATTCTTCCCCCTTGTCGGTAATGACGCTAGTACTGTTGCCATTACAGATTTTGCCGCAAATGTCCCATCTTGTATGTTAATCTATGCTTTGTTGCACGTGTCTTATGCTTCATTTCGCGCTTTCGTCTCGTGCTGCACTTACGTTACATATTGCTACAATTTTCATTTATTTGTTTCAAGATGGCGGGATTCAAGATTCCTTTTATTTTTAGTAGAGTGACTAAAAATAAATAGTCATCTTCGGATGAAATATCCATATTTACAATCGCTTTGTTTGCAGACGCCATGATTCTACTGTTCTTTTCTTCAAACCTTTTTTACGGCATACTGCATCTCCATCTATCTCTTTCTTCCATGGTTTCATGAGACATACGACGTGCGCCAGATTCGCATGTGTCCTTTGTGTGTGGGCGCGCCTTATGTGATTTACCGCCATGGAGCTATAAAAGGAGACGACATGTTAATCTAGCACTGTGGAGAGCATTGAAGCCGAAAGACCAGTTCCCCCCCCCCCCTCTCTGGCGTCCGTCGTAGTTGATTTGCGCAGCGAGAAGAAACTGGCTCACAGCGCAGCTCACCGCGGTCAAATATGACGGAAGCAGGAGGGGGGGGGGGTAGGAACAGCTTCAAGTGACGTCATTTATGTCGTCTCCTTTAATCTTCATTGCTCCGTGTTTACCGCCGACCCATAGAGTAAAGAGAAAGAATAGAGATGTGTAAAGTGTAGTGGCTGGAGATGACGTAAAAAATGTAACCCTAAAATTCGCTATGTTCGGCCCAAACACGTAATTTCTCAAAAAAAGAAGGAAACTTCTAGTAATACAGTTTTAATTCACAATACAATGAAATGCTACTTTAGAATGCTTAAATATAAGCAGATCATTTTCATTTAGAGAAAAAAAAATGCACGGGAGGCATATTGTCTTTTCCCAACTAAGATTTGACATCACATAATCTGATTGGTTAGAGCTTCCTGCGTCAAAGTGACTTTTCTTGGAAGGAAGGGTCTTTTTTGGCGAAAACCATGAAAGTATAGCGCCTAGAATATACATGGAACTATAAAGAAGCTTATTCTTAGCTCCATTAGAATATATCGTGTGGAAATCGGCTATCTCTGTAATACTTAAAAAAAGCGCTAAAATATTGTATCCCTTAAATGTGCAACGATGCTGCTGAAATAGGAAGATCGCAACGACATCTGCAGGATATTTTCTACACCTGCAAGATATTGCTAGTCTATACAATGAAAATCCCGCAGATGTCGCTGCGATCGGCACTTGGGATTTTAGCAGTATCGTCGCACACTTAAGGGATACAAATTTTTAGCACTGTTTGTGTAGCATATTTCCACACTAGGTATTCTAGACGCTGTAATGAAAGTAGAGAATTTTGATAGGATGGTCGGAGACTTCTGATTTTTTTTTTTTTTTTTTTTTTTTTTTTTTTTTTTTCTTTTAAATTTGTTTAAATTAGGAATCGATGACAAAAATAATTTCTACAGAAAGAAGATAATTTCCATTAACTAATGAGAAAAAGGGGCGGGGGTCATCTGCGAAGTTAAATTTTCAGAGGAGAGGAGATTTATATGATAAGATTTTATTTACTGTAACTACAAATTACAACGATAAGGAAGAAAACATTCCAAATGATTTTAATAAATTTTTTGCTTTTTAAATTTAACACATTTTTAAATTTTAAAATATTTTTTTTAATTTTAATTTTCTATTAATTTATAATTTTATTTAATTATAAATTTATTTAATTGAATTCGAAATTATTCAAATAAATTATAAATGTAACCTTTTTTTAATGATTTTAAATTTAATAATTCTTATAATTATGAAACTCAGTAAGCTCTAATGATTATGTGCTTGAAGAGAAGGAAATAAAATGGTCAGGAGTTCGGGAATCGTAACTGATGTAATAAAATACTATAAAATAACTTGATTTAAATATAGATGATTTTAAAACGAAATACGTATAGATTTTAAACTTTGCGTGATTTCGTGGAACTAGAAATTTCAGAGGGCGGTAAATTTAGATGAAATCTTTAGAAAAAGTGGAAATCTGCGATATGCAAGATTTTTAAAACTTAAAAAAAAAACCCTTGCTCTGTTTGTTATTTTGCTGAAATAACAAATAAAAAATCCGTCGTCTAAATTTCACTTTAATTTTCAATTTCTCCTGCCCTTTTCTCAGTATATATAATCCTGAAATATTTATATAAAAATGTTTTCAATATTCGTTGAAATAATAATAAATCACCTAAATTCCCCCTTAAAATTTCCGCTAAAAATGTTTTACCCCCCCCCCCCCTTTACACGCAAAAAAGTTCAGTTTGTAAGTAGTACATCTTAAAGTTCTTTTTTTCTTTTTTGTATGCGCATATCTTTATACAGAACGTTTGATGAATGGCTATTCTGAATATGTTATGGAAATTAATATGTTCCTTTTTGAAAATGATTTTCAAATAGCTAGTTTATTTTCTTTTGAAGAAGAAGAAAAAATAAATTATTTGTATTTTTTTATTATTTTGCCTGTATGATGTTATTTAAAGAAAAATAACCTAATCCTTACAAAATTCGATTATGTTGTTCAAATATAACACAGTATTTATCCATTTAAAAATGGGCATCTTCTAAAAACCCTTACACTTTTTACTTTCTTCTATCTTTACAAGAAGAAAGTATTGGATTCGTGAAAATTTTCGACTTCCGGTTTTCGACGGATTTGCACATTTTAGGGGTCAGAGATCCCTAAATGTTTTTACAAAATGTCTGTCTCTGACTCTGTCTTTATGTATGTGACACAAATTTTGTGTACGCTCTATCTCAAAAACTAATGCACGGAATTTAATACAAATTTATATTCAGTTAGTCCCTGATATAAATTAGTGCTCATTAGTTTTTGGTGTAAATTGCTCAACAGATGGCGCTGCTATGCAGCATTTTTCACGATTTCCACAATAGCTCACAATCTCTAGAACTAATGCACACATTTTCATCTAACTTCAGATTTAGTTAGACGTTGACACAAGTTGTTGTTTATTAGGTTTTGGTATTAATCGCCCAATAGGCGGCACTGTTATGCTGGAATTTGCACGATTTTTGCAATAGCTCTATCTTCAAAACTAATACACGGATTTCCCCCAAACTTCAGATTCAGTTAGACGTTGATATAAGTTGTTCCTTGGTGGTTTTGGTGCAACATAAGTTTTGGTGGAAAGCACCCAATAGGTTGCGCTGCTAGGCCGCATTTTGCTGGATTTACACAATTTCAGCGGTAGTCATATCTCAAGAACTGATGCACGGAATTTCATATCTTCAGAATCCTCATGATGGGCCATAGATTGCCATTTAATTGTGGCAGCGTGATAGCGAATTTTAAAGTATTAACACATATGAAATGGAAGAAAATTTTGGGATTGGTACATCGACAATTTTTTTTTTTGTACTGAAAAAAGGTGAAGATCCGGTTATATTATTGCCTAAAGCTGTTACAATATCCTCAGAATGTAGCAAATGTTATTTGAAAAGTTTTACATAAAATAGGTGAAAGTTCTAGACACAAAAATGTATGAGTTAAATAATAAACCTCACAAAAGAATTTAAAGGGTTGCATATTAAGACTGTTGTTCTCAAATTTCCTCCTCAACAACGCGAAATTTTCTGACACATATTTAAGAATCAAATAGTGTTTTCCATTTTTTATAAATAAATGACTTACAGAGTTGTAAGCGATTGTTGTCACGTGATGACAGGTTTTTAACCTTTCCCGCGCTGTCGCATACAACAATTCGATTCAAAACACCAATTTTGACAGTATTTTCTAAAAGATATTCTGCTTTTTCTAAAGAATTGAAAACACCATTCGATTACATAGTTTATTAATAAGAACACCTGCTAATTTCATGTGTTTCCGAACAAAAATAAATTCAGAAAGATATTTGAGAACAGCCGTATTATTTCAATTTTAAAAGATAAGCATAACTTATCGAGATTCCTTCGGAGAGATTATTCTCAGATTTTATTTTATATTCGGCCCTGACAAGATTAATTCATATGACATAATGTATAAATCATTAATTTAAAAGAATTTGTGAGCGAAAAAAAATCTTACTATGTTCGCACTGAGATAGTTGAGTCACTTAACTTGAAGTTTTTTGAAGCGGACGTACTCGGAATCAAGATTATGACTTGAGCAAGTTTCTCGAAGTTTCTGAAACTCACTTAACTTGTCATACTATGTTCACACTACGATACTTAAGATATCTTAGGCCGCCGAACTCTCTT
Source organism: Maratus speciosus (assembly GCA_963932465.1). NCBI lineage: Eukaryota > Metazoa > Arthropoda > Arachnida > Araneae > Salticidae > Maratus > Maratus speciosus. Next base: position 167,412,044 of record OZ010793.1, read on the forward strand.
AATTTTGATGTGGTACCCTCCCGGAATTGGAAACCTGTTCACATGGAAAAACTCACTTAAGATAACTCAGTGAACGTCACTGTGTTGTTTGCGCATGCGCTTAAGATAAAACCACCCGCAACACCCAATCAGTAAATGCGAAGCTTTACAGCCAGCGAGAGTGAATGGTCGTGACTGTCTCTAGCCCGAAGAAAGTTGAAACTCTCTCAGAGAGTTTGTGGAACTCCCTCAGAGAGTTCAGAGGTTTAAGAGAGTTCCGATAACGCAGTGTGAACAGGGTATTATACTCTCTTAACTATGAGTTGAGTGGAAATCTATCTGCTGAACTCTTTTTCTTATTTGAAACATTAAAATTCGATTTGAGTTCTACAAATAATTATACAGCTTTTTCGAATGATCTTTTGAATCGTTTATTTAATTAACAGGTCGCAAAGAATAAAAACAATAATAAACTATGTATAATTAGAAGTTGTAGTTACAAATTTAACATGAGTTAGGCGCGCCACACACCAGAGAGACATGCGACAATAATCGTGAGACATGAGGCGAATTCTGCTGTTCAAACCGGTTTTTTCTTTGTTAACAGGGTGAAATTGCGCATGCCTCACGATTTTCTGCCGCATGTCTCCCTGGTGTGTGGCGCGCCTTAAGTCTCTTAAAACTTTTCGCAATGTGAACAGGTGAAGCCTAATTCCAGGTATCTCTTTTCAAAAAAATTGACTAAAAGTTAAGTGACTCAAGTATCTTCGTGCGAATATAGTATTACACTACAAGAAACAAAAAATTAAAACAAAGAGGTGTTTTTCACCAAGCACGATTCCCGCCAAGAAACATACTGCATCTCCATCTATCTCTTTCCTCATGGCACCGACCACAGTTTTCCACTATGTAGCGCCCTCTATACGCTGTTTAAACATGATGTTGACAAAAGATTTTATAGCCTCGTTCCCAAGCATGCGTAATGCAGAAATTCGTTGGAAAAAATAAAATCGATAACTTATCTATATCCTAAGTTTGGCAACACTTCGTCGCGCATTAAAAAAGTCAAATTCTCTCGTTTGGCGTTCTGGATCGAAATGGCTGCCCAAGACTCAAGCGCCAAAATGAATACTGATTATCTAAATCAACTTTTAAAAGAACAAGAATCGTTGAATTCCCAGCATACTAATGCATATAAGCTGTTACAGCAGGGTATGTTAAAAAAATCCATTTTTTTCGTATTGTTTTATGTTTTTGAAATCTTTGTGTCTACCTAGAAGCCGCTTTCGTCATTACGCCGGCTTGATGGGTGCTGACATATTTAATGATATCCGAAATCTTGACTTCTAATTTTTTGTTAAATTTTCAATATGTTACTTAATTATATGTTTTGTTGTTGTAAGCTTTCTTGTCTGTATGACAAACGCGTGTTTTCACGCATTTCAACTTTGCGTGCCTAAGCCTACTTCTGTCTAAATGTAGTATTGCTTAGCATCATAATAGTCAAGTGGTGTAGATGCTACGCATTAGTAGAAAAGTGTGCATCAACCATATTTTGTGTTTTTAAAGTTTTATTTATATTTAGCCTCATTTTCAGGATTTCAGTCTTTAATTCTAAGGTTGAATTAGCTCATTTTCGTAGGATATTGTATTCATTTTTGATATCCGGATTTTAAGCCTTTGCTTGTATTTGAATATTAATAAGGAATCTCGTCGGAATTATTTGATAGTTTTAGTAAAGATCTAAATATTTTTCTTCAAACTTCCCTCACATGCTTCACAATTGTATTAATCGTAATTTTAAAAGCAATTATTTATATATTTTATTATATTAAAGAATTTTTTTTTCTACATAGCTTTAACTGTATTGATCCAATTATGCATGATAAACTTTGCATAACTTTAAATGTGAAATGTGTTCTCTGAATTCAATAATTGCATTAGTGTACTATATCATATATAAATTATATTTACAGATGAAATTTCGCAAATTTCAGTCAGCTTATACCTCCATAAAATGTAATTTTCAGCATAAGTTCTTATCTTGTTAAACTAAATGCAGATATTTGCTTTAATTCTTGTAAAATGCAATTATTGTTAATGATTGCTCATTTCTTAAGCTGCTGCAGATCTTTCATTATGTAGTTGTTATTCACGTTTCTCTTAAAGAAAAAATTAATCTGGCATCTATGGGCCACATTGAGTTTTACTTATTCAGTATAATTCCATGAGCTATGTTATTTTATTACATGTAATGTTTGGGACATCTAAAAATTAAAGGCCAAAATTAGCACTAGCCACCAGTCACATGGCCAATAAATGAGAAAATGGCTATTGGAAAACTTTGTCAGCGTAGTCATTCGTAGTTTCCATCAAGAGGCTAAAGCGAGGGGAGGTTTTAACTCTATTCATACAGCTAAAACCACTTTCACATGCTGATGTACTAGGTGAAAAATAAAACACATTTCAAACAAAGAAAGTGTAGTATTGGTGATATAGTTATAGCTGTGGATAGCTATATTAGGTATATTTATAGTCTTGGGACGCATGTATTTCTGCAAACTGCCATCTTGGATTTTTTCTTGGCATGAAACCCACTTTTGTGCCAAGTAGTAAATGTCGCTAAGCAGAGATTTATTAGGCTTCACGTGGTTGCCTTATCGATAAACGGCAACAAAAAATGATCCAGAAATCCAAGATGGCAGCCACGGGAATATATAACATCTAAGCTATAGTCTTTTCTTACTTTCATTGATCACAGGTAGCATCTCAAATCCTAATTATTGCATGTCAAATGCTATCAAAAATACATGCCCGATTGGGGAAATTTTACATGTCTCTGGCATGTCGGGAAATAGATAATTTCAAGACCTGATTGATTGAAGTACTTTCTACTTTTAGCACTTCATCTCAGCGTCAACCTGAGACATAATCGAACTTGTATAAAACCAAAAACTTTCTGCAAATTAATTTAATGTTTAATAAAATGTGTTATTTTGAAAATTTGAATTAAAAACAGTAGTTTTAAAATTATTACCCTTTAAATTAAAATTTATTTTATATTTAATTAAAGAATAATTATTTTAGTTAAAAAAAATAATAAAGCTAAAAATCCATAAGAAAGGGTGTGAATTCTTATCAATTATTTTGCCAATGCATTTAAAAACAGTCTAATCCTTAATATTGTGAACTCTCCACACAAAATGCCAGTCACTCTGTTCCAGGAGTGATTCTATTCCAAAAAATTGAGGCAGCCATTTCCGAAAAATCCAAAATTCAGACATAATGTGGCGTCTCAGACATAATTTATACCAGCCAACTATTCATAAGAATAGGGACACAGTTGAAATTCAAGAAGATTACGTTAAAACTACAAAATTGTTATATTAATTTCTTTAGAATATATTTTTGGATTATTTGTAAATGTTCATCATAAACACAATTATCAATTACTGTTACGTTCTTTACATAAAAAAGTAACTAAATCAAAATTCCAACAACTAGGTGTGTACAAAAAAAAAAAATCAAACAAAACACAATGAAATGCTATTTCGATTTTATTTAATAATTAAATGTGTTAACATACCATATACATTACATACAGTTGAAATCTAAGCTGGTGAGTGTATTTCTCAGGATTGAACAGTATCACTTGCAGAAAAATAATCTAACTGATCAAACACATTGAAGATATTGTAACGTCCTTACCCTTTAGGGTCCAATTTTTTTTTTTCAATTTTGAGCACAAAATTACTTTTATTTTAATAATCTTAATCGTAGCTATGGAAATAGATTTACTGATATGATAATAGGTTAAGAGTTTTTGGAGACGTTTGGAAAATCTCGTATTACAAGAGGGTTTAACAGATACTACAACTTTATGTTTTTTGTGTTTTACCACACGATTCGTTCAGAAAAGTAACCTATATTTTAAATTTAAAGAGTGAAATATATGTATAAAATAAATTACTAAATGTCCAAACATAAATGAACTCATAATAAGAAAAGCATAGCCATATACTATCATTGCTATCTAACAAAAGTAATTTTTAAGACAAAATACTTGATTAAAAAGACATGTACTATTAGTAGTAAACCAGACCTGAAAGGGTTAAAATCAACTTGCATTTGCATCCAGTGGGAAAAAAAAAAGAATAAATTATTTGAAATACATGTGGAATCAAAGCTGATGAATATATTTTGCATAAAACTAGATTTCTTGAAAAAATAATCCAACTGAAGAGCGAGCATGGCAAAAAAATGAAATATTGAAAATACAGCTAAATCGCAGCAATCTGCTTGCATCCGGTAGGAAAAAGAATTAATCAGTTTGCTAATTAGATGTAATCAAAGTAGAGTTGCATATTTCCATGAAAAAAGTTGTATTTCAGTTGGTGATCGATAAGATTTTTTTTTATCGCCACTTGGCGAGTTGCGACTATAATGGCGATCGATGGCCGATATTTTAATTGCCACTTTTACAACTTTGATCGCCACGTGGCGAGTGGAGACCGCTAATTTACACCTATAGGAGAGATCTATTCATATATATCAAGGAGACCGATGAGTTTTTACCATGACCCTTTAACCACTTCAACGGCTACCCCGAGATAAGTCGGGGGTAAAAGCACTGTTTCCCTATACCCGTCGCCGGTGAAGTGGTTAACACAATTCTCGTTTTTCTGTGATTATTTGACAAAATTCCTACTTTTTTCGCGATCGTTTGACGAAATTTTTTCTACGAAATTTGTGCTTTTTAACTCTGTCTTTTTCCGCTGTGTTTTTACGAAATTTGTTTTTTCCTGCGTTCCTTAATGAAATTTGTTTTTTCTGCAATTCATTGACGAATTTTTTTTTTTCCACCATTCTTTTGAAGAAATTAGTGTTTTTCTGCGGTCCTTTGATGAAATTCGCGTTTTTTCGCTATGCTTCAACAAAATGCGCGACTTTCTGCGAACGATTGACGAAATTTTTTTTTTTTTTCTCGCCGACCATTTGTTAAACTTTGCAATATTTTTTTATGTCTGGATTTTCTGACTGATGGCCAATTTTTTAAAATTTTCAGAACAAAACCACCCCTGGTAAATAAATCATACGTAAAATTGGGGGAATTTTTTTTTTTTGTGTGTATTAAAAAAAAGTTACAAGAACAAAAATTAAGTTTTTTTTTTTTTTTTTTTTTAATTTTCCGAAAAGTTCCGAATTTTGCAGAAAATTTTCTACAACTCTGGACATAATGAGCTTAGTTCATGTTTCTATGCATGCAGAATGAAAATTAGCATGTGCTGATAAACATGTCTGGTACCCTAAAGATTTATTTTAAAACGTGAAATTAGAAAAGATAAAATAGATTAATATTCCTCGTGCATGTCGGGCAATAGATTTTTCGAGCCCTGCTGGCCACTAGGGAAATTTCTTTTGCCCTTTAACTAAACACTAGCTTAATTGCTTGAATATAAATACTTAATATAAAAGCTGTACAATCTGAAAGTAAAGATCTTATAACAGATGCACATAATTGCATAAATGTAATCATTACTAAATTAATTGGATCTCTAGTCCTAATCGTAATTTTTATTTAATTTTTTTTTTTGTATAGAAGTACAGTTGAAAATATTTAAATGATTGAGTGTACTTTCACCCCACTTTATTCTAAATATTTTCTTAATTTCAGAAGAAATATCTAGATGGCAGTGTTGAAAATTTAATCACTTGGGTTACCTAGCACCTAGGATTTTTCAGGACTCCTACTAACCCCCTCCCCTCCCTTTTTTTTCTTCTTTGTCTGTATTTTGACACTGTTAATCGACTGTTTTTCAGCCTTTAGTCGAGCATCTCGAAAAAAATCTCTTCTGTTTTGGAAAATACTGTAAAATTTTGTCAAAGGATCGGTGGGGTGGAATAAAAGCTAAATTCACCAAATGATCGAAAAAAAGTTTAGTGTAAGAATTCGTTAAATTAGTCATGTTTTAATCGGCACACAAGCATCAATAAATTATGAAACTTGAAAATTTTTTGCTCCATAGGACATTGGGGGTGGGGCATATGGATACTATTTTCGTCAATCGTAAGCAGAACAAATCGTAAATGCCATCAATTGGTCATTGGGGAGGGGGGGGGGGGGAATTGTCAGTCGGTCATTGAAAAAAAAAAAAGAAAAGAAATGTATCGTCAATTGAATTTTGAAAAAAATCGTGAATTTTGTTAAGCTGATACAAGCAAAAAATCCTGAATTTCAACAATTGTACATAGTAAAAAGTGAATTTCGTCAATCTGTTGTTGAAAAAGTGTCAATCGTCCGTTGAATAAAAATTGCAAAATTCGCTGATGAGTCGCAGGAAAAAAATGCTCGCAGATTTTGTCGATGGGTTGTAAAAAATAATCACTGTTTTAGCCAATTGTACTCAGAAAAACACTCCAATTTCTTCAAAGAATCGTGAAGGAGAATGTGAATTTTGCCAATCTTCGCTGGAAAATTGTCAACTTCGTCAAAGGATCATGAAAACCCCCCATTAATTTTATCAATATTGCAGAAAAAATGTGAATTTCCTCAAGATTGGGGGAAAAAATTATCATAGGATTGAAAAATTTTTTTTTTAAACGGGGCAGGGGGGGGGGGGGAGCAAATTTTGTCATAGAATCACAAAAAAAGTACAAATTTCGTCATGGGAAAACACAACTTTTGTCAAAGGATTGTGGGAAAAGACACTAAATTCACAAAAGGTTGGCAACTTAGATGCCGAAAATTAATCGCCAAAGCAAAAAATTAGCACCACGTGGTGACTGGCAACTGTGAATCTGCTATAGGTCAAAACTGGCCCAATGGCAGAAAATTCTCCAAGTGTCTGCGACAGATCTTTCAAGGGCTGAAAATAATCTGCGGGTGAAATGTTACAAATAAACTTTAATTTATTAATCATTTACTTTTAATGCCTTTAAGCATTTTACTCATTTTTATTAATAATAATCTTAAGTTTTAATAATAAAGAACTAAACATAATATAAAGTTGGAGAAAGATCCAATGGAAAAAAAATCTGCAAAAGGGATAAGAAAATCTGCGAACATCACCCGTCTGGAACTTTCTGCTACCGGGAAAACTGGTAAATTTCATTAGCAGCCACTGGCCAGTAAGACTAGTAAGTACCCACTTTTTTATTTAAAAATACTAAACAGTAAAGTTTCCAAAAGTATTAATCTAAAACTGAAAAGCCCAAATAAATATGTTAATAATACAGGGTAGGCAAGGTTTTTCCCACCCCCGGTAAATACCATGGTAAAAACTGGTATTTACCGTCCTAGGAAATGCTATGTTTTTCCCACATGTGAAAAACTGATTATTAAAAACATAAATATAAATTCAAAACAACTTTTTAAAAAGGTCAAAAATGAGTTCTAAGTAAATAGCTTGAAAGGTAAAAAAAAAAATCTAAAAAAACAGACAATGGAGTGCCTATTTTTAAATATTTACAGATTCCCAAACATTTACCAATCATAATCGTATTCTTTGTCTTCCACTTCCACATTGGATTTTAGCATCATATAACAAAATACTAATTTAGAGGCTTCTTGTAAACCCAGTCTATTTCTAATCTTGTTTTGGATGAAAGAAAAATTAGAAAAAATGCACTCCAGAGATTTTGATGATGCAGGACATCCCTGAAGATGTTCCATTAACAGGAGAAATTCTGCATCTATTTCAGTTTTACTTAAATTCTTTCACCATAATGCAGGTGAAATAGTTTTTGTAATATGTTGGGAAAAGGTGCATCTTCTGACTTGAACTGTATTGTGTATTCTAAGTACTTTCGATTTAAAGTCTGCAAATATTCACGAGCAGATTCCTCTTAATCCTGTGATAACTTTCACCTTTATATTTCGGATTCATCAGGTGTCAAAAAATAGACAGGGGTCATTGCTTTATCAAAGCTAGATTTTACTTTGCTGAAATGTGGATTGAGTTCTGTATTTTGAAGAAGTTCTAGGTAGAGCCGTACCGAGTACTCGGTAAATACTCGGTACTCGGCTTACTCGGCCAATTTGCCGAGTACTCGGTACTCGGTGAAATTTTGGCCGAGTACTCGGCCAATACCGAGTAGTTGTAAGAATTTCATTTTTTAAGAATATGAATTTAAAACTGATCTGTAAAAAGTTATTTGAATATCAATGTATAATATATGCAATAATTCATAAAACTATTTACTTGGTATTTAACAACATGTCTACAAAATATAGAAAAAATTAAGAACAAAAACCCTCATAAAATAATTCCAGATTAAAATTTAGTATCACATTTATACAAATAAAAATAAGTTCTTTTTAAATATATAGGAAAACAGAAAAGACTATTATTTTGGATAAAGAAACTGAAAATACAAAAAATGTAATAAAAAAATTAATAATTAAATTTATTATATTTCAAATTATGGTGCAAAAACACCATGCATTATCAGTAGACAGGGCATTTCTTTTACTACTATAAATTTGGCCTGCCTCTGAAAATATACGTTCAGAATAAACAGTGGTTGCAGGTGCACATAAGAATTTTTGGTACTTTTCGGTTAGCCGGGTGCCAGTGTTATATATGCATATTTATATACATATATGTAAATATACATATATATACATATTGTATATATACACACACACACATATATATATATATGTAAATATATATGTATATATACATATATGTATGTATATAAATATTTATATATAACACTGGCGCCCAGCTAACCGAAAAGTACCGAATTTTTTTGCAAGGTTGCCCATAATCGGGAAAAGTTCTTTCCCCCCCCCCCCCCCATGCAAATGGAGTGTCAGTTTTACATAAGTCTTCTGTTAAGAAATCCTGTATCGCTTTTTGTACCTCTCTTTATATTTTTAATCAAAAGAAAATAAGGTACAGTTACAATATGAAATGTTTTGCATTATTCAATGAATTGTTACTGTAACCAATAAACATTTTTATTTTTGATAGACAGATTTCAGGTATCAGAATAAATTAGAGGGTTGAAGAATGTTTTAATTTTATATTGGTTAATAATTGTACTTGTTATGTGTCAATTCTTTTTCTTTGCTACTGTTTTGAATTGTCAAAAATTGTCTTTAAAAGCTGCACAAATAAATTTCAAATTTAATTAGTTAATTTATATATGTATATTACATATATATATATATATATATATATATACACACACACACACAGGTATATATATATATATATGTACACAGGTATATTTATATATATATGTACACCTAAGCTCACATTATGTGCACATCAGCATTTTTTTCCCCTTATTACACAACTACTCGGTATTCGGTACACGGCCAAAGTACTACTCGGTACACCACTAGTTCTAGGTAAATTTCACAAGTATCAGCAATATTGGCATTATTATTGAAAGGTTAAAAAATTTGTAATAACTATGTAATAACTAAGGAAAATTTGTAATAACTATGTATTTCTATCTTTAATTTTACACATCAGATTCAGAAAGCCAGAATATTTCTTGCATATTGTCATTTGGAATTTTTTCCCGGTATTTACCAGTTTTTCCCAGTGGGATGGGAAAAACAAGTTTTGGATGGGAAAAAGCCAACCCTGTAATATAAAAATTTTAGAACCAAAAAAAAGTAGAATCCTTGATGAAATGCAAGAAAATTTTATCTCCTTGTAAAAAAAGTGGCCGGAAGGTGGCCGCTGATAGACAATTTTACACTATCCACTTTTTCTCATTTACTGGCCCTGTGGCTAGTGCTAATTTTGACCTTTAGAATCTGCACCTATACAATTCCACCGATTATAGCACAGGATATTAGAAGCAAAGTCCTGAGGAAGAAAAGAAAAAGTTCAGATATTAGTCTCTATTAAATCAGCATTGTTTCAACTGGAGCAAACTATTAACAGGTAAACTGGTAAAAACTTTTCTAGGGGTGTCGAAAGACAAACTGCAAAATACAGGGTGTCTACAGAATCGGGGAATCGTGCAAAAATCAGGGAGACTTATCAGTCTAGAATAAGTCAAAGAATTTTGTAAAAATTTAAAATACTCAAATCAAGGAAATTTGTCTGTATGAGAAAATATTTGCATTTTCACCTTGCCAATGAGACCGATTCTGATTTATATACCATATTTAGGGTTTAATCTAGAGCTAGCCGAAAACCTAACTGGAAGTGTTTTTTGTGCCCAAAGCATTTAGTGAATTAGCCAAATAGCGACAGCCAAAGAAATATGCCATGTCATTCCCATTTTGTTCCGCATTTCGTAAACCTGCTGTCGTTGCACAAAAACGAAAAAAGAAAAAAATTTCATATTGCATCCGTGCTGCGGCAACACTTCAAAATTTATCTTGTGCTCTCTATGCCAGCGTCTTCAAACAGTGTGACGTCATTTGAATCGGACACGACTCCATCATATGGCGAAAACAAAAACTGCAGATTGTATAAGCATGGGACGCACTACTAGATGTATAAGCACTAGCTTTGAATCATCCATGTGCCAGATGCATGTCGTATAAACTTTTCAGACTTGAATTTATGCAGATATTGGCTACAATGTGTAAAGAAATGAAACTAGCTTATTGTATTTTTTTTTCCCCATAAAAATGGCATTACTGGCATGTTTCCCAATGTGACTTCTTTGTATGAATTTGTAGCATCACTTTTGTTGTCTACTGCAGACTGTGAAGGGGGATTCAGTCTCACGAATATAACAAAAATTGACTTGAGAAACAAACTGACAATCGAGAATTTAAGTAATTTGATGATTAATTTGGAAGGGGAATTTTGAAAAGAATTTCCATTTAAAAAAAAAAAAAAAAAAAAAAAAAAGCATTTGCTGTGTCAGCCAAATCTCGAAGGGTCAGTCTTAGTGATGTATTTGTTTGTACGTTGAATAACTAAAAATAATACTCATGTATATAAAAATTTTGTATAAATAAAACTTTTACGAATTTCACAATACAGCCAAACCCCGTTCAAACGTGAATCAAAAGACCAATCAAAGCTTGCATACCATACTACTTACTAGAGTGTTCACACGAAGCCTGAAGGGTTGAAGTAAATTTGGCGGGAAAATTGCACCTGATAAAAATGAATCGCCTGAGAATCAGTCCTGGTATTTTTAGAACATTAAGTGCAATATGTTTTAATTTCTAATTTACGAACCCTACATGTGCATATGCATAGATGCCAACATCTCCGGAAATTCCGGAGTTTCTCCGGAAGTGTAGGTTAAAATACGGTAATAAGGTAGAAAATACGGAAATTTGCGGCAAAAAAATGGTGAATTTTTTCGATCATTCGCGGCAAAAAAATGGTGAATTTTTTTTCGATCAATCGCGGCAAAAATTCGCGAATTTCTTCAATCGGTTATTGAAATATATCTCAAAAATTGTCTATTAGTCTATAAAACCACGAATTTCGGCAATCGCCGCGGCAGAAAATCGTGAATTTCTTTAACTGGTCGGTGAAAAAAGTTGCAAATTTTGTCAATCAGTAGTCGCTGCAAATAATCGTGAAATTCATCAATCGGTCGTTGATAAAAATCGTGCTCTGCAAAATCGCGAATTTCGTTAATCAGTTGAGGAAAAACATCCTGGAATTCGGCAATCAGCCGTTGATAAACATCGTGAATTTTGTCAATCATTCACTGCGTTGCAAGAAACGTGAAATCGTCAGTTTCGCCAAAAAACGCGAATTTCGTCAGCCATTCTTGGCAGAAAATTGAGATTTTCGTCAGTCAGTAGCGGCGAAAGATCGCGATTTTCGTCAGTCATTCGCAGCTAAAGACCTCGATTTTTGTCTGTCGGTCACAGCTAAAGACCGCTATTTTCGTCAGTCCGTCGTGACAAAAGATCGCGATTTTTGCCTGTCGTTCGCAGCAAAAGACCGCGATTTTCGTCAGTCCTCCACAACAAAAGATCGCGATTTTCGTCAGTCAGCCGCGGCAAAAGATCGCGATTTTCGTCAGTCAGCCGCGGAGAAAAATCGCGAATTTTCTCAATTGCTTGTGGAAAGAAGTCTCTTTATTACAAAAAATATTAATTACATAAAAAGTAATAGTAAATTAATATTTAAATTATGTTTGTATGGATGAATACAAAAGCTATCAGGGGGTGAGGATTCATAAAGTACCAAAAAATATTTTAAAATACAGCTCGAAAAAATTTTTGTGCAACTCCTGAAATGTGACTATTTTACTCCTGATGAGTGTCCAAAACTCCTGAAATTTTACTAGTTTACTCCTGATACAGTATTTACAATGTTGGCATCTATGCATATGTTATGCATTTTTATGCACATAAGAATACATCAAAAAAATTGTAATGTTTAAAGTTGACATGTTGGGAGGTATGCATATTTTTTGACATGCCGATTAGTCTTTCCCCTGGTAGCAGAAAGTTCGAGATGAGTCTTTCGAGTGAGATTCTTTTTCATTGAACCTTTTTGCTTCATATGTTTAGCTCTTTACTTATTACAAAAAGTTATGATTATTATTTGTAAAATGCCTAAACTCACCAGGTGATTGTTTAACGATTCAATTATAAAAATATTTTACCTGCAGATTATTTTTTTTCCCTGAAGTATTTGTCGCTGACACTTGGATAATTTTCTGCTACTTGAGTCTTTCCCAATATTAATTTTTAAAAGATGCACGTGGTTGTATGAGTTTTTGATGTTTAACACAAATTAAGGCAAGATGATCAGAGCTCTTCATTTTCTGTGAATAGCACTTATATTGAAGGCAATTTACTCATTAGACAATATTCCGGCTTATGCAAAAAAGCTCCCCCCCCCCCCCACCCCAAAAAAAAAATCCCTGGAAGTTGACGATCTTTTATTGATTCTCCTGACTAGAAAATCGGTTGAAAACTGAAATTCTGAAAGATCCTTTGTCTTTTTAAAGATAAATGAGAAACTTTATTCAATTTCTTAGTACTGCTGTAATACATTCATATTGGAAGTTTATACGCACCCCCCCCCCCCCCCCCCAAAAAAAAAAAAAAAAAAAAAAAAAAAAAAAAAAAAAACTTCGATAATGAGAAAGAACGCTATAATTTTGAATTTGAGTACAATCTTAAAGTATAATATATTGTACTTTCGAAAATACGTAATCATTTTCATAAATGTTCATTTTACTAGAAATATTAACTTTTAGATGCAATTTTGCATATGAAAAAATGGCATAACCATAAATTCCTTAAAATTTAAAGTTTCTGTTCTTTTGAATTAACTTTTTTAAAAGCTTACGGAATTTTAGCTAACATGCTCGACATTGAGTTATTTGACTTATCAGTTTTAAAGTTTAATAAACAAAACGCTTTTCATTTTTAAATTATCCTTCTTCCGCCTTATGCAAAATTTTGGTTTCGGTGGGACCTTAAAATCCTTTCCGTTTCCGCGTCAGACAGATTCCGCCTTATGCAGCATGAATTAATGTAATTTTCTATGGGTTCGCCGGGACTTGAAAAAATTTCCGCGGTAGACAGATTTCCGGCTTATACAGAGTCCGCCTTAGACAGAATTTACTGTATGTATTATGGCATGCATTTATCACAAAAAAAATTAAAAAAAAAATATTTTTGTGAAAAAAATGGAATTTTACGCATCGTCTTAGAAATCTTCGAAATGCCCCCTATGCATTCCATATCAATGAAAATCCCCAATATTTTTTTTTTTAATTTGATTTATATATATATAAATAAAATAGAGCATCGAATTTTATATATTTGAATTTAATGGTTAAAAAAAAAATTACAAATTTTGAAATTTTTTCGAAAAAATTTAAAAATTTTTCAATTTTTTTTTTTTATTTTTTGTAAATTTCATCTTAAATATTATTCAAGGGGACATTATATGTATTATGGCATGCATTTATCACAAAAAAAATTTGTAAAATTTATTTTTATGAAAAAAATGGAATTTTACGCGTCGCAGACCTGCCAACCTTTAAAAGTGAGAAATCGTAGCACACAAAATTTAAATTAATCTGGAGGTAGGTTGGTTGGTTTTTCGTGTTGCACAGCCATCTTTTGACATTCGTAAAAGGAATAAGGTTTGTCTTTCAACTCAATATAGTAATATTTTTAGAGTTTCTTTTCGTTTTGCAGCTTTTTTACATTTATAAAAGGAGCCTGGTTCCAATTTTTTAGCCCAGTGCAATAAATTTTAACGAAATTCGAGATTTTTTTCCTGCGATCATTTCAGGATATTCACAATTTTTCAGCAATAATAATTCACATTTTTCTATCAAGATTCTTTGTTGAAATCCGCACTTTTTACCGTGAACTTTTGACGAAATTCGAATTTTGCGTTTTTTTCCGCGATCCTTTTGACGAAATTAGTGTCTTCTTTCTCCGATCCTTCGGTGAAAATTTGCGTTACTGATCTTTCGATGAAATTTGCATTTTCTTACTGATCTTTTAACGAAATTCGCGTTTTCTTTCTGCGATATTTTGACAAAATTCACACCATTGAAAACACAAAATTTCAAATCTTCGGGGGTGGGGGGGGGGAATCCTGAAATCAACACTACGTTTTTGCCACGATCCTTTGACGAAATTTATTTTCTTCTGCGACCAATTGACGAAATTGATTTTTTTATACGGTCATTTGTCGAAATTCGCGATAGTTTATCGCAAACCGTGCGATTTTACTCACTATTTCAAACCTTGCCCCTCAACCCCCCTCCCCCCCCCTCCCCCCTCCTTTGCAGAAATTCTTAAAATGGCACCTTGTTTCTAAGGAAGCGAATTTCTGTATAAATATTTACAGAAACACGATTCACTCTTGGTTAATATACATAAAGGGGGTGTTTTATGTTAAAAAGTTTGTTTTGCAGCCCAGATTTTTTTTTTCCATGAGCATTTTTTAATGTCCGAAATTTCGGACTAATGGCCAATTTTTTAAAACTTTCGGAAATGAATACTTTGAAATTTTGAAAATTTCGTAACAGAATCACTCCTAAAAAATATGCTGTGCTGGATAAAAATCGCAACTAGAAACAAAAAATTCGTTTGTGTTTTTTGCAAAAAATCGTAGTTTAAGACAGATTTTCGTAGCGTCGTAGTTTATAGGTGCAAATCGTAGCAACTACGATTTTTTCGTAGCAGTTGGCAGGTCTGGCGTCGTCTTAGAAATCTTCGAAATGCCCCCTGCGTGTTCCATATCAATGAAAATCCCCAATATTTTTAATAAAAGTTTGGTTTATATATATAAATAAAATAGAGCATCGAATTTTATATATTTGAATTTAAAGGTTAAAAAAACGAAGAAAAATGAAATTTTGAAATTTTTTCGAAAAAATTTCAAAATTTTTAATTTTTTTTTTTTTTTTTTTACCTTTAAATTCAAATATATAAAATTCGATGCTCTATTTTATTTATATATATAAAACAGACTTTTATAAAAAATATTGGGGATTTTCATTGAAATGGAATGCGCAAGCGACATTTCGAAGATTTCTAAGACGCAGCGTAAAATTACATTTTTTTTTTCATAAAAATAAATTTTTTTTAATTTTTTTTTTGTGATAAATGCATGCTATAATGCATATAAAGTACCCTTGAATAATAAATAGGTGAAATTTACAAAAAATAAAAAAAAATATTTTTAAGGATTTTAAGGTCACTTGTCCCCTTAAAACCTTAAAAATTAATGAAATTTTATAAATGAGCATTAGAATATAAAATTAAAATTTCATCTTTTAATTTCGTATTGCAGTAATCTGTGTGTTTTATGTTCCATAACAGTGTACTCTTGGTATACATTTAAAAAATCAGCAATATCATTTGCGTTCCACTTCATTTTTCCACGAACACACACACAAAAGAAAAAAAAAAAGCAGGAAAACTCTGCACTTAATATAAAAACAAACACTGTTTACAGAAAAAAACATAAAAGAAAGCTTTAGAACGCAGCAAGTGATGCAATAGCGAGTTGGCTACTGAGCGAGTAAACAAGTTGGTGTGTAAACGACCACTATCTCGCTAGCTGACTCGCTCGCTTCTTTTCTCGCCGGCTTGTAGCTAGTAAACTAGCTCCGTGTAAACGAGCCTTTAGATAATTTTTATTAAAATTCGCCTTATTTAATAACATATTAATCTGGGAGAACTTGCTAGAGAGAATGCCCAATTTCTTTTCTTTTACATTAATACAAGGTGTCTACAGAATTTGGAAATCAGGGAATCATGGAAAAATCAGGGAAGTTTATCAATCTGAAAAGTCAGGGAACTTTGTAAAAATACTGGAAAATCAGGGAAATTTGTCTACATGCGAAAATATTTGCATTTTCACCTTGCCAACGAGACTGGTTCGTCTATTTTATATACTATATTTTTTTCACATGCTGATTACTCTTTCCTAATATTTTAAAAAAGATGCACATGGTTTGAGTTTTTATTATTTAATGCAAATTAAGGTAATCAAATGTCCTCACTTTCTGTAGATACTGCTTATATTGAAGTCAGTTTACCCATTTTTAAATAATACATTAGCATAAACCTGACCAGTGTCCTGATTCTGCCCTTCTCGGAACGGGTTACTTTCTCGTAATGCGCCAACGAAGTGATATTTTCCAATTCTGCCCCTAACGTGTTGGAATTATTTCCCATTCACCGGGTTTGCTTCGTCGTAATTCATCCCGACTGCAATCAGCAGCCGGAAAGCATTACTTGGGTCGATTTAAGATGGCGTCTCTGTATATCAACAGATATGCATCTCTTGTAAATGAGGATAGATAGACCTAATTTTTGTTAAATGTATATTCGCATTGTACTATTGTTACTATTAGTATTCAGTTTTGTTAGGTTCATTACTAGAAATAGTTTTACCTTAAATTAAATGTAAATTAATTGTGGGAGAAGCATAGTTTTTCAATTATTTGCCTAATACAGCTTGTATTTTAAAACTTATATTTAAAAAAAAAAAAAGTCTTTATGCTAAAATATATTTTTGAGGTTAAAACTTATTGCACTAATCCAAAAGTGCAATTACAAATAATTTTTGCTTAAATAATCCCTTGATTTTGATCTAAACAATAAAAAATATATAATAATGTATATATACATAATGTATAATATATAATGTTATAATATATAATGTAACATAATTATGAGTGAAACTTAATTTTCCAATTATTTGGCTGATAGAGCTTGTCTTTTAAAGCTTGTATTCAAAATAATAATAATAATAATAATCCTAAATAATGCATTTGAGAAGATTAAAACTTATTGTACTAATCCAAAAATGTAATTACAAATACTTTTTGTATAAATAATTTCTTGATTTTACTCTAAATAATAATAAATATTATATCATTGTAAATGTAAGATAATCACGACTGAAGCATAATTTTTGAATTATATTTGACTGATATAGCTGGTATTTTAAAGCTCGTATTAAAAAAAAAAAAAAAACCTTCATGCTGAAATATATTTTTGAGAAGATTAAAACTTGATGTAATCCAAAAGTATAATTACAAATAGTTTTGCTTAAATCCGTTTATTTTATTCTAATAATAAAAATTAAAATATAAATGTAAAATAATTATGAGAAAGCATAAAGTTTCAATTAATTGGCCTAGAGATTTACCATAGCTTGTATTTTAAAACTTGTATACATAAAAAAAAGCTTGTATTAAAAAAGTTAGTACAATAAATTGTAATTACATAAAAAAAAAAAAAAAAAAACCTTCATGGTAAAATATATTTTTGAGAAGATTAAAACTTGCTGTATTAATTCAAGAGAGTATTTACAAATAGTTTTTGTTTAAATAATTCCTTGATTTTACTTTAAATAGCAATAAAAAATTATGTACCGTATTTTATGGAAGAAACGCCGCACTCCTCAAATTGACCTGAATACGCTTAAAAATATCGTAAACGCCGCATCCATCGGAACGCAACTTTTGTCGACAGCCTCACATTGACCTAATTTTAATCAAAGCTTTCTGAGCAGTGTAGGATGCCTCGTTCTTAATATCTTAAGATGTGTATAGTTTTATTTAAAATATTTCAATCCGATTTTAAGTATTTTTATGAATTTTTAAATTAAGGAAACTCAGTTGGTATTTAAAGAACATCGTAAACGCAGCACTTAGAAAAAAATTAACTTTTAATCTCGTAAACGCCGCGGCGTTTCTTCCATAAAATACGGTATTGTAAAATAATTATGAGTATGCATTATTTTTCAAGTATTTCGCTGATACAGCTTGTATTTTAAAACTTGTAAAAAAAAAGAAAGAAAAAGAAAAAGAAAGCTTGTATTGAAAAAAATTAGTTTAATAAAGCGTACTCACATAAAAAAAAAGACTTTATGATAAATTTATATTTGAATTAATACAGTAAGTTTTAATCTTCACAAAAGAGTAATTACAAATAGTTTTTGTTTAAATAATCCCTCGATTTTAATCTAAATATTAATAAAAAATTATATACCGTATATACTCGCGCATAAGTCGACCCCCCCCTCCTCCCAATTCTTAAGCAAAATTTTGAAAAAAAAATGAATTTTCGTGTATAAGTCGAACCACATTTCTGGTAGCATGTTGAAAAATAATTTGTAATCGAGGATAGAAAAATTAAAAAAAAATTTCATTAAATTAGTAAATTTTTTGCGTTTCTAATCAGATTTTTTTTTTAATTCAACGTTTTAAACATGTATAATTATATATAACCGAAGAAGCTTAAACTATTTTGAAACCTATTCACATCAATTCAATTATACTTAAAAAGATAAAATTCTTTCAAAAATCCATTCAGGCATTATTTACAAGGGTAAACAACTTCTTAGACTGCTAAAATATAGTACTTCTTTGTATTATAGGAATTTTAACCTTTAACTGATGGGACTAAAATTTGTCACACAACTGATGTGATCCGGTCTCTCAGACCCCTCGAATAAAATGAATAAAAAAAATAACTCAAATGGTTGAATTAATTAAATTTTGTCCTAACAATATCGTTGTACTTCTCTTAGGAGCATGTGAATTAAATTGCATCCAAAAAGTATTTTATTCATATTATTTAACTTCCGTACAGAAAAGTAAAAAGCTGTAAAAGTGTTTACAGCTGGGAGTCGAGGGGTCTGGGAGACCGAGTGACACCAGTTAAAGGTTAAGAAAGATATCTAGAAGCATTCTAAAGTTGGATTCTTTTTAAAAAGGGGATTAAAATGCTGAAAGGAATATATTGAAGGGTTTTTTGTCCCACGAGAAAATGGGTGGAAAACAATTACAGGGACATTGAGCTTTGTTTGTCAGTCACTTGGAAATGACCATTGTCCGCTTTTATCTCTCATGTAATTACTTAAAAGACTGAAAAAAAAAACAATCGCAGTAGTCTGTGATTTTTTTTTTTTTTTTTTTTTTTTTTTTTACTTTCTCGTGTATAAGTCGATCCCCCATTTTCAGCGCCCAAATTTTGTCTAAAATTCTTCGACTTATACACGAGTATATAAGGTAATTGTGAATGTAAAATAATTATTATGCGTGAAACATAAATTTTCAATTATTTGGCTGATATAACTTGTATTTTAAAGCTTATATTGAAAAAAAAAAAAAAAACCTTCATGCTAAAATATAATTTTATAATTTTTAGAAGATTAAAAATTGTACTAATTTAAAAGTGTAATTGCAAATAGCTTTTGTTTAAATAATCCCTTAATTTTACTCTAAGTAATATTAAAAATTATATAATTGTATCAAAACTTCGTAAAGATTATTTATAACTTACCACCTATTAAAACTTTACACACTGTTTATAGTGATATTATATAATTCACTTTATATTAATCTATAAAAAATCAATATATAATCATAATGCCAATTAAAGGTCTCTTTTTAAAGGGGTAGCACGTAAACACACATGTTCGTGTTTCAGATAAAGAGACCACATGTGTCCTTGGAAGCAATTGGTCCAAATTCTAGTCGAAACTCGTTGACCTTGTAATTGAGAGGTCAAACGCTGCTCCCCTATTCCGTTTGGGGCAGAATTGGAAATTGTTGAACATCGGTATGGATTACGTGAATCGGAGGTTTCCTACTCGGCTTGTTCCGTTAAGGGCAGAATCAGGACACAGGTGGCCAGTTTAATACTAGTAGCTATCCGGTTGGATTTAGATAAGTCTTAGAATTGAATATTTTTCAGAAAATGGGGAAATTTTCTGGTCACCCTGTATCCATTGGCCACTCTATGATGAAGTTGGACTACATTTTGAGTTTGGATCTATAAAACTGTCAATACTTAATGAATATTAGGCAATTTTTATGTTTTTCTCTTGTTTTTTCTCCCAAATGAGATTAGCAAGCTGGATAAGTGTGTTATACAAGGAATCGACATACATGAAAAATACCGTATGTGTATTGTTAATAATAGAAATCAGGGAAGTTGATATAGTCAGGGAAAAATCAGGGAACTTTATTTTTCAATTTCTGTAGACACCCTGTCTGTAATATATCAACTTTTTTTGGTTGGCTTAGTACTTTTATTCACAAAAGAGGTAAAATAATTGTAAAACATTTTGAAATTTTAATTAAAATGAAAAATGATTTAAATAAGTCTTTAAAACAGTACGACTGTGAGAGAAAATCTCATGCAGAGAGTTCTCCCGGGTTAAGGTGAAAACAATGGTAATTTTACCACTTCAGAAAAGAGGTGCCAATCAAGAAATCTGAATTTTTAAAAAAGTAGCTCACTGCTGTGAAAGTGTTCTTAGAAAGAATGAAAAAATCCAACACTTTTTAAAAATACATAAACGTGTAATACATCATTGAAAAGATAAGTTTAAACTATTTAATGATGTAAAAATCGTTTTGTTGAATTTTGCTTACCTGGTCCCCTTAGTGTTATATCAAAGTATTTATTCTACACTGGATTCCTGACTGGAGATTTAAAATGTATACGGGAACAGGACATTATATTCTGATTTTTCTTAAATATAGTTTAGTTATGTGTTAAATTTTAAGTCTTAAGAGCTTTCACCTGAAATCAGGTCCTACATGTTTGTATAAAAAAAATTATTAATTTAAAATTTTAAGATTCTGCTTATTGAAGTGAAAATTAAAATCACAATAATTCAGGGTTGTAGTGGGTAGCTGCCCGGGTACCCGCCCAGCTGTCTGCCCGGGCTGGGTTTTTTATAAAAAAACCCACTTAAAAAGCCCGGGTTTTTTTAAGAGTATTTCTGGAAAGGAACAAATGATGTATTTGTTGTTCATGGTTATTTTGTTTTATTTATTCACTTCTTGGAATCTTAGAAAATATATTTGTACTAATTTACTTGCACTTTTAGATTGGAAACCTTATAATTTTAAAACGTTTTAGCTTTTAATTTAAAACGTAAATTTAAGCTTTTCAGTTAGCTTCAAGAGTATTATATTTACTAAACTTATTATATTTATTAAATTATTTTATGTACTTTTTACTGCTGAATCCGAAAATGACCTTCATTTTTAACCATCAGGTAAGGAAAATTAAATAAATGTTTTACATCTGTTTTATAGTATCAGATTTTTGCTATATTTTAACTTTGACATTTACAATTTGCAAAAAAATTATAACGTGATGGTTAAAAATGAAGGTCATTTTCAGATTCAGTGCTAAAAAGTACATAAAAATCAATTATCAAAAATTAAAAAACTCAGCCGTCTCCTCTATTTTATAGTATTTGATTTTTGTTATTTTTTAACTTTGACAATTTATGATTTGCAAAACATCCTGAGATGATGGTTAAAAATTAAGGTAATTCTCAGATTCAGTGCTAAAAAATACATAAAAGTTAAAAACACAACCATCGCAATCTTGTGTTATCTAATCTAAAACTTTTTCTTAAACTTCTTGGCAGTAATCTATCCGAAATTTTTTGTGTTATCCAATATCCTGTAAAATAAATATGAATGGTAACCACCGAAAATCTTAATAATATTAGATTGTCATCAGATTTACATCAGTATACATGTAAAATTTAATCTCGATCGGATATTTGAAACTTGAAAGTGAGTTAAATTTCAACTACAAATTTTGAACTGGAAAAACATACATACGATCGTTGAAGTTAAATAAAATAACATAATATTTGTTAAAAGAAATCATGAAAAGAAATAGTCTCAAATCCTTATAAAATAAAACACATGTTAAAATACAATAATTTTAGCCAATCTGAAACTTAATAAAAGTTAACTCAATCATAACACTTTACTATTTTTTTTCAAAGCGCTGATACACATGAAAAGTTCTTTGAATACTTTAAGCACTTAGGATATGATCCCTCAAAGCATGGCCAAACTCATTTGTGTTCAGATGCAGAAAAGTGGTATAAGTCATGCATTTTTAAAGTTTCACAACTCAGTCAATTTTAGTGTTATATGAACGGGACTTTTTTTTGTCTGTCTTGTCAGTGTAATAGGAAAATGTTACTAAATATAACTTATAGGACCGGGGGCCGTATAAGAACTTAAATTTTGTAATTTTTTAAGGAATGTTTTTATTGACACAAATCGCTTTTAAAATATTTCTTTGCCTCAAATGAAAACACTTTTGTAATATTTAAACAATATGTGTATGACTAACAGTTTAGGAATTAGCCATTGGACACTGTTGAGAGTGGACACCCTGTATATATACATAAGAAACATTTTTGTTGTAAGATATTTTTTATCAACATTTGCTAATCTTATGATAATTTCAAAGGAGCAAGTTTTTTTTTTTAAGTTATATTTATATTTTATTATTAAATAACACACAATTGATAGTTTTGCAATTTAAAATTTGTTTGTTATTTAAATTTAAGAGGTCATATAATGTATTTTAAGAACAGAGAAAAATATTGATCCTTATTAAGACTATGAAGTCATTCCCATCTATTAGACTATGAAGTGTTTGTTTACAAAGATTGCATTTGAGATCAGGATTGCCACTTGTTTCGGCAATCAAATTTCTTGCGCTTTCCTAAGCAAAAAATTAAATTTTCCCTGAGTAATTCCTCCGAGAATTTTCAAAATTTTAACGGATAAATTTTGCAAAGTACCAAAATTTAGTAGCCAATTTACCTGGGGAAAATTGCCCATTTAACCCGGGTTTTTTAATAAAACCCGCCCTGGCTGGGTTTTTAACAAAAAACCCGGGTTTTTTACAACCCTGCAATAATTGCATTTATGAAATACATAAGATATGCATTTGCAAATATTATATCTAAGAATATTCAAATTTATTCAATGGCCACAGTCCATGCTTTGACATCTATTGTCATACCATATAACAGCATTTTTGCATCTCTAAAATAATTTTAATGTATTTTATTAAAAATGTATGCAGAATGTTATTTAATAATTATAATAACCTTTTATTATCATATAATATTAATGTTCATTAGTTCATTGCAGTTAGTAGAATCTATATTAGTGGAGATTATGAAAAATATTGTTCTTTCCTTTTACTCTTGTATTTTAAAAATTTTCCCATTTAGGAAATGCTCTTCTTTTAAATAAATTTAATAAAGTAATTGTGAATAATAACAAGAACAACAAGGAAAAATTAATCTAGAAATGTATTGTATGCTACACTTACACTATAAATTGGAGGAAAATCGCAAATGATAGGTTTTTGACGGAATAAACCGGTAAAAACACAGTTTTTACCACTGTCATGTCAAAAACCCAACCCTGAGTTCTAACAGAAAAGTCAGATGTCTCAGATTGCAAATATTTCAGAGAAATTATTTTGAATAGCCATGGGAAAGTGTTGTATTTATGAAACTACACCATATATTAACATACATAAGATACAAATGTAAACACATTGCTTAAAGGTGCATCATATATAATAAAATCCTTTTACATTTATTTGTATCTTATGTATGTTAATTAGTAATCAAGGTAAATTTTGCACTGAAATTGTAACTTTTTATTACACCATATATTTATTTGTAGTTACAGTAATCAAAAGATTGTTTATTAAGATTTTCAAAGTATCAATGTTTCACTATGTCAGAGCTGCCAACCATTACGGATTCTGCGGAATTATTCCGCATTTTAACTTTAGATTACGGGATTACGGACGTCTCTACAAAAATTACGGAAATAATAAAAAAATCCGGAAATTAAAGTTTTGTGATTATTTGAGATTATGTGATAATTTTAACTACTGAAACAGTTGTTTATCCATATTTCGATAGCATATTAAAGCAGAAAGTCAAATTCAAGCTGTAAGTGAGGCGTTCGCAAGCCGAATTCGCTACGTAGAAAGCAGAAAATGAAAGTGCAGAACATAAACAAGCTCATTTCTTTCTGTATTTGGCGCAGTCACTGAGCTAACTGCCGAAGGCGTGGCTTATGACGCTGCTTATCTGACCGAAAAAAGCAAAGCAAGCAAAGGGTAGGTACAATCCATGGGCAATGCTGATTCAAGCCAATTCAAAATTTGCTTTTCTAAATTGGCAACAACTTCACATTTCGCACGCGCATCGCCTATTATGATAGTTGTTGCACGTGCACGTTGTATTTTGGTAAAGTTTTGCGACTGATCGTAGAATTTCAGTGATGGAGACGGAGCCGAAGCCAAAGAAAATGAAGGTTTTGTAACGATACCGTGTTGAATATACTAAGGAGTGGCCGTGTATCCAAAAATCAGAAATATCTGAACATTATGTGTTTTGCACGGTTTGCTCCAGTGATTGAATCAAAGAAGCATGAGAAAAATGGAGTCTCAAAAAATATAAGCCTGTTACTAAATTTTTTGCCGAAAATGCCATCATAAAAGCAGAAATGTTGTTTACACGTTTTGTGATTGAACATAACGTGCAGATTGCTAGTACCGACCATGCTGGCGGAATTTCCGGATTCTAAGATCGCCTAAAAGTACGGCTGTGCACAGACTAAAACATCTGCAATCATTCAAGACATGGCGAAATCAACGCAATCCGAAATTGTGAACGATTTGAAAAATCGCCCCTATTCCATTGCTACCGATGGCAGTAATGACAATGATGATAATAAACTATATCCTATCATAGTATCGTATTTCGACGAATCTGCCGGTAAAATCGATACCGTATTATTGTCCTTGTGCCAGACGAGTATTAACACTGGGGAAAGGCATTTTTAATATTTTAAATGCTCAACTGAGCAAGAAACAAATCCCATGGACTAATTGTTTATCATTTTCGTTAGATAATGCATTCACGATGACAGGTCAGTACAAGGGTGTTATTGCCTTCCTTCTGAAAGTGCAGCCTTCTATTATTCAGCTAAAAAAGCTACTAAGTTAGCCCTTATGGGTAGTGGAAGTTAGTCTTAATAAAAATATTTTGGAAAGAAATTTATTTTTATTGTCATATATTGTGTTTTATTTTATTAAAAAGAATTCATGTACAAGTCAGTATTTTTATGGTAAGTTAAGAATTTTTGTGATATGTTGAGGAATTTTGATTAGGTGAGTGAAAGAGTTTTTCTCAGTTTCAATTATTGTTTCTTAAATTTCAAATATGTTTAATTCATTAATTGCTTTATTATTTTTAATTATTAGACTAATAATTATCTATAATTTAATTGTTTCAGTTTTGATTACGTTATGTTTGTATGTTAACATCTTGGTAAGGGTGTAGGACGGTCCACGGGTGCGTACGGCTGATTACTGATGGCTTCGGTTAAAAGTTGGCACCTCTGCTATGTAGAGCATTTTATTCAAGGAACATAAGACATAGCTTTACTAAAAATATTTAAATTATTTTAATTTTCTGCATAATTACTGCAATTATTTAATTAAAATTATTTTTAAATGAAGTTATGTTACTTATATATCCAACAATGTTTATTTTTATCAATAAATATGCATGTATATGTAATAGGAAAGTATATTTAAAAAAAAACTGGTTTAAACCAAAAAAACCGGGTTTTTTTTTTTTTTTTTTTAACAGATTTTTTTACCAACTCTGTTTTGCAGAATAAAACTGTATTTCTTGAAAAAACAATAGAGCAAGCACATGGCGATAAGCCGAAATATTAAAAATGCAGCTAAGTTGTTGAAATCTGCTTTCATCCAGTAGGAAAAAGAATTATCCAGTTTGCTAATTAGATGTAATCAAAGTAGATATGCATATTTTCATGGAAAAAAAAGCTATATTTCACGTGGCGATAGATTAGATTTTTAATCGCCTCTTTGCGAAAGGTAACTAGGGTGGCGATCAATGGCCTATTTTTTAATCGCCACTTTTACAATTTAATCACCATGTGGCGACTGCTAATTTTCAGTTCCTATAGCTTCAAATAAAAAAGGTTAAAAAAAAAAGAAAGCAATTACAATTGGGAAGGAAAGGTTAAAAGTGCTAGTGTTTTTTTTTATATGGGGGGGATCCAGCGATCACGATTTAAAGGTACGGAGAAGGGGATGATGAATGCATTCGTCAGCATGAAGGAAGGCAGACAGATCGTCCAAATATGCATCTAATATTAAATAAAATATAAAGTGCCAATTCCCTTGAAAGGAGGCTATGTATTGTGAAAAATTTCCTTTTTAATTTTACAAAGTCTTACTACTTATCCTGTAGGCATTTTGAGCACATGAAATTTGAATGTAAATAACATTTGCATTCAAATTTCAACAACAGGAATCACTGAAAGAAAAAAAAAAAATGTAAGCTTTACATTCATATTAAAATGATGGATCTGCTTAATAGGGATGCAACGGATATCCGGTTGATTTTTCAATATCCGAAATACCGTCGGATATACGAATCACAATCACCGGATATCCGACTTCTCTGCCGGATATCCGGTAACACGTAGCAAAGCAAATATATAAGGATAAGAGAAATCGTTTGACCCAAACAATGCCGAACAACTTTTGTTTATAATGCAAAATATAAAAGTAAGTCCAATTCATTAGTAAAAGGTAATTCTCAAAAGTTTAAAGAATTGCCAGCCTTTCTAACATTGGTATTAGAACTCTTTATAATAAATTTAAGAATTTATGTTTACATCTTTTAGAAAATTGTACCTTTACTTCCAGAATGTGAAACAAAATCTGAAATTGTTTATAAAAGTATGACTTTATTAATTTTTTTTCTCTCTTTTAAGCTTAACAATTAAACAGGCCTATTTTTACTTTCTTCTATCTTCAATAGAAGAAAGTATTGTAACTGAGATTTTTTTCGATTTCTGGTTTTCGGTGGGCTTAGACGTTTTAGTGGTCAGAGATCAAAAAACATGTTTATACAAAATGTCTGTCTGTCATCATACCATCAAAAAGTGTATGAGGTTATGATGTCCAGCAGGTTCTCCTTTAAATTGGAAATATTCTGCCAGAAGAGGGCGCTGTAACCGTGATTTTTGTGCCATTTTCATTATTGTGCCATCAAAAAGTGTATGAAGTTATGCATAGAATTGAACCAAATTTTTTGTGTATGTTTTTGGCTGTGGCCAGCCGGTCCTTCTTCAAAATGGAAGCATTCTGCCGGAAGGAAGTGCTGTGATTGCGATTTTTGTGCCATTTTCATTATTGTACTATCAAAAAGTGTATGTTAAATGTGTAATCATAAGTTATCCATATAATTGAACAAAATTTTATGTTTTTGGCTATGTCCAGCAGGTTCTCCTTTAAATTGGAAATATTCTGCCAGAAGGGTGTGCTGTAATAGTGATTTTTGTGCTATTTTCATTCTTGTACCATCGAAAAGTGTATGAAGTTGTGTAGTGCTGTCCTCTAAAAAAACCCCACTTTTTTAATTTTTCTCTATATAAAATTTAATAAAAAATACAAAACAATTTGAAGTAGCTACATTTTCACAGCTTGTTCTAAGATTTTAATGTATAGTATTTTTGATTCTGTCAATATATTACAAAATGGCAGTCAATTAAAGAATTTGAAAAAAAAACCCACTTTTTCCTAAAAATAACCCATGTTACCTAAAAAAAAAACCCATGTAAAAACACTTCTAGAAACCAAAATATTAGACAGTAAAGTATTTTTTTCATTATTTTTAAAACAGAATTCTGCAAAAAAAAAGTTTTTTTTTTTCCAATTTTTTTGCAATCAAATCCAAAGGGGCAACTTAATCACACAAGTTTTAATTAATCCTTGTTCAGGAAATAGAAACGCCTGAAATTGGCACTGTGTTATTCAGAAACTACAGAAATGTTCCTTTTTTTTTTTGGTAAACATAAAAGATCTTTCAGAAAATAATGTCAAAGTTGCCGTTTTGAACCAAATTTCCAGGCAAAAGGAGAAAAACCACCCAAAGAGAGGCGAAAAACCAGTCGTCATGGGAACCAAAATCACTTGTAACTTGATAAGTAATTTATCAAAAACGTAAAACTCATTTTAATTCCAAATCGCTTAGTCAGCCCTATCAATTTTGTACCTTTATGTTTAAAAATGAGTAAATGTGTCAGAAAATTTCGTCCTTGTTGAACAGTAAACTTGAGAATCGCCTAATAAAATTTGCATAAAAAAGCAAAATGACTAGAATAAAATAAGCTTGTAAATATTAAAACAATGTATGATATAAAAGTAAAAGGATATCTTTGTGCACATAAAAAAAAAGGTGGATGGGTTTTATTTTTGCAAAAACAAAGGTGGGGGGGGGGGGAGGTATGACATAACTTGGACAAATTCTTAGAAATGCAAAATATGCATTAAATTTGCATAATTTATTTTTTCCAATTAATATTTTAAAGAAAAAATGTATGCTCCACCATTTATTTATATATATAAAAAAGTGGTTTTTTTTTTTTTTACCTCTGTTTTCAAATTGTCACAAACTGGGCCAAACATAATATAATCAGCTGAAAATGGTGCATTTTATTCACATATTAATGGTTTAACATAAAAACATCTAAAAACTGATGTACATCATTGGAACATGTCGTATTATAACAAGAAAAACTGTGAAAATGAAGCTTTTTTGCTAGAATTCTGTATTATTAGTTTATTTTTTAAAAACTAAATAAACATTTCTAAAGTAATTTTAAATAATTTTATTATTGTAAATGGCATATAGAAACAGGACAAAAGGAAAATTTTACTTCAGTGATTTTTTTGATGAAGTTCTAGGGTGGATTTTTTTTAGGATACATTTTCCTGTGGGTTTTTTGTAGAGGACAGCACAATATAGAATTGAACCAATTTTTGGGGTATGTTTTTGTCTATGGCCAACTGGTCCTCCTTCAATTTGAAGATATTCTGCTGGAAGGGGGTGCTATAATAGTGATTTTTGTGTTATTTCCATTATTTTATCATCGAAAAGTGTATGAAGCTAAGTATAGAATTGAACCAATTTTTTGTGTACATTTTTGGCTATGGCCGGCAGCTTTTTCTTGAATTTGGAAATATTTCGCCAGAAGGTGGCACTGTGACAGAATTTTTTGTAAAATTTTCTCAGTTTTTTGTACTGTATATTGGTGGCTCGTGAAGCCATGGGAACTTCGCATCCTGCTAAGCTGGCTATTCATAACAGAATAACGAAAAAAATTATTGATTTTAATAAATATCATGATAGAGATTAACTTATTCTTATTTTGATTAATTGACGAGCAGAAATTTTAGATCAAAATCAAAGTTGGTATAATATTGAAGTAATAATATCGAAGTATTAACATTTGGAACTACTTTTTGAAATATTAAGATGTATGAGATAAAAAAAAAGTTTTGGGATTGGCACATCCAATTAGTTATTTTTGTAACTTCATTATAAATAAAATAATTAAAAGTAATTTTCTTTACTTATAAATATCACAGTAATTTAACTTAAAATAAAACTAAATGTGACTCAAAGCAAAACAGTATTAAATAATTAAAACAGAAAAAAAAACATCAACTAAGCCTATATTTGGAGAAAATAACTCTAATGAGTAATATTAGTAGATATTTTATGTTTAAACTATAAAATGAACGTATGTATTTCTTTGAGGAAATACTCTACAATTATAAGCCTATTAATTGGTTAAAATTTGTTACATAAATTATCAACATTTCATTGTACAAATTAATTATTAGCAATTATCAATATAGTCAATCCCGTATCCAAATACAGTAGCAATTATCAGCATTTCATTGTACAAATAAACAGAATATTTTAATGTTTAAATTATATTTTTTATACAACATTATTAATATACATTACACGGCTTGAATTTCGAGATGGGATGGCAGGATTCGTTCCCTAAAGAATATTGGGGGCGGGAGGCTCCTGTTTCCAAAAAATCATTTTCCGAAAATGTTTCTTTGTAAAACGACGATGAAGTGTCGGGACCGACTGAGAAATTTCATGATATTTTCCACTATCGGTTTGCAGATTTCACAGTTTCTTCTTACAACAAATTGACAAAATTAGTGTGTTTTTCTGCATCTGACCAAAAAAGTTTGCAATTTTTCTCCTCGACCGACTGACGAATTTCTTGATTTTCTTCTGGAGACCAATTGGTGAATTTCATAAAAAAAAAATTTCGCAATCAATTGACAAATTTAGAAATTTTAGTCTGTGACCGATTGGAAATTTTCCCTGTTTGTTCTTGTGACATACTGATGAAAGTAACAATTGTTTTTCTGCATCCGATCGAAAAATTTCGCATTTTTTCTCTGCGACCGGCTGAGGAATTTCACGGTATTTGCTCGTGACGGACTGGCAAATTTCACGATATTTTTCTATGATCAGTTGACAAATTTCGTGATATTTTCCCACTTTCGATTTCCCATAAACTTCAGTTTTTTTCTCTCAACAAATCGACACATTATTTTATTTATTTTCACCATGATTGACGAAATCAGCAATGTTTTTTTCTATGACCGTTTTACGTATTTTGTGATGTTTTTCCTGTGTGCCCGAAATTGGAAATAACTAAAAGGGCAGCAACGGCCACTAAGCTCTACCAAATTGGACAATAGTCAGCGCTAAACAAAATGAGATTACACTTGTGGTGCACATGAAAAAAAAAAAAAACTTTGATGAACTTTAAAAAAAAAAAAAAAACAGATTTAGAAACAACAAACTAGTTGTTTCTCGCAATTAACAGAAATTAGGACATGACTTTTTGAAATCAACCTTTTCTCGTGTAATAGAAGAAATCAATTGACTATTCCCTTTTCAAACTTTGGATATGGATTTAAAATTCCAATGCATAGAACATAGATCAATTAACAAATATACCAGGGATTACAGTTTTGAATATAATTCCATTAAGGATATAATAAAACAAATTTGTTCAGAAGTGACATACCATCACCGGTATGCATTATTCATGTAAGTTAAAAATTAATGCACATCAGATTTTGCAAAGTTTTCTAAAACTTTTTAAGAGAGCATAACCATGTGTTTCCGATAATTTCTAAAGTTATAAATGTCGCTCTGTGCTGTTTGTCAAAAGTGTAACTTGTAAAAGAGGATGGAAAAAATGGAATAAAACCTCACACAAAACACAAAATGGAATAAAACCTAAATTAAGAAATTCATTTAGCAATCCGATTGTTAATTCCCCATAACATTAGGTGAAAGTTGAAAAATAGACATGGTATATATAAAGCTTGATTCTGTTCCTTTGTTTTAATAAATAAAAAATTTTGAATAATTATCTTGAGTTGTTAATTTAAATTGTTTCAATGGTATTTTGTCATGTCTGTATAAATGTAATTCTTTAAGTGGCACATAAAAAATAACGGGGTTCAAAGATTTTTTTTTTTTTTTTCCTTTCTAACAGTTCAACTCCCCTGCATTTATAAATTTTGGGTATGAAACTTCCCTCCTGGGAAAACTTGAATTGCAAGCCCTGATATTCAAAGAGATATAGTTTTTGTAAATTATATTTCAATACATTTAAAATGTTTTAATGATGTGTGAAACATGTTTGTAATTTATTGTTCTGAGATGACATTATATAGAGAAATAATTCACTATATAACTAAAAACATATCTAGTGCCGGATATCCGAATCCGGCAGGCGAAGGAGCTTCGGATATCCGAATCCGGCAGGCGAAGGAGCTTCGGATATCCGAATCCGGCAGGCGAAGGAGCTTCGGATATCCGAATCCGGCAGGCGAAGGAGCTTCGGATATCCGAATCCGGCAGGCGAAGGAGCTTCGGATATCCGAATCCGGCAGGCGAAGGAGCTTCGGATATCCGAATCCGGCAGGCGAAGGAGCTTCGGATATCCGAATCCGGCAGGCGGAGGAGCTTCGGATATCCGAATCCGGCAGGCGGAGGAGCTTCGGATATCCGATATCCGGCAAAATCAATATCCGGTGCATCCCTACTGCTTAACTTGCTGCTCACGAATCTCAAGTCATAGTTGCCTTTTTATCTGCAAATATATGAAGCATCATCTAAGCAGGAGTGCAGAATATGTCCGATCCGGCAATCTAGGATCGGGAGAAATTTTTGCCAGCTGGGGGAATTCTGCAGAAAAAACATCAAATTGATTTTGATTTTAACAATGAATTACATAATTCTCAGAGCTAGAAAAATTTTCTCTACAAATAAAAATATCCGTATGGTGACCTTCACAAAATCGAACTCGGGATAATATGTACCATATATACTCGCACATAAAATGAGAAAGTTTTCAAAAATAAAAAAAAAAAACTATACCTACGGTAATTTATGTAAGCCTATAACATATCGTAAAATTTTGGGGAAATTTTCATATGGATTCGGGGAAATATTCGGAGTGAAAACATTTTCTGCACCCCTCATCTAAGTATGTTATAGTTTTGTTTTATTTCTGAAACATAGTTTACTTTTTTTACTTGGGAAATAATTTTTTTAAATTTCATTTTAAAAGAAGTGATTAAAAATTCTGAAGACGTATGAATTGAGCATCAAAATTACTTCATTATCCTTTTATCAGTGTTATGGTTTGAAATCTTATATCAATTTATTTAGCAAATTTTAACAGATACTAAGCTTTTTAAAAGTGATTTCACATGTTTGACATTTCACAAAATTATGATTTTGTAAAAAGTATTAATATTAAACTTAATTTTCTCCTTTTTAATATAAATAGACAAATGGCTTATACTTAGTTATATAATAAATATTACTTATTTAACATATAAGTAAAATTTTGATCTTTAACCAATATATTTAAAAAGAAAAGAAGTGGTGCAGAACTAAATAAATTTTTTTAAATTTGACACATAATCTGTTTAACTTTATAAACTTAACATAATTGCAAATTAATCTTAAATATTTTCCTTTTAGAAATTGATAGAGTTCGTGGTCTAGAAAATGGAGATTCCCCGAGGAAAGATAGTCACTTAGAAGTGCATACTGGAAAACAGTTTCGCTTAAAAGTTAAAGTTCACATTCCAGTTGATGAACACCCAAATGTAAGCAAAAACTGTAATTTTGTTAAAATTTTTGTTCTTTAAATTTTAATGATTTTAATTTTGTAAAATACAACTTTCATATTCTTGTAAAATTGGTAAATTCATTGAATGTAAAATATTTTGGCTTTTTAAATTTACTATGTTGTATCATTTCTAAAGTTTTTTAAAACTTAATGAGTAAATTAAAAAAAAAAAAAAAAAAAAAAAGCTTCAACATTAGAATCATTAGTTTAAAGCAATGTTATGCAGAAAAAAGGTTAAATTATAAAACAAACTCAAATTATATAACTCAACTAAATTTTTAAATTTAGCCTCACTCCAAAGTTACAGCTTACTGTCAGTTTTCAAAAGAAAATAAAAAAATATTGCTTTTTGTAGAAATTCTCCCCATTAAATTGTAGTTGATAACATATTAAACTTTCTCTCTCGTAAATGATAGAACAATTTTATAATTTGAAAAAATAGACAGATTCTTTAATTATTGTGCAGAATATCTTACTATTTTTTGTTACCAATTTCTAAGTTTCATTCAATATTAAAAATTTTAAACAAGGGTTTAAAAAGCTTGATTAATCTGGAAGATTTTTTTTTCTATCATCATGCTCTTCTTGGATCTATATTTTATTTTCCTTTTATGTATTTCCTTCTGTCCTTTATGCATTTTCCATCCTCCTTTTGTAATCTCTTTTTATTAAATTTTATTTCATTAAAATTGAGTCTGGATGCGAAAATCTTAAATCTCTTACATGAGTGTGCTTTCAAAGTTTTTTATTAATATTCTTTTGAATAGTTTTCCTGGTAGATTGATTACAGCTATGTTTTTAATTCTTTTAAATAAATTTTACGCATGTAATTAAATTTTCTGTAAGGAAATGTTTCCACACTTTTAAAAACAATTCTGCAAGCTCTTTTGAGCCTTCATAATTATCTTTTCTCCTCATTTTATATACTAACTTTATTATGTTTTGTATAGGTTTGTAAAAGAAAGTTGGATTTTGTATTGAAACAGTATTTATTTGTATTTTATAAGAATAATGTAGTTTGACAAAATTATTTAGTCTTTTAAACTTTTTCAATACAAATGAGTGACCCTCCACCAAAAATTTTATTTTAAAATTTCTCATGATCAACTTATTTCTCAGCAGGGCTGAAACTAGCCTTTTTTGCACCCAGGGCAAACATGGATTTTGGCGCACACACCCCTCCTCCTCCTCCTCCTCCTCTTCCACAGAGAATTTTACTAATTTTCTAATAGCCGACTTATTTTAAAATATGTAATACTGAACTACGTAATCTACAATGGCGGATAAGAGAGGTTGGTCACGGGGGTCATGACTCCCCTCTGAACACCAACAAAAATATTCTAAAGATCATTTTTAAAATGAAATATACACTATAGTCCTGATTATACGAATCCTGCTTAAACGAGTTCCCTGGCTCAAAGTATTAAATAGTTTTTTCAATCGAACTTATACCTTTGGAAATGGATCATTTTCTTCTGATGGACTGATGGCTTCTATTATTATGAAACAGCCATTATAAATGAAGTGTTGGGTGAAGATGAAAGAGCAGCCGTAAAAAGTTAGAACTCTTATTTTCTGGTCAGAATGGGAAGAAAAAAAATTTTTTTTTTCTTAACTTTTTATAGCTGCTCTTTCATCTTCACCTAATACTTCATTTATAATGGCTGTTTCATAATAATAGTAGCCATCAGTCCATCAGAAGAGAATGATCTATTCCAAAGGTATATTCCTTCATTTGGCGCCCCTTCGTTCTGGTGCCCAGGGCACATCCCGCCCGTTAGTTTCGGTCCTGTTTCTAAGTTGAAATGCTTTATGCATTGTTTCACTAAAATTTTACAAATCTATGAACTTCAGTTAAAGAGGGAAATATAAGTCGCAGCTCATGAAAAGAAACTGGTACCTACTGTGAATCTTGTTCCAGAATGTGCAAATATGACTCATGTGACATCCAGCTAAACTAGAAGGTTGCTAATATACTTTAATGAAATTGCTTTGTTGGAGATTTAAATGAAACTGTGCCACCTTTTTTAAATTTGCAACAAAAATTTTAATATAATTTGACAAGCTTGCTGTAATACGTTTCAGTAATTCATACAGTGTTTAGTTTATTCAGGTTATATTTTTCAGAGTGTGCTGTTATTATTTTCAGGCTGGTGCTCTTTTTTCTTTTTGTTCTATAATAAAAACTTTATAAAGAGAAATAGCTGAGTAAACATGAAACACTTCTTTAATTGTTTTGCTTTTTTTTTTCTTTCTTCAGTTCAACTTTGTTGGAAAATTGCTGGGTCCAAAAGGAAGCTCACTTCAACAATTGCAAGAAGCAACACAAACCAAAATGGCTATTCTTGGACGTGGATCAATGAGAGACAAGAAGAAGGTAGTAATTTCAAACTGTAGTACTGTATTCCCCCACATTAGCCGGCATGCCGGAAAAATCGAGGTACACCAGCATGCCGTAAAAGCTCGTATTTACCGGCATGCCGGAAAATATGAGGTTTCGCTACTGGAGGACGGGCGGCTGATTTATTTTGGTCTTTCTAATAACATTTTAAGGAAAAACATTAATACTTATTTTTCTGTCTCTTTCGATATATATATTTATATTAAAGTAACTAGATTTTATATATATTACTCAGGGATCACTCTAGGGAGGTTTGGCGGGGCGGCCCGCCCTCCTGACCTTTTAAAAAAAAATCCCGCCCTTCTTGTCCCTTTTCCAGGTAGAAATCCGCCCTCCTTTTTTTCTAGGGTAGAATCTTGCCTTCTTTGTATTGTACTTTCAAAAATTCCCCACTATCATTCCTTTTTAGATTGATAAGTCTGGAGTAATTCTCCCCTTTTCCTCCCACTCTCTTTGTTCTCTTCTCTGTGGTATGTCACTAGACCTCCATTGAACAAAACTTAAAGGGGTAACTGAAGCAAAAAATTCTTTGTCATTGATTCATCTCACCAGCTCTGGTGAAATAGTATTATGACCATTTGTTCTGAACTTTGACCACATGATAGCTTACAGGAAGTCTATAAAAAAATCGAGAAAAAGAATTTTTACTTTTATTCTGTAGTCAAATCAACCCGTTTTTCTAAAAATGGAAGAAGTTACCTTAAGTTTTAAAAATGTCATTCAAAAATCATGGGAAAATGAACGTGAATATATTAAAGGCTAATGTCAGACGAACGTCTTTTTGCACGCTTTTTTGCTTACGTAATACGTAAGCAAAAAAGCGTGCAAGAAGACGTTCGTCTGATATTAGCCTAAATACACAAACAGATGTGCTAAAGTAACGGATTATTTCACGGAAAAGATTGAGAAGGTACTTCCATTATTTTTAATGCTTTTCATACGGTAAAATTACGTAAATTATAAATGTTCTTATAAGGAAGGGCGGCTTTAATATCCACGTTTTTTTTTTTTCGGCGCCCTACGGTCGATATATTGTAAAGAAACTTAAATTTTAATCAAGAATTTTGTGTATTTTCCTTCTCATAGTTTTTAGTGCCCCGAGCAGCCGCCCCGCCCTCACTAATTACAAGAGATCTAAATTCCGTCCGAAAGGAAGTCTTTTCATGATTAATTTATTATCCCGTCACAAATTAAACTTCCACTCGGTCATCTTTTTCAGAAGGATAAAATCTTTCTCTTAAGTCTCAAATATCTTCATTTAAAAAAAGAAAAAAGCAAACAAAATCGCAAAATAAAAAGCGGCCTTTGTGGACATCGATATTAGCTATTTAACGCAAAAAAATCATTTAAAATGTATTGAAATGCAAACTAGGTATTTCAAAAATTTCACCCATAGGATTAACATTAGGGAGCGGGTGCTTTCGTGTGAGGGAAGTAGCGTTTTAAAAGTCTTACGGCCGCCCTTCCTTCTCTACTCGATATCTTGCAAACTGTAAAAGCGATTTTTAATCATGAATTAGGCGAAATCTACAAATTAAAATTATTGATAAAAGGAATTTATGTATTAGGGATGCGGAGTATTGATTCCGCATCCCTAATAAATAAATTCCTTTAGGCGCAGGGGAGACGGGATGGCAGAATTCACGGCAAAAATGTTAACTAGGAAATTTACATGAGACAAAAAAGCTGCATCAGAAAGCAGTTTGGTTCCCAAATCTCTCGGCAGAGCTCAAAAATAGCCTACTTTCAAAAGAAAAAAAAAAAAAAAAATCGGCGTTCTGTATATATATTTTATCCAAGTACGGGATTTTTACAAAATAAATGTTTTCCAGCCATTTATTTATTTCCATTTTTACCCTCCTGTCGTCTTATCTTTCACATATAATACAACCAAAAACAAAACTCCTAAAATATACTGCTCAACTGTTAAACTACTTTTAGATGCTTATAAATTAAATCATGACAGAATGAAATACCTAAACTACATTCTCATTCTCAAGTACTCAGTTTATTCATAATACGCATCCATAAACAAACATTTTTCTTGAACGTGGTATATCACGTAATCGGAATCTGCAAAGTCAGATAAAAATAAACGATAGTTGAGTTAGAATTTACTATCAGAAGAAAGAAAAAACAAAATTAACTATGCATTGGAAGTAGAGGTCTGTGCGGACCATATTTTTATGCTTCGGCACAGTGTGAAAGAAAAAACTTCGAATCGGTCCGTCCCAGCCTATAAAGAAATCAGTGAAAACAGGACCGACCCGGCCCATGCAAAGTCAATTAAATCGGGCCCTTTCCAGCCCGACTCAATTTCTGCAAAAAAATTCCAATTTTCTTTTAGATAGGCAATTAACATTATTTTAAGGAATGCTGCATACATATTTATGGGGAAATTTTGCAGTACGTTTTAGATTATGTGTTATTATGACAAAAAATACACAATATAATAATTTAGAATAAAGGAAAAAAGTAGCTTTAAAAACATCATAAATTTTTAAGCTGTATAATAAAAACATTTCTGAAAATATTTCTCCGTAATTTATTAACGCTGAAATCTAAAAGATCCACTTTCTGACACATATCTGAATTCATTTTTTTCAGAAACGCAAAAAATAATAATAACAGGTGCCCTTATTCAGAAACTATGTAATCGAATGGCATTTCGATGTTTTAATACAGACAAAAGATCTTTCAGAAAATACTTAATTTTCTTATAGGCCCGTTTAATTTTTTCGTCGGCTCGGCCTGGCACGATCCACGGCCGATTTTTTTATTATTAGATTCGGGCCGGCCATTAATCTTTTTTCTGCTGATATGGTCCGGATCTGGATTTCTTTGGCCATATCAGTCTGATAATTGTTTTTCAAAGTTTTTTTCAAATTGTGACAAAATGCTCCTTTAAGAAAGAATGGAAAATGAAAACGATAAGACGGAATCCCCCCCCCCCCCCCCCTTTCTTCTATCTTTACAAGAAGACATTGGATTCGTGAAAATTTTCGACTTCCGGTTTTCGACAGATTTATACGTTTTAGAACGTCATGAACACGATTTGACTGTTTTTTGAAAACTGTCTGCCGGTCTGTCCGTACGTGACAAAAATTTTATGGGTGCTCTATCTCAAGAACTATTGCACAGATTTTAATAAAACTTTAAATTCAGTTAGACCTTGATATAAATGGGTGCTGATTAGTTTTCAGTGTAAATCGCTCAACAGGTGGCGCTGCTGTGCTGCATTTTTCACGATTTCCGTGATAACTATATCTGAAGAACTAATTAAAGGAATTTCCTCAAACTTCATATTCTGTTAGACGTTGATTAAGTTTTGGGGTAAATGCCCGAACAGGTGGCGCTGTTGTGCTGTATTTTTCACAATTTCTGCGATAAGTATATAGTTTGAACTTACGTACAGATAAGGGGTGATTATGAGTTAAAAAAAAAAAAAAAAAATCTGAAATTCACAGAAAATTTTCTGAAAAGCTACAGCAGAATGGGGGGGGGGGATCCCCTCGCGACATTAACTATGCGTTTTTTCCGCGGCCTTTTGACAAGTTTCGCGTTTTTTCCGCAGCCCTTTGACAAAATCCGCGTTTTTTCCATGATCCAATAACAAACTTTGCATTTTCTCTGCAATCCTTTGAGTAAATTTGCTTTTTTTTTTTTTCCGTGATACTATGATGAAATTTGCGTTTTTTATCGCGATTTTTTTGGTGAAATTTGTGGGAGGTTTTTTCGCGATCTTTTGACAAAATTTGCGTTTTTATTCGCGATCCTTTGACGAAATTTGAATTTTTTTTTTGCGATCGTTTGGCGAAATTTGCGTTTTTGTTCACGATCCTTTGACGAAATTTCGTGTTTTCCGCGATTCTTTGACGAAATTTTTGGTTTTATGCCTTGATACTTTGACAAAATTCGCGTTTTTTTTTCGTGATCCTTGAATGAAATTCGCGGTTTTTTTCGCGATTCTTTGACGAAATTTGCGGTTTTTTCGCGATCCTTTAGCGAAATTTGCGTTTCTCCTGTGATATGAAAGTGTATTATTTCTGAGATTATATAAAAGTAATATTAATGTGTTTTCTAAACAGTATGCAGTTATTACAAAAATGCCTTTTTTTAAAAAAAATAATGTGCCCTTTACAAGAAAAATGCCCTTTTTTGTAATATGCGCCCTGCCCTTTTTTATGTTCTAGAGTGATCCCTGTATTACTCGCTGAGCCGCTCGGCATTGCCAGAGTCCGTAATAATATTCTAAAATGAACCTGAAATTTGTACAGCAAAATCTCCTAAAAAGACAATCTCGAACCGGGTTCCCGCTGCCTACAGTACCATTTAGCAGGCGTAATGCGTGCGCACTGCAAAATCTTGCAAAAAAAATTCCTCGAATCTTTTTTTGTTCAACATTCCACAACCAGGCGGAGACCTCTATTCTTAACAAAAATATTTCTGAACGAAACTCCGTTAAACAACCTACCTGTAGCTATGTTAGTCAAGGGGGTGGCGACTTAAGCAAGAATAAAGATATTTGTTGAAATTACTATTCAAGCATAGTGGTAAGTACACTTTTGAAATTTTATGTTAAGTAATATTTATCCCAGGGCTCTGTCAAAAATCCGCATTTAAAACTGTATAAAACAGTAAGATTTTAAATATTTGATCCCCCTCGACTTTTTTATTGCCCTGAAGTTTGATGTCCCCTACTTTTTAAAATCTTTGTTATGTTATATAAATTATCTGAAAGTTATAAATCGATCGGCACGATAAACGCTACGGTTTTAAAAGTCTGTTCACACCCTTTTCTTCCCCTGCCCCCTAAATTTGACGCACCCTCCTTTTATTAAATTTTTATTATGTGTTATAAACTGTCTTAAAGTTTCAAACAGACCGCCTCGTTAGATTTCCTAATTTTAACAAACTCGCGTTATTTATCTAATCAATAAAGCCGTTCTTTTTCTTTTTAAATTCTTATTAAATAAATCATTGGATTTCAGTTTTTCAAATTATCATATAAAATTACTTTTTTGATATAAGGTAAGCGCATATTTCTCTCATTATATACTTACATAATTATTATTTTTCTTATTTTATATATAAGAATATTTCTGTTCATGTAATAATTTGAGATAATCCACTTCTACATTGTAAATATCGGATGGGTGCTGGGGAGACAACTTTGTGTGAAAAGGTATGAGACACATGAAACACGTTTTTATTATCTTGAATATGTAAAAAAGGTAAACTAAATAATTGGAAAAGTTGGGACAAACTCTATCGTTGCACCCCTCCTTCCCAGCATCAATCGCTGCTACTGAATACAGCTAAAGAAACTCATTCCTTTCTGTTTTAGAAGATCCTCACTTTTTCCGGCATGCCGGGAACTAATATTCAAAAATCTGGTCTCCCTCGAATTTTGCGGCATGCCGGCTAATGCGGGGGAATACTGTATGTCTTAGTCCATATATGTAATTTGGTTTTTTGGTAATTAATAAGTATGCAGATGCAAGCAATTGTGTGAAATCTAACTAAATTTAACTGTTCTTCCATGTGAACACGATTGTGTGAGGACTACAAGGTACAAAATTAAGAAATTGGTCTATGTATGGCAATAAAAATTTTAAAAGTGCATTTATGATCAAATTTTTCAATAATAAAAAAAAAAATTGTGTATAAAATTGTATTAAATGTATGTACAATTTTGATACTGTGTGCTATAGTTCCTTTTGGGGGGGGGGGGGGGGGGGTGTATAAACCGTTTCGGATTTACATTAGTTGATCTTCAGTTTTGTTGTTGTGAGGTAAGAAAACATTTTTTTTTTCATGTTAAATCAATGGATACAGGGATATACAATTGATATACAGGGGTGGGGAAATACATCATATTACTCGCCACTGGCGAGTACATTTGTTAGCAGTCTTCAAAAAAACTCCATAAAGTTTTTTACTAGTAGCTATATTTTATAATTTTCCAAATTACTGCGATGTAAACTTGGTACTAAGTTGTATTCTTTATTAAACTTTTTTCTCTTGTGTATATTTCTTAATTTTATAGGGGAAAAAATATATATGAAAATGTTGTAGCAAAAGTAATCAACTATTTTTGCAATTGCATAAATTTTATTGTAGCAATTTTCACCTGTACATTGCATTTTGCTGACAGGTAAAATAAATACTTAGCTAGTAAGATTTTCTGAAAATTCCCCACCCTTGTTGATATATAATCAAAATATCGGATATTTTCAAAAATATTGTATTTTTGAATGTGATTTTTGTGCATTGAATGTTTGTAATCCTAAAAAAATATCTTGTTTGTTATAATAAATTTTTCTTTGTTTGAGAACATATTTCGCATGTTTTTTAGATTATATCATGCCTGTTTGTGTTCCGGGGATTTGATAAAACGTGCCCCGGAAATTCCGGAGTTACACAGGCGTAAGATTTTTCCGCTTTTTGTCGTTTTCCGATTGCCGTTACTCGCAGTGATAATTTGTCCCGAAATTTAAAAAAAAATCTGTCATCAGTCTGAAAATTCGGGCACAAAATATCGCAAATTTCGACAAGCTATCGCCGAAAAAACAATTTCGTCAATCGTTCATAGAAAAAAAATAGCCAATTTCGAAAACTATCGCCGAAAAAACGCAACTACGTCAAAGGGTTGCGGAAAAATGACAACTTTCGTCAAAGGATTGTGGGAAAACACGAATTTCGTCAAAACTTCGCGAAAAAATACGAATTTTGCCAAAAGATCACTTAAAAAACACTAATTTCGTCAGAAGATCGCAAAAAAAAGTGAATTCTATGTCAAAGAATCGCGTAAAAAACGTGAATTCTGTCAAAGGATCGTGGAAAAAACGCAAATTTCATCAAAGGATTGCGGGGGAAAATGCAAAGTCTGTCAAACAATCTCTAATTCTGTCAAGGGACTGCAAAAAACGCGGATTTCGTCGAAAGATTTCGGAATAAACGCCTATTCTGAAAAGAGATCGCAGAAACAACGGAAATTTTGTCAATAGATCGCGAAAGAAACTGGAATTTCGTCAAACGATCGCGGAAAAAACCTGATTTGCGTCAAAAGATCGCAGAAAAAAACGGGGAATTCTGTCAAATCGCGGGGAAAACGCAAATTTTCTCAAAGGATCGCAGAAAAAATTCAACGTTTGTCAACCGATCGCGATTTCTGCCAGTGGATTGCAGAAAAAACGGGAATTTTGTCAAAAGATCGCGGGAAAATGGGAATTTCATCAAAAGATCGACGAAAAACGCGAATTTTGTAAAAAAAAAAAAAAATGGTCGCCAATAAAACGCGAATTTTGTAAAAAAGATCGCCGAAAAAACACGAATTTGTAGAAAAGATCGCCGAAATACCACAAATTTTGCAAAAAACATCGCAGAATAAAAGTGAATTTTATAAAAAAAGATTGCGGAAAAACGTGAATTTTGTCAAAAGATCGCCAAAAAACGCGAATTTTGTCTAAAGATCACCGAAAAAACACGAATTTCGTCTAAAGATTGCCGAAAAAACGGTAATATTGTCTAAAGATTGTGAAAAAAACGGGAATTTCGTGAAAAGATCGCGGTTAAGTGACGCCGTGAAAGTTCAGCCTTTTTTTTTTTTTTTTTTTTTTTTGGTTTGT
Source organism: Maratus speciosus (assembly GCA_963932465.1). Classification (NCBI taxonomy): domain Eukaryota; kingdom Metazoa; phylum Arthropoda; class Arachnida; order Araneae; family Salticidae; genus Maratus; species Maratus speciosus. Next base: position 167,455,391 of record OZ010793.1, read on the forward strand.
TTGTTTTCAGGGGATTTTATCAAGTGCTACAAACAGCCATGTTATATGTTGCCAGGAATCTGTTTAAGAAAATTTTTGGTCCTTTTTCTTGTTTATCCTTTCTTTGATGTGTAGGATTTTGTTACTAAGAAAATGTTTTTTAAATCCCTTCTGCCCTTTAGGAAGAAGAATTGCGTAATAATGGAGATCCAAAATATTCTCACTTGAATGAAGATCTACATGTAGAAATTTCTGCTTATGCCGTACCAGCTGAGGCATACAGACGAATGTCTTCTGCAATTGCTGAAATACAAAGATTTTTAGTACCTGTAAGTTTGTTTTATGCATTCTTTTATAATAAGTTCTTAACATTAGGAATTAACTGGTTAATTGTGTTTATTTATCAGAAATAAACGATGTAGGAGCCACACTATACAGGGGGTGATTCTGTTCCGAAAAATTAAGGCAGTCATTTCCGAAAATTAAAAAAAATCTGTCATAAACCCGAAAATTTGGACATAAACTATATCGCGAATTTCGACAAATGTTCGCTGAAAAAGAAAATTTTTTTTTTTTTTTGAAAGAATGGTGGGGAAAATTCTAATTTCGTCGAAGAATCGCGTGAAAACGCCAGTTTTGTCGAAGAATTGCGAAAATTCTTTCACAAATTTTTTCCCAAGTGTGGGGGAAAAAATCCTTGCATGATGTAAATTTTTTATATCACTAACAATTTAAACCAGTGGATGCAATCGTGGAAATACAAAATGTACTATATTATGGATGAAAGTTAAAACTGAATTTCTTTTATGAATGTCAAAAGATCACTGCAAAATTTCAAAAAACAATGAAATAATTGCAGAAAATTTAAAAATTACTGTATAAATTCCAAATAAACTTTATTGTAAAGAGGACAAAATTTAGTACATTCTGCTAAAAAATTTAAACCAGATTCCTTTTACAAATTTGGAAATTCCCATGAAACATGAAAAAAGGCTAAAAATTACATTTAAAAAACTACTAAAAGTTAAAAATTGGCTTCTATGAGCATAACTTCAGACATACATCTAGATACCTTTTGCCAAATCTTACAGCTCTATGCACTGCACAGTGATTTTGTCGACACATAGACAAACCTCTATCTTTTATTAGATTAATTTTTAAATACAATCATTCAATTGGTAAATAAATCATACGAGTTGTGAATTTCCAAATGGGAGGGGGAGGGGGGGAGTCCGAGCCAGGATTCGAACCAGTAATGTCTTGGCTAGAGATGCCAATGCTCTACCTACTGCGCCATCCCAGACGAATCTGGAAGACTAATTCACCCAGCTAACCCTAGTGTTGCCGTACTATGCTTTTTCCAATGAACATTATAGCTTATTTCAGCTTTTATTGGAATAGTACAAAGGAACTAAATTTTATGTTTGAGATTAATAATTAACAATATCTAATCAATAATTAATCTAATTTTAATGCTCAACAGGAGGTGCTGTTATGCTGTGCTTTTTTTAGCTCGCATGCTATCAAAGTCTGAGAGCTAATGTGCCCGCCGATTCTGTATGTACATAACGTGGTGACTCTTGATAGAAATATCCGATCTGCTTCAGAAAAATTTTCTAGGTTCATTCTGATAACGTGCTTCCCTGATTAGTTTTGGGGGTTCATTGGTTAAGTATAAAGGGAGGGGGGAACAGGGAGGTTAATTCCACCCCCCTCCCCTTAGCTTAGATAAATAGGTTTTTCGTGCAGAATTATCAGATTTTCTTCAAATTTTGGTATGCTGGTTAATTCTGATGCTGTATGCTGGTAACTTCCTTGATTAGTTTTGAAGATTCATTGTCTAAAGGGGGGCCAATACCCCCCCCCCCCCCAATTTAGATAAATGGATTTTTCTATCCGATTTGCTTCAAAATTGGTATACAGGTTTATTCTGATAAGGCGCTTCCCTGATTAGATTTGGAAGTTAATTGGTTAAATATTAAGGGGGGAACGGGAAGTTAATAATACCCCTTTTGATTTAGATAAATGGGATTTTCTATCGGATTTCCTTCAAATTCGGTATAACGGTTTATTTCTAAAAAGGCGCTTCCTTGATTAGATTTGCAGGTTCATTTGTTAAGTATAAAGATGTGAAACAGGTGTGTGTGGGAGGGGGGGGCTGATCCCCTCCTTAGTTTATTTTTCGAGGGGCATTATTCTTTGAAATACGAGTAATTTACAATTAGTGTGAATAGCCAGCCTGTGAGCTCAATGCCTTCAGTTTAACTGGGGACTTTTTATTTATACACTGATCACTGTTGCTCCGTGTTAAATTCGAAGAAATGCCTTATACTTTGTCATTGCTAGTGTGCAACTCTGTTAACAATTGATTTGATATTTTCTTCGATGCATTAATTTTTAGTGTTCATATTTTATTGCAAATCATTTATTTTTTTGCTGTTTATAAGTACAGTAGCCTTCCTCTTAACCGGAACTCCGCTTTAACTGGCCGACTTTTTTCCCCCAACATCAGGCAAAATTCAGAAAGGAAAATTTCGGTTCTCATTTATTTATGGTTAATTAATACAAATTTACGTAATGTAGAATAATTTAAACTTTTTATAAAGATATGTGACAAAATTTTCAACAATTTAATTTGTATTAAAAAAGTTTCAGTATTTGTATTAGTGATAATTTTAATTTCATTTCAGTTAATTACAACTAGTATTCATTTCACAAAATATAGAAAATATGTACATTTTTAAAACTACACAAATTAAACTAAATGCATCCTACGCATTTAATTAAATATGTAGTTAGTTATTTAATTTTTTACTTCTCTGGTTTAACAGCGGTAGAATTGATTAAAAAAAAAAGACTAGTCCCAAGGACCAGTAAGTATAAGAATTTACTGGTCCGCAGTCATCGTCACTGGCCCGCTACATAAAATTCTAGTAAGTCCCTTTAACCCTTGAGTGAGCCCCCCCCCCCCCCCCCCCCTCTTAAAATATAAACCAAACTTCCTTTACAGTTATCCAACATTTTCAGCCTAGTAAAATGTAAAATTATAATTTACTAAAAATTAAACAGTATGCATAAAGAAAAACTATAAAATTATTAATTAGATATTTTATTTATCTAATTATTTATTTCAACTGACTAAGGTTTAATGCAATTTTTATTTATTATTTTGTGATTTGTGTTTGGTTGCGGTTTTCTAGGGGACTGGAAAATTTAAGTTTACCTGTGAGAGAGCGGGGGGGAAAGGTTACAGGTCCTGCGGACCACTAAATTTTTCAAATTAATTGCATTTTTGGTGGTTTCGGACCAGCAGACCACCAAGGATTTCGAACGCTGTTTAACCGGTTTTTTGCTAAACCGGCTAACCCTCGGTCCCATTTAGGCCGGTTAAGAGGGAGGCTACTGTATTAAGGGAAGACATCAGTGAAATTCTTTTAAAAAAAATGATAGTTTCTTCAATGGCTTAAAAAAAATTCTTTGAACCTTCCTGAATCCATTGGTGTGCCTCCTCCTTTTTTTTTTTTTTTTTTTTTTTTTTTTTTTTTTTTTTACCATTAGGAATGATTGTAAAAATTCAAGGGAAGACACGACTGGGATGCCATGTCTACTCACATAAATTTTACTCTAGCATTTTATACTCATTTATTATATATAACTAAACTTTATCCAGGTGGTTATCATTTGTTTGATAAAACATTCCAAGAACTTCACTCATAGAAGTGTCTAAGTTTTGTAGCTTTTCGAAAAATTGTACTTTTCAGCTAAAGACCCCATTAACTCCTAAAGTACTTGAGTGATTTTGATAAAAAAAATTTTTGTTGGTAGAGTATAAATATAAGATCATATGTGGTTTTAAAATTTTTTAATTAGTTTCAGAAAAAACATTTCTAAAATTGCCATTGCTCTAAAATAAGTTGTAGAAAAAAAAACCTGTCTGCCATAAGTTTTGAGCATTATCCAGTGAATAGGGATTCAGAATTTCATCAATCTGTCTGGTAGGTTCTGAGGAAACAGGTCCTAAAGCTCGCATTTTCCTCCTATGATTGCTTGCATTCTTGTCTTCCCTCAAAAACACTTACAGACTTTGTCATTTTGTAACACAAAGTGCAGTTCAACACAAAACAAAATGCAAAAACTTGTCATCTTTTGATTGATCAATAAGGTTTTGAAAAGATGTACAAACATTTGACCGACTATCGACACTCCCAACATCTGTTCCGTCGATATTTGATCAAAAAAATTAATTTGTCATTTGCAAAGAGCGAGAATTGTGAATATTTGTACAAACATTTGACCGACTATCGACACTCCCAACATCTGTTCCGTCGATATTTGATCAAAAAAATTAATTTGTCATTTGCAAAGAGCGAGAATTGTGAATATTTGTACAAACATTTGACCGACTATCGACACTCCCAACATCTGTTCCGTCGATATGTGATCAAAAAAATTAATTTGTCATTTGCAAAGAGCGAGAATTGTGAATATTTGTTTTTAAAAATTGTATTTTTCAGTTAAAAATCCCATTATCCCATAAAGAACTCCCGATTATGATATCTGATAACAGCAAACATGTGGCAGACAGTTTAAAAAAAAATTATAAAATTTGTGATGAATTACCATTGTTCTAAAATAAACTTTTAGTCGCAGAAAAAAACTGTCTGCCAAACTGTCTTGAGCATAATGCAGTGAATATGGATTCCTAATTTCATCAATCGGTCAGGTAGTTTCTGAGAAGAGGTCTTATAAAGCTTGCATATTTCCTATAGGATTGCACCCAGTTTTGTCTTCCCTTAATAAAGCATCAATTTAAATTAAAAGCTCCTTTAAGGAGAATTATCAATGTGAGTACTAAATATTGGAATACTTCCTATCTCCTTGCAGTAGAATATTTAGCTGAGCATACTTTTTAGTGACCCATCTTTATAAGTATAACCGCTGAACATATGAGGACGAAGAGTTTCAAAACTCGCCTTATCCAAAAAATCAAATTTTGGGAAATCGCAAAAAAACTTGTAACTGCGACCCCGTGCATCGAATACCTCTAATTTTTTGTATACTTATAGCTAGTTGCTCTGTGATATCATTGTGTTAAGTTGGAAAATCTACTTTAATTCATTTAATTAATTGAAAAAAGTCTTGGATAAGAAGAGTTTTGTTGCCAATCTCTATCATACTTGCTGAAAGAAATTAATAGTTTCTATTTTTGGTCATCGGATGATAATATTTTGGATTAAAAAATAAACCTTACGGGAGCAATAAGTATGATTAAAATTTAGTAATACGTTTTATTATACAAAAGCAAACTTATCAATAATCAAATAAAACTTATCATAAATAGCTTATAATTAAAATAACTTTTTTATAAAAAGAATGTAATATAATCTATATAACATATTTTATATCTATACACACATTTCCTTCTGTTCTGGTTCCTTAGAAATATTTTTATAGAAAGGAAGCACTTCCATTTCTGACCAGTTTTCATCAAAATGTTTTTTTTAACAATCTGTCGACATCCTTAAGTTTCTCTTGCTTCACGGGGACTCCCTCTCCCTTCTTTTTAAGAAGAAAGTTTAGTTTTAGATGCCTCTAGCAAAACTTTTACACTCTGAATTTTGATATTCCAAGAATCTTCGAAATACACTTCCACAAATTTGAAGATGGCCATGGTTCTTAGTCTTTATATAGTACCTTATCGTAATACCTTTTGAAAGGCCCGGAAATGCCTTAGGTTTATGCCTGAGAATAAAAATTAAATCTCTTAACATCTTCTGACAGTAAGAAATATAGAAAGCGATTCTCCATTTTTAACTTACATTTTAATCTTTTGCGTGTATTCTTTACTAGCCCATGTGTTCGTATTTCTTTTTCTATTCTTCACCCTTCCACTACAAAATGCAAGTTTATTCACTGCCCATTACACAAGACATGCTGTAAAACTCATTTAATTAGTTTGTATGAATAGAACAGGTAAAATCTTTAAACTAAAATAGCAACAGGTCACAGAGAAATGAAGGAAAATTACCGTAATAGTAGCTGATAAGCTAGCTGTTCGTTGGTCTTACGCATGCCCAAGGATAAAGATACTTTTGTTGCCAACTCCCTAGTGGATAAGGCGAGTTTTGAAACCAAACCAATATTTTAAGAGCCCAAAAATAAAGGATAAAAATATTTTTTTTTTACAGGTTATAGTGTTTTTTCTGTGCAGGTTTTACCAATAGAATAGATTGGTAGAAAACTCTATTTTTTTAAATTTTGGATAAGGCGAGTTTTGAAATTCACGTCCTCATATTTTTGGTGGCAATTTTTAAAAATTTGCTTGCATATTTAGGAAAACTCAGTGCAGTATTTTTAGACATGGTCCCCCAAAGTTCCCTTTTTTAATATAAATGGTCTCCCAAAAGTTCAGATTTAAAGTAAAAATGGTCCCCTTTCCCACTTTTAGGAGACTAAAATGTGTTGGGATCCCTGAATGGTGTATTTCATCAATCGGGTGAAATTTTCATTTAGTAGAATGATAATGGGGGAAATATCGCGAATTTTGTTAATTTATTGCAAGAAAAAAAAATGATGAATTAGGGTCGTTGGGGAAAATTACGTATCGCTCACTCGCAAGAAAAGTGGCACATCTCAACAAAAGTACATTTGCAGGAGAGGCAAAAGAAAATTTGCATGATTTTACTGTGATATGAAATTATAGCATTTAGTTCTGCATGCAGGATTATAAAAGTACATAAAAGCTTAAAACCCTTAAGAATAAAGTGTAGGATGAGGTTTGGAGAGTTGGGTAATTTTACCTCTCCACACAATCCACCCTTCTTCTGTGGTCACATGGACATATGGTCTAATAAAGTGATTTTCTGTAACTACATGCATGAAACTTTTTTTTTGTGTTGCAAGACATACCTATGAAACACCTATTAATGGAATAAAACGCCGCAAAATGAATTTTTGCAAGATGTGTTACTTTCCTTGCGGGTGGCGATATTTTGTCAATTCGTAGCCAGAAATATTGCAAAGGCTGATCACTTCCCCCCCCCCCCCCCCAAAAAAATGCTAATTGTATTGTAAAGAGTTTCAGCATGTTTTGCAAATAATTTTGTCTACCTCTATCTAACTCTGATATTTTAATCTTCACTGAATCTTTGTACAGAATGTTGTAGGATAAAGATGTTTCAGTTTTACTTCTGTTTTGGAACTGAACATTTGTTAGCTTAAATTATTAAATATTTATTATTTGTATTAAAATATGTTGAAGGAAGTATTTAACTGTGACTGATGTGATAAAGAATTTCACCCTGATGGGACAAAACGGATGGAACCTGATATTAAAAGTGTGTATTTGCAAAATGTTTAGCATGTAAAATGTTCACCAGTTTAAAAAAAAAAAAATTGCAAGAATCTATTTAATAGTTCAGTAGCAAGAATCTATTTAATAGTTCAGTAGTTGTTACTTCAGCATCAGTTGTGAAAGTTCCACTCTCAAATTCACTTTTGTGTGTGACATCACAAAATCTTGATACCTGGAAAATCTTATGATGGTTGTGCACCCCTAAAATGAAGTTTGTTTCATTTAAATTACTCATGTTCTATTTGTTTTCTTTAGGATTACTTTGATGGCCCACCTCAGTTTAGAGACATGCACATGAGTGATGGTAAAAAGCCACCATTTGTTGATGGCCCACCTCATATGGCTCCTAGAGGAGGACCTCCATTACCTCCCCGACCAATGGGACCTCCGATGATGGCTGGACGAGAGCCACCTCGACGACCAGCAATGGCTCAGAGTACATATGCACCTGCAGAAGGAGATGAATGGGGTGCCCCAAGACCTGCTCCAAGACGTGGTGGATTTAATGCTGCAGCACCAGCTCCAAGAACTGGTAGAGTAAGTGTCAATTTTGAGTCTAAAACTGAAATAAGCCTGATCCATCGGTTTAATTTTATACTTTTCACTATGATAAATGGATTGTTACATTCTCATTAAATTTAGTTTTACTTCAAAAGATTTTAAATAAAGGGGGTGGGGGACTAGCATAAGTTTTTTGAATGATGTAAACAGTGGTTATCCACCATTAAAAAGTTTTTGAGAAAGAAAAAGTATCAGCCATTGCCTACTATCCGAATTTCTTAATTTATCTTTTGGTATCTATATAATGGAAATAAATTTTTTTGAATGTAAAAAAGCATTTGCTTTTTCTTTTTTTCATCTGAAAAAACTAAAATTTAGTTTTAGTAAGTAAATGACTTAAAACAATACATATATTTTTAGTTTTATATCATATTTTAGACAGTCGGTCATCGGTGAATGACGTATTCTAAATGTAAAGTTCAATGTCGGTCACCGGTGAATGATGTGGTGCTTGACGTGTTAATGTGCACCTATAGGCTATAGCACAATGCAGATGTCAAGTGTCAATAGAATTGGTAAAGCAAAGTGAGTTTACTTCGTAAAAAAAATATTCTCTATAAAACAATCTGTGAATAACCAAATTAAGTATTCACGAATGTTGAAATGCTCTTAATTTATTTCTCTAGTAATTAAAACTTGCAAATATTAAATCTGCAAATGTTAGAGAGTCACTGTATTATAATTTTAACACTAGCCATTTTAAACTAAATAGGAGTTTTTTTTTTTTCCTCTTGCTGTTCAAGTATGTTTATTATATAATTTATTTTTTATTTTTAGCCATATGAAGAACCAGCAAATGACTTTAACAGCTATGGCGATAGTTATGCTGATTACAACTCTGGGTGAGTATTGAAGATTTTTTTTTTTTTTTCCAGTGTTTTTATTTATCAACATTTTTGTTGTATTTTTTTTGCTTACTCATATAACTTTTTCAGAAATGCAGCTTCATATTATGATAATTTTGGCGAAGGAGATGCTAGTTATGCTGATGGGTACACTGGTAATGATTGTAAGTTCCTTTTTATAACATTTTTTTATGTTGAGTTTATTTTATACATTCATTGTTAAACCATGTGTAATGTGTCGGTATTTTTGCATGATTATGTTGAAATTCAACTCATTCTTTAAACAAAATTAAAAGTGAAAATTGTAATATTAATTGATTACAAACCATCAATAACTACACAAATATCAGAAAATTCATCAAATCGTTTGCTTGAAAGAACTCATGAAATTCATCAGCTGGTTTTGGGAGGGAAAAATTGTGATATTCTTCTGTCGGTAGCTGGGAAAAATAGAGGGGGGGAAACTTGCACAAGTTTTGACACTTGGGTGGGAGTGTAACAAATCGTTCACAGGGAAAAAAAAGACCTCGATAATTCCTCAATCAGTCATGATTTAAAAAAAAAGGGGGGGGGTACTTTTCGGTTAGCCGGGTACCAGTGTTTTATATATACAACACTGGCGCCCGGCTAACCGAAAAGTACCAAAGAAATTTCCTGTGCAGGAAAAAGTGTTTGTTAATCAATCATGGAGGGGGGGGGGGGGGGGGATAGTTGATCACAGAAAAATGTCAAGAAGTTCCTCTGTCGCACGCGGGGGGAAATCTGAAATTCATCAGTTTTTCTGTTTTCTCTCCTGTTAGTTTTTTTTTGGGGGGGGGGGATATCAAAAAATATCATTTTTCTCCTACATTTTTTATTTCCGAAATTGAGTATGAATCCTGATTTATTCATGTAGTGCTTTGGATAAAAATTGTCTGACCAATTATGTTAGTTTTTATGTTTTCTCATAAGATGAAAGATGGTAAAAAAAAAAATATATTAGACCCGGGTTAAATGGGCAATTTTCCCCGAGTAAATTGGGTTAAAATGCCAAAATGTGGACTATGATTCCACCTTCCTCGCAGATAATCTTCAGGGTTGCCAATATATAGGGAAAACCAGAAAAACTGAGGGAATTCAGTAAAATTTCTTGTTTTTAATATTCATTTTTAAATTTTGGTACTTATTAAATTTTATCGATTTAAATTTTGAAAATTCTCAGCGGAATTACTCGCGTGGGGGGGGGGGTTAATTTTTTGCTTAGGAAAGCGCAAGGAATTTTATTGCTAAAATAAGTGGCAATCCTGATTTCAAATACAATCTTTGTTGAACACTTCATGGTCTTAGTAAGGATCGCAATATTTTTCTCTGTTCTTAAATATATATATATAATCCCTTCAATTTAAATAACAAATTTTAAATTGCAAAGCTATCAATTGTGTGTTATTTAATAAAATATAAATATAACTTTTTAAAAAAACTTGCTCCTTTTGAAATTATAAGATAGCGATATAAGATGTTGATTTAAAAAAAAAAAAACAAAAAAAAAAAAAAAAAACTTACAACAAAAATTTTTCTTATGTGTCCCACAGGGTGTCCACTCTCAACAGTGTCCAATGACTAATTCCTAAACCGTTAGTCATATAGTTCCATGTTCCAATTACAAAAAATGTTTTAAATTGAGGCAAAGAAATATTTGAAAAGCGATTTGGGTCAATAAAAACATTTCTTAAAAAGTTATGAAATTTCAGTTTTTATATGCCTATAAGTTATATTTAGTAAAATTTTCTTATTACACTGACAAGTAAGACAAAAAAAGAAAAAAAAGTCCTGTTCATATAACACTAAAATTGACTGAGTTATGAAACTTTAAAAATGCGTGACTTATACCACTTTTCTGCATCTGAACACAAATGAGTTTTTATTAAGTTTCAGATGGGCTGAAATTGTTGTATATGTTTTATTTTGTAAGGATTTGAGATTCTTTCTTTTCATGATTTGTTTTAAACCATTAACCGCCAAAACTATAAGGGGTTAAAAAATTTTTATACAAATGATATTGGTTATTCATTTGAACATATATAACATTAATTTATAGTGGAAATAACAAAATTTGTGTTAGCTTACGAAAAATGGAGTGTTGCGTTCACTCAGCGGAATAAGGGTACTGATGTTTATTGAGCTCCATTGAGCAACAGCAGGATTTTCTTGCATATATGGGCACTGTAAGATTTTTTTTTTACCTTTGTTACAATTTAGACAGCAAGCAATCACTCTAATGTAATTAATTTACTATTTTTTTAAATTACTGATCATATACAGAAAACAGTTTCAAGTATCAAAATATTCGCTACACTTATGATGTAAATCATCACAAATGTACTGAAGCGATAAATATTCTGGCTATGGCATTGTTTACAATGCAGTCTTCCGCTGTCATCGGACTTGACAATTAACCCTTTCAGGGGCAGTAGTATGTTTATGAAGCCAGTTAATTTTATTTCCCAAATGCCACAATGGCACCAGAATTGTGGTAAAGTAATTGCCCTTTATTATGTAATTGTTCGTAAATACCGGTGCCATTCATTCATTTCAACATTTTAGAAATTTAATTGCATTGCCCCGGAAAGGGTTAAATTTCCGCGTTCTGTCTGTAATGGCTTTTGCATGGAGAACTTACTATACCTTCGTTTTGCTGATTTGTTTATGGTTAACTCTTTACTTTCAAAGGGTTTTTGCAAAAGGTACAATGCAAAACTTCATGTCTGAAATCTAAGTGACCGTATTTATTTTCGAACATAATCTTTATACTTTCTCACATTCGTCAAGGTTTTTTTTTTTTTTTCATTTTTTGGCTGAGTCATAATCAATTATTCTACCTTTATCCTTTCCAAATCTCCAGGTTTTTTTTATTTGTATGTGTGATTTGCACTACTTTTAGAGGATACAAACTTCTTTTTCACGCACATTTCAATTCGCCAGCAGCAGGGTTCGTTGATATATCAATGGATATATATCATGATATATATCCGATATTTATTTTCAAAATATCAAGGTTTTTGATATTTTCATACATTTGATATTTATTTTTTAAATGTCGTATTTCTGGATATTTCATATATGTGATATTTATTTTCAAAATATTTTCAGTCAAAAGAAGTGTAAATGAATTCTTCAACTCTTATTAAAAATTAGCCCATTTGTAAATAAAAACTAAAAAGAATAGCTCCCAAAATATTCCCTACACTCCAAAATCTAGTTTTGGATTGTACCTGCAGCTTTCCCATTACCATCATAAGAAATCTATCTGTATTTCAACAATACCTCCCTAGCCTGTCTCAATTCTTTTTGTAGACTGCACCTGTTAGAATGGGATAAAGGGGTTAATTGGTGATTGGATATTAGTAAAAAAATCTCAATTTTATAAGGCTTATGTTTGAAAGTGAATATTTAAATGTTGAACCAAAAATTTGGTGGGATAATATTAAATTAGAACAGCCCATAAATGATGATTTAACTTATCAGTTGTTTACAGCTTCTCCTTCAGTAGAGGCATTAGAATCTTTTCTAGTTTTGGTTTACTTCAGTCTAAATAAATAGCACAGTACATTAGGGAATGAAAAAGCAGACAAACTTACATTCATGTTCAAATTCTTCAATAGAAAAAATAAAAAATAAACTATTTTGTATTTCAGAATTTGTTTATTTTTATTTATTTTTTAAATTGAATCTTGAATTCTGTGTTTTGATGAGTGAAAAAGCAACTTTTACAGAAAATTGTTTGTGTTTTCATTTATTTGATCATAAATTGTAAGAAAAAAAAAAAAGTCATTTAGAATATTGCTTTATTATGTTTTCATGCTAAATGTAATATGTTTCAGATTCTAATTTATATTAAGTCTAAAAATATTTATAATCAACAGTAAGCTGACAGTTTTGAAAATATCGGATATATATCGAAAATATCGGATATTTTTGATATTTTCGAAAATATCATATTTACGAACCCTGGCCAGCAGTATCGAATGGTAAAATATCATTATCACTTTTTGATATATTATTTCCTTCATCAATAATTTCTGCTATTTCTGATGAAATAACGATAATATTTGTTTCGTTCCCGTCATAATTATATGAATCTTTATTAAAAATTCTTTGATGACCTTCGAAAAACGTAAGATATGTATTTGAAGCATTTCTGTGAGCACGGAATAAGAAAAAAATCCACAGAGTCGAACGATACGAGTGAGTACTGGAACTACCTCTTTTCCGCTGACGTTGCGTAAACGCAACACCTATTGTCTCTTCCTCCCCATTAAAACGAAAGCAACTGATTCGTTGAATGTTCTTATGTACTTTGACCTTGTCTAAAAATGGATTTACTCTAAAGCTTACATTTGTCTAACTATATTTCTTCTGCGAAAAAGACAACGTGAAAGTTTTCGTTTAAAAATGCTTTAAGTTTCGAACTTGTTATTAAATAGAAAAAATATGGTGAAAGAAAATATTTTTCTATTGAATTAGTAACCATAATATATACCCTACTCAAAAATTACTATTAATATAAAATTCATTTGATAGCTAATTTTTTATACGCATTTATTTTGACTGTTGCGTGAACGCAACACCAGCTGTTAATGGGTTAACAAATATTATGTTATTTTATTTAACTTCAACGATCGTATGTATGTTTTCCCAGCTCCAAATTTGTACTCGTAAATTTAATTCACTTTCAAATATCCGATTGAGATTAAATTTTACATGCATATACTGATGTACATCCATTGCCAATCTAATATTATTTTCGGTGGTTACCATTCATACTTATTTTACAAGATAACACACAAACTTTCGGATAGATTACCATCAAGAAGTTTAGGAAAAAGTTTTGGATAACACAAGACTGTTATGGTTGTTTTTTTAACTTTTATGTATTTTTTAGCACTGAATCCGAGAATTACCTTAACTTTTAACCATCATCTCAGGATGTTTTGCAAATCATAAATTGTCAAAGTTAAAAAATAACAAAAATCAGATACTATAAAATAAAGGAGATGGCTGAGTTTTTTAACTTTTGATAATTGATTTTTATGTACTCTTTAAGCTCTGAAAATGACCTTCATTTTTAACCATCACATTATAATTTTTTTGCAAATTGTAAATGTCAAAGTTAAAATATAGCAAAAACCTGATATGTAAAACTTTTAATTTTCCTGACATGATGGTTAAAAATAAAGGTCATTTTCTGATGCAGCGGCAAAAAATACATAAAATAATTTAATAAATATAGTAAGTTTAGTAAATATAATACTCTTGAAGCTACTGAAAAGCTTAAATTTACGTTTTAAAATTATAGGATTTCCAATCTAAAAGTGCAAGTAAATTAGTACAAAATTTTTTTTTATAGATTCAAAGAGGTGAATAAAACAAAATAACCATAAACTGTAAACAAGTACATCATTTGTTCCATTCCAGAAATATATTTTTAAAAACCCAGCCCGGGCGGTCAGCTCCCCACTGATTCATGGAGCACAAGTTTTTTAACCACTTCAACGTTTGTCCCGAGAGAAGTCGAAGGGGGGGGGGGGCTGCTTCCAATGAAGTGGTTAAGCACGAGAAAATTTTAAAAACTAATATTTATAAAAAAAAAAAAAAGCTTGTAAATCTGCGACCTTTAGAATTTAGCATACAATTTTTGGTGTTTAAAGTCATTCCAATTGCATTATTAAAAAAAAAAAACCTTTCAAAAATTTTAGTATCGTTTTAAAGATCTAAAAATAAATGTGTGTAGGAAATTTGCTTTTTTTTACTTTTATATTTTTAGATTTCAGAAGTTTTGTTAAATTGACTCATTAAAAGAGAAAAAATTAGAGAAATTACTAACTAGAGGTCTCCACAAGTGCATATTAAAAAGGGAAAAGAAAAAACCTTAAGATACTTTTGGGTATTCATAATTCTGAAAAATTTTTGGACAATCTCATTGCTTAGTTCTAGCATGATTCTTCCCGAGTACGCAATTTTATCTTTTTCTGCTTATGACTTTCGTTTTTATTAAGTTAAATCAATAGAATCGCAAAATCAGACTTGCCAGGTCTGACAATTTTTTAATCATTCTCCTGCCTTTTCGATCTTTGCAAAATTATTTTTTTCTGCTATACCCAGGTATTTATTTCTAAGGGTAAATTTATTCTTCAATTAAACATAGGTATGTAAAACTTGTTATTACTTATGAATTACTGAAAGAGGATTAAAAAAAAAAAAAAAATTGTCTTCTTACAGCTCTTAAATTTTATGTTTCAATGTGGAATTTAAATGTATTTTATTATTATAATGAAGAGTTAAAAAATGTGTTTATTCAAATGAATTTTATTAAAAAGGTAATTTTAATTAATTTGTAACAGGTGCACTTAATATGTGCAATACTGCTTTAGATAATTTAATATATTAATACTACATGGGTTACTCTAATTCAGGGCTGTCTGCCCACACCTACCCGACCAAAAAAACCCGGGTGTTTTTTTTTTTTTTATAAAACCCACATAAAGGTGGGTTTTTTGGTTTATGAGTTTTTTGCTGCACAGTATCATTTATTTTTAATTACTACTAATTTGTTATGATTCTGTTATGCATGTAAGATAAAAATTTAATTAAGTTTAGGTTTACAGACATCTTTGTATAAAAAGATAAAAATGATTTGAAAGAACTGCAAAACCCAAACCTCAGCAAATTAAAATTATCCAAAAGGAAAAACGACGATATTTTATCATTCATTATCTAATATGTAAAAATGAAAATTTGTCTGTCTGTCATTCTATACAAATTGACAGTTTGGAAGACAGGATTGTGGAAATGTTACATATGTGTATTAAAACACGGCCGAGGCAACTAAAGTAATCCGGGATCTAAATCATTTATAGTTAATTTTTAATTAATAAAACATCACCAATTTAACAGCAAGTTCTATCAAATTTAAACATTTTACGTTACAGCAGTTGCTAACAATTAATAAAAAAGAAAAGTGCCCAGTTAAACTGATGGCATTGAGCTCACAGGCTATTCACACTGATTGTATGTTATTTTCTTATTTCAAAGAACAATGCCCCTCAAAAAATAATTGAAGGGGATTTAGCCCCAGTTCTCCCCCTTTATACTTAACCAATGAACCTCCAAATCAAATGCAGGAGACGCCATATCGGAATAAACTGGTATATCAAATTTGAAGAAAATTGAATAATTCTGCATGAAAAACCCATTTATCTAAATTAAGAGGTGACTAGCCCCCGTCCCCCTTTTCAGGGGTGATTGTGCTCCGGGTGTAGCCTGGATTTCTGGGTTTTTCGGTAGATCCATCCGGGTTTGTGAGATCGTTACGTTTAGTGGAAAATTCGGACATTAAAAAATATCGCGAATTTCGACAGATGTTCGCCGAAAAAAAATAAATTCCTCAATCATTCGCTGAAAAAAAAAATTGACAATTTCGTCAAAGGATTGCGAGGGGAAAAGTGGATTTCGTCAAAGAATCTCGAAATAAACGCAAATTTCGTCAAAGGAACGCGAAGAAAGCGCAAATTTCGCAAAGGATCGCGATAAAACTAAGATTTTCATCAAAACATCGCGGGGGAGAACGCGATTTTTGTCAAAAGATCGCGGGAAAACGGATATATTGTCAAAGGAACGCAGAAAAATGGATATCGTAAAAGATTGCTGGAAAAACACATTTCATTAAAAGATCACGTAAAAAAACATTAATTTCTTTAAAGAATCACGGAACAAACGCGAATTTCGTCAAAAGACCGTTGAAAAAACACATAATTAGAATCGGGAAGGATTTTTCCATATCCCGGAATCGCGGGGGGAAATGCGATTTTCGTCAAAAATTGCAGGGGAAAACGCGATTTTCGTCAAAAATTGCAGGGGAAAACGCGATTTTCGTCAAAAATTGCAGGGGAAAACGCGATTTTCGTCAAAAGATTGTGGCGGGGAAACGCGATTTTTGTCAAAGGATCGCGGGAAAGGCGGAAATATCGACAAAGGGTCCCTGGAAAACGCGAACTTCGCTAAAGGATCGTGGGAAAAAAAACTAATTTCTTTTAAATCGCGAAAAAACCTGCAAATTTCACCAAGCGATCACGGGAAAAAACGCGAATTTTGTCAAAGAATCTCGAAATAAAACAAATTTCGTCTAATAAAGTTGCAAAATTTTCAAAGGATCGCGAAAAAAAACAAGATTTTCGTCAAAAGAACGCGGGAAAAACGGAAATGTTGCCCAAGGATCGCGGGACTTCCCATTGTTAAATTTATTTTAAATCATTGCAATGCGTGTAGTTTTTAAGCATAATTTCAGTAAAACAAGTGTAAAATATTTAAAAAAACTCTTAAAACATTTTAAAATAGCTTGAGACTTCTCCATATAAAGTCACCTCTCACTTATACGTGTTTGAAGGAATTCTTTATACACATTATGGAAAAAAAAAACTCATTTTGCAATATAAAAATTCTGATTAATAACATTTCATAAAATAAAATGGGTGTAATAATTGTACTTAAGAAAAAAATTAAACTTTCACTGTAAAATTTAGTTTAAAAAAGTACAATAAACATAAAATTTAATTTTACATAGAAAGAAATACGGTACTTACAGAAAAATCCTAATTAGTCCTCTTTAAAGAAGTCATCAATGGTCATTTGTTTTTGCTTAGGCCGTGTTTGTACAATGACCTTATCAATTTAGATCTGCAATCCATTCATAAATAGTTGAATCTGAAACAGCTGTGCTCTCACCACTCAGACAATGATTTCTTAAACTGTGTCTTAAACAGTTTTTCTAGCCATCCCCAAGAAGCCGAAAAATTTTAGATTCCCAATTTTTATGACAAAGTGAGTGCCTTTTCTTTCAGTAACTCATCCCCAATGGGTAAATTAGAAACTCTTCATTTCTCTGAACCACTTAAAGTGGTTTCTAAAATCTCCAATTTACCTTTCTGAACTCTTGATCGTTTCTTTGCTTGTGTAGAATATTCGCTGTTTATTTTTTTGATTGAGTCCTTGTTCTTTAAAATCCCTCTGAGCGTTGATTCGGGCAAATCGAATTTTTGAGCTAAACTTATTTATGACAGTTTAGGATCATTTTCTGCTGCTCTTATAATCTCCATTTTGAACGAAATTGTTAACTTGCTTTTACTCATTTTCATGGCAAAAAAACCAAAATTAAAAGTGAGATGCTACCGTAACAACAAAGACGGAAAGAAACATACGCGTAGCTTGATAAAAATAAAGAAACCATTAGAACTGGGGGGAGAGCCTGAAAAGTCGAATTGTAACATCTCCACCTTTTCAGGTGCTTTGCGGAACGGTCTTTTGCTCTTGACACCTGCAGAAAATTTTTTATAGATTTAAAAAAAAAAAAACTCGCGTATAACCGAGAGAGACAAATTCCAGTTTCCAGAGAGTTCCACTTGTAAGAGATCTATATCATTATTTTCCTATTCCTCATGGCACGGGACCTTACGAAATTAGTGTATAAGTGAGAGGTGACTGTAGTTCCTGATAATTTCAAATTATCGAATAATGCTTGATAATATCTTCAAGATGTCTTGGTTTGCTATCCAGAACGGTTTATTCTTTGAACATAATACATACCAGCAGGGTTATATAATATAGACGCATGGTGTGTGCGGAAAGTTTTCCTCAGAATTTGGAACTTTGTGATTTTTGTTCTTGTATTATTTTTTTTCCTAAATACCGAAAAATGTGTTCCCCCGAAAAATTAAAAGTGTGAAAGTTTATGTAAGATTTATTTATTGTTTGTCGGGGGATGATTGTGTCCCGAATTTTCCAAAAATTTTTAAAAATCTGCCATCAGTCTGAAAATTAAAGCATAAAAAAAAATATCACTGAAATATATTGTGGATTTCAACAAATGGTCGACGAAAATAAACCAATTTCGTCAATCGTTCGTAGATATCAATTTTTTCAAAACATCGCGGAAAAAGAGTGAATTCGTCAAAGGACTGTGTGAAAACGTTAAGGGTGCCTACCTGAATAATCCAAATTAATTAGAACTATAATTGTCAGTTTTTGATTTGATAAACCAATAAATACTCAGATACACACCCGCTCGTCTTTGGTTATCACTCTAGCACCCACCCTCCAGAAACCTCAATGCAAACAGACTAAGATGCCTGACAAAGAGACAGATATACTTACGCTTGTTCATCACTCTAGAGACCCCTTTAAACCTTTCAGAGGCAAATAACTTTTATTCATGAAATTCTTAAATGACTAATCACACCAGAATTTAAAAACAAATTTATTTCAAAATGGGTAAAAGCTTCTTTTCACGTATTTAATAAAATTGAACTTTTTAGTCCTGAATTCTGGTGTCAATGTGGCATTTTGCAGTTAAAATCACTGCCCTTCAAGGGGAAAGAGCTCACTCAAATGAAGGCTTCCAAACATGAAATAACAAGTTTTAATACAATGTCATTAATAAAAATAAATGACTCGTAGGTAAAAACTTGCCAAGTTCTAGATTTATTATTAATATGCTATCAATAATTTTTATTTCTAAACAATTTAAAAAATGCTATAATACTTCAGTAGGTAAGTTTGAGTGAATTTTATTTGAACTTGGCATCCACTTAGATATCACTTCTTTTCTTGCCATTGTCTTAGAGCTTGGCTATGTTTTTGTTAGATCAAATATACACAGATAAACGAATATCTACTATCATATCATTGAATCTATTTTCTTTTTCTTCCATTGAGTAAATTTTTGACTTTTTTTTTTTTTTGTGTGTGTGAAACTTTCTATTTGATTCATACAGATAGTGTTACTTCATATTGCTTCAAACAATAAATCTTTGTGTTTATTGTAATCTGTTTCATTGGGATGCCAATGAATTGCATTATAGCCATATATATGTATATACATTTAGGTTTTACCTCGAGGAACAGTAATTTGAATTGCTGGATAATTTTGCTTATAAGGGGCATGGGTAGCAAAAATTTATAATGGTTTATCATAAAAAATCCTTATGGTTCTACTAAAAATTACTAAAGATAGTTCTACATGGCATCGCATGGCTCTGTTAGATTATCATAAAAAATCCTTATGGTTCTACTAAAAATTACTAAAGATAGTTCTACATGGCATCGCATGGCTCTGTTTTAGTTTGAAGTAATTCTTGATGCAATGACTTTTAGGTCAATTTTTTTTTATTACTAATTTTTATTTGTTTGCTTTAGATGAAGCTCCACGTGGACCATTGCGAAATGCTGGTGCATCAAGAGGTCGGGGTGCTTCCAGGGTCCAGTCTCACCCATATGCAGGTGCAACTCGACGTGGATATTAAAATTCATACCTTACATTTTGTTTTTACCATCATAGTACTTTTCATTGATGAAAACATTCATAATTGAAAGAAAAGTCTGTAGTTCAATTCTCACTGTATGACAATGGATCCAAATATGATCAAGCATTTCTTCTTTTGTTTTGTGAGCATGAATCCTATTGTACAATGGTCATGTTTATTTCACATTGCTTTAAACTGTCATTTTAACATCAATTACAAATAAAATAAATTTCAGAAAAGATTGTCTCGATCCATCATTTGAAAATTGAAAAAAAAAAATTTTTTTTTAATCATGAAATGTTTGATACTGTCATCTAACCTGTACTAAAGGTTTTACGTAGAAGAGTTTATTTCTGACTAAATTTTCAAAATATTGTACTTTTAGAAAAATATTTTTGTTATACTTTTTGCTTCTTCCAATTATTTATGTCAAACACTATTAAGAGTAAGTTTCAATGGTTCACTATGATTGTTATTAGACTATATAATTTGTTTCAAATAATTTAATTCTATTAAAATCATCTATGCTTTATACCCTCACCTACAGTTGTGATACAGGTATGTTATAGATCATTCGATTTCAGTGTGAGCAAAACTTGTATAAACTATTTTCCATTTTAGCTTATTGTTCCATTGTCATTTCAATCTATGTACTTTACGTGTGAGAATAATAAAGTAAAAAACTATAACTCATTCTTTTATTTCTTTAATGCATATTCTAATCCACTATAGCTAACTCATTTTATTGTCAATCGATCTACTGGTTATAACAACAATCTTTTGCTTTAATAAAAATTGTTAGCTGTCTGCAAACATTTTTAAAAACAAATTATTTGTGCTAGTCTTATTTGCATGATGCTGTAACAAGGTATTTGTACAAAATTTGTTTTTCCTTTTACTTTTATTCAGAATTTAGCTACATAGGTCATTAATTTGATCAGGGATACTACTCAACCTAAGAATGACAGGGAATTTGTAAAGTGGCCAAATGTGTCTAATTTAAGTATTTTATCTTGGATGTCTAATAAGGATGCAACGAATATGGAGTTGATCTTCGGTATTCTGCTTAAAAGCCGAATACTAAAGCAAAATCATTTATATTTACAATAAATAATGTCAATTGATATATTTTAAATAACATTACCTATAGGTTTATATTTGTTACACATTAAGAAAGTTCAAATGTTTATTAAATTTATAATACAATTTTATTTCAAATATTAAATATAAATTTAATAATCATTTGAATTTTCTTAACATGCAATCGGGGGTGTTTGATTTAAATCATTATTTTTTTTTTTAACATTGATATTTACAGATTAAATAATAATCAAATTCATAATTTATGTTATAAGAAAAGTTGATCATTTCAGATGAAAAATTACCTTTTAATAACATTAAATAAAACTTAAGTTCGAAATACTATAGTAAATGCAATTGTATTAAAAATATTATCAGTCCATAGTACAATCTTCAAAAATATTGATAAATGCTCTCTCACTTTTAAATTGTTTACTTTTTTAAATGATCAGTTTATTTTTGCAAGTTAAATGCTTAAGCTATAGTCAGGGTGTGTAGCAGGTGCTTATAGGTACTTACATTCGCAAAAAGTTTATAAGGTCCTTACAAGGTGCTTATTTTCAGTGCTTGTCAAAATTTGCAGAAAAAATTGTGAATTTGAAAAAAAAAAAAATCACGATGTCGAAACATCGCAGGAATAAATAATTTCGTAAGAATTTTTCAATCGGTTGCGCAAGAAAATCACTAATTTCGTCAAAAGATCGCTGGGGGAAAGAAAATGATTTTTGTTAAAAGATCAGAATTTCATAAGTAAGTCACTGAAAATAATAATCACGAATTTGCTTAAACGATTGTGAAAATGATCGCTATTTTTATCAATCTGATATGGAAAAAGTTTGCAAATTTCGTCAACTGATTATTTAAAAAAATCGGGAATTTCGACGCCGTCGGGGGGGGGGATCACAGAAATAGGAAATTTTGCTTTGTTTTATGCTTAGACTTGCAAATTAATGTGTCCCATATGTTGGTGATTCAAGTAATGGTCAAATGATCAATACTTGGACTATAACATAATAAATATTTCGACTAGTCTAACACTGAATTATAGAATTCCAATTTCATCTTTCTTCTATAACTGAAAATACTTTAATCCTTTTTTTCCCCCTAGAATTCATTGCATACTTCAATTGAAAATATAAGGAATATTACTGTACCTTATTCATGGGTCTGTCCAGGATTTGTCCTGATTTTCTAAGGGTTTTTTTTTATAAAAGAAATCTAATCACAATTTTGTGAATTTGAAAAAAAAAAATCGTTATATATAGGTTCTTGTATGTTTTTAACAAGTTCGTTTATTTATATATATAGAAAAATCCAAATTCATATAATTTAGTATACGAAAAAACATCTAACAAACTGTAACTAAAACAATAATTAACAAAACCAAGAGTAACTAAGAAAAAACTAAATATGGAGACAAGTGGCCAAGGCTTATGACTTGTACTGCGGGGTTAAACATGTTTTACGTGCACAACATTCCCCCTCACTTGCCAAGACCAAACAGAGATTGAAAAAATGAAAATCGCAAACTAACCCAAAAGCCGTCAAATGAAGTCCGTGAATAACCTCACCGCTAAGCTATTTTCGATAGGAATCACATATCGATAAATCACCATCATCGAACAATACCTTATTTCGATAGCATTTTTTCTTGATAAAATTGAAAGTTAAATCATTCAGAAAATGTATTGGGTAATTTTGCTTACTGGCGTTTATGTAAAGGTTAAAAATTTCACCAACCAATTTATCAACATTTGAACACATTTGCAATAAGATTTAATCCATTTAAATATATATTTCTAAAAATTGAAACATGCACGTTACTATTAAAGTTTAATATTTTTATTGTATCAAAATCAAAATAGTTTATCATAAATACTGTATACTAAAATTCCGTTTTTAATCTCCAAATTAACATCCAAGTAGTTCACACTGCTTTGATTATCCGAAGCACTCTTTAAATTTAAAGTGTCTGGATAACATTTAAATTGATAAATTTCATTATTGTTATTCAGCTCAACCACCAAAACATCATCTGTATATCTTTAAGTCTTTTTCCAGCAATAAACCGGCTTCATATGTAAACAGATAAATATCTGCAAGGATGGAGCTACAACTGACCCCCATTGGAATACCTCTCACTTGTTTATATATTTGTTTCCCTTCAAACAGATAATTTTTGTAAATGTCAAATTGAAATAAATCCGTGAATATTTCAATACTGATATCCTTCTCTTTAGATTTCTTGAAAAAATCCATAACTATGTACTTTAAATCATCTAAATTTATGCTATTATACAAATCCTCGAAATCATATGTATACCTGTAATGTTTTTCAGCTTTTTTAAACTTTTAAGTTCATAGCTATTTTTTATTACTATCTAAGAATATTCATTTATAACCTGATCGAAAATCTTTTGTAATATATTCAAAAATTTATTTACACATTCCAGACCCTGTTCTGATTGTTGTAGGATTATTCATATTCAACGGCTGGAGTAGCACAGTTTTCCAACTGAGCGAAAAATGTCCAGACCAGGAATCGAACCTGGATACTTGGCTTACCGTGCCAATGCTTTATCTGTTAAGCTATCGGACGTTACCTGGCTGACATAATTCATTCTTATTTGTTGGACATGGCTGCAAACTGCATTGCCAGTTGAAAAAATTAGTGAAGTACAAGGCCTCTTCTATTCAAGAAGAAACTTTAAAAAAAAAAAATAGAGAATGAATGTGAATTTATTAAAATTCGGGAAAATGAACTAATATCGATTGATCGACTTAAAACCAGGGGTTAAATGGCCAATTTTTCCCAGGTAAATTGGATTAAAATGCCAAAATGTGGACTATGATTCCACCTTCCTCACAAATAATAATCTTTAGGGTTACCACTGTATAGGGAAAACTGAGGGAATTTTAAAATGAGTATTAAAAACTAAGAATTTTGCTAAATTTCGGTACTTTGCAAAATTTATCCCTTGAAATTTTGAAAATTCTGAGAGGAATTACTCTGAGAAAATTTGATTTTTTGTTCAGGAATTTGCCGAATTAAGTGGCAATCCTGATCTCAAATACAGTCTTTATGAACACGTCCTATTCTAATATATGGGAATGACTTTATTTTTTTCTCTGTTCTTTATATATATACAGTAAAACCTCCCTAAAGTGACCACATTCTGTTCCAGTAGAAATTGGTCGCTCTGACAGGTGGTCTCTTAATGGAGGTTATGTTTAAATCTAGAATTTAAGTGTTGAAAAAAGGTAACAATATTATTAAAAAAAAATTTTACATTAGGAAAAAATTAATCAAGTATCAAAACAAAAGTTAATTAGTGCAGAGTTTAAAAAATGAATACATTGACGTTTGCTTTGAACAAATCCTTTTGAAGTTCAGATCCAATGATTCTTTTTTTGACGGGAACAAATAATGACGATTTCATTAATTTATTTCTTTGAGAGTTTCCTGACAGAATAGGTTTTACTGTCATTCTTAATTTGTCATCAGAGTTAAATTCATTGCCTGAAAAAGGCACAAAGGGGTTTAAACACTTAAAAGTTACCGGAATAAAAAAAATATCTAAACTTACAAGGAGAGGGCCAACCTTGTTAATCACAGATTTTGATTATTTTTATATATTAGGGTAGAGACCCCTTAGGTTCAACGGATTTTATCCAACGCGCCTTAGTTCTTGAGAAACCGGGGGGTCTAATAATAGTACACAAATACTTACTTTGCAACCGCAACGATAGGTTGATCGTAGCTCAGTTAGTATGGCGTTTTCCCAGGGTGTCTACAGAATCTGGAAATCATGGGAAAATCAGGGGGGTTTATCACTGGGAAAATCAGGGAACTTTGCAAAAATACTGGAAAATCAACGAAATTTGTCTATATTGCAAAAATATTTGCATTTTCACTTACGAGACTGATTCGTCAATTTTATGTATCATATTTTTTCACATGCTGATTAATCTTTCCCAATATTTTTTAAAAGATTCCCTGAAGTATTTGTCGCTGACACTTGGATAATTTTCTGCTACTTGAGTCTTTCCCAATATTAATTTTTAAAAGATGCACGTGGTTGTATGAGTTTTTGATATTTAACGTAAATTAAGGTGATCAGATGACCTGATTTTCTGTACATAACACTTATATTGAAAACAATTTACACATTTTTAAAAATTTTAAATGATACATTAGCATAACCTGACCAGGTGCCCAGCTTAATCCAATTAGTTATCCCCTCAGATTTAGACAAGTCTTAGAATTGAATATTTTTCAGAAAATGAGGAAACTTTCTGGTCACCCTATATCCATTGGCTTCTATATGAAGTTGGACACTATGAAGTTAGTTGAGTTCGGATTTATAAAACTGTCAACCAATACTTAATGAATATTAAGCAATTTTTGTTTTTCTCTTGTTTTTTCTCCCAAATGAGATAATAGCAAGCTGGATAAGTGTGTTATACGAGGAATCGGCATACATGAAAAAAATACCGAATTATTATTGTTAATAATGGAAATCGGGGAAGTCTGATAAAAATAGTCAGGGAAATCATGGAAAAATCCAGGAACTTTCTTTTAGAATTTCTGTACACCCTGTTTCCGGCTGATCCGCGGGCCCGGGTTCGATACCTGAATGCGTTACATTTGCAGGGTTCGCACAGACTCCTTGGAAACTCCTTAGAAATGAATACATTCCCAAGTAGTACTTAGAACTACTTAGATAAGCAAACCACTACTTAGAAACTCCTTATATTGTATTGCGGCTTCGGACGCAAGCGATATTGCTGCCGAGGAGGAAAAAATCGTGATTGAAAAACGCACGGTAAATCCTTTATGCACGTCATTTATCTGAAGCCCAACATTGTTTGGGTAGGGTAATCTTAATAGCAGGGCTACTAGGTCCGAAAAGTCCGTTTTTTGACACTGTTAGCCGACCTTTATTTTAAATTTGATCGATGTTTGGCATATTTAGCCAAGAATCTCGGAAAAATCGCGTTTTTCGCAAATATGTTCCAAAAAATACCGTCAAATTTAGCCAATCGATCGCGGAAAAAATTCGTAAATTTTGTCAAAGGATCGTGAAAAAACGCGAGTTTCTCCAACAGATCGCGAGAAAACTCGAATTTCTTAAGACAGCGAAAAAACGTGAATTTACTCAAAGGATCACGAAAAAACGCGAAATTCGTTAAAGATCGAGAAAAAAGATTTCCTCAAACGATCGCATGAAACGCGAATTTTCATCAAAAGATCGCGAAAAAAACGTTACTTTCGCCAAACGATCGAAATAAAACGCAAATTTCATTAGAAGATCTCGAATTTCCCCAGAAAATTGCGACAAACACGTGAATTTCGCCAAAGGATCGAAAAACACGAATTCCGTCAAAGGATCGCGAAAAATACGTAAATTTCGTGAAAGGATCGCGAAAAACACGCAAATTTCGTCAAAGGATCGCGAAAAACACGCGTTTTCCATCAAAAGCTCGCGAAAAGAACGTCAGATTCGTTAAACAATCGAAATAAAACTCGAGTTCCATTGAAAGATCGCGAAAAAAGCGAATTTTCCCAGAAGGTCGCGAAAAAAAACGCGAATTTCTCCCAGAAGATAGCGAAAGAAACGCGAATTTCATCATAAGATCGCGAAAAAAAATGCGAACTCGTCAAAATTTCACCTTCAAAGAAAGAGATTACCGCTGTTCTAAAAGAATAAATTAAAAATTTGTTATTTTTTTTTTGTATGTTGCATTTAGCATTTTTTTTTTGGGGGGGGGGGGGGCTAAAATTTTCTTTAAGATGTTGCATTTAGCATTCTTCTTCTTTTTTTTTTTTTTTTTTTTTTTTTTGCCTTTTAAAATTTTCTTTAAGATGTTGCATTTAGCATTCTTTTCTTTTTTTTTTCTTTTGCCTTTTAAAATTTTCTTTAAGATGTATCATGTATGTGATATACATAATAAGTGTTTGGTGTTTGACTAATCTCTATTTATATGACCTAGGGGTGATTCTAGTCCGAATTTTCCGAAAATGTAAGGCATTCATTTCCGGAAATTTAAAAAAATCGGTCACCAATCGGAAAATTCGGTCATATGGTCGCCGAAACAAATTTTGTCAATCGTTTGCAGAAAAATCGCCAATTTCGTCAAAGGATCGCGAGGAAAACTCAAGTTTCGTTAAATAATCGCGAAAAACCCTGCAAATTTCGTCGAAAGATCGTGAAAAAAACCCCACAAATTTCATCAAAAGATCGGGAAAAAACACAAAATTCGTCGAAAGATCGCGAAAAAACGGCAAATTTCGTCAAAAGATCGCGAAAAAAACACAAATTTCGTCAAAAGAACGCGTAAAAACTCACAAATTTCGTCGAAAGAGCGCGAAAACCCCAAAAGATCGCGAAAAATTGACAAATTTTGCCAAAAGATCGCGATAAAACTCTCAAATTTCGTCAAAAATGCGCTTAAAAACTCACAAATTTTGTCAAAAGATCGCGAAAAAACCCACCAATTTTATCAAAAGATCGCGAAAAAAACCCACAAATTTCGTGAAAAGAGTGCGTAAAAACCCACAAATTTTGTCAAAAGAGCGGGTAAAAACTCACAAGTTTCGTCGAAAAATCGCGAAAACCCAAAAATTTCGTCAAAAGATCGCGAAAAAGCGGCAAATTTCGTCAAAAGATCGCGAAAAATCGACATTTCGTCAAGATTGCGAAAAAAAACTCACCAATATCGTCAAAAGATCGCAAAAAACACATCAATTTCGTCAAAAGATCGCGAAAAACACACAAATTTCGTCAAAAGATCGCGAAAAAACCCACAAATTTCGTCAAAGAGCCACCGAGAAAACGCATAGCTAGTGTCGGCAGTGAATTTCCCCCTTTCCCCCCCTCTCTGGTGTAACTTTTCAGATTTGCTGTGAATTTCAGAAATTTTTTTTTTACTCAGAATCGCCCCTCTGATATGACCGCTGGTCACTGCATAAAAAAGTAGGTTGTCAATTTTGTGTTTAAATTTACAAAATCAATAAGCAATATATTGTGAATACTGTGCAATTTCGGCACTAACAATTAGATTCTAATAGGGTAAAATTTGTTTTTGAAATGTTTTTCTCTCCAAATTGGGCATTAAAAATTTGAGTGTGCATACCATATAACGATGCAGCACATAAAAACATCGACAAAAAAAAAAGGCTAATCCTTAAAATTTTTTGGACTCCTTGGATTTTTGGGGGTACTCCTTGGATTTTTTCTTCCCAACTCTGTATGAACCCTGCATTTGTTTTATAAATATACTTGTAAGTATAATTAATAGTCTCATTGTCAATTAAAATTTATAATATTGTATATCAATTATAATTTTAACATATTTAATTTTTCACTTTTAACTAAAAAGTTGTATAAAATATCATAAAACTGTTAATTTTTTAAAAATCACTTTTAAAATGTATTTCATATATTCTTTATCGATGCAATGATATTGAGCAATTCTTCCAGTTCGTAATTTTAAAGAAACATCATTTACGCATTGTTTTAACAAAGGAAGTCAATGCGATAATACCATTATTCTGTCTTTAAAGTAACAAGCATAATTATATTAAAAATTAGCATCAGAATTAAATTACAACCGATTTTTTGCATAGTAATGATTTTTAAATTTGTAATACGTATGCTTGCGCTCTCAATAATTTTTCTTTCACCTTTATCTTCTTTCTGCTTTTATTTTTATTTTATTTGAATTTTCTTTTATTTTATCATAACTAGATGGCACCACAACAGATTTTGTCACGGTTTTGGAATTTTATGATTCAATAATATACAATTTCTTTTTAAACCTCTTTAAAGGTTGAGAAATAAGTTTTTTAAAAAAAAATGATAAATTTAAGTTTGTTAATATTATAATTAATGTAGGGTATTAAAATTTTTAATTGAAATTATTAAATTATAATTACAAGTATATTTATAAAACAAAAAATGAGAAAGACAAATGTAGCGCGTTCGGGTACCGAACCCGTGTCCGCAGATCAGCCAGCGAATGCCGTACCAACTGAGCTACGACCAACCTATCACTGCGTTTGCAAAGTAAGTATTTAAATTGTGTACTATTATTAGACACCCCCCCCCCCCCCGGTTTCTCAAGAACTAAGGATCGTTGGATAAAATCCGTTGAACCTGACACTAAGGGGTCTCTACCCTACAACATATATTAAAATAATTAAAATTTGTGATTAACAAGGTTGGCCCTCTCCTTGTTAGAAGTTTGATGAATAATGCGCTCTCCAGAATTATTTTTCTAATAAAACCTTCAAGCGACCAGGAGAAAACTGAATTTGTTTAATTTTCTTCAAAGAAATGGGTCGCTCATGGAGGGAGTTCAACTGGGATGGTCTCTGAATGGAGGTCAAATTAGTATTGACCCTATGAGAATATATTTTGTTCCAAGAAAAAATGGTCGTTCAGGGAGGTGGTAGCACAGGTTGGTTTCACTGTGTATGTATATTATTATATATATATATTATATATATATATATTTATATATTTTTAATATATATGTATGTGATCCCTTTAATTTAAATAACCAATTTTAAATTGCAAAACTATCGATTGTTTGTTATTTAATAACAATATAAATATATAACTTTTAAAAAAAACTTGCTCCTTTGAAATTATCATTAATTAGCAAATGCCGATTAACAAAAAATATCATGTATATATAATCTATTCATATATGGTTAAATTTTAAGTTTTTAATACAATTCATTTTGAAATTATTCCTATTCAAAAACTTTATTTAATATTACCATGTGACCTCCATTTTGCTTTAGCCTAAATGCATTTCTTTTTTAATTAAAACTTCAAAAACTTCCTTTTTTTTTTTTTGCATAGGATAGCTGAGGTCGATTTCTAATATGACTATTTTTTTCGATTTCGGAACAGGTTTGGAAAATGTAAGTACTTTCATTTAAAAAAAAAGTTTTTTTTTGCAATCCAAAATCAAAAGTATTATTTCTGTAAATAGTTTTTTTTGCCTCATATTATCCATTTGCATACATTTCCCTTTGGATATAATGACCGAAAAAAAAAAGATTACATAACTTTTACTTTTGATTTTGGATACCATGGCACAAAGGATAAATCAATTTATTCAAATAACGGGGTGTCTACAGAATCTGGAAATCATGGGACAATCAGGGAGGTTTATCAATCTGGAAAAATCAGGGAAATTTGTCTATATTTGAAAATATTTGTATTTTTACCTTGCCAACGAGACCGATTCGTTTATTTTATATACCATATTTTTTCACATGCTGATTATATTTCC
Organism: Maratus speciosus; assembly: GCA_963932465.1. Lineage (NCBI taxonomy): Eukaryota > Metazoa > Arthropoda > Arachnida > Araneae > Salticidae > Maratus > Maratus speciosus. The sequence continues at coordinate 167,485,852 of OZ010793.1, forward strand.
AATATTTTTAAACAGATGGACATGGAATGAGTTTTTGATATTTAACGCAAATTAAGATGATCAGATGTCCTCATTTTCTGTAGATGGTGCTTATTGAAGGTAATTTACCCATTTTTAAGTGATGCATTAGCATAACCTGACCAGGTGGCCAGGTTAATCCAATTAGCTATCCCGTCAGATGTAGATAAGTCTTACAATTGAATATTTTTCAGAAAATGAGGAAATTTTCTGGTCACCATATATCCATTGGCCATGGACTAAATTTTGATTTCGGATTTATAAAACTGTCAACCAATACTTAATGAATATTAGGCCATTTTTTATGTTTTTCTCTTGTTTATTCTCCCAAATGAGATATTAGCAAGCTGGATAAGTGTGTTATATACAAGGAATCGGCATACATGAAAAAATACCGTATCTATATTGTTAATAATGGAAATCAGGGAAGTCTGATAACGATAGTCAGGGAAATCAGGAAACTTTTTTTTACAATTTCTGTAGACACCTTGAATAAATACATTTCAATGCATTATATAAGTTCTGTGAAAGTGACATATTTAACAGTGTATTGCAAAATTAAAAGTATTGTTTAGATCTGTGAATGTATTTTAGCCAAACCAAAAATAATTTGATTTCAAAACATAGTTTAAAGCCACATGAAGGCGTCACTTAAATTTTGATATTGTATCTTTTAACCCTTTCAGGGGCGCCGTTTGCAGACTGCAAACGGCATTTTCAGGAATTTTTTTAACTAAGAAAATCGGAGAATTTTTTGCTGTTAAAGGCTGGAAAATACTTTTACTTCTTTAATCTGATAACAGATGGCAGCACTATAGTTTATGTGATCATTTACATTGAAAGAAATGAGAGTAACTTTAGGCTGTTTCGCACAAGGTTCTATTTTTAATTAATACAAGGATTAAAAACTTAAAATTTTCCTATTTTTTACATTAAGTTTTATAAACAGGCTTCAATGACTATCGACACGTCCTTTATTCTTTATAAAAAGGTTTTATTCTTTTGTATTTTTGCGTTTTTATATAGCGTTTGCACCCTGCAAACGCCGCCCTTCTAGGACTTTAAAATGCAGACTTCCCGGGACGACGCATTCACTATTTTTTATGTTACACAGTATTTATGATTTCTACCCTAGACGGTTTGATCTTTGGGGGTAAAAGGGAATAAAAATTTGACTATCTGAAATTGAGGGTGTTTTTTAAAAAAAGGGGCACATTACCTTTCCTTTTTTCCTGCAAAATGTGTCGTGAAAATTGATCATACTGCTTTTGATCTGTTTTCAGATGAGTTACACTAATTGTATTATTTGCATATATTTTTATCATTCGTTTTATAGTTTCCTTGTTTTATTCTTTCTTAATTTTTACATTTTTCTAATAAACTACTTCTTACATTTTTTTTCTTTTTTGCATTTTCCTGATATTTTTAAAAATTCCTCATTTTTTCTATATATTTTCACTTTTAAAATTTTAAGTATATAATTAAAAATTTGTTTGCCTAAAATTGTTTGATAGAATAATAATTATCATAACGATATGTGTTCAGTTATTTATTTTTTCTTTTTTTGCTAAATATTTATATTTTTCTGATTTTTAATTTTTTTTATATATATTTTTATTTTTTAAATTCTCATATTTCTCAGGTATCCTCCATTTAAAACTTAAAGTAAATAATTAAAATATTTAATGAAAATAACAATTAAAATATTTGTTTAAAATATTTGAAAATTGTTGATAAAAGAATTATTATTCTAATGCTCTGAGTTCAGTTATTTTTATATATTTAAATTTTTTATATAAATCTTTAATTTTCTAAATTTTAAATTTTTAGTATACAATCGAAATTTATGTTTATTGAAAATGATTTCGTAAAATATTTATCATTATAGCACTATAAGCGCAGTATTTTAAAATATTTGCTCCAGTGAACAAGGTAAGTGAGTATTCAAACTTAATGACCTACACGGGCGCCGTTTGCAGTCTGCAAACGGCCCCCTTTCTGTAACGGAGATCGCTAAATTTTTTTAAAAGACATTTCTGTGGTCTGTAGGACCAGTATATCTCCTTATGCATGTTTTTTCAAAAATAATAAATGATTTTAACATCGCGCCCCTCAAAGGGTTAAAACTCATATTTGGAATTTTTGAGAAATGTGAATGATAAAGCATCAATGAGTAACTTTTATACATCTTTTTAAATTGAACGTAATTTTTGCACATGCTATTATAAATAAAGCAAAAATTAATAGCATAGCATCACTCAACATTTGATATCATTTTTAAGTTCCATATTTAAAATTCTTAGAGGCATAAAATAAAATGCTGCCCTTCCCAGTACACACAGAAAAAATTAAACATTCTAAATTCTTTAATTTTATATAAAATAATCTTCTACTCTCCCTATTTAATGTTTTTTACTGACAATACACAATAAATCATATAAAATAATCCCCTAAATTTCCACTTCTCCCTTTGCACCCACCTATCCAGCATGCCAATCCCCAAAATTTGTTTTTTGCTGTTGATCAATACTTTGGGTATTACCTTCACTGTAAAGGAGAACTTCCACTTTTGAGTTTAACAAGTTTTAGAAACATTATTTTACAGGAACTGTATATATACAGTTTCATTAAAAGTCACTGATTTTTTTCTTTTTTTAATATTATATTTGTAAGGGTAAGCCTAGTACATATCCTAAACAAGTTGGAAATTGCAACGTCAAATGAGGTGCGTTCGTACTATAACTAGTTTTATAAATATTCAGATCTTAGTGCAATAAGTGTAACACTCTTAGGCAGAAAGGCATGAATACAAAATTTATCATGATTCTATATATTAAATTCAGTAATACGGAATAATGAATCTATCATAAAAAGGACTTGATCACCAGGGCAACCTAGAATCATTACCTATCGTGGTACATCAATGAATCAATTACGTAAGTTTTATTTCGATTTGCATAACATTTGAAGTGATACATACTTTAATTCAGGGGTGATTGTGTTCAGGTAATATACCTGATTTCAGGTATTTATTTTATTTTCAATACTGGAATTCCGGTTTTTCAGATAGTTAAATTCATAAAATAACACTAAAATATCAATTTCATATGATTGTTAAACATAATTAAAAGTAATATTTTATAATGAGAGAAATGGACCTTCTGCAATAAATTATATGTTCTCTCTCCATACCAAAACTTCTTGCAAAAATTTCAGGTATTTTTTCATGAATTCACAATCACCCCTGTTAATTTCAACACCGAACATTGCATAGTAAAAGAATCTCAATAACATATAGCAATTACACAGAAATACAACTATAGTAATGCAAGTTAGAGTTCAGACAAACCGAATCCATAAAGACTCAACTATGTTGGAAAGTGCTAAAAACACTTTAGAAGGAAACATACTTGAATACTTTCATACAACGCTGTATTTTACCGACTATCTTTATATACATGCCACTATTTAGCTAATATTTAATTAAGACTGAAACATACTTAAAACTAGTGAAATCGCACTTCCAGAGTTTATTATCCATAGTCGACCATATATCTAATTCTTTGCGTAGATCTGTATATCATTTTATCTATATTCTACAAACATATCTTAGTATAACTAAATGGAGTTCACCGTAAAAATGCATAATTCGTTTAAAAATCACCTTTAAACTACTTTCGTTCATACTCAGTGACGCTTACGATTTCTTTTGTATAGCCCTGTATATGATCTACAGCATTACACATTATGATCTACAGCACACACAACGTAATATGGAAAAATTTAGTACTTGTGATATGAGTTTTAAACTTAAAAACTCATAGCACAACTAACTAGTTGTATGTGCTAATGTCAAAACTTTCTTCTATCTTACTTATACATCTTAATATTGCAAAAGCTAGTTACACGTTAATACTTCAATATTATTAGTTCAATACTATACGAACTTTAATTTTCACCTTAAATTTCTGCACTAGATTAAAATTAACACAATTATTCTAATTGGTAAACAAATCATATTAGATGTAAATTTCCAACTGGGCGAAAAATGCCCGGACCAGGATTCGAACCCGGGACCCCCTGGCTGAAGCCGCCAGTGCTCTGCCACCTGAGCTATCCCGGACGATTCTGGTCGAACTTTTTCACCCAGCTAACCATGATGCTGCGGCTTCAGCCAGGGGGTCCCGGGTTCGAATCCTGGTCCGGGCATTTTTCGCCCAGTTGGAAATTTACATCTAATATTAAATTTCTGCTTTAGTCAATTAAACGGACTAAAAACGAGTTAATCTATATCATGATATTTGTTAAAATTAATAGTTTTTCCTTATTCTGTTATTATCAACTGTTTGCAAATAGCTGGCTTAGCAGGAAGCGAGTTGCCGCCGATGGACAATAGAACTACGAAAAATCAAGAAAAGTATACAAAAATCGCTATCACAGAGCCCCTTTACTGCGCAATATAACCAAATTCAAGGAGGACCTGTTGGCCAAAGCCAATAACATGCACAAAAAATTTGGTTCAATTGTATGCATAATTTTATACACTTTTCGAATGGTACAATAAAGCAAATGGCACAAACATCGCTATTGCAGCGCCCCCTTCCGGCAGATTTATTTCAAACTCAAGAAGGACTTGCTTGCCATAGCCAGAAACATACACAAAAAGTTTGGTTCAATTTTATGCTTAACTTAATTCACTTTTCGATGGTACAATATAATGAAAATGGTACAGACATCGTAATTATAGCGCCCCCTTCCGGCGGCATTTTTCCAACTTCAGGGAGGAAGAAAAGTATACAAAAATCGCTATCACAGAGCCCCTTTACTGCGCAATATAACCAAATTCAAGGAGGACCTGTTGGCCAAAGCCAATAACATGCACAAAAAATTTGGTTCAATTGTATGCATAATTTTATACACTTTTCGAATGGTGCAATAAAGCAACTGGCACCAACATCGCTATTGCAGCGCTCCCTTCCGGCAGATTTTTTTCAAACTCAAGGAGGACTTGCTTGCCATAGCCAGAAACATACACAAAAAGTTTGGTTCAATTTTATGCTTAACTTAATTCACTTTTCGATGGTACAATATAATGAAAATGGTACAGACATCGTAATTATATAGCGCCTCCTTCCGGCGACATTTTTCCAACTTCAGGGAGGGCCTTCGTGCCATGACCAAAAACAAACACAAAAAATTTGATTCAATTCTACTTTTCGATGATACAATATTCAAAATAGCATAAAAATCGCTATTACAGTGCCCCCTACCGGCGAATTTTTTTCAAATTAAGCAAGGACCTGCTTGCCATAGTCAAGAACTTAAAAAAATTTTTGGTTCAATTCTATGCATAACTTCAAACACATCGATGGTACAATATTCAAAATTGCTATTACAGCGCCCCCTACCGGCGATATTTTCCAAATTCAGGGAGGACCTGCTTACCATAGCCAAAAACTTAAAAATTTGGTTCAATTCTATGCATAAGTTCATACACTTTTTGACGGTACAATATTCAAAATCGCTATTACAGCGCCCCCTACCGGCGAATTTTTTTCAAATTCAGGGAGGACCTGCTTTCCATAGCCAAAAAACTTAAAATAAAAATTTGGTGCAATTCTATGCATAACTTTCTTCTATTGAAGATAGAAGAAAGTAAAAATGCACTTCCAGCAATCATTGCTAATATACAGTATTTCGTATACAGCAAAGTATCCGAAATCTTTTGTGTGTACTATACACTTTCTATTACACAGGAAGTAACTTGTTGTAAACCTCAGCAACATACAGTGAAATACGTTGAACACGAAAACGCTTAACACGAAATGATATAGCGGTCCGGACATTATACTATGCAATTTAATACTTTTTTTTCTTTTAAGGGTGTATTCCGATCCAAACTGCTTATTTTCTGATTCATTTTAAAATTAATTTTTGCTCTCAAACGCATCAAACTAAGAAATTCTTTTATTTAGAAACTATATAATGTGCCGTGCTTCTTAATTTTTTGATAAATGCAGAAAATACTGTAAAAAACGCTGTCAAAGTTGGCGTTTTGAACCGAATTTTCCGAAGCGGGCGATCTGGGAATGAAAAAAATGGTCATACTGAGAAAATAATTGTTTAAAAATCAAATTCTAATTAATTGAGCTGAAAATGAAATCACACGGCATGTTAAACATGTCTTAGGAAATCACCCCAGCAAGTTTCATGTTTTTACTTTTAAAAATGAGTCTGAAAATGTATCAGAAAATTTCGAGCTGTTGAGAGTGGAAAAATATTTTTTCGAATACACCCTTAACACTAAGCAAAAATCGTTTAACACGAAAAAAATTCGCTTGCGATCTAGTTAGTTTAGCTGAAATTGGTGAATTTTGTGTTAAAACCACTGAATTTTGGGGAAAATCAGTGAATTTTGTGTTTTTTTGTAAAATAGCTCATGTTTTATGAGCACAATGGCCGAGAAATCGGTGGGAAAACAAACTGCTATTTCGCTTCAAATGATTATGAAGCTGCCCTTTCAGGGGCAAGGCATTTCTGATCCAAAAATGTTCAAATAATTATTCGCACCGCAATTTACGAATTAATTTATTTGAAAATAATCAAAAGCTTTTCTTCAGGTATATTATGAGATCGAAATTGTACTAAAAAATTACTGGTGTTATTTGTCAGTTTGCGTTTACATTAAGCGTTTACAGTCTGCAAACAACGACCCTGAAAGAGTTAATGCAATAGAGTCAAAACACTGTTTTAAACACTAGTGTCGTGAAGGAAATTTTCACCTTGTTATTAATAAACTTTATAATTTAAATATTGCGCGGCAGCTGCGTATTTTCTGACTCATTTTACAATTCATTTTTGCTCTCAAAGGCTTCCAATTGGTACGTTTTCTTACTCAGAAACTATATAATGTACCGTAATGGTCGATTTTTTGATAGAGGCAGAATATATTTTAAAAAAATGCTGTTAAATTGGGCATTTTGAACCGAATTTCCCGAAGCGGATTGTGTTGGAAAAACCATTGCATTAAGGATGCACTCAAATCCAAACTACTTATTTTCTGACTCATTTTTAAATTCATTTTTGTTCTCAAACGCATCCAATTGGCAGATTCTCTTATTCAGAAACTATATAATGTACAGTAATGATCGATTTTTTGATAGAGGCAGAATATATTTCAAAAAATGATGTCAAAGTGCACATTTTGAACGGAATTTCCCGAAGCAATTGTGTTATCACTTTCTTCTGGACACGATAACTTCCGCAATTCTGCACAAATCTCTTTCAAACTGATACATAAAATCTCGGTCAAGTTCGTTAATGGACAAAAGCGCACAAAGGGGATGGAAATAGGGAGGGGTTTTGTGAAAACTGAAAAAAACCCATAACTTCTTAATTTTTGTAAATATCAAATCAGTTTAAAGTTTTTATTACTTCTAAAAATAGCGCCAAAAATTCATGCATCACAGATTTTTGATAAAATTTAAAATAGGCTCAAGGGGCGCAAAAGGGTTTTTGGGAGAAAAAAATTCCTTACTTCGTCAATTCTCATGATATCAAATCCGATAATTTTATTATACATCTCCTTAATATTATCTACAACTTTTATAGTCACAAGTTTTTGATAGGACCAATTCGTACCAAAAAAAAAAAAAAAAAAAATTAAAAACGAAAACAAAAAAGGGGGGTTGAAGAAGAAAAATTTTCATAACTCCGTCAATTCACAAGATATAAAATCTCCATGAATTTATCACATATCTTCTTAATATTGTCTTCAGCATTTATATAGACAAGTTTTTGATAGGGCCAATTCTTACAGCAAAAACAAATTAAAAATACATAGCGGTTGAAGAAAAAAATCATCTTATTAAGGGTGCATTCAAATCCAAACTGTCTATTTTCTTACTCATTTTTAAATTCATTTTTGCTCTCAAACGCATCCAATTGCTAGATTCTCTTATTCAGAAACTATATAATGTACAGTAATGATCGATTTTTTGATAGAGGCAGAATATATTTCAAAAAATGATGTCAAAGTGGGCATTTTGAACAGAATTTACCGAAGCGATTGTGTTAGAAACGAAAAATATTGCCCTACTGAGAAAATAATTGTTTATTAATCAAGTTTTAATTAATTGAAAGAAAAATAAAAACACAGGTCACTTATAAATCTTTTCAAAAATCACGTCAGCATGTTTCATATTTTTTTTTTTTTATTAAAAATGAATCTGAAAATGTGCCAGAAAATTTCGAGTGATTGAGTATGGAAAAATATTTTTTTTTTTATTATCGCCTTAACATGATTCTGATAAAACCAGCTATTTTATAAAAAGGAAATAAAAACTCGTCAAAAGCAGACAGATAAAACTGTTAAAGTGGATTTATATCTAATAATGATTTAGTTTTTGTTGGTGAAATTAGTATACTTAACTTCGAAATCTACCTCTGCCTGTAGGCCGGGCCGGCAGGGATTTTTTTTTAATTTAGCTTATTTCATACTTACATTCAGCAGCGGGCGAATGTAGACCATGGACCTCAGGCATCGAAAAAAAAATTGTAATAAAAATGTGTAAATGCAAACGAAATATTAGAAAAGAACCTTCCCATTGGTTTAACATTAACTCACGTGTAAGGCTCCTGTCCCTACAGGCGAAGACACTCACGAATTAATGCTAACCCTATGGGGAGGTTATTTTCTAATATCTCGTTTGCACCTCGGAATTTTTAAATATTTTTTTGCATTGTATAGCTGAGGTCGATCTCTACATCGCTCTTTTTTTTTTTTTTTTTTTTTTTTTTTTACTTTTTCGATTTTGGTTGCAGATATTTTTTATTAAGTTACTTTCACTTTCGAAACCGGTTCCGAAAATGAAAGTGTCATTCTAAAAAAATATCTGCAACCAAAATCGAAAAAGTAAAAAAAGGAGAGATGTAGAGATAAACCTCAACTATCCAATGCAAAAAAAAAAAAAAAAAAAAAAAAAAAAAAAAAAAGAAGAAGAAAAGAAAATTAAAAATGTCGAAACAAGTTTTTAAAAGGTCCTTAATCAGAAATTTGTATTCGGGTGTGGGTTAAGGGACGGTGAAACTTTGAAACGAAAAATGTATGTACTTTCATTTTGAAAAAAAGATTCTCGATATGTATATATATAATTTCTTGTAACAATCAAAATAAGTTGTTTGTGTTGGTAGTCGCGCCCCTCAATCTCCGCGCCTGGGACGACTGCCCCCCTTCGCCCCCGCCCCCATTTCGCACGGGCCTGATTGATTTATGTCAAGTTAAATTATAATTTTATTTATCAAATCAAATTAACTTACATTTATGCATAAGGCTGTAGATTGCATTATGAATAACTGGTGAATTTTTTCTTGTTTTTGTGTCTAAAATACTGTTAAAATATTGAATTTACACTATTGTTTAAAAGACAAATTAATTTAACTGCTGATCAATTCTTTCTAAGTAAAATAAGAATAGTTTAAACTTCTGTTTGCGGAAGGATAGAAATTGTATCGTGAATGTACTTAAGCAAAGCCGCATAAAAGAAAAAAAAATTAGTTTTAATTTACACAAAAAAGAAAATTCTTGTTATTTTACACATTCTTTCCATGTGCTTCATATTTACTTGAGATGAAATTGTGTAATCCACCAAAATTTTCTATCCAACGCGATTGTCCAGTAAATTAAAGAAATAAAAATACATTCTTAGATAACAATTGCTTGTAATTAATTTACCGGAAACTAAGGAAAACTGTTCGATTTCGAATCCCTTCAAATATCATGCCTGCAAGTATCCTGTTTTTACATCTAAAAACAAGCCCTAAAATAGAAAGTTTCCGGTTCTTTGGCGGGCAAAAATAGTTTTATGGGGACAGTCTTAAAATAAAGAGCTTCTTTTATTCGTTTTAATTTGCAGAATAAATTTTCCTTTGTTATTTTAAATGTCTCAGCCATATGCTGGGTATGTACTTGTGCTGAAATTTTCCGAAAAGTTCGAATCCACGGAAAATTTTTCTCTATATTTAATAGTTTTAAAAAAGAAACTTTTGATTGGACATAAAATATCTACTATCTCTGATAATAAGAGGAGGCTATATCTATTGACCATCACCCCGCAGATCTCTGTTGGGGATCTAAGGTTACTAGCCATATGCTTGCACCGCGCCAAATTCTCTCCAGAATCCTTCCTTGCGAATAAATACATTTCCTTGATTATTATTAGATATTTATCATAAAAATGAATATATGTTAAGCTCAATCGATTTTGATTAATGAGTCAATCATTCTTCACATGAAAATGTGGAAAAAGCAGATTTAATATGCCATTTCTTTCAGATTCACTACAGAACTATTTATTGTTGAGGACTTACACTCCTCTCTAGTATAATCTCCATTTGTTGTGGTGAGTTACAACTCAACCCTGTATAGCAAAACAAGCAACAACTCAACTCTACCTATGTACACGGTTGTTGTCATAGATGTAGCTTGCGATAGAAGAAAACGTGATTAAACTTACACTGCTTGCAGCCCTTTGATTTCTTATTGATTTGCATGTAGCTTTTTGTTTCAGCCCAGAAAGAGAATCTGTTGGTAATTATAACAGGTTATGGGCTTAGCACGTTTTAAAACTGCGTGAAGAAAATCTGCATTTTGAAAAGCTAACGAACTTTAGTGAATTAGGCCTAACCACGTGACGCTAGCATGGCTGAACTAAAGGTGCAAATTGACAAGCTGGAAGGCGCTGAAAATTGGAGTAAGTGGAAGTGGCAAATGAAAATGCATTTTGAACAATATGATTTGACTTCGATTGTTGAAGGATCTCGTGTTTGTCCGGTCGCTGCAACTGACGATGCCGATGAGAATAAAAAGGTGAGTGAATGGCGCCGTGATAATGCTAAGGCATCTGCACTCATTGCAAGCACGTTAAGTCCATCTGTTGCTGACTTAGTGATGACTTACACCAATGCAAAAGATATTTGGGATAAATTAATAAGTGTTTTTGAACAAAGTAGTATTCAAAGACTTAATTTACTTATGACCCAATTTTTCCAGTTTTGTAAAGATCCACATGACAATGTTGCAACGCATGCAGCCAAAGTTGAACGAATCTATACTGAAATGAACAATGAACTTACGCGTATTGGCTCAAGTTCCATTCCACCAGAACTGTTACATGGAAAAATTCTTCTGACAGTGGGACCAGAGTACCAAGAGTTCAACAATGTTTGGGAGTCATTAGACTCAGAAAAACGTACAACAAAAAATTTAGTTGAAAAACTATGCACGATTGAGCAGCGTGTGAAATCTACTGCTGCTGTGGACTATGGTGCATTTGCAGCTCGTGCTCCTTTTTCGAGACAAAAAGCTGTGAGGAATATTGAAAATATTTCTGAAACTGTTCCTAGAGTTGATATTAGACCTAGTAAACAAAAGCATTGCTTTAAATGTGGATCTAGTACACATTTATGCAAAGATCATCCAAAGAAAAAATTCAGTGATAAATATCAGCCATCAAAAAGTAACAAAGGTGCATTTAGTGCTAGTGAAAGTTTTACTCAGCCAGATATTTGGATTTGTGATTCAGGTGCTTCTCACCACATGACTGCAAATAAGCAGTATTTTACAACATATAAACATTTTCCTGTGCCCATTGAAATTTCACTTGCTGACAAAAATAAGATCTATGCGTATGGATCAGGTAAAATAAATATTAAAGTATTTATCCATGGCAAGTGGTATGATGCACACATGGAAGACGTGTGGTATGTTCCGGATGTGCGAAGGCACCTCTTTTCTGTCCAACAGGCTGCCAAGCATGGTGTGGAGGTTAAAATGACTGATAAGTGTGTTTCTTTTTACCGCAGTAATGAACTTGTTGCTGTTGGATCCTGGACAGATGGTACATATGTTATGTCCATGAGAGTCGTTATTCCAGCCTGTCCAGCTGAAATAAGCATTGCTACAGAATCTGAAACTTTGCAGTTGTGGCATGAGCGCCTCGGTCATCAGAATAAACGACATGTTAGAAAAATGTTAAATGATATGAACATTCATGTGAGTCATGCAGTAACAAATGATTTCTGTGATGGATGTGCTCTTGACAAAGCACATAGAAAACCTTTCAAATCACGACCCTATAGAGCCACGTCAGTTGGTGAAATCATTAATGCTGATGTAAATGGACCCATGTCTGTAAGATCATTTAGTGGTGCACGCTATTTTGTGTCTTTCAAGGATGACTATAGCAAATATCGTCGAATTTTCTTTGTGAAAAACAAAAGTGAGGTGAGTTCCTGCTTGAGTATGTTTCTTAATGAAGCTACCAATCATGGTCATGCTGTGAAAGAATTACGTTGTGATGGAGGAGGTGAATTCGACTGTGGTGAAGTTCGCAAAATCCTTGCTGAAAGAGGTACAGCTTTGAATTTAGGAGTACCATACACGCCTGAACTAAATGGGGCGGCAGAACGTGAAAATAGGACAATTGTTGAACTTGCTCGCTCTATGCTCTCTACGTGTGGATTACCTCGATCACTGTGGGCCAATGCCTGTGAAACAGCAGTGTATCTACTAAACCATTCTGGGGTATCACCAGAAGAAAACAAGAGTTCTCATGAGCTTTGGACTGGTCATCCAACATTTAAATTGCATCATTTGCGAGTGTTCGGAACTGAATGTTATGCTCACATACCGAAAAACTTTCGACAGAAGTTTGACAACAAAAGTGTTCTTGGTCATCTTGTGGGGTATGTCAACAAAAGAGATGGCTATAAAATCTATTTACCTTCTCAAAATAAAATCATAAAGTCTCGTGATGTATATTTTAAACCTGAACGTCTCTGTACAACTCCTGTTACAGTGGAGGTGGAGGAAGACTCTTCTCAGAAGTGTAAAGAAATTCAAGAGGGAGACTCCTCTGAGAAGTGTGAAGAAATTCAAGAGGGAGATTCCTCTGAGAAGTGTGAAGAAATTCAGAATGAAGAAACCAATCAATCAGAAGAAAATCCTGAACTTAGAAAATCTGACAGACAACGGAGCATGCCTACATGGATGAAGTCTGGAGAATTTCTCCTTGCAAATGTAGCTGCTGTAGAAGAATCCGAAAATCCTTCTACATATACTGAAGCTCTTTCCTCAAGTGAAAGTGACTTGTGGCTTAATGCCATGAAAGAAGAAATGTCTGCCCTGCATGAAAACAAAACATGGGAATTGGTTGAAAAACCTAAAGGTTCCAAAGTTATCAACTGTCGATGGGTGCTGAAGAAGAAATTTAATCCTGATGGTACTGTGGAGCGATACCGAGCACGTCTTGTAGTAAAGGGTTATGTCCAAAAAGCTGGTATTGACTTTGATGAGACGTTTAGCCCTGTCGCAAGATACGACACTGTAAGATCAATTTTGGCAGTAACTGCAAAGGAAGAATTGCACTTAAAACAGTTTGATGTAAAGACTGCATTTTTATATGGAATACTTCAGGAGGAAGTCTTCATGACACAGCCTGAAGGTTTTAACGATAATAGCGGGAGAGTCTGTCTACTACATAAAAGTTTATATGGACTCAAACAAGCTCCTCGTTGTTGGAATCTGTGCTTTGTAAACTTCATGAAGGAACATGCATTGGAAGTTAGTACTGCTGATCCTTGTTTGTTTATCAGACATAGAGATAAAAAGAAACTTTTTGTTGTTATTTATGTTGATGATGGCCTCGTTGTTGGTTCTGACAAGGTTGAAGTGGAGGAATTTATTAGTCAACTTTCTCAAACCTTTAAGATCACAATAGGTTCTCTTAACCAATTTTTGGGCATGAATATAACAAAATTCGATGATGGTTCAATTTTTGTGAACCAATATGCTTATGCACAGAAAATACTCGCAAGGTTTAATATGGACTGTGCTAATCCAGTATCAACTCCATGTGATAGAAGCTATGTTCCTGATGACAAAGAAAATAAACTGATAGGAAAAGAAATTCCTTACCGTCAGGCTGTTGGTAGTCTCATGTACCTTGCTATTGCAACAAGGCCTGATTTATCATATGCTATCAGTACTGTCTCTGAAAATCTTGAAAACCCTAGGTCATCGGATTGGTGTGCCGTAAAGCGAATTTTCAAATATCTTAAAGGAACTGTCTATTTTGGTGTGCTGTATAAAGCAAAGTGCAATGCCAGTGATCTTGAAGTATATAGCGATGCTGATTATGCAGGAGATATGAAAACGAGACGCTCAAGGACTGGCATGATTTCTAAATTTTCAGGGGGTGCCATTTCATGGATGAGCCAAAAACAGAGAAGTGTGGTGTTATCTACAACAGAGGCAGAGTATGTTGCTGCAAGTGAAAGCGCAAAAGAGTTAATATGGCTGAAACGCCTGTTAAATGACATAACAACTCTAGGAACTCCTTCCCTGTTAGTGGATAATGCCAGTGCTGTGAAGCTCGCAAGGAATCCAGAGTTCCATAAAAGGTCTAAACATGTTGACGTGCGGTACCATTTTGTACGTGAAAAATTCATTGAAGGTGAATTGCATATCAAACATGTTCCAGGAAAGATGCAGCTAGCTGACATCATGACAAAACCTCTGTCCTGTGTCAGGTTCAAAGAACTTTGTCTTTTGTTAGGACTAGTTCAATTTAATTCAGTTAATATTTAAATTAACGATATGTAAGTTGTACCTTGTGGAGGAAGTGTTGTGGTGAGTTACAACTCAACCCTGTATAGCAAAACAAGCAACAACTCAACTCTACCTATGTACACGGTTGTTGTCATAGATGTAGCTTGCGATAGAAGAAAACGTGATTAAACTTACACTGCTTGCAGCCCTTTGATTTCTTATTGATTTGCATGTAGCTTTTTGTTTCAGCCCAGAAAGAGAATCTGTTGGTAATTATAACACCATTGACAACTAAGGTCTTCCCCAAGATTAATTTGAATATCTGTAGTATTCAAGTGCATTTACCCACAAATGGCAACAGCCACGCCTCTGCGGAGATATACCCTCCGAAAAAGACTGTTTATTGGAAGAAGGGTTTTTGCTCGCGTATGACGTCGCATGGATAAAGTCCATTGTTAAAGGGACAATCTGTAAATGGTCTGTAAAAGAAAAAAAAATACGTGAAATGCACGTCGGTACACTGTTAAAAATATCGTGAAAAATTACCTCTGTTTTTAAAGACTTTCTATTTTCCGACCAATGATAACGCTACATAAACGCCTATGGAGCATTCTCATTGGTCAGAAAATAGATAGTCTTTAAAAACAGAGGTAATGGAGGATATTCCAAATATGGGTTCGAGGCTGAAAAAAGTCACGTGATACCGGTAATTTACCCAAAGAACCTCTAACTGATAAGAAGGGAAAATACTACTACTTTGCCTCATGAACTGTTTCATTGGCTAGCGGGGATTTACATTACACGTCTACGGAGCCTTCTCTTCTTTACGCTAGAAGTTTTTACCTTGACCACGTGATCAAAACGAAAATGGAATATCCTCCATTTTTCAGGATATTTTTAAAAGTGTAGCCCGTCTTTCTCGATAACCTCTGGTAAAGTCCTGTGACGACCATAGAATTACAAAGAACGAGAAAATAGATAGTCTTTAAAAACAGAGGTAATGGAGGATATTCCAAATATGGGTTCGAGGCTGAAAAAAGTCACGTGATACCGGTAATTTACCCAAAGAACCTCTAACTGATAAGAAGGGAAAATACTACTACTTTGCCTCATGAACTGTTTCATTGGCTAGCGGGGATTTACATTACACGTCTACGGAGCCTTCTCTTCTTTACGCTAGAAGTTTTTACCTTGACCACGTGATCAAAACGAAAATGGAATATCCTCCATTTTTCAGGATATTTTTAAAAGTGTAGCCCGTCTTTCTCGATAACCTCTGGTAAAGTCCTGTGACGACCATAGAATTACAAAGAACGAGAAGAAGGGCAAGCATATCTTGCCCTGCCTATCTTGCCTGCCCTGCCTGCTGTTTGCCACCGGATGTTTTCTTCTTCGTTAATCCCCATGAGCACTTGCGAGAAATGGGGTGATAGCATACATAAGGAAAGGGCAGCTGACGTCACTGTTGGTTGAATCTCTGTTGGTCAGCAAGAAAAACCTGTTCATTCATTATGACTCCCACCTGTACACATGAGTTAGGGAAATTTGATTGGTCTACGTGTAACAGGTCTCATATGATTGGCCTACATCGCCAAGACTATTCCTGCAATGATCGTTATGACAAAAATGTAGTTGGTAGATTGGTTGACGGAAGTGTTTGTTTGTAAACATGCCCTTTCCTTATAGATTAAGGGCCAAGATAGGACATTTACGGCAAAATCTGTAATGGCAACAGTACTAGCGTCACTACCGACAAGGGGGAAGAATTAACAAGCCTCCGAAATTTACCTATGTTGAAGAAATATGTTTACCCTCTATACTTTGAATATCTATTCTTTCCTAAAACGAAGCAGGTGTCAGACGATATTCTATTCACGCTTGCTTTATTTATTTAGCTGCTTTTTTTTATCGTACTTGTATTGGTCACGTTTAACTTACAAAATGATAATTAGACTAATATTATAAAAGAAAAACCCTAGAAAATTCTGTTAATAAAGTAAATATGCAAGTTTATGAGATTAAATTGTAAAAAATCAAATTCAGGTATTGTATTAATTTATTCATATCGAATAAAACTTTATTTAGTGTAATGTCAGTACCTCTATTTATTTTTAACTGTTAGATTTATATAATTCTAAAAATTTGTCGAAATGAATTTTTCCTCATCTGTAATTTTATTATTATTTCTTATATGTTAATATTATAAATATTACTGAATTGATTGTACGTTATTTACATTAAAAACAATATTTTCATTTTATCTGTAAGAAAGTGAAAATGCGTAAATTTTAAAAGATTATTGTAGCGATTGTTTAATACATTAAACTTCATATATTAATAAAACATCGGCTATAAAAATTTTCCTACCGAATGGGAATATTTATGAAACTTCCTGGAATTTGTATAGTGCAATATTTCGTATAATTTTATATTACACCATTACTTTATGTAGCTTTAAGTCCAATTATATCATATCTACTTCATATATAGCATTCAAGTCGAAATTTTTATCCTGTTTTTCGTTGCACTTATGTCGTTCACTCATCATGTTAAAAAAAAAAAGCATATATCCGTGCATGAACATAGAATAGATATTAGATATATACAATAGAATATCTATTCTATGTTCATGTATCGGTGTAAGATTCTATTGAAAACGTAAACATGAAAAAAAGAAAGATCACAATAAGGTAAAAGCTCCATGATGAAATTTTTACAAGGATGGGGAGTTTCTTCCCCATTGTCACTAAAGGCGCTACGATCGCAATCGAATTACCATTACGCTCTATGGGAGTGTCCGATCTTTGATTAATCTATGATACCATAGAAGTACCAATAACGAGAAGGAAGGCAAGCATATCTGTGCATTGCATCTTTCCTGCCTGCTGTTTGCCACCGGATAATTTCTCTTTCGTTAATCCCCATGAGCACTTGTGGCAAAAGGGGTGATAGTAACAAAGCCCACTGGATAGTAAGGTGATGCGTTAGGGGGGTTGCAAGCAGTTCGTTTTCGTTAAATCCCGTCAGCTCCTGCGCGCTTCAGAGCTAATCCGGTTTCTCGTCTTCCTTCTCGTTATTGGTATTTCTATGGGCGATAGCAACAAAGACCATTGGATAGTATTGCTTCAATCACAAAAAATAGATTATTCTTTGACGTAAAAACAGAATAATTTTAAATAAATAAAACATAAATTGTTGGATTCCAATGTAAATAAATCTCTTAACTAAATGAATCCCTAAAAGTTAAGTATTAAAATATCTATAAGCTATTAAAACTGCCCTCAATAACATTTCTTATTGTTAAAGCGAATATATTTCTAACTTAAATTCAATGACAGAAGAGCCATATATATTTCACATTACTTTATTTTTATAAACTTCTTTCTAGAACAAAACAAAACCAACTGTTGCCAGATATTGAAACAATGCAATTACAACCGGTTAAATAATTATGCAGGTGACTGATACATGGATGAAAGATAAAGTTAGTCATTACGTAACATACTCCCACCTTGAGTTGTGGGGAATGCACAACTCAACAATTTAAAATTACAAGTTAAATCTTTTCGGTACCTTAACTGTGTCAAAGAAATGTTGCTTTGCTGCTTCTTTCATACAAATCACGTGAAACAGGAGACATGCCAGATCTTTGTGAATATGGATCTCTCAAAGATGATGAATAGGGATCCGCATGTTTATCTCTTATGGGCGCAATAGATGGACTACGACGATCATAAGGTGAAGGGTATGGTCTCATGCGAGGCGACATTGAACTGTAGCCATGGTCATAAAAATCTCGACTTCCAAAAGGTGGACTGTCATATCTTCGGCCGTAGCCATTAGCATACTCATCACCACCACGGGGTCAACCATAACCACCACGTCCTCTGCTTGAACCTCCTCTAGCTCGTCCTTGTGATCCTGGCTCATGATGAAGCTTGCTTTTTGAAGGCTCAACACTCAAAGAAGATCTTCTGAAGTAATAATTATTCAGAGCTTTTAAGGGATCCTGGGCTTCTTCAGTTTTGATTAACTTTTCAGGAACTTTTGGACATACTAGAGTTTCATGTTTTTTTCTGCATAAAACGCATTTTACTTTTGCTCTACAATTTCGGGCTAGATGGTTTAATTTTAAACACACGAAACAAGTTCCCTTCTTTTGCATTATGTCTTTCTTAACATCATACGACATTGACATTGCCTTGAAACATTTTTTCGATGCATGTCGTTTGTCACAAAAAATACACAGTTTTTGTTTAAAATTATTCTTTTTTCTAGTATATTTTCTCATATCAATGTTTAATAAATCTGATACAGTAGATATTTGAGATTCTTCGAATTCATGATTATTGCGTGCAGCTCTGTATCGAAAAGTTTTGTCAAAACTTTTACTTGCCAAAGAAATTCTTTCTTCTGCTTCAACTTCGTCTTGCAGAAATTCTAATAAATTATCTAGATCAGTTTTTGAGCCAATTACAACACCATTCTTTAAATCTGTATCATGATTTTTATCTAGTTCAGATTCCACATCATTACATCTATTTGACGATCTTCTGTGAGACGCTCTATACCTTTCCCATGCTCTAAGAATATCATCTGGAAGAGACGATTCAACAAGCGGATATAACATCGCAGCATATTTGTCTCTAATAACTCCAAGAGTTTCTAATGATCGCAATTTCGATTCTAATGAATCATATAATCGTCGCAAAGAATTATGTTTTCCTGGATTTTGCTTCTGCAGTACAAGGCCTAACAAATCTCTAATATAATATTCTATCAAAAGTTCTTCCCGTCCAAAACGAGATTTAAGTTGACTTACAGCTTTGGCATAACTATTACCACAAGGCGGAAAACTTCTAATTAATTCTTCTGCCACACTGCCTTTTTCCATGGCTTGTGATAAATATGCAAATTTGTCATGAAAATCTAGGCTAGTATCTTGATCAATTTTTTGAAATTGACCCCAGAATTGCAACCAATTTTTAATTTCACCATTAAAAGTAGGTAACTGTATCTTCGGATAATGAAGCAATACATTCTTATTAATTACCGAAATATCAGATTTCAAATCTTCATTTTTTACGACCAAAAGTTCGTTTAATTTCTGTTGTAATACACGCCAGCGATCGATGCAAACCTCAGATTCATCGATATCTTTGTCTATTGTTTCTTCGTCAGCTTGGTCGCTATACAATATTTCTCTAATTTTATATTCTACATCGGTCATAAATTTCGCTTTCTCTTCTATCATTGTCAATTTCAGAATTTTTTCAGCAGTCGATAAATTATTTTCACTTGCATCAAATTCGTTACACGCTTTAGTGAAAATTCTACGATGCTGTCGTCTAGCTGCTTTCAACGCATCCATATTATTCAACATCAACAATAATTCTCACTTGAGCAGTTCAAATAAAATTCTACTTACAGATTCCAGTCTTGTCAGCGGACGCCATATGTTGGATTCCAATGTAAATAAATCTCTTAACTAAATGAATCCCTAAAAGTTAAGTATTAAAATATCTATAAGCTATTAAAACTGCCCTCAATAACATTTCTTATTGTTAAAGCGAATATATTTCTAACTTAAATTCAATGACAGAAGAGCCATATATATTTCACATTACTTTATTTTTATAAACTTCTTTCTAGAACAAAACAAAACCAACTGTTGCCAGATATTGAAACAATGCAATTACAACCGGTTAAATAATTATGCAGGTGACTGATACATGGATGAAAGATAAAGTTAGTCATTACGTAACATAAATATCACTTAGTAAATTGACAACACCGCCATTATTATCAAAATACTCTATTTTAATTGGCTGCGCTTGGGTAAACCGTGCTTAGGATTGATCACGAATCAAACCTACAAAATCGCATTCTAACGGCCTAAGATCTTGCGCTTAAGTAAAAAGTTAGGTAAGTTAGGCCTTGGGTAGCAGGGGCGGCGCCAGCACTTGCCCGACGGGAGGGCACAGATCCCCGACAGGTGGGCCGAATTCATAATATATATTAGACGTCTCCATGAGCCCGGGGTGGGGGTGTCCCGAACCTTTACCTCGGTAAAATTTCTTTCATTAAACCCGGGCTGGGCTTAATTTTATCTGAAAACTCGGTACGGGCTCGGACTAAGTTTTAGCTTTTGAAAAGTTGGTCCAGGCCTGAACTTCATTCTCCCCGAGACACGTCTGGGTCTTACATTCTTTCTGTAAATTCGGGCTGGACCGGGACTGTATTTATACTTCAGAATTTTTTTTTTTCCCACGGCAATGTCGTGGTAACTTTTCTCCTGTATTAGTGGAGTAAATGAACAATAAAAGATTTCTTTGTTTCTTTTTTTTTACCTTTTTTTAAATAACAGGTGGAATATGTTTATTGGTTAATTGGTCGTAATTGGTTAATTACGTGAAAAACATAATTTCGGATTTGACATATCCCGAAAAGCGCAGATCTCTAACACTCACACTTCCATTTAAATTAGAGATGAATTGCAGAGGGCCAAACGATTTTTATTCGAAACATAAATTTCGAAGCTTGTCAAAGAATATTGTTGATAAATAAAGTGAAAAAAGTTTTGTTAAATCCTGTCAGCCCCTGCGCGCTTCAGAACTAATCCGGTACCTTGTGTTCCTTCTCGTTCTTGTAACGACGGCTGATATCAGCGCCTCTGTAGGCCTTTTTAAGTCTACTTTTGAAATGTTCAACTTTTTATTTAATCAAAGAATTTTACTGGACAGAAAATACGAGAAAAAAAATGTAGAAATAAAAAAAAAGTAAAGATTGAATTAAAAATAAATACAAAAAGTAAAAGTATTTAACATTCAGCCCAACCATCTTATTTCTTTTTCTACGTCAGACTTGAAGTTGGTGCTTCTCAACTCGAAGAAAAAGCAAAAGAATAACAAATTGTTTGTAAACAATTTAGAAATTTGGAATAAAAATGCTTTGGATAAAATTTTGATTAAAATTTAAAGAACCAAGATTTATTTGTGTTGATTTTTTGAAGTTTTTTTTTACTCAATTTTTTTAATATTTTTGAGAATTCCACTTGACTATATGAATTATGTGTGAATTTCTATCTGAACATGTTCTTGCTGTTTGTTTTTTTAAATTTCAGTTCTATTCTTGAAAAACATTCGCTAAATGATCAAGTTATTTATTTTAGTTTAAGCATGAAGTTCCAATTCAAGATGTTCTCTAACTTGAAAGATTTTATTTAACGCAGTATTCTTATAATGAAAATTAAATGTGGTGGTCTGTTGTTTACTTCCGATTTTGATTCAGGAAATTTGGACAAAGTAGAATATGTGGAACCTTCAGAACGAACAGAAACTGAAGTTAAAGTTTATGGTTCTTCTAGTGATACGGGATTACCTCCTGTGTCCAATTATCGATTTGCTCGACGTCAGAAAAGCCGTAGCGAGACTCCTCTATCATCACCTGTCCATGTTAAAAAGTATTACATAAAGCGACAAAATTTTTCTAAAATTAAAAAGACTGTGTCTACAGAATGTGTGCCAGTATCAAATAATTCTGTTCTTGAATTTAAAGTATGGACCAAGCCAGACTGTTTTGGTACACCATATCAAACGTCATTTAGGTAAAGTATATGCCATTATTAATGTTTAATTTATGCATATACAGGGTGTTGCCGAATTCGACCGACACGTTCAGAGGTGTGATAGTAGGCATCAAAAGGATGAAAAATTGCCATGGAAGATGGGGTCACAAACCACTTATTTAGTCACAAAGACAAGTTGTTTCAACCTAACTGAACTCGGGTCGATGGTAATAATTTTAAGAAAAATAAAAATACTGCAATGTAAATGTAATGATAAGTTCCCCGTTTGGTAGGAAATGTGATAACATTGGAACTAGAAAAGTTATAAAAAAATTGGGTGCTTGTGCAATCGGTGATACCGTATGAACTGGTAATCACAGTCCAAAGTGTGAAGCATCAACTGCATGCTGCTGGCACTGGCACATATAGTCAAAATCCGACAACCCATTTTAACGCTTCCTATGTGCCCCATGGTCAGAGGTGTCGTCATGGGGGGTTATAGGGGGGGGGGGGGTCCCCCTCCAATGTTTGTGAACTTGGGAAATTTGAGCTTAGAGTTTGGAAGTTCTAGATTTTTGAAAGAACTTTTGGTACTTTTCGGTTAGCCTTGCGCCGGTGTTATATATACATATTTATATACATACATAATGTAAATATATATTATGTACTACATATATTGTAGGGTAGATGCACCAGTTTTGGCCACCTTTAGAGAAAATTTGAAATAGAAATTTTACAGCTCTTGACCGATTGAAGCATATTAAATCATAATAACATCATTCTTTAGTAAATTTAATTGTCTTTCTGTTAACTGTAATGAATTTCTACAGAATATTTTAGATTGTGAGTAATAACTTATCAAGTAATTTATTCCAATTTGTACCAGTTTTGGCCACCCCTACGCCAGTTTTGGCCACCCCTATGCCAGTTTTGGCCATCTCTATGCACCAGTTTTGGCCACTCCAATATCATGTAGTTTAACAAACATTTTAATTGATAATAAGTAAAAATAAAGCATTTTTATGCAACATCTATTTTACCACACATATATTTGTTTGCTGTATTAAGAGAATTTTTCAAATTTTTTTATGAATTGATAAAAAACATCAAGTAAAATATACTTATGTTGATTTTAACTGAAAATTTCTATTAAAAAACCAAAAATATATATTTTAATTTGATTCATAAAAGGGACAACAGTGCCTATAGGACATAAAGATTAACTATTTAATCATTTTTATAATTATTCATGGATTTTGGCTTGTTTAGAACACTTGAATCCTTATCAAAGAGATATTTCTTGAAAGCATTTTCTGATTTTGGTTTGATTTTCATCTAAAAGTTATACTTCTTGAAATCATCTTTTGATTTATATTTATATTAGCTTGTGCCTTATTTATGTACCTTTGCAAGTTATTTTAGGGTGTGATTTCAGAAGCGAATCATACCATTTCATGCCTGGTTTTCCATCTTGAAATGGAGTTTCTATCTTGCCGGCTACAATTTTCTGGACAGAATCTTAAAAGTTGTTCTATTTTGATAGGAAATAGTATTCTGACAATATCTAAAATCCACTTTTTTAATTGATTTTTAACTTCAATTCCTAGTACCTAGATCTACTACTTGAGATTCAACATTATTAAAGAAAAATGTCTGTCCTGCAAACTTGTGACGTAAGGCAAGAATGTGTTATTCCAAAACTTTGCTAGCTTGTAGTGCTGGCATTACATTTTGAATGGCTTTAATTTTACTTCCTATCTTAGAGCAGTGTTCCCTCTAGGTCATTTTTTAAGAGCACAGAATCTCTTTTAAACTTGGTAAAATGAATCCTGATCTTTTTAAGTAAAATGAAATACATTCTTACTTGTATTTAGATATGTCTAGTAAAGATTTTCACAATATTTAGTATTTCTAAATCCGTGTCTGAAATATTGCAAAAATTATGGAACTTCATTTCTTTAGAAAAAAATACAAGCAATTAAATCATGCTATAATTTCATTGAACTTTTTAATTTATAAGTTGTAAAATCTTTCAAAATTTACGTTTTAGTTTATTTATCATATCTAAACATTACATATCACCTCCCCTTTTGTTTTATCAATACTAAACACAATATACTATATTTTCTTTAGCAATGTCATTCTTTAGTGACTAGCACAATGTCCTTCTTTCTAAAGTGAATTATCTATTGGACGGAGAATAACAAATCTCTTTTATAGAACTGCCATTAGCCTTGCTTTTTTTTTATTATTATTGAAGGCATTACTATATAAAACAAAACTAAATTGATTTTGATTTATCCAGATGTTCTTAAATTTATTACCCTCTATAATGAATCATGTGGCCAAAAGTGGAACACATGTTGTACCCTTTTTGGCCACCCCCATGGCCATAACTGGTACATATAGCAAATTTAATGCACCAGTTTTGGCCACCCCCCATTAAACTGTTAAAATAATTAATTTAAATGTAAATTTGCAGCAGAGAGAAAGCTTACCTCATAAAACCTAATAGCAATTTGTTTCAGAACAAAAAGAAACCGATAAGTGCTTAATGTTGAACGATTCTGAAAACTTGTCAGCTAAGCAAAAATCTTAATACATGTAAGCACACACTACAGTTTCACACATTTATTTTTTTTGCAAGTCACATTTTATCAAAAAATAAACAAATGATATTGTAAATGATAAAAGAGAGTTTGCTTAAAGTGTAAGAATGCATATTATTTGTTAGCATCAATTCACAGGCTAAATATTGGACAAATTGATCCAATGTGGCCAAAATTGGTACAGTGGTCAAAACTGGTGCATCTACCCTATATATACACACACATATATATATGTCTATACAGGGTTCTCGCTGTCGCTTGCCATTGCGCCAAATCGCGACAAAATGTTTCATTTGGCGAGTAAACTAACAATCAGACTCTCCAAATTGCGAATGCTCAATTTCTGCTCTGTTTGTGTGTGTGATACACTCGAGATTTGTTCTCGTTTCTGAACGATTGATGTAGCTTTAACATGTCCAGTTGCGCCGTGCCATTTGCATTGCTCTATTTTTAGAGATACAGACTCAATATGAATAAATTTGGCTGTTTAGCAACAGCCAAAGACACAAAAAGGATTATGCGATAGGTTTTTCTCAGTTAACCACTGTCTGTGCGCCGGCATCGTTCTGGTAAAAACATACATTTTTTAAATGACTCTCTATTTATATGTAAATGTTTCAGCCATTATTAATATTGTTAATCAAAAAATTATGTATTGAAGACCGAATGCTTTCCGAATGCTCTGAAAATGACCAGGTCCATCACATAACGAAGCCTTTCAATGTTTCAACTTTTGGAAACAGCTATGAAATGGCTCGAACGGCAACAGAACTCTGATCCTATTCAACTAATGTATTCAAGAAGAATTCGAGATATGGCAGTATTGGAAAGAACGTCTTCTTTGAAGCAAGCAACAATCGAAAGCTTTTTTGCTTAAATTACAATCTCTGGAGTTCAGAAAATGATAAAAACAGAAAAAGTAAATTTTAAATGATAAATAAACGGTCAAGTGTGAGCATTACTCGTGCACAGAGGGTTCCGTAGAATAAATATATGAATTTGTAATTGTATTATTAAAAGAAAAAAAAAAAAAAGTTGCTAAAAGAATACTAAGACTTTGTAAAAAACTATACAACGTATGGTTGGGTATAATTGTATGTATTAGAAAAGTGTAAATGAGTATACCATGAAAGTTCAAAGAGATATGGACCTAAATAATATCAAATATAGCTATTCGTATAACTCTTATTTTTTTTAATATTATCCTAATCTGTTTATGATGAACTTAATTCGGTACTGACAATAAAAGCAGTGCATAGTTAAACTTCATTTGGTATTTCATGAAATTAAATTCAGCTCAGTAATAACCTTTATTTCTACAGTGTAGCTAAAACAAAACCTTTGTTCAAAGTTTAAATTTGGCATTGTGCTAATCACGCTTCGAATTGAGGTCTCGAAGTTGCAACGCCGCGTTGGTCAGTGTCGCGTTTTTCCAGATAGGTGTTTAATTAACTTTTAAAGTCACTCGAGGCGTATTGAGAGATACAATCAATGCAAACTATCGCGATTCCCACAGTATTTAAGCGATTCATTCTAATGAAATCTTTCGAGGGTGATGCCCTTAAAAAACGGACAGCTAATTTTAATTCCAAAACAGATAAACGGCACCAAGAATATATAATTAAAATTTTCTTTTTATCATGTACGTGAAAATAAGCAAGTTCGCATTTTCTAATAAAGTCGTTTATAAATTCTGGTGTCAGTTCATTATTTCATAAGTTTATAAATAGAATTACTCCGTGTCGGAAAGGATTAAGTGGTCGCAGGACTCTTAAAGCTTCAAAATTTAATAGATGTTAAACTCCTATCTTTTCTGAATATTTTGATATAATTGTTTCCTTGAAATTCCCATTAGAACAGAAGTTTTGGCTTTTAGAATTATACCCGCTCAATAGCTGAAGCGGCGTTTCCGAAACTTTAAGGTCATTATTTTCCAAATGGCGTTTTTTGGGCATAACGCGCAGGATACCTCAAAAACTTCTGAATATTTTTTCATGAAATTTTCAAAGCATATATTTCATGTTAGTCTGTATAAACTGAAGGTAAAATTTCCTTTTTATTGTTAAAAAAAATATTTTTTTAGGTGATTTTACTGTTGAAATTTTCAAAATTTTGTATTAGCTAAATGCAACATTGCATTAAAAATATAAAAATGCTTTAAATACAAATTTATTTAAGTTCAGGGAAATTATTACAATCTGAAGTATAAGTAAGCACCGAAATTTTCATTCTAGTTGCAATAATTATATTGTAATCCTGCGCGTAAACTGTTATGCCAACTTTTTGTTCGACAAATGTCTAACAGTTTCAAGCCCCCTATAAATACTAATTCTGTATCTTGCAATTTTTTGTCCCAATTAAAATTGTGTTTTAAAATCATATACATTTTAAGACATTAAATGTTGAAAATGGTCTTTTTTTCATTTTTTCCTGTTTTTAGAGCTCCGAGACCCCTTAAATTAGTATATTTTTAACAATTTGACGTTTATTGCTTTTATACTGTTACTGGACATTACATTACACATATATTTCATTAAAAGTTGTTAACTAGGCATAGAGTAAGCCGCCCCTGTCCTTGTGTATGTCAAAACTGACTGTACCTTTAAGGGTTAATATCTCGGCTAATTACCGATGATTTTTTTTGAAAATCATTATCAACAATGCTTTTATTCTTCTGCAATGATATGTATATTCAGCGATGCTCAACAATTTTTCTGAATGCCTGTAAATCGAAATTTGTGTATAACAGAAAAATGCTAATTACTCAAAAACTTTGTGACCTAGGGTAATCGCTATAATTTTCTGACAAGGTTTACATTAACGTCTACTACCTCTAATTTTTTTATAATTTTAGTTTCAGTAGATTCGGAATTAGAAGGGGGGGGGAACATATTTTTGCGCTATATTTTCAACAATATCTTTGAAAATATAATACCTAAAATTAAAAGGAATGTATTTTTGAGTTCATTGTTACAAAAGTTTTCACAGGATACCCCGCATGATATGCAGAGAAAAGATTTTTTTTTCAAGTAGCATAATTAGCTCCTCGACTTTTTTACTAAATATATTTATGAATGTTTATTAATCTGAAAATATGTGGGTCAATGGTCTTTATTACTTTCCTGAATTTGAATTTTCCACGTTCCATAGTTTACGAGTAAAATGGCTGTGACAGACAGACAGACACAGGAGTGATCTTATAATGGTTCCGTTTTTACTTTTTAAGTACAGAACCCTAAAAAGTAAAAAAACAAACAAACAGTTTTTAAACACAATACCACTAACTGGTGCCCCAATAGCAGAAAATTCTCCAAGTGTCTGCGACAGATCTTTCAGTGACTGAAAATAATCTGCAGGTAAAATGTTACAAATGAACCTTTAATTAATTAATCATTTACTTTTAATCTTTTAAGCATTTTACTCATTTTTATTAATAATAATCTTAAGTTTTAGTAATAAATAATAAAGAACTAAATATAATATAAAGTTGGAAAAAGATCCAATGGAAAAAAAAAAAATCTGCAAAAGGGAAAAGAAAATCTGCGACGCACGTCACCCGTCAGGAACTTTCTGCTACCGGGACTGGTGCTACCAGTCCTAAGCCTGGATAAAGTGTGAAGGCTTTAGTGTATTCAGGAACACCTCTTATATTGTCTGTCCATTTATCCGAACTAGGGTCGGTCCCGACTTGTTCGGATAATCGGCGCTCCACTGCATATTCTTTTCTCACGTATTAGTATATTAATTTTGCATGGATCAATGAATTTTTCCATATAAGACAGAATTCCGTGATAGGCTGGTTCTTTATCACACGTTTTATTGTATTTTAATATTATTACCTAGAAATCTACTATTCTTTAAAACGAATAAATTTTAATGTTTAATTGTAGAATGTCAATTTAAAAATATATATACTTTTTACAAAAATTTTTGGACCGGGCCAAATTTTACTGATTTTTGCATGGACCAGGCTATGCCGAGACAATGATTTTCGCATGGGCTAGATCTAGACTGGGACTGAAAATATCGGCTTATGAAGACCTAGGGGTCATTCCATGTCAAATCAATGAGAAAAATGCAATTTTTGGACCTCGACATCTCAGATTTCTATAATTTTTGGTTTATAGTTTGTATCCATGGAGTATATGAAAAATCTAATTTTTAAATTTTTTTTTTTCTTAGCGGTTTATTTTTTACGGAATTTTAAAAATGGTCAAAAGAACCAAATTTAACCAAATTCTCAACCACAAAATCTTCTATAATTCTTTAACAAATTGGGCTAGAGAGTTAAGTTATATCTCATTTGAAAGCTATTTTTATGAGCTTTAATATGATATGCAACACTAACAATTTTGTGTATAATAAATTTTTTGACAAATTTTCAAAATTTTTGAATTTAAATTTTTCAAAAACACCATCTTTAATTTTTTTCAAAAAAATATATGTTAATCTTTGACTTTTTGGCTACAAGTATGCCAAATTTCAAGATGGAGAAATGATGGGGTTTTGAACTATTAATTTTTAAATATGAGTTATACATGAAAAATTTCAAGTATCAGGGCAAAATTAACAATTGTACAATTTCTTTCCATATATAATTCACACTTCTTTTTCATTAAAAATTTCAGAGTTTGATGCTAAGCAAATTTATTTCTAAGGCATGAAAATTTTCTAAAGCATATTTCTCAAAATATAATTATATAATTTGCCCGTAAGGGGACTCTTCATTCACTTGAAAGCACCTGATCGGTAAAGTTAATCCTATGGACAGGTTGTTTTCGAATTTTCCGTTTAAATTTGAATATTTTTAAATGATTTTTTTTACATAGGATAGTTGATGTCGATCTCTCATATGTCTATTTTTTACTTTTTCGATTTTGGTTGCATATTTTTTAATAAAGATACTTTCACTTTCGGACCGGTTTCGAAAGTTAAGCGTCGTTTACACGGAGCGAGTTTACTAGCTACAAGCCGGCGAATTCACTAGCTGCTAGTAAACTCGCCCCGTGTAAACACGTTCGCTAGCGAACTATCTGGCAGCTCAGCGAGTGGGAAAAAAGTTGAAAGCTCGGCTACTTTTCTCTCTACTCGCTGGCGTGTTAGCTACCTGGCTAGTAAATTAGCTGTGTGTAAACGGTGTTGCTAGTGAAATCGCTGCGAGTATTCAGTGGTTTCGTGGTTCTGCATATGTAAACAATGTCGACTGGAGTAGTTCGTGCCGGCGTGAATGAAACAAAATAGATTTTTTTGAACAAAATTAACAAATAGGATACCAATAAATAAAATATTTTTGAGAATTATTCACTGTTTGAAATAACTACCATAATTATCACAAGGTGAATGTTATAATTATTTTAGGTAGATATTTTAAAATACTAACGTCGGGGAATTGCAGTTATCAAATTATTGAGACTGTACAGGGTATTTAAAGGGCAATTATTGGGGAAAAAAATGTGAAAAAAAAGTTTTGTATCAGTGCACAGATTCGTATATTTTCCACTATTTTTCACAGTTAATATTCCAATAAGTGCAATTTAAAAATTAAATGTGATTAATTAGATTTTCAGTTAAAAGATTTTATGCCCTATTAAACATCATTGAAATTGCATTTTTACTTTCTTCTATCTTTACAAGAAGAAAGTATTGGATTCGTAAAAATTTTTCGACTTTCGGTTTTTGACGGATTTACACGTTTTAGAGGTCAGGGATTCCGAAAAACATGTTTTTACAAAATGTCTGTCTGTGACACAAATTTTGTGGGCGCTCTATCTCAAGAACTAATGCACGGAATTTTATAGAAATTTATATTTAAGTAGTCCCTAATATAAATTGGTGCTTAGTTTTTGGTGTAAATCGCCCAACAGGTGGCGCTGCTATGCTGCATTTTTCAGAATTTCCCCTACAGCTCCCATAACACAGTGTACTCTTGGTATACATTTAAAAAATCAGCAATATCATTTACGTTCCACTTCATTTTTCCACGAACACACACACACAAAAGAAAAAAAAAAGCAGGAAAACTCTGCACTTAATATAAAAACAAACATTGTTTACAGAAAAAAACATAAAAGAAAGCTTTAGAACGCAGCAAGTGATGCAATAGCGAGTTGGCTACTGAGCGAGTAAACAAGTTCGTGTGTAAACGACCACTATCTCGCTAGCTGACTTGCTCGCTTCTTTTCTCGCCGGCTTGTAGCTAGTAAACTAGCTCCGTGTAAACGAGCCTTTACAGTACCTTTATTAAAAAAAATCTGCAACCAAAATCGAAAAATTACAAAAATTCCCTATTAAAGATTGACCACAGCTATCCTATGAAAAAAAAAAAATCGTTTAAAAATATTCAAATTTAAATGAGAAATTCGAAAACAGCCTGCCCATAGGTTTAGCATTACCAAGCACATATTTCAAGTAAGTGAAGAGTGTTTTGACCTGGCACTTCTATCTTTTGATAGTTTAATTCTACAGCCATCACATATTTTCATGCCCTTTTGAATATTAAATCTTAAACTGCACTACCAAGTTGTTACATTCCTAAGTTTTCCTGATTTTGAATGAATTGTTTCTTTATAGGGATTGATCTGAATGAGTTACCTCATCTATATAGCTTTTCTATTTCCATTTTAACTCATTTAATTATGTCTTTTTCTTAAACTCACTTTTGTTTTATTCTTTGTTTGGCACAGCATAAAAGGATTTTGTGCAATAAAACTCAATACAACCAACCTTTATAGGGATTGCAGCATTTAACAGAAAATAATGCCTAGTCTTTCTTATCTTCTGACATCATTAATAGTAGTAATTCAAGACTTCTTTGTTAAAGCATTTGATTAAAGTAAAATGAAGCTTTATTAAATAGTTATCCTTCTATATGTAAAAAAAAAAAAAAAAAAATTATAACGATTTGGGAATGTGCCAAACGATTTTGAAATGAACCAATGAAAATCTGCTTAGGTACCTCAAAATGCATCTGATTATTCAGAGCTTTCTGACTTTTCTTAGCAGGAATTGTGCTTGGTGAAAACCATGAAAGTAGAGAGGATGGGTGCAGAAAGGGAAGAATCTTCTGCATTTCGATAGACTTATTTAAGGGGTCGATGGCAAACTTACTTGAAATATGTGCTTGCTAATGCTAAACCTATGGGCAGGCTGTTTTCGAATTTCTCATTTAAATTTGAATATTTTTAAACGATTTTTTTTCATAGGATAGCTGAGGTCAATCTTTAATAGGGAATTTTTGTAATTTTTCAATTTTGGTTGCAGATTTTTTTAATAAAGGTACTGTAACTTTCGAAACCGGTCCGAAAGTGAAAGTAGCTTTATTAAAAAATCTGCAACCAAAATCGAAAAAGTAAAAAATAGACATATGAGAGATCGACATCAACTATCCCTATGTAAAAAAAATCATTTAAAAATATTCAAATTTAAACGGAAAATTCGAAAACAACCTGCCCATAGGATTAACTTTACCGATCAGTTGCTTTCAAGTGAATGAAAAGTCCCCTTACGGGCAAATTATATAATTATATTTTGAGAAATATGCTTTAGAAAATTTTCATGCCTTAGAAATAAATTTGCTTAGCATCAAACTCTGAAATTTTTAATGAAAAAGAAGTATGAATTATATATGGAAAGAAATTGTACAATTGTTAATTTTGCCCTGATACTTGAAATTTTTCATGTATAACTCATATTTAAAAATTAATAGTTCAAAACCCCATCATTTCTCCATCTTGAAATTTGGCATACTTGTAGTCAAAAAGTCAAAGATTAACATATATTTTTTTGAAAAAAATTAAAGATGGTGTTTTTGAAAAATTTAAATTCAAAAATTTTGAAAATTTGTCAAAAAATTTATTATACACAAAATTGTTAGCGTTGCATATCATATTGAAGCCCATAAAAAGAGCTTTCAAATGAGATATAACTTAACTCTCTAGCTTAATTTGTTAAAGAATTGTAAAGGATTTTGTGATTGAGAGTTTGGTTAAATTTGGTACTTTTGGCAATTTTTAAAATTCCGTAAAAACAAATCCGCTAGGGAAAAAAAATAAAAAAAATTAGATTTTTCATATACTTCATGGTTACAAACTATAAAGCAAAAATTATGGAAATCCGAGATGTTGAGGTCCAGACCCCACGTTGATTTGACATGGAATGACCCCTAGGAAGAATTAAACCTGTCCCGTCTCGGTACGGAAAAAAGAAGTTAGGCCCAGCCTGATCCTTCAGAAAAAAGTAAGGCCCGAACCCGGCCCAGAAAGAGTAGTTACTAGGCCTGGGTGCCTAGGCACAGCCCGTGCAGACCTCTAAAACTTTGGCTGTTTCAAAATAAGCATAAATTTAAAGATTTTTTTTTTTTTTTTTTTACATCAACAAGATTTGTTTTATGCTTGAGCTGATATTAAAATAATGAACTTTTATCTTCTAAGCTATTTTACAAGTTTTCCTTTAGCTTACATTTTTCTTGAGAATTTTATATTTCAGTTTTAGTCTCAGATTTAAATTCTGTATCTTATCAGAAGTTAGAGGACCACGCTGGCTGGTTTCGATCTCGATCAATATACACTCTAAAAAAATATGTGAGTTGCAGGTGTTTCTTCAATTGCTTTTATTATTATTAATATTGAAACACGAAAATTCCTGATTTGATTTGCCCATTACCCTCCAAAATACAGAAAATTCATTAATCTAACGTCAGGGCTTGAATTTCAGGGCAGGATGGCGGGATTCGCGCCCAAAATTTTGAAATCCCGCCCAAAAGAATACCGTGGGCAGGAGGCTCCCGTCTAAAAAATTTCACCCTTTTCAGGAAAATTTTGCATTTTGAAATCACGACCAACTCCTGCGAATGCTTTGCGAATTTCATGATATTTTCGCACTACAGATTGATACATTTGCGAGTTTTTTACCGCGAAAGATCGTTGAAATCCTCGATTTTTTTTCGCGACCGACAAACAAATTTCACTATTTTCTTCCCGAGATCGATTGAGAAGTTTCGTGTTATTTGCCGCGACCGATTGGCGAGTTCAGAAGTGATTCTTTTCCGAAAATCAGGAAAAATCTGGCATCAATTCGGGCATAAAAAGTATAACAGAAAAATATCTCTAATTTCGACAAATGATCGCCGAAAATATCAATTTTGTCAATTGTTCGCAGAAAAAATCGCCAATTTCGTCGCAAAGGATCGCGAAAAAAATTCAGGGGTGATTCTGAATGAAAAAAGATTTTTCTGAAACTCACAGCAATTTTCTGAAAAGTTACAGTAGGGGGGGGGGGGGGGAAATCCACGACAAGCACTAATTATGCGTTTTCTCCGCTGCCCTTTGACGAAATTTGCCGTTTTTCACGATCTTTTGACGAAATTTGCAGTTTTCTCGCGATCGTTTGACGAAATTTGCGGTCTTCTCGCGATCTTTTGATGAAATTTGCGATTTTCTCGCGATCTTTTGACGAAATTTGTGGTTTTCCCGCGATCCTTTGACGAAATTGGCGATTTTTCTGCAAGCGATTGACAAAATTTATTTTTTTTGGCGACGATTTGTCGAAATTCGCATTTATGTCTGAATTTTCGAATTGGTGACCAATTTTTTTTAATTTTTGGAAATAAATGCCTTAAATTTTCGGAAAATTCGGAACAGAATCACCCCTAGAAAAACTCTAATTTCGCCAAAGGGTCCGAATAAAACGCGAATTGTGCAAAGGAATCGATAATAAAACGCACATTTCGTCAAAGGATCTTGGAAAAAACGAGAATTTCGGCAAACGATCGCGGAAAAATGCAAAATTCATCATAGGATCGCGGTAAAAAAATGCAAATTTCGTCAAAGGATTGCTGAAAAATCGCTAATTTCGTCAAACGATCGCAAAAGTAAAATTCATCAAATTATGGCGGAAAAAAACTAGAATTTCGTTAAAGGGTTAGGAAATAAACGCAAATTTAGTTAAAGGGCCGCTGAAAAAAATTCACGATTTTTATCAAAGTATCGCACAAAATACTCAAATTTCATCAAAGGATCGCAAAAAACGCAAATTTCATCAAAGTATCGCGGAAAAACGCGAATTTCGTCAAAGGGCTGCAGAAGATACGGAAATTTCTTCAAAGGGCTGCAGAGTATACAGAAATTTTGTCAAAGGGTCGCGGAAAAAACGCAACAATCTCTATAGAAAAAACAGCATACAAATATCTATGTGTATTATTATAGGTATACTTTTTGATGTGAAATAATATACGGAACTAACTTTTGAAAAATTGGGTTTAGCCTGAACCCAACTTGCAGGAATCTACACTTAGCCTGAAATCAACTCGAATCAAAAACAGTTTACTCGACCTGCAAAAAAATAATTAGCGCCGGGAGAGGATTTCCCAACCCCTTCCCATCCGTTTCAGAAAATTTGCTGTAAATTTCAGATTTTTTTTTTTACTTAGAATTATCCTCGAATTTCACTGTTACTTTTTGCGGCAGACTGATGAAATTCACAGTTCTATCCCATGACATTTGGTTGAAAGTTGAAAAATAGACTGTATAACAGATTGATTTTCTTCCTTTTTTAAATAAAACATTTTGCATAATTATTCTGAGCTGTTGATTTAAATTGTTTCAATGGTATTTTGTCATGTCTGTATTAATGTAATTCTTTAAATATATTGGTGAGATCTATTATATCCCACCTAATTTTAATGCAGATTCGTACCAGAAACTTTTAATTAAATTTTACTTTTTTAACTTTGGTGGAAAAAAGTCAAAAATTTGCTGTTCCTCTTTTTAAAGTAATTCTTTTTTTAAATTCCGGTGTGGATTCAACATTGCACAAACATAATTGCTTGCCCCTCAAAGGGTTAAAGATTTTTTTCTCCCTCCCAAATAGCTCAACTCCCCTCCATTTATAAATGTTGGTAGGGAGACTCCCTTCCTAGGAAAATTTGAATTTCAAGCCCTGAACGTAAAAATTACCTGAAGTTGCATTTTCGTCAAATTACAGGGGTGTTCCCGTAACTGTGCTGCATGTTACTTTTTTGTGTTAGAAACTGATTTTTTACATATGTCTCTTTTGCTACAAAACAGAAAAGTTCGCGACCTGAAGCTCAATTTTTTTCAAATAATAGAAACTTGTTGCCTGTGCTTTTTACGTTTGACGAAATGCTTTCTTGAGAGTGTACGTAATAAATACGCAGTGTACTTTTTCGAAAACGACTGAAATGCAAAATAACGAAAAAAATAAAACGCAGTATTTATAAAGGGAGCATTATTGTCTTAAAATTACTGTTAATTATTTTAAAAACTCTAATTCGACTAATTAATTTCACACCATTCCTTTATGGATAAGTATAATTCACATACATTCAATACGGATAAAGAAAGCTATTTAATACAGCAACCTGTTAAGATGGAACGACAAAGAATCGGGAGAACTTTCCAATTTAGACAGGTTTTAATCTTAGAAAGTACATTGTTCCGTTATAATTGCATAGTACTGTTTTAGCGATATTGCGAAAATTTTCAATTTAAAGCATTATTCCATTACACTGGTTCCGTTTTAACAGGTTTTATTGTATAACGTTTAGGATGTCCCGATTTTCATGCGCCTCTCCCGCTTATTTACTCGCTCTGTCCCGCTTTTTTGCAATACTAGACCTGACAACACTACTTACGAGCCAAGTTGAAGTTAGCCAGTGCTGTAGTCGTAAAAAAAGAGAGTATACGGTATAGGCAGAGGTTATACGCTGACCTCATGAATGTTCATAGCTAGGGTATACGCTAATGCTTTATTTGAGAAACAGAGGGAATTCTTATTGAATTACAGAGCTTCTTAAAAAAACCGCTTTAAAGGTTTATTTTCTACATAAAAGACAGAATTCATATTAGAGATATGATTGCAGACTATTTTTTCATAACTGTATTACGATATATATGTTTTTTGTGTCGAGTCAGGCTCGGGTTGAAGTGTTTTGGTTTAGGGTCAATAGAAAATTTGTTGTCGGGTTCAGGTTGGATTTTGGGTCAACGGAAGTTTTTTGGTAGGTTTCGCATTGACTTTATGTTGAATGTTTGGGTCCGGTATAACACAACCCGCGCAGGAATCTATTTCGGATGAAAAACTACACGTATTTGAATATGAATGTCTTCTGACATGTTTATTTTTCTACCTAAAAGGTAACATTAATATTGGAGATATGATTACAGACTATTTTTCTATAATTGCATTATATTTTGGATCAATTTTCTTTGATTCCGGATTTCAGGTTGAGTTTGGAATTATTTTGGGTTCGATCGGGTTGTGGGTGGACGGAATATTTTTGTTTGGGTTCGGTTCGGGTTGCAGCTTGGTTTTAAATAAAATTTGCAGGATTGCAAATTTTATTTGTTACCCGGGACGGACCCTAGTTGGGTGTAACGTTTAACTGCTAATATCCACGATGACACTTTCACTAACAAATTTAAATAATTATAAATTAAAATAAAATATTTTGATCACTTCATGCATTTTCGATAGAGATTTGTCCGCTGATTTTTTCAGTTACGTCCGACATTAAAATAGATGGTCAACCCGGCCTGAACAGGAACCGCGTTTCAAGAAAAATTAGTTACCACCTTACCTGATGTGGGACTCTTTGTTTCTAGACCTTTGCATTTTCTTAAGGGGAGGGTGGTCCGCAGTGGTGCGACTCATACCCGGAGAACTGTTCCATACTTTATCGCTCACACACTGCTGTGTATGTGCCATATATGTGCAAGTAAAATCTGTAATATTGAATGACCTCTTATTGGGACGTTGCTGGATGGAGGATGAATAAGAGTACGAAGCAGAGTTTTTCCTTTCAGGTAATACTTTTGAAAGCGTGGAAGCTTTCTCTTGCGGATTCGTCCACCTATAAAGATTAGGTAACTAGTAAGGTACTTCAAAAATAACTTTAAGAGATTTTTTTCACTTTATTTATCTACAATATTCTTTGATAGGCTTCGAAATTTGTATTTCGAATAAAAATCTTTTGACCCTCTGCAATTCATCTCTAATTTAAATAGCACTGTGAGTGTTAGAGATCTGCACGCTTCAGGATATATGCCAAAACGCGAAAAATTCATGTTTTTCTCGTGATTAACCAACGTATTCCATCTGTTATTTAAAAAACGTAAAAAAAGAAACAAAGAAATGTTTTATTGTTCATTTACTCCACTAATAAAGGAGAAAAGTTACCACGACATTACCGTGCGGAAAAAAATTCTCAAGTATAAATACAGTCCGGTCTGTCCCGAATCTACAAAAAAAAATTTAAGACCCGGATGTGTCCCCGGGAAGAATGAAGTTCAGGCCCGGACCAACTTTTCAAAAGCTAACATTTAGCCCGCTCCCGTACCAAGTTTTCAAATAAAATTAAGCCTGGCCCCAGTTTAATGAAATAAACTTTTACCGATCTCGGGCTTCGGGACCAGTGTTGAATTCAGGAGGTGGCCCGTGGGGGACATTTCCCTCAGAGCAATGAGATGTTGAGATGTCCCCCCAGGAAGATTTGAGATTTTGTGTTTTTAATGGTCAAAAAGGTAAATCCCCCCCCCCCCCCCGGAACGCTATAATGTCTCCCCCCTAGAGCCACAGAACCCCCGCCCCCCATGAGAAAAGTGTCTGAATTCAACACTGTTCGGGACAGGCCCGGGCTCGTGGAGACCTCTAATATATATTATGAATTCGGCCTCCCTGTCGGGAATACTGTGCCCCCCCCCCCCCCCCCCCCCCCCCCCCCGTCGGGCAAGTTCTGGCGCTGCCCCTGCTGGGTTTTCAACCAATTTAACCCTGGTTTCAGAAAAATTGACAAAATATAGTAGAAACATTATAATGCAATTCGAATATAAATATATTAAATATTTTAGGAAATATGAGCAGTTGTATGAAATAATTTTTATCTGCAAATGCACAAATGATAATAAGGATCATTTTACATAATTTAATAGTCAACTCTATGGAGCAACTTATTAAAAAAATCCAGTCAAATATTGCAAATTTTCAGAAAGATATTGGCATTAGAGTGTACAAATTTTTAGTTGTTCTCTAAAAGCAGCTGAATGATAAGGGATTTTCCACAAATTGTCATTTTTTATTAACTGACTTTCGGAAAAAAGTACCGTAATTTCGGGTAGATAAGCCGCGGCTTATACGTGTTTAAAAGTTAAATTTTAGCCTTTGCGGCTTATCTGCCAGTGCGGCGTAGACGAAGTAATAACGATCTTTTCCAGAATAAAAAATAAATCAGATCATGTAATATTATAGACTGAAAATCTGAAAAACAATATTAAAAATGTCTCATGGATTAGAAATAACAATAATTAAAAAAATATCGGGAAGGTTTTTTTTATTTCATTAAAAAAGAAAAAAAAAGTCTATGCATCGTTTCTTTCTGCATAACGAAACGTATTACTCAAAGATAATGATCTCATTCTGATAACATTCAACTTCCCGCTCCACTCCAACTCCGCAGAGTTGAATAAACGATCTGCAGATAGCTGTCTTCCTTTTTATAAACTAGGGGTTTTGGGGAGTGCTGTAATTTTCTAACAACTTATTATATTTTAATAAAATTTTGTTACACAGCTTAATTCACTATTGTTGCAACTTGCTGAAAATTTAAACAAAATCGGACAATTAATAATGGAGATATTTTTTTAATAGCTAAGAAAAAAACGGTTTTGCTTTTCGTTTTTTTTTTCTTTTAAATTATTTTTTCTGTTTGCTTGCAGCTCAATAATTTCTTTTTACTGCACTTACGCAAAGTGAAGTTGCTGACACATTTAAGGAATCCTTTTTATGCTCAGTTTTGCATAATCGCGGCGTTTTAATAGAAAAGAAAGTAGATTCTCTTGTTTTCTTTAAGTGTGCGCATTTGCGAATGTTGTATTTTTAATTTTCAATAATGAACGTATGTATTTAATTTTTGTTTATTTTAAAACTTTCCTAGAATATTTTATTTTAAATATTTACAGAATATATCAATCGAGTACCAATTAATTTCTGTTAATAGACATCAATGTTAGTAGTGAAGATATTTAAAAAAAAATTCTGTTTATACGTCTCTTTCAATTTTTGCCAATAGTTCATGTTGTCAAAATGATTATTTATCATTAGTTATTTTCAGAATTTTACGTTGTGTTATTTAATTGATGAATTCGAATAAAAAACAGTGTTATTTGTAATTCTAGTGTAATGTTTTAAATTAAGAATTCCATCAAATATATTTCTACTTGCTGATTCAAGGCTGAAATGTGCGATGCAAGTGGATAAATTCACAAGCCAAAAGTAATTTATTTATTTTCATTATTTGAATTAAATTTAAAATTCTAATTTTTAAAATGGTTTTAAAAAATGCACGAAAATCTTCAATATGGCGTCTATAGTAGTACGTACAACACTTTCAATAAGTGCGGCTTATACGCCGGTGCGGCGTATATGATGGAATTTCAGTTTTTTTTTTTTACTGTTTTCGGACGTAGCGGCGTATACGCCAGGGCGGCTTATCTACCCGAAATTATGGTAAGTATTTAGTGACTATCAATGAGTAGATTTGAAAAAAATGCTTCAATTTTGATACTTCTTTTTATCATGGTATAGGCTCGTTCTGGTAGTTATCCAAGAAGAACTAAAGCATCAATAAAAAATTAAAAAAAAAAAAAAATTAAAATTAAAAGTGACAACTTGTGGACAATCCCTTATCATTCAGCTAGTTTTAGCGAGCAACTAAAAATTATCTCACTTTAATGCCGATATCTTTCTGAATTTTTATGATATTTGACTGGATTTTTTTAATAAGTTGCTCCATAGAGTTGACTGTTAAATTATGTAAAAAGATCCTTGTTATCGTTTGCGCATGTGCAGAGAAAAATTATTTCATACAACTGCTCATACTTCCTAAAATATTTAATATATTTATATTCCAGTTGCACTATATTGTGTCTACTACATTTTTTCAATTTTTCTGAAACTGGTGTGAAATTTGGTTGAAAACTCTGCATGTTATTATAAGCAAAAAACATGCAAGAATTTTTTTATAAAAAAAAAAATTGCTATATCTCTATTAATATATGTGCTATTCTTAGACAAATGAATACACATATTGCACAATGTCTGTTTATTTATATTCTGTAGCAATAGATCATTTTGTGTATTTTATTTTACAGGGTGATCCCAAGTATTATTTTTTTTTCTTTGATTTTTTGTTGGCTCCCTAATTGTCCTTCTTGTCAAATTGACATCGATAAATATGAGGTCATACCTGTTCTTTTTAATCCTGAAATTCCAGAAGAATCTGACACCTATATTTCTAAATATTCGACAAAATGTCTAAAATTGAAAGTTGCCGGTCATTAATGGTCATATAGTGTATATAAAAAAGTACATTCTAAGTGTCTCCTAAATGTGTAAATGTTTCGTACATTCTTTTAGCAGTCTATATAAAAATTCAAAAGAGCTATCTTTTATTTATTGTTGTGAAAATATACATTAGAGATTGCTATGAGATTTCAACTCTAACAGATAGAAAAAATTGACAGGTCAATGATATATTGCATACAACTAATAAATAGTATGGTAAATGGCTAATTTCAATGCTGCATTCCAGCAAAACTTTTCTCTATTTGGCGATTGATGCGAGTAATTTTGTTTGTGTTTTTATCAGCATGACACAAAACCGGCACATAGATGGTGATTAACTGACAATAGAGAAATACCTATCACATAACACTTTTTGTGTCTTTTGCTGTTGCTAAATTGATTTGATGTTGAGTGACTATCTTTATAAATAGTACTGGCATGTAAATAAGCATGTACTAATGTAAATGGCACAGTTCGATTGAACGTGAAAAGCAACGTTAATCATTCAGTAAAGCAGAAGAATCTAGTCTGTATTGGCACACACATAAAAAGAGAAGAAATTGAGCATTCGCAATTTGGCGAATCTGATTGTTTGTTTACTCGCAAAATGAAGCCTTTTGCTGCAATGGCAAGCAACAGTGAGAACCCTGCATCCACTGACCTTAATTTCTCTACTCCTGCCCATCAATAGTTGACTCTAATCTGTATCGTTTATTTCTTCCAAAACTTTGTTCCTAACTCAACAATTTCATGACATTATTTTCATATGAAGAGCAATTGTAATTCATACACAATAGACGACAAAGAATTTTCAAACCTTAAACTAATGCTATTTGACTAAAAATAAATAGAAAAGGGTCATTTCAAATTAGCTCTCTAAAAAGAAAATAAACTTTCCAATTAAAAAATATCCTACTGTCACAAGCGAAAATTGGACAACAAATTATTCATGTGTCTTCTGATTGGAGCCAATAATAGGTCATCGCCAGAGTGGTTATACAAGGTCCTTAGTCGTTGCCATCAATGTCAGACATAAATCTGCAATTATAATGCATAAATCTGCAAGGTTGTTGACAACCCATTCATGACAATGATATAGTGGCCAATTCAGCACAATCTATACTTCTGGAATATATTCAGGTTTTTTTTAATACATTAAATTCAAATAACATCTAAATACATCCTAAAATTAGTTTACAGATATGAAAGACTTGCTAATACACATACCTGCAATGAAATAGTAGATACTTTTTAGCTTATTTATTTTACTGAAAAGGGAAAAATTTACTTTTCAATCAGATTCTTGACCATCCTACTCTAGTGGGAAAATGGCTTCTCCCAAACAACGGAAAATTTGATGAGTTTGGTAGAACAAATAGCTTCATCTATTGGTGGCATCTAAAATAATTTTATGCAAATACTTTTTCATATTTTGTTAATGGCCCATTCATTACCCGTCTCCCCTACTTTGCACATATCATTCGATTATTAAGATGCTACTTGGTGCAGTGTAATATAAATTTAAAAACAACGTTAAAAATGCCAGAATGTGTAAAAAACAACGTTAAAAATGCTAGAATGTGTAAAAAACAACGTTAAAAATGTGTTTTTAAATTTATATTAAATAAAATTCAAGTTGAAAATGAGAGTAGTTTGTTTCAAGTTGGGAAATTTTTTAATCCCCCCCCCCCCCCCCCCGCCAAATAAATATCCGTAGCTACGCCCCTGCCCATGACCTTTAAGAGAGTTTCACAGTGGTCAATTGTTCTTCTTTATAATCAAAATCTGCAATTTTCTTTTCTTCTATCAGCATTTACACAAAAGCAAGTGCATATTTTTCTGCCCGTTCCTATTCTTAGCAATGTGAAAACGAGAATTTCGAGCATGGGATGTGAAGTTATCGGGAATTGGATTGGATTCGGATTTTATTCTCGGCAAATTTACTTCAACTCTTCAGGCTGTCAGGTTTTGCATGAACACTCTAGTGAGCAGTACGGTTCGCTCTAGGAAAAATGATTTTTGCTCAAAGGATCTCGTGTAACACTTCAGTTGAAAGTCGGTGCTGTTCCTTTTGGCCTGACTCTGCTTTATCATGATAAGTAAAAGTGACAGTGAATGGTTCACAATTATGTGCGAAAATCTCGTTATAGTGAACTGTGGGGGAAAAGGGGCAACCCCATCGAAACACACAATGACTTAAAATAGAAAAATTTAGATTTTACCCAAATAATAATTTTGTATTTCTTATTTTCCCATATTTTTTCTATATTTATAATGCAATTCTCATTTCATATTAAAAAAATATAGGTACTACTTGTTAGTTATCCCGTCGACCAATTTCACCAAATTATATAAATCGCCAAACCACTCGCTAAATTATACAAATTGACATAATTTTTATTTTAAATAGCGAATAAATAAATAAATTAGTATAACATTAATAAAAATACAAATAAATCATCAAAATAAAAGTCACTTGATGACGTAAACACGTGTTGTCAAGTGAATGTGACATTTACAATCAACCATTATTGGCATTTTATCTTACAATTTGGTGACAGTAATTTGGTTGACGGGATAAGTAACAAGTACCAAAATATATATATATTATCGAAAATTAGGGATGCAACGGATGTCAGTTTGGCCGGATGCCGGATATTCGGCCGCAATTAAAGCCGGATATCTGGCCGCAGTATGTTTACAAAAATATAGGTTCTAAAAATATAGGTAAAAATATAGGTTTACAAAAATATAGTTCTACCTAGGGTTGGCAAGTTTTTGACAGTGTGGCGGTTTTATCCGGTTTTAACCATCATGTCAAAAACACCTTTTTCACATAGTTTTTGACAGTGACTGTCAAAAACCTAAAATTGAGTCCAAAAACTGTTTAAAATTATTTTTACAACAACAATAAATTTACAATTTTTGATAATTTTTAGTCTTTGACATTTGAGTAAACTTTTTTACAGTTTTAGACATTAAAAACCACATACCCTGTATAAAACTCAAAACGTGATATTGGTTCAACAAGTTGCTTAGAAAACAGAAAATAATTGTAAGCTATAAAAATAAATATAAAAAAAAAAAATAATTAAAAGTATCGTTACATTGAAAACATAAACTAATCAAACTATTAAATACTTTAATTTAAAAAATGAAAGTACATGGTGAAAATACTTGTACAATTTAGTGTATGAAATTACATATAAATATATACATATTTTTATATTGTTTTAATGTTAGTCTTATTCTAAGTTTTTTTTTTCCATGGAGCACGCAGTAGCAA
This sequence comes from Maratus speciosus, assembly GCA_963932465.1. Taxonomy (NCBI): domain Eukaryota; kingdom Metazoa; phylum Arthropoda; class Arachnida; order Araneae; family Salticidae; genus Maratus; species Maratus speciosus. The sequence continues at coordinate 167,530,296 of OZ010793.1, forward strand.
AAAACACATTTGATGCTTTTTGCATAGCTGCCAACATCTTGCGCTTTTTTGTACCACAAAAATTTTATAGTAAATTTTACCTTTTTAAATCGCCGAAATCTGCCGATTTAATAAGGCAAAATTTTCTATTAGATTTTTGTGGTACAGAAAAGCGGAAGAGTTGGCAGTCTATGCCTTTGCACTCCAAGTTTGTTTCGTAATTTGGAGTGGATAAATCCAAAATTTGAAAATATCTGCTCAATTGATGCTGAACTGCATTGACTGGAATGCAAACATACCATGAACTGTATGAATTAACTTGGTATACTGTTTTTTTTTTTTTTCAAAGCCTTTGCACCATACCGTTTCTGGAACATCCTGATCTGAGAAGAAACTTTTAGGTATGATGGAGATGACAAAAAAGCAAGCAAGCTTCAAAAGCAATGACAAAATTAGAAAATTTGACTTTATTTGAAGCTGTTTCCTTCTGTTCATCATTTACAACCTTGAAATAATATGCTCAAATAATAATAATAATAAAAAAATAGGGGCTGTTTTACAATGTATAAAAATAAAATTTAGCATAATTAAATTGTTTTAAATAATTAAACTGAAACTAACATGCGTTTCTTAAGCATAAGTTAGATGCAATTTTTTTAAAATCATAAACTGAACACTTAATACTAATAAAGATATAAATAATACTTTTTAAAATTAATTTAATAGTAGTTTCAATATTTTTAGCCATTTTTCCTAGCATGACATTGACAAAAAGTTTGAATTATGATTTATAATTTTATTACAACTTAATTATAGTATATAACTAAATAAAAATTATTTATATAACATATAAATTATTATTTAATCAGTTTTTAGCTTGATTTAACATAAAATTTCACAAATAATTTCTAAAATAATGTGTATAACATTTTTGACACTTTTTGACATGTCATGTCAAAAAACACTTTTTGATGTCCAAAACCCAGCCCTGTTTCTACCCCTTCCTCCCAAATCAGATTAAACATTTTTTTAAAGTTATTACTTTTAGTTAAACAATTAAAAACATTTTAATTTCTTATTTCATAAAAAACATAAATATTAAGTTTTTAATAATGATAATTAAATTATATTAGTTATTTAATTGGTACTATTTTAATTAAATAGTAATAAATAACAATAATAATAGTAAAATAACAACAAAAAAGAAATGTAAATCATGTAGGGTAGATGTAACAGTAATAGATATCCTTCAGTGTTTTTGGTTTATAAAAAAAAATAATCAATAAAAATTTAGCTTTCATTATTTTTTTCATAACTCCACCTTGCATGTTTTATAATCTGTGTTATTGTTCACACTTTTAATCAGGCCTGTAGCTAAGATTTCCCTTTGGAGGGGGCTTAATCTTGCATTTTTTACTGGTGTAACAGCAGGGATTTGCATAATTTACAGAGTAAAAAAAATTAAACAAGGCTGAAACTAAGGTATATTTCTGCATAGGATACTTGATGTCAAAAATTGTTATTTTGTAATTTTTTCTTCGATTTCTGTTACAATTTATGGTTTTCAAGAGCACTTCCAGTTTCCAAACCGGAAGTGTTTTTAGGGGAAAACTGCTATGGAAATTAAAAAGCAGAAACTAAGAATATTTGAGACGAGCCTCATGTATCCTATCATAAAAATGTTAAAAAATATTGAAATGCAAACAAGTAATTTGAATAGATTTAACGCACAGGATTAATATTAGCATGGGAGTGTCTCACATTACGAGCACAGAGTTTTAAAATAATTAACCCGTAGATGAAATTTATTATAAATATTAATTTTTCAAAAGAATAAATTTATTGTTACATATATGCAATCATAAAAATTATATTTATATTTCACATTCTCTGATTAGAATTAGAATAATAGTAAATACAGTACTCTTTGTGCAATAAGTTAACTAGTGCTACAGAAGCAATCTTCGTCACTTCTTCTCAACCATGAAGATGATTACCTTAGCATGGTCTACCCAATGTCCCAATGAATGGAAATCATTTAAAGGTTGCCCAGTCTCTCATCAGCCATAACGCTTCGAGACAAAGATTTAATTATTTTTGTTGTCGAAAAAGACCTTTCAGCACTGGCTGTTGTTGCCAGGATTGTAGTCAAGATTGTCAGCAAGTGTTTGATTGTATTGTAATATGTTTCATTACAGTACTTTGAAAATTTTGAGACCTCTGTATTTGTGTCAACATTAGCAATTCTCTTGCACCATAATGTATATTTAGCTTTCACCTGAGACATTGTCATTTTATCGTAAAAATATTGAGAGATATTCTCTAATATGCTTGCTTTTTCCGGAGAAGCAAATCCTGGAAGAAATACTTGAAAATCTTTTAGAATGTCTTCATTCGAAATGAATCTGTCATTCAAATTTTGAGTAAGACTTTCTACATATAGAATAAAGACCGTGACCCTGTAATATTCTTCAACGAATGTAATTTGAAGGTTTGCATGTGTTGTCTGTCTAAATGTTAGCCTTAAGATCTTTATTTAAGTTTGAAAGACGTCATCAAAATGTTTCACGACAGTTTCGGATGACAGGAATTAGCATGCTGTTGAACAATGCAAAGTTTAATCGTAGGATTGCACAATTGGATGTATCTACTTTTTCGGTACTTATGATAAATTCTAGACTGGACCCCACTAACATAACCAGCCATACTGATCGCTCCGTTATACGCCTGTGCGACGCATGTAGACATCTCAAGACGTTGTTCATCACAATGTTGTAATATTACTGCTATTAAATTTTCAGCGGGCAAGGCATTTTCTAGGATAAAAGCTAAAAAAAAAATCTTTCCGAAATATGGGTTTTGTGAATTTTATAAAAAGTCCGCATATCTAACACAAAGGGCAAGCTGTTCTGTGCTTGAAATGCCTGTAATTTCATCAGCAATGCCTGTAATTTCATTAGCTAAAACAGGTTGCGTTATTTATTTTTGTAATTAGTTCTTTGGTAACTATATCCGAGCATATTTGAATGATTTCATTCTGAATGTCTGAGCTAGTAAGCGGTATTTCTATGTCTGTTTATAATATGTCGTTTCAATTCATCATCTCAAGACTTTGCTCTAAATCTTAAAAGCGCTCTTAGCTTACAGTCTTTTTTATCGGTTTATCTAAGGTTAGAGGACCGCTATCATGATTGCCTCTAAGTGGCATTTCTTGCTCTGCTCAAAATAAGACTGTTAGAATGTTAGATGTCCCCTTGAAAACTACAGGGCGCTATAAAATCTGCCAAAAGAAATCACTACATAGAGGTATCCATCCCTAAAGTTGATATTTTTCAAAAGACAAAAAAAAAAAAAAAAAAAAAAAAAAATTCCCAGACAGAGTATTCTGTTCACATTTTCTTTCTATTAAAAGATTCATACGTAAACAATTTAAAGCAAATTTGTTCAGAGTCTGGGGGAATGCCGGACGCTGTGACATTTTTGAAGGCTTCTCAATATCCTATCGTTTTTCTTCAAACCATTCCTTTTCAAAATTTGCTGCTACTAGTTTTTTTTTTGTTTTTTTAAAAATAAAAAGCCTTTTAAGTTTATAACATGATTTTCAAAGATACTTTCTTCAAAATCAATAATTTTCACATGATTTTACACTATAGGCAATTATTAAAGTTTTTGTCTCCTTTCTCTACAAAACATTTTAACATTGACCACTCAAAGTTTTCATTATATGCATGATATAATGAGGATAGAGAAAATTATAGAAGATCATAATGTTCAAGCAAATGTTTTATATTTGACTCCTAACGTTAACTTATACGCCATATGTGTATTACACTTACTCATTGTTGTAGTCGTAAAAAAAGCAGAGAGTATACGGTATAGGCAGAGGGTATACGCTGACGTCATGAACGTTCATAGGATACGCTAATGCTTTATTTGAGAAACAGAGGGTATACGGAGCTTCTTTAAAAAATGCAGAAGGTACACGCAGTAGGTGCCCCCATATACCAGGGTTGCAAAAAAGCCGGCTAAAATTAAAAAAAGACACGCCAGTGGCTTTTATTGATTTTAACCGGCTTTTTTGTCCAAAATTGGCCTTTTTTGGCTAAAATTGGCTGTTATACAGTGAAGCATTTTAATTATAAATGATACATTTTCATGTGTTTTTTAATTAGTTTTAAAGACATTTAATTGAGGTAGAAATCAATATAACCAAATTTTTCAATAATGAAGACATTAATCTTGGAATAAAAGGCCATATCAATTGCTTTCTCTGGTTTACATCGACCTTAACATCCTTTTTTTGTTTCATTTTTACTGCTTTATATAATTAAAAAGGACAATGGTTGCTTAGTTATATATTTTATTAACTAATTTTAACAGATATTAATATACAAATCTTATTTTATTTCTCATAAACATTTATTTAAATTCACACATAAAGTCATTTAATAAAAACATAATTTCTCTCTATTAAAACAGTATTATGAATAACATATGCATTAATTTATGCATGAATATGCACTATTTTAAGTAGCAACTACCTTTTTAAAATTTTAATTCAACAAGTTTTATTTGGAGAATTTCTTTTTTAATTGTTTTATTTATTTTATGCACTTTAAATGTGCTAAAATTTCTTCAAATGTTATGTCCTTCCTAATTTCTCTTTCAACATTGTTCATTCTACGATTTTAATGTGTCTGTATGGACATTATCTGAAATAAGTTACATAATAGCTTAGTAGCAGAAAAACTTTTTACCTATATCATTTTTATAAGTTATCAGAATCTCAATTGCTTATCACTGGGTGTTCTCAAGTATTATATAAGATAATTCCAGTTATTAAATACATATATGCTATTTAGTTTTAATCAATTTTAAAAGTAAATATCAGTATGTAAGAATGTTTCTATTTTGATGTGTGACATTTCTTATTCTGTCATATAATCTTTAAAATGTGTGGTATGTGTAGAGCTATAATAAAGAATTCCAAACCAATATTTTAGAGTCTAATGTATTCTTCTGAATATTTATAATTTTTTTTCTGACATAATGTCTTCACAGTTGCATTCTAGCAGTTATAAGGACTTATTTATTTGACAAAATTTAATAGAAGTTCATATTTTTTTAGCAGAAAATATTTATAAATGTATTAAAAATAAATTAATCCAAATTTTATAGGAATTATCTATAAACTACCTTTTTGAAAAATAAAAGCCGGCTTTTTTTAAGTGGTTAAAACCAAAAAAAGCCGTCCGGCTTTTTTTGGCCTGGCTAAAAGCCGGCAACCCTGCCGTATACCTTCAACTATATCCCTGCAGTTACTTTTTCTTAGTCAAATTAATGAGTTAAAATTGCGTTTTAAGATGAATTTATATTTTTAGTGGTAGATATAAATAAAGAGCTATAGATCCGAATGAGTGATAGAACGAGGGATTGCTATAACTATTGAATAAATTTATATTTTACAACAAATATTGTATGTAGTCTTAATGTGATGGAAGATAAAAACCAGAAAAATATTGTTCATTTTTGTTATCATCAGGGTTGCATAATATAGACGCACGCGGCAAGCCGTGAGCGGAAAATTTTCCGCAAAATTCGGAACTTTGCAGAAAATTTTTTTGGGGGAAAAAAACAAAAAAAAACAAAAAAAAAAACGTAATTTGTGTTCTTGTAACTTTTTTTTTTTTAAAATACCGAAATGTTAAAAATATTTCCCAATTTTATGTACGATTTATTTATTGTTTGCCAGGGGTGATTCTGTTCCGAAAATTTTAAAAAATCGGCCATCAGCCCGAAAATTCAGGCATAAAAAAAAAATCACTAAAAATTATTGCGAATTTCAACAAATGGTCGCCGAAAAAAAAAAAAAAACAATTTCGTCAATCGTTCGCAGAAAAAAACCACCCCTTTCTTCAAAGCATGGCGGAAAAATACGCGAATTTCGTCAAAGGACCGCGGAAAAATACGCGAATTTCTTCATAGGATCCTGAAAAAAAAGATAATTTCGTCAAAGAAGGCTCAGAAAAAACGCAAATTTCATCAAAGGAGCGCTGGAAAAAAACGAATTTCGTAAAAGCATAGCTGAAAAAGCCCGAATTTTGTCAAAGGATCGCGAAAAAAATGCAAATTTCGTAAAAGAATCGCGGAAAAAATCTAATTTCGTCAAAGGATCGCAAAAGAAACACAGATTTCGTCTAAGGGTCTTGAGGAAAGAGCGATTCCGTAAAAGGAGCGCGAAAAAAACACTAATTTCGTCAAAAGATTGCGAAAAAACGCGAATTTCATCAAAAGAATGTGAAACAAATAGCAAATCACCGGAATAAAAAATACCGGAAAAAACACGCAAATTTTGACGAAAGATCGCGAAAAATACACGAATTCCTTCAAAAAATAGCGAAACGTGAATTTTCTCAAAGGATTGCTAGTTTCGTGAAAAAACGAGCAACAAAAACAACGTTTCGTGAAAAACAAACGCAAATTTGTCCAAAGATCGCGAAAAACAAGCAAATTTCTTCCAAAGTTCGCGAATTTTGCCAAAAGATCCCGAAAAATATGCGAATTTAGCCAAAAGATGGCGAAAAACTCGCGAATTTCGTCAAAAGATCGCGAAAAATAAGTGAACTTAGTCAAAAGATCGCGAAAAATAAGCAAATTTCTTTAAAAGGTAACGAAAGGCACTTGAATTTCGGTAAAAGATTGCAAAAAACACTCAATTTTGGTAAGAGATGAATTTTGTCAAAGGATTGCAAAAAACACGCTAATTTCGAGAAATGATTGAGGATATTTTGTTTATTTTATTTTGTGGTTTGCTGAATTTAGGTCCCTAAACGTTCCTTTTTATGCGAAATATATAGTCTTTTTGGCCCCTTTTTTTGAAAAAAAAAAATGGTCCCCTTTTACTATTTTTTACTACAAAAGTTGAGTGGGAGTCCTGTATATTGTATTCATAGACTTTTCTTTGATTAGTTAAAATAATATTTTTTAAAGCCAAATAAACTGATTTTTCATTATTGCAATCTGTACCCAATTGTCGTTTAGAATGCCCAGAGTTAGCAAAATGTGCAGAGAAATTTTATCTGAATAAATATTCTTTCAAATGTGAAAATATTTTCAAGATAGCAATCATTTTAATTTTTAGGAGTTTTATTAGCATTAGAATTTCAGTCTGCTCCAAAAACAGAATTTTAATTTTATTGCTACAAAATTAGATTTTTGCTGCTACAAAAATGGATTTACTGCTACAAAATCAGATTTTTTTCTGCTCCAAAAATGGATTTTACTGCTCCAAAGGTACTCCAAAATGGCTTTAGTGCACTTTCATCTCTGCATCAGTCTCTTTAATGATGATACATATAAATAGACCTCTCTCTATAAAATGTGATTCAATTGTTTCAGAAGCAATGCCGTATTATTTCTGTGAACAGAGTGACTGACATTTTGCTCGGAGAGGTTACAATATTAAGGATTGGGCTGTTTCTAAATGCATTGACAAAATAATTGATAAGAATTCACCTTTTCTTATCATGGATTTTTAGCTTTATTATTTTTTTAACTAAAATAATTATTCTTTAATTAATATCAACTAATTTTAATTTAAATGCTAATTACTTTTTTAATTAATATCGTCAAAATAATATAACACATTATTTTCTTAAAAATTAGATTAATTTGCAGAAAGTTTTTGACCCAATATGTGCGTGCGCAGAAAGTTTTCGGTTTTATACAAGTCTGGTTATCATTAGAGATAACTTTGCAAAGTCTTTCTAAATTTTCAGCCCCTTAGCCCCCTCCCTGTCTACGTGCCTGCTTTTAATCAAACCAATCAGAAAGCAGAAACAGAAGATAATGTTTTGAATTCCACTGTTATTCAGCGAAAATCTTAATGAACATGCTAAGAGACATTTAATAAATTTATATATTTATTATTTTCTTGCAAAATTTGCGTGTTTTTGTTTTGATAGTAATTAGTAATAGAAAACATTGAATTTTATATACTGATTTGGTTACTTACCAAATTTCATTTATTTTTAAGGTTTTAAGAGTTTTAAGTTGTTCATTAAGATTTAGTTAAGATTAAGTTTAAGATTTTTAAGGTTTTAAGTTGTTCATTACTGGAATGCTTAATTAGTCGATTTCCAGTAATGGACACCCTCATGTAGACATTGTTAAAAATGCAATTTCAGTAATGTTCATAGTGCATAAAATCTTTTGACTTAACTGAATACTTAATCAAATTTAATTTTTAAATTGCATTTACCAGAATGTAGTAATAACAAAATTTTAAAAAATAGCTGCTTTCTCTAAAGGGGCCCTAAATAGACCCCAAATTTTGCTTGGATTGACCCTTGATAGCTATTAAAAAATGCTATCAAAGCAAAAGATGTTTGAAATAAATATTCTTAAAAATTAAATTTAGTTTAAAAACAATAATAAAATACATTTTAAAAATAATATTATTAGTTATTCATTTATTAAAACCATATTTTTCATCACTGGGAACATTTATTTCAAGCCCGATGTTTGGCCGGATAATTATAATATCCGGCTACTGCCAAATATCTGGCATTTTGGCCGGATACCGAATGTTCGCCGGATATTGAAAATTACTTCAGTTCTGTGGCCATGCACGTTTGCCGGGGAGCTCCCTCTCCATCTTTTGAAAAAATAAGAATTTTTGTAAATCCTGTTAAATTTTTTTTAAAGGGCACCACACCATGCCCTTTTTATTAAGTGCAAATGCTCTCTGCCCTTTTTCGACAAGGAAAAAGCCGTGTGCCCCTTTTCCGAGTAACTTGTTTGCCTTTTTACTTTTTATTATGGCAAAAAAAGAAATGAAAGTGAATTTAGAAAACAGAAGCTCTGTTGCTCTGTATGATTCACATGTCAAAATCTAATCCATACTACCCATGCAAAAAACAAGCGCAGCAACTGCATACTGCATTGCAAAATGTAAAGTGAAGTAGTATTATTGTAAAGAAAAAATGATATCTTTAAAATAAATATTCTTTTTCCTCAGTTTTGCTTCACTAAGTATTTTTTGTTGAAACTATTTATTATGATCGTTGTTGGAAATATTTAAAATTAGCTATTTTTTTTAACATTATCAAACGGAAAGCTTATCTAATTCTCTCAGTGTCTGGTTCTCAGAGTTAAATAAACAAATCGAGGTCGTAATACACAGCTTAATTCATTATTATTTAAGCTGGCTGAAAATTTGAACGAAATTGGCCAATTAACATCGAAGATACCATTTTTTTTTTTAAATAATAAGTAAAGGAAGGATTTTACCATCTCTTCTTTTTCTTTTAATCATTATTTCTGTTAGCTGCTCAACAATTTATTTTGTTTTACAAGGCAAAACTTTCTGTCGTGTTCACAGGCTCTTTTTTTTTTAATTCTTAAAGGAATACAATTTGCTGGCATGATTAAGAATTGAAAGACGTGTTCCTTTTTCTGTTAAATATCTTACACCTTTATTTTAAAATATTTCTGTGGAACGCAAAAAAAACTCTTAATTGCAGAAAAAATTCACAAGAAATTCATAAATATGCAAAAGAAATTGCAGAAAAATTCAAAAATCTCAGAGGAATTAAATATTATTAAAAGATTGAAACCAGATTCTTTTTTTTACAAATATAAAAAAAATTGCACGAAAAGAGAAAAAAATTGCATTGTAAATTGTTGTATGAATACGAATAAACTTTAATGAAAAGAGGACAAAATTTGCTGTATTGGGTGAGATTAAAATCTTTCATGAATGTCATAAAATCGCCACAAATCACGAAACCTCCCCCCCCTAAAAATCGCATAAATAAAAGTCCCAAAAATTCAAAAATAGCTGAAGGAAATCCGAATAAAATTTGCTGAGTAGAAGACAAAATTTATTATATAGGGGTAAAAGATTGAAAACAACATACTAATCTGAATTAGCTACCCCCCCCCCCCCCAAAAAAAAAATAAATAAATAAATAAATAAATAAAAAAAAAATTTCCAAGCTTTACATTTGAAGTCAAATTTTTTAAATGTAGAACCAATAATTATGTGGGACAGTAATTATTGGCTTTTTGATATTTTTTAAAGCTTAGAATAGCCATTATAAAGTCATTTAGATAATCGGTTATTTAATGATAAAAACAAATAAAATGTCATTTCATGACTTAAAGTGCTAAAAATTGTCATAAAGATGTATTTTACTTAGGGATGTACCGAATATTCTGTATGTATTTGGTATTCGGCCATGTTACCGAATATTCGGTTTGGCCGAATGTTAAACTATTTGGTATGCCGAATATTCGGCTTGGTCGAATACAGGGACGTAGTGGAGGGTATACGGGGGTATACGCAGTATACCCTCTGGATTTTTTTAAGGAACACCGTATACCCTCTGTTTCTCAAGAAAACTATAGTATATATCCACTAGGGTATACCCTCTGCTTAGAACGTATACCCTCTGTTTTTTTTACGACTACAGCACTGGTCGAATATCAAACTATTCGGTCTGCCGAATGTTCGGCTTAGCTGAATATCAAAATCTTCGGCTGAACTTAAAAAATCTTTTAAAGTATATTTTTAAAAACCTTACACAAACTTTTAGTTGTCAACTTTTAAAGATATTCAGAATAATTTGAAACAGAATCATATTTAAATAAAAGATAATGTTTTTACATCATTTGCTGTTTATTAAGTATCACTTAAGAAAATTAACCATTAATGAGGATTTTCATAGGAATTAATGATGTTCAAATGCAAGTTCCTGATAAATGTTATGTAACATTGTCTAGTAAATAATCTGTTTCATGTTTTTTAACAAAAAAGGGTGTTTCAAAACAAAATAGAAAATCGTTCAGGGTTGAGAATAGACATCAAGACGGGCAATTTTTGTCGAGGAAACATAATTGCAATTAGGGATGCATCGAATAGTGATTTTGGCCGAATACCCAATATTCGGCCTACAGGCGAACTGAATAGTAACTGCTAGGCCGAATACCGAAATTCGGCTTGTCGAATACTTTTATATTTTAAAGTTTAAAGGCATTAAAATGTTAAATTTTAAAACAATTTTACATAATATTTAAAACAGAAACTTTTATTCTAATAAACAAGAGCTTTTTTGTAGTAAACTTTATGCTGAAAAAAATCTGCTCTGAGTTATTTAAGAAAAGGATAGTTATAAAACTTTTTTAATTAATAAAATTTTTAATTTCATGGCTTCTTCTGAGAATTAAAACAAATGAATAAAATTTTCTTAAATTTTAAAACAAACATTTTAAAATCAAAGAGAAATTCTGAAAAAATTGTACAGGATCATATATTATTTGTTTGTCAGGAAGAGACTAAAGTAAAAGTAAATAAATAATACAATCTATTCAAATTTTATATGGTGGCAACTCAGCAAGAATAACTGTTCTACCCCCTTTGATTAAGCAAGGAAGTTTTTAAATGCATCCTAGATCTGTGCCTGGAGTGGGCAATCATTTTCAGAGATTGTAAAAGTTGTTCTTAAAATCTTAGCAAGAAACAGATTATTTACTGGACAATGTTCTGGAGCTTTTATTTGTACATAGTTAATTCCTATGAAAATCCCCGTGATTGGTTAATTTCCTTAAATAATACTTAACAAACAGCAAATATATAATGTAAAAACATTCTCTTTTATTTAAATATGATTCTGTTTCTAATTATTCTGAATATTTTTATAAGTTGACTGTTAAATGTAGAAGTTGTATAAGTTTTTTTAAAATATGTTTAAAAAGTATTTTTCAAGGTATTCGGTTTGGCTGAATATTTTGATATTCAGCATACCAAATAGTTTATAATTTCGACCAAACCGAATATTCGGTAACATGGCCGAATACCGAATATTCGGTGCATCCCTATACAGTCAATATCGGTTATATGGTCACCCTCGTAATCCTGAAAAATATGACCTTATATGCGGTGTAATCAGGAATTTTACTTTACACAATAAAATATTATTAATGAGTTAGTTATATTAGTAAAATAATGTATAAAGAAACTATGAATATATAATTTATTAAATAAGAGGCATAAATAAGAATTGCTTTATACTTAAATTTTAGAATTGGTGAGTATACTCGTAGTAGTAAAAATAATCTTTTATGCAGGTTTGTTTGTTTTTATCATAGTTGTTAAAAAGACTTTTTCTTATTCACGAACAGTTTTAAAATATTACCCTTTGCCTTTGGGATTGGTAAAAATCTGAGGATATTTAGTGCTTTGAGAGCTTCTGCTCGCCTTGTCGGTTCAGCTTCGCACTCACTGCCATTATCATCATTTTCATCAGTGTTTATATTTAAAACTTCTGAAATGATTTCCAGTATAGAAGCTTCACCATGGACGCTACCCATATCACGTCAGCTGCGGATATCTAGAAGAAAAATACCAATAAATGTGAAGAATATTTTAACACAACTCCCCCTTCGTTCAATAAGCAGTCTTTTTCGGAGAGTACATACATACCCACTAAGGCGTGACTGTTGCCACTCGTGGGTAACGTCCATTAGAAGTGATTTCATTGTCAACAACTGCATATGTCTATTCATCTTGTATTGTGAAAACGGCATTCCGTAGTTTTTGTGCAACTTCAAATAGGGGCTCATCATAATCGTCATCGTCATCGAACGATAATTCTTCATATTCTGAAAGCTAAGGATGTCTAAAACAATTTTCAGTGGTCTTCTTTGATGCCATGTTCTACCTCTTGTCTACGTAACACATGGCATCTAACATAGTCACGAGAAACTTCTTTTTTGATCAATGGCAGCAATGAAGTTTTTTAGAAGCAGATTTCGATAATTTATCTTAAAATTTTGAATAATCCCTTGATCTAAGAGTTGTGCCATACTAGTTCAGTTTGGAGGCAAGAAAACAAGTTCAATCAAATTTAAATTCCGAACCACGCAATGGGCAGTACAATTGTCTGTGATTATAGCCACTTTCCTTTTTTGTGTGTCCAAATTCTTTCGAAATGCCGAATTTCTTTTTCCCAAATGCTTGTTGCCATCCAGGCCTTTTGGTTCGCATCGAAAGATACAGGCAAAGATTTGCAGTTTTTCAAACAATGAGGCTTGAGAAATTTACCAATAACTAATTTGTCAATTTATTAGACCCATCTATATTCGCTGCTAATAAAACGGTCAATTTTTTTTTGCTTACCTTCCCACCACTTCCTTTTTCGTTCTTAAAAAACAGTTTTATTTGTCAAAACATGAGAAAACAGCCCACACTCATCAAAATTAGAAACATCACAAGGTACCTATCACCTGTGATGATTTCGATAATTTATCTTAAAATTTTTAATAATCACTTGATCTAAGGGTTGTGCCATACTAGTTCAGTTTGGTTGGTTGGTTGGTTGTATGTGGTTTATGGTACAAAATCCCTTTGGGGACATGCTGCGCCAAAAAAACTAGTTCAATTTGGAGGCAAGGAAACAAGTTCAATCGAATTTAAATTCTGAATCACGCAATGTGCAAGTACAGTTGTCTGCGATTATAGCCACTTTTAGTACCAAATCACCTATTCAGAATGTCACTTAACAAGTTAACACCCATTCCTTCTATTCTTTTTCTTGTATACTATCATAAACACCAGCAGCTTCACCACACATCTGTAAAAAGTAAGATTGTGCTGTAAGTTAAACCTTTGTAACCACACTTTGCTAGCAGTAAAGTTTGGTTTTTCTAGTTCATCAGCAATTTTCCAAGACTTTTTACGATAATCCATGATATTGGAAAATTCTTCGATCTAGCATATTTTATCCAAGTGAAAAGATCTTTCTCAACATTCTCAAATGTTGAAACATGTTGTCGCTTTCTCTTTTGATTGATCACATCTTCTGCTTAAAAAGATTTGAACCCTAAGACGTTATTCAGTATCATTCTCGCTATTCCATGAGTCTTCGCGAAAGCTGCTTTCGATACATTTGGTTTTTAAAAATTTTCTATCAATTTCATTTTTTCCGCAATTGTCCAATTTTTCGTTTTGCTGAAATGTTGTATTCATAAAAGACAATTAAAAAATGAACAGACACTTTACAGGTAGTGACAAGTAATGAAAAATACAAAACAATAAAAACACGTGATTTAACTTTTCTCTACATGGAGGACAATTCTCATCAGTCGCAAGGGGTGATGGCATTTTTTCCAAGAATGTGACAGTTGATGGAGAAATCTACAGAGCTGTGGAAACTCTTACCAACATGGAAGAATATCTCTTATCGGCTTCAGGCGTCAGGAGGAGACATCTACCACCCCCGAGTATCGGCATGCATCTAGTCACTTGGTATTCATTATTATCGCGATCTCTAAGGTTTCGTTTAAAAAGGAAATGGTCTCCCTGTTATTCTAAAGCTGTAAAAATGTCAAATGGCCTTTCTTTATCATATAGAAGTTCGTACTTGTGATTTTTAACAAAAGCAAGGGAGATTCAATGATGGAAAAAAAGAAGAATGACTACAATGAAAGAAGTTCCTCCTTCAGGATGTCCATCCACTTCTTTCTAAAGTTATTAAAAATGAAAAGCACTTCATTATCAATACAAAAAAGGCCAACAGTTGAAGATAGTTAAATGATACGTCTATTTGGCACTTTACACCCTAAAAAGGGGAAGGAAAAAGCATAAAACTAAGATATTTTGCAAAAAAAAAAGGGATACAAAAGGTGACCATATGTCCGATAGTAGCCATTAGAAACTGACCATATAGGCAGTGTATTTTAACACATAATAGCTATTCAGTCAGTCCGAACTTACGAAAAGTGACCTTATAAGCTAATAAGCGGGGTGACCTTATAAGCGGTTGACCATATATCCGGTACTGACTTTATATTATATTTTCCAATCAACAACGCAATCCCAACGAAAAGGTTTTTGCCTTCTGATATTTATCTGTTTCTGTTCTCAAGTTGTTTTCAACAGGGTTCCTACGGGTCAGGGAAAACAGGGAAAAGTCAGGGAATTTGAAAATTTAGGCAAAAAGTCAGGGAAATGTCAGGGAATTTTTGAAATATTTGAAAAGGTCAGGGAAAAGTCAGGGAATTTTTTATGTACTACTTCCATCAGAATTTCTATTATCGTCATAAATGAAGAAATTTTGAATTAATTATTCATCCAATCAAAAATTTTTATATGAAATTTGTGCAAACTATATAACAATATGAAAAATAATTAAAAAATCGGAAATTCATACAGCACATACTTTTTTTTAAGCATTTATCTAAATTAAAGTCCATTGTGTAGGGTTTTGCAACAATATGTAGGCTGAATTTTTACTGAGAAAAGTCAGGGAAATTTTTAAATAAAGTCAGGGAAAACCTGGGAAAGTCAGGTAATTTTTTTATCAGAATTGCGTAGGAACCCTGTTCAAAGAGAAAGATTTCAGTTATAGGTGCATTCTGGTCCTGCTTTAAAGGTGGAGGAGGGGCAAAGCTAAAGCTTTTGCTAAAGGACTAAAAATATGCAAAGTATTTGGTTATAATCTAAAAGATGTCAGTCAAAGAAGCAATGAAAAAAATCCTGGCCCACTTTGGTTCCCGATTCTGAAACTGCTTCGATTTATCTTTCATTTCTTTGTGATATTAAAAAATACCTCTCTTGTGCTGTATGTCTATAATTAATAGTTATCCTAAACGAATTCTCGAAAGTTAGTATACTAGTAACTATGTATGTGTATAAAAAGAGAAAAAAATATTGATGCTTCTTCGGCACTTACGGGCGTGAAGTTTTCTCTGGACGAGGACGCAATGGCCTTCGGGCCGGCAGGTCACTCTGAGCCTGCACATTTAAGATAAAAGTTGAATTAAAGAACAAGCAACCCAAATGAACACATGAGAAACTCAACAGTAAAGCCTCTAACAATTAGAGGGGGAGAAGGATCAACTTGAATAAGAATTTCTTTCTCATTCACTATGAGTCGAAAACAACAGCTAGCACTGAATTTAGATATGAAATAAAAAAAGTTAAATGAAATAGATTCTAGGAAATTATAGAAAACAGAACTTTCTGTAAAATATGGCATTGCAAAAAGTACAATTTCTGTGATTTACAAAAAAAAAAAAAAAAAAAAGGGTCAGCATGCTTATGCTTAGTGAACCAATTTGAACCATGCTGCAAAAAGATGCAATGCTCAAAAAGTCAAGATGTTCAATTAGGCCTCTTGAGGTGGATTAAAGAAGCAATATCAAAAGCTAAGTTTTTCGCCAAGGCATTTCGTGATGAAGAAAGTTTTAGTTGTATGTACAACGACACTGAAAAGTTACCCCTCCTAGTCATTGAAAAGTATGCAGAGTTTTGTTGCTTTAAATCAATTAAAACTTTACCTACACTATATGATTCTACTCAAAAGGCATGGATAACAATGAACATCTTTGCGAGGTAGATCAAAGAACTAGACTGTAGCTTTGAGTGTTGAGAGAGGAAATTTGCATAATTATAGATAACTGTAGTGCTCATTGTAATGTTTCTGGGCTGAAAACCATCAGATTGGAATTTTATCACTTAATACAACAGCAAAACTACACCTGTGCAATCACAGAATCATTTGATGCCTTAAAGCTCAATATTAAAAAGAGACGATTCAATTAGAAATCTTGCATTTTGATCAAAACATTCCTTCGAAAATAAATCTGTTGGAAGCAATGAGCATGCTACGAAGTTTCACCCATACAAAAATTTCATCCAAAAGAATTTGCTACTGTTTTTGAAAAGCTGGCTTCAGCTCAAGGTTGAATGACGAAGATATACCTGATTCTGAACAACCTGATTTAGAAAATGCACATAAATGTGGAATTCTTCCTGAATCAGTTACATTCGATGACTATGTCAGTATTGATTATGAAGTTACAACATCATCAATCTTTACTGACAAAGAAATAGTGAGAAAAAAAAAACCAGGCAACCAGAAGCAGCAGACAATTGTAAGCAAATGAGAGTGAGGAAGGTTTAATGTTGAATTAGTGCAATAAAAACAATACACCATTTTTTGATGCAGACAGAAAAAATGTATGAGGCTTTGGAAGCAATAGTAATAGACAAACTCTGTGGTTTCTAGAATCTGTGTGGCTGAGAATAAAAGGAAACAAATGAAGATAATATATTTTGTTTAGTGTACATACTTCTTATATTGATTATGAATTTATTTTCAATAAATGTCAAAATGGTAATTAAGTTTTGGCTTTCCATTATTTAACTTCTTGCTACCAAAACATGATGTAACAAAAAAAATTTCATTTTGTTTTTCTTATATTTTTTCTTTTTTACACTCTTTTATTTAACTCAACCAGGTTTTTGTATATACAGATGGAATTTGGAAATCGATTTTTAACTCACTTCCTGAAATGCTAGAATTATAAAAATTATGTATAAAGGTGTGTTTTCGATGACAATACAACTTTTTAATATTTTTACAACTTAATAATTTAAAATCAACTTAATATATTTATTTTAAGGCACTTTTCAATTAACCACAGGTGATAAATCACCAAATATTCTGTGTAACTTGTAATATTGTATGGAAAGTGAAAAAACAATCGATTTAATGATGCTCCAATAAATGCTCGCCAAAATATTCCAAATCACTAGGAAACTGCAACAATGAAACATTTTATGGATAAAAAGTAAAACATAAATTATAAATACAAAAAAGAGTGGTATTTAAAAAAAAATGCTTTTATCAATTAATCATTTAATATTAATTAATTTATGATTAGTCATTGAGAAATCAATTTAGATATCCTAAAAAGCTAGTTTAAATAATGGTTCTTATTTTCTTTTCTGTTAAAAAGAAAGAGTAAAACTTGTATATTTTTTAATAAATTTACTTGTTTATGCGTGCGTTATTTATGAAACGTAAAAAAGCAGTGAATTTTTCTTAATCGAGTTTGGTGCCCACACCAAATTAATGTATTATCAGAAAGTTTTGGAAAAAAAACATGAATTGCAGCCAAAAAATTAGGCGTAATTTTCAAGATGAACATTGAATGCTTATAAAAGAAAGTTTTTTTAAAAAGCTATTTTTACTTTTATACTTATTTTTTATTTAATTGGCTTTAAATAAGCGATTGTATGTCATTTTATTGAGATCAGGAACATAGCCAGAAATCAGGCCATAAAGGGTTGTTATGATTTTTGGAGGTTTTTTTTAACAAAAAAATTGTGATAAACATCAAACACTTAAAACTAAATAAAAAGAGGCATTAGCATTTAAAATATAAAAGCACTGAATTATCATACATTTAATTTTTAGTTTCTAAAATGTATTATCTTTTTGCCCAAAATTTTAGGGCTCTCTCTGAAGTTATTTTCTGGCTGTGTAGTTTTTTAAACCAAGGTTGTAGTGGGTAGCTGCCTGGGTACCCGCCCAGCTAACCACCCGGGCTGGGTTTTTTACAACCATAAGGGTTGTAGTGGGTAGCTGCCTGGATACCCACCCAGCTACCCGCTCGGGCTGGGTTTTTTTACAACCCTGTTTTAAACTATTGTGTACTTTTTGATGAAATTTTAAGTTAATAAATATACATTAGACTTTCTAAATGATTTAAGGGAAAATGCTAATTAGGTAAGTTTGGGGTACATAACAATAGTTTCTGATAACATGAACAATTTTACCTTTCCCCTACTAGATCATGGTAATGAGGTTCCACTGTATTTAGACTCATAAATTAGATTAATCCAGGTGTAGGAATATTCTTGATGAAAATAAGTATATATATATATATATATATTTAATTAGTGTAATGTTTTTAATTAATTTGGTTACTTTGAAAGATTGCCACAGAGTTTTTTGCAAATGATTATGGTAGTCATAGAGTCATAATACAATTTAGTGTACTTAGTATCTATTTTGATTAAGATATTTTTGTACTTTCATTTTATATGCTTGGTAAGAAAATAAAAATATTCTTGAGAGCTGTTTGGCCCTTTTCACTGTTTCATCAACTTTGTATAGCGTTAATTCTGATATGTATATAAAGATGAAATTTCTTCAATATGTACATAAAGAACCAATTTATTTCATATATGAAGAGGTTTTATTGAGTATCAGCTATCGTTGGCAATATTGCTGTAGGAGGAGTGAGCCTTTTATGAAACAAGAGTAAACAATAACAGTAAGAAGGGAAAACAATCTTGGCAAGAGAGTATAATTTTTCAAAAGCAATTTTCGGTATACTCTATTAACTTTTCTATATCCACTGCCAATTTCCTCAGTATTCACACAATTTATATAGGATATATATATACAGGTCAATTTACCCTGCTTATACACACAAAAGTAATTTAATATATTTATAAAAAGGTTATTATATAAAATTCATTTGAGTGACTGTTTATATGACTGTTTTGATAACATTTTCACTCAATTCCGAGTTGCACCGAGGCCACTATAAAAAAAGTACCAATTTTCTTTAATAAGCTTAAGATACAATCAAAATTAAAGTTTTACTCAGTTCCTTTTTTAATTGAAAAATATAATTTTCTATATATGGTTTATTTTTATTAAATCTGTTTTATTTTTTCTAGAACATGGTTTCACTTTGGAGTAAGTGGAGGACCACCAGGTGCATTCATTAAAATAAATGTTATGAACTTAAATCGCCAAGGAAAATTATATTTTCATGGCATGAAACCTGTTTTTAAAGTTGTACCATCAAAAGATAATTGGAAAAGAATTCCTGGAAAAGTAGACTTTAGGGTAAGCTTTTCGCTTTGATTACATTCAATAGTAGCTTCCTTTCAGGTAAATAGCCAGGGTAATGGCTTAGATGGGTGAAGTTGAAGTTGAATTTAAGAAATACAGGTTTCCCTCAATTAGTGTGGTTAAAATTATTCCTATAATATTATCACACTAATCAAAATATACATTGAATGGGAAAACTATAATAGATCCACAGTAGGGATGGGCATTATTTAACATATTTTAGGATAAATAACACTGTTACTATGCTGAATCCTAATATTGCATTAATATTGATATGTTACCGAAAAGTTCCTGATAATTAAATAACATATGGTTTTAAATGGCAGCGTCTTCATTTTAATCAAGAATTCAATTTCATGCCTCTAAATAACAATATTCACTAAAAACGTCCTCAATCATTTATTTTGAGACGTGAGCTCTTAGCTTGACTCTATCTTCACCCCCTAGTTATGGCCAACTCTCTTAGGTGTGTAGTGCTAAAAGTTTATTTTTCATTTCATCAATCCTTAATGCATGAATGGTAATAACTTACAGCACTAATTAAATGCTTTTTCTGCCTGGTGCTAGGTCAATATCATCACACACTTTCTCTGATTCTGATAGTGCAACGTAGAGCATAAACGAAACACTGAAACAAATAGTAGATCAGGAAAACATCTGAAAATTTGTAAGAAAAAAGCTCATGCTTGACATGTTTTCTACTCATGAATCGTAAACATTTAAGTATTGCGCGGCAGCGCAATACTTATTTATTTCCAGTGTCACTTCTCAATGTTAATTTAACATGGAAAAGCCTATGGAGATCATAACTTTTTCATATTTTCTTCACACCTTTTTGTCCCTGATGCCACTCATTTTTTATTTTTTACTAATTCTAATGATATTATAAATTTAAAGTGTAAAAACGTTTGCCTGACATCAGGGTCAAAACGAAAGGTAAAATGTCTTTGCATATGGGTGAATTATAACCCAGAGAGAAACATGGGCCAATTTTTTTTACATTATTCAAATATTTTTCTTAATAATTCCAATTTTCGCTTTTTTCATTGAAAATCAACGGACATTTTTCATAGAAAATGTAACAATTTTACTTCATTGTTGCAAAAATTTCAAAAGCTGTAATAATAATTTATTTCTTTTTAGTTGAAAGATTTTCACGTGAAATATTAAATTGAGCTAGTATTTTTTTTTTTTTTTCAAAAATTAAAAAGGTGAATATGGCATCATAGTGGAAATAAAAAGGATATTTTCAGAATAAGTTTTTGCTTTGGTCAGGTTTATATTTTAGTAAAAAGTTTCTAATGGATAGCTATTTTTACGCAGATAGCGAACTTAGTGGGGAATTACATAATTTAAATTTTAAAATGTATTTTTTTTCCAAGATGAGAACTATTTATACCCCAAGTTAAACTTAGGTAATAATTTTCTGATGTGTTTACATCACCCCTTGGGAGAGAATAAAGTTAAAAAATTTAAGTAAAACTTTTATTTTTTATTGTATCACAGATATAATATTGTTAAATATTAGCAGTAAGGATTCAACACAATTTACATTTACATTCATAGCATTCCTGAGTGGGAAATAGGGTATCTAAATTTAAGTGAAGTTAATTTTTTATGTTTTGATTATAGATTTTTTACGTTCAGATTGGAAGTTTTAGTCCAAACTACCGCAACCTGCATTACTACAGTGGTGAAACATTTTGAATTACACATTGGTAAACTGCATCCCACATTGTGATGCAATACCGCATACATCAAAGCCTGATGATGATACTCTCTGTTAATTTTGAAATGCGTTCGTCTGAGTGCAGTAGTTATTAAAGAAACTTGACATATTAAACAAAAACATAATTTGAAGAACAAATTAAAAAAACAAAATTTATTTCCTACATTGTTTAAGCCCGAGAAGGGACAGATATTAAGTTATTTCATTCCATTAGTTCTACATTTAATGTTAAATTTTTGTAACAAATTAGTTAAGCCAATTGAAGATTAAAAAATAAAAATAAAATTCATACAATATGATGCTTAAAACACCCTAAAAAATTAGATTCTGTTCAAATGAAATCGAAATAAATCTTAGACTTTTTTTTAAGTTTTGTATTTTGCATGCATCTTATCATTTTATGCACAATTGTCACAAACATAATACAAAATCTGCAATACAAATATTTTCAATTAAAAATGGAAGAAGTCTAAGATTTATTTCGATTTCATTTGAACGGAATCTAATTTTTTAGGGTGTTTAAAGTATCATATTGTATGAATTTTATTTTTATTTTTTAATCTTCAATTGGCTTAACTAATTTGTTACAAAAATTCAACATTAAATGTAGAACTAATGGTATGAAATAACTTAATATCTGTCTCTTCTCGGGCTTAAACAATGTAAGAAATAAATTTTGTTTTTTTAATTTGTTCTTCAAATTATGTTTTTGTTTAATATTATATTGTTTTCATTTAGCATTTCCATAACAAAAAGTCAAGTTTGGCTTATAAAACCCAGCAACATTTTGTCTAATTTTTGATCTGAGCAATTTTAATTCAATAAAAATATATTTCCGTGCTTCTTCTTTTTTTTTTTTTGTTCGCTGTTTCTTTGTTTCTAATTTTCAATGAGTAACTTAAATCTATACCTGAATTATATTGCCAAACATATAGCTCAGTTACGCATTAGCAATTAGGAACAGGAATTACAATGCATTTCTCTGAACATGGGGTACATATGATTTATTTCAAACATTTTGTTTAAAAGGCCTTCTAATTAAAACATCCGTTGCCGGCATACACAACAATTAGTTATACACTACAAAAATAACAGGTTATTGGAACCTGTTACCTGTGCAAGTGTGGAACAATGCTACCTGTTAACTAAAAATAACTCTTATTTCCCATGTCTAATCCACAGCCTTTTTAAAAGCCACAACTTTTTTTAAAACTTAATACTATATGCAAATAAACAATATAATGATCAGGGCTTGAAATTAAATTTTTCCTAGGAGGGCAGGGCTGCCATTTGCTACTAAAATGCTATTTATTGCTACTATTTTCAGCTTCAGGAGACTAAGGCAGCTTTTTTAAGTGAAAAAGGGCTGAAAAACAACTTTCTGTCAAATAGGCAGCTATTTTATGAAATAGGAGTCTTTTTTGAAAAACTTTTCTAGCTTTTCCAAATAAATGTTGCAATATCTTTATGAAATGTGAAACAACAATAAAATTTTTTTGATCATTCCAGTACAATTATTTCAGATGTTTGTGACCTACACCAAACAGCACTTTTCTTGACTAATATAGTCAATTTCATTGACTATCACCCTTTAACTTCGAAATGCTATCATTGTGTGTCCTTTTACTCATGTGTAAAACATGAGTAAAAGGAATAACTTTAGATATTGTGTTTGCAGGGATGTAGTCTCAAAATGAAAGACAGCTTACAATTTTGTGATTTTTCTCTTTAAAAATGCAAAACTTGTCAAATTTTCCATGTCCTTAAAGTTGTTAGTATTGAGATATTGTTGTAGTTTTCTCTTTGCTTGCTATTTTTTGTTTTGATGGTTAAGAATGGGAAGGCAATCCTGACAGAGGTCTTTGGAAATTTGTGAGCTTATTAATAAAGACTTTTAAAGATGGGTTGTCTGTAAAAGATGTTACAAAAATAGGTAAACAATGTCATTCAACCGTGCATGATGTAATCAAGCTATTTAAAACAAGAAACACCATCAAAAATAAATCAAAACTAAACAAATGAAAAATTTTTACAGATTCTGAAGAGTGAGAGTAAAGAAAACCCCAAAATTAACTGCTCTGAATAGTGTTGAATTCAGACATTTTTCTCCGGGAGGGATTTCTGTAAATTGCACTTTTTTGCCATCAAAAACACAAAATCTCAAATCTTCCGGGGGAGGGAAAATCTCATTGCTCCAGGGGCTAATGTCCACTCTGGGCCATCTTTTCTTTTTTTTTTAAATAACTTAATTGCATACAAAGAATCTGAATGAACATTTTTATTCTTTTTTTAAAGCAATTGTAATAAATTGATATTTTATATGTTAAATAATTATGTTTTGTATTTTCTAGCTGATATTTTTTCTAAATCAAAGAAAATTGGATTTTTGTTTATTGATACATACAGTATATACAGTCAAGGATCTATAATCTGCACTCCCGTAATCCGCAATTTCCTATAATTCGCATTGCTTAATGAATGTAAACAATTAAACAAATTTACAAATTCTTGATCCAAAAATGATTTTTTAAAAGAAATATCTGAAAAATTTAAATATAAAAGTGAATACAATCAATTTTTTAATACAAGAATTTGAAAAATGCAATTTTTGAGATAGCATATTAAATTAATTATTATATATCATATTTAAAATAGTGTCCAGAAATAAGAAAAAGACATATAATCCGTAATACTCCATAATCCGCAATATTCCCTAATCTGCAAAACCTTTGGTCCCAACTTGTGCGGATTAAAGAACTTTGCCTGTATTTAAAATAAATGTGAATGTCATATGTTAAACATGACAATTCCCATGATAAGTGCCATACTCAGACCTGCCAACCTTTGAAAATGAGAAATCGTAGCACACAAAATTTAAATTAATCTGGAGGTTGGTTGGTTGGTTTTTCGTGTTTCACATCCATCTTTTGAAATTCCTAAAAGAATAAGGTTTCCGTCTTTCAACTCAATATGGTAAATTTTTTCCTCTGAAAATTTTTATACGATTTTTAGAGTTTATTTTCGTTTTGCAGCGTTTTTTTTTTTTTTTACATTTGTAATAGGAGCCTGGTTCCAACTTTTTAGCCCAATGCAGTAAATTTTGACGGAATTCGCATTTTTTTTCCCGTCCTCATTTCAGGATATTCACAATTCCCCCCCCCCCCCCACAATCGTAATTCACATTTTCCTATCACAATTCTTTGTTGAAATCCGCACTTTTTACCATGAACTTTTGATGAAATTCGCATTTTTACACGATCTTTTGACGAATTTTGCGTTTTTTTAGCACGATCCTTTGACTAAATTAGTGTTTTCTTTCTGTGATTTTCGGTGAAATTTGCATTTTCCTACTAATCTTTCGATGAAATTTGCATTATCTTACTTATCTCTATACGGAATTCGAGTTTTCTTTCTGCGATATTTTGACAAAATTCCCACTTTTACCACGATCCTTTAACGAAATTTATTTTCTTCTGTGACCAATTGACGAAATTGATTTTTTTTACACGGTCATTTGTCGAAATTCGCGATAGTTTATCGCGAATCATGCGATTTTGCACACTATTTCAAACCTTGCCCCTCAAGGAACCCCCTTCAGAATTCTTAAAATGGCACCCTTGTTTCTAAGGAAGGGAATTCCTGTATAAATATTTACAAAAACACGATTAGTGTGTTATATGTTAAGAAGTTTTTTTTTTGCAGCTCAGAATTTTTTTTTCTCATGAGCATTTTTTAATGTCTGAATTTTCGGACTAATGGCCAATTTTTTAAAACTTTCGGAAATGGATACTTGGAAATTTCGGAACAGAATCACTCCTGAAAAATATGCTGCGCGGGATAAAAATCGGAACTAGAAACAAAAAATGCTTTTGTGTATTTTGCAAAAAATCGTAGTTTAAGGCCGATTTTTGTAGCATCGTAGTTCATAGGTCCAAATCGTAGCAACTACGGTTTTTTCGTAGCAGTTGGCAGGTCTGCATACTGTTAAAATTATAATAAAGCAAAGTGTCAGAGTTGGTAAAAAACCCATTTTTTTTTCAAAAAACCCAAAAAACCTGGTTTTTTTGAATAAGTTTTCCTATTGCATATACATTCATATTTATTGATAAAAATAAACATCGTTGGATATATTAGTAATATAACTTCATTTAAAAATAATTTAAATTAAATAATTACAAACAATTATGTAGAAAATTGAAATCATTTAATATTTAAACATTTTTAGTAAAAGCTGTCTTAGGTTCCATGAAAAAAATGCTCTACATATCGAAACATTGATACCTTGAAAATGTTAATAAACAATCTTTTGATTACTAGTACTGTAAATAAATATATGATGTTTCATAAATATAATATACTTTCCCATGGCTATTCAAAATAATTTCTTTGAAATATTTGCAATCTGAGATATCTGATTTTTCTGTTTGAACACTACATGGGCAATTATTGTCTTTTATTGAAAGTAAAGCTTTTTATAAAGAATTCCTGGAATGATGTGAATTTAGCAGTATAGTCTTTACACGTGTCACGAAGTTATTGTGTATTGTCATTTGACACTTCTCCTTTGAAACTGCCAGGTAAAAAAGGCAACAGTGAAATAAACAGAAATACCTATTTACCAACTTTTTAGACTACTGAAAACATTGATATTAAAATGGAAAGTAGATTTATAAAAGTTTTCATCCACTAAAACATTTAAACAGCCATCAGACTTAATACACAGGATTTTTTTCTAAGCTATGTTATAAAACATATTACTTTTAAATGTCTAAAGTAAAAATTAATAAAATATCTTCTTAGGCTTTTTTATGAGAATTTTTTCTATTATGTCTCAATCGAACCTTAATCTCGATTTTCTCCCATTTTTTTTTTTTTTTTTGTCAGATCTAAATAGTGGATTCGATTATGCAATAGACGATTTAAATATATCTTATTACATGTTTTAGTTAAAAGTAAACAGGTGCGTCGCTAGCACCCAATTTTGTCAACAATGTCCTCTTATTCGACTTCATATCTTGAGTTTCTTTTTTATTTTTAAGGCTGTTCTCATATCCGAAAGGGCAACTTTATGACATAAGTTTTAATTTATTTTTGTTCGGAAATGCATCAAACTAGCAGATGCTGTTATTCAGAAACTATAATCAAACGGTGTTTTCCGGGGGTATTTTTTTTCTTGCAAACGCAATAGATCTTTCAGAAAATGTTGTCAAAGTGGGCATTTTGAACCGAATTTTTGCGCAAAAGAAGAATAACCACTCAAGGAAGGTTAAAAACATCTTTGTCACATGATCAAAATTGCTTATAACTCAATATGTAATTAATTTATCAAAAATGGAAAACACAGTTCGATTCCAAATAGCTTTCATAGTCAGGCCTTCCAATTTTATATCTTTCTGTTAAAAAATGAATTTGTACATCTGTCAAAGCGTTTTGTGCTTGTTGAGTAGAACAGTTGAGAACAGCCCTAAAAGATAATCTCCCCAATCAAGAAAATTTTCTTTTACAGCTTGACTGAAATCTTAAAGGTCATTTTATGTTATTGATTATAAATAATCTGAGTTTTCTCAAAGGAAAATATTTTATTTAAAATATTGAATATTTTTAATCTATTTTATCTTTGCTAAATTCACCTGTTTTATATTTTCTCTTTAGAGCTTCAAATATGTTCATCAACACATGCAATTTGCATTCTGCATGCATACAAATATAACCTAGACTCACTATGTCTCACGGTGACTGCTGGGATAAGACTGTTAAAAGTAGAAATTATTTATATCCAATAATTTCAAAAACTTAAATTACAAATATGAGAAAATATTATATTAGATTTTTTAAAAAAAAACCAGTTGGTTAACTAATTGATTTAAACCGTGCCAACCCTGATGGTAACAGAATAAAATCATAATGCAAAACCCCAATCCCAATGTAGAAATGCAAGAAAAACAAAGGCTTACTAAACCCAATAGCCATACAGCAAAGAAAACTCACAGCCAATCATTCATTAGCATACAAAAGAAAGAGCAACCAATGGAGAGAATTACTTATGATAATGTCATCATTGAGGCATAATGCAATCCTTAGTAAATCTTAACTAATCAAGCAATCTAATTAGTAAAAATGTATTTTTAGCTCAAACCTGCCATTTTGGCTATATTTAAAAATAAAACGCTTAAAAAAAAAAAAAAACAAAAAAAAAAAACAAGAAGAAAGAAAACTAACTATACTTGTTTTTTTCTTCCCAGCTAATTTTAGAAAATTAGTTAGTCTGCCCTCTAGTCTTAAAGCTTATAAGGAAAGTTTGATTGATTAAAAATGTTTGTAACTTTACAAATTTATTAATTCATCATTTTTCTAAAGCTTTGCTTGTAGCTTCTGCATAACTTGGATTTTGCATTTTTCAATAATGTGTAAAATAAATGAAAATATTAGGGGAAAAAAGAAAAAAAACAGATGAAAAAAAACCAGCATGGTTTTAAAAAAAAAAACCATTTGGTTTAAACCAAACAACCCTGCAAGGTGTATATAATATTTTTAGCTTGTACTTTCTTTTTTAACGTCAACATCTAAGTTCCACTCAACAGGTATGAAAGAGTTCCTCCTAAAGGAGGAATTCCATTTCCTTTAAAGCAATTTTGGACATTCTATGAATTGACACAAAAATCCAAAGAAAATATTTATGTGTTAGATTAAATATTTTCTAGATGTAGTGAAATATAGATTTATGTATTAGAATATTAAATTAATAGCTGAATTTAAATAAATTGTATTATAATAAATTTTAATAGCTGAATCCTGTTGCAATATCAGCGCTTCATTATCTTGGTAAAAAATCATGTGCAAGAAGTTTCAGTTGGGATTGAAGCATTTAGTTTTTGTATTTAAGGCATTCATATTGACATTAATCACACAAATTCTTCCTACGCTTTTTGGTGCCATACAATCCCCCATGTGTTAACACTGACTGGATGCTTCATGTTGTGTGTAATACGATTAGAATGCAAATCTTCTCTGATTCTTCTTACGCATTTTATCCCATCACTACCAAAGTGAGAGATTTAGGTCTAGTCAGACTACTAAATAACACTGTATTATTGTTCCATTGTCCAGTTAACATGGGTTTTCGGCCATTTTAATCTTTTTCAACCTTTGTTGGAGAGATAAAAATGGCTCTTTTGGTTGAATTCTAGCATTTAACCCAAATCTTTGCAGTCTGCATCGAACAGTCCTTACTCTGAACATTACATTGTCTTGCACCATTTCACCTTGTTTACATCCAGATCATTTTCTTCTGCCACCTAAGCACAATCTCTTTCTTTTTCTATCATCACTTGTTGTTGTACATATTTTCCTGCCGTTACTAATTTGGTTTTGTAGTGACATAATCTCCTTATATCTCTTCAGAAATTTAGAAATGCCCCCTTTGGTTACATTTCCGTTGCCCTCTAATTTCTTCGTAACTTTAACCTAGTTCTCTTAATAGTATTAATTATTTTATATAGCTTTCTAGGTGACCAGTCAACTCTTTGTGTTATTTCTTTAATTTTCTTATGTTTTACGTCCAACTCTAATATAAATCACATAAAGCACTGACTAATGTCTTCCTCACAGCTCCAAACCATGACAACAGTTGAATCCTAATATTGCCTGATTGACTCACTGTCTTAAAACAGGATGATACCTGATTGACTCTCTAAACACCCTTACTCATTGGCTGCATTCAAATAAAGAAAAGCTACTTCTTGTTAACCTAAGAAAGTTGTGTTTCTTTCTTTTTTTTTTGTTAATTGCTTATTTGTCTATAACTTTTGATTAAATATAATTGAACAAAATTTATTTCCTTACATTCTTGATTAAATTAGCTTTTCATTAATTTTATGGCATTACGTAACAGAAAGTGGTGTTAAGAGCTATCAAACCTCATAAATACACTATTTCAAAAAGTTTTTTGCAATTTTGACTACTACTGATTATACATTAATTTTTCCATTTAACATTATGAACATATGCTTGTATATTGAAATTAATATTTAAAATTTTTCTAGTGTGAAACAGATGGAAACTTCATCATTAGCTTTTGCCACACATTGCCAATGGACCGGGATGCCATGATCTACTTTGCATTTACTTATCCTTTTTCATATGCTGAGTGCCAGACTATGTTAGCTGAAATTGATTCAAAACTAGGATCATCATTGTACATAACTAAATCAAAGTAAGTAATTCATGATAATTTGTATGTATAAATTTTAATAGCCATTAAAATTAGTTTTGTGCATCAGATTACAAAATTCTTCTGGGAAGTATCCAAATATCTTATTTGAAAAAAATGTTCATTAAATTTTAGTATGAAATGAACATTTTTTATGTTTTTTAAATACATTTGAAGCTAAAGCATTTTATAACAAATTATGATATAGTAAAAAATATGATATAATGAGTTGCTGATACCCATTTAGTTGGTCTGTAAAAATACAGAACTCAAAACAATATAACAAAATATTTATAATAAAAGAATTAAGCATGTAAAGTAAGAAAAAAGATAGAGTAAAATTATCATTATTTTTTTTCTCAAAGAAGGGCATGTAAAATATCTCCCAAATGTAGCTATTCTTACTCTAAATGGAAAATGTAGCAAGGATCCATTATCATTATACTGCAATGATGATGATTCAGAAAAGCGAAAACGTTTTGTAGTTTGGGAAAGCCAAAAATTAACAATGTAATCCCAAAAATGCCTGTAATGTACAGGCAAAATTGCAAAGTTTAGATGATGAAATTTTTTTTTAAAGAATGGATTTTAGATTTTGACAAAGAAATTGAAAATGTCAAAAGAAAAATTCCATTTATTTTGGAGAATGCCCCTTTTGCATGCGAGTTCTATTTGTCTTGAAAGTATCAAACTACTTTTTTTTTGTCACCTAATACTACATTCAGAATGCAGCCATTATGTCAAGGAATTAGTCATTCATTTTGAGCTAAATACCAAAATATAATAAATAAAAAAATAATCATGAATACAGATAACAAGGAAAAAAATAATAAAATAGACATACTGAAAGCGATTTATATGGTAAACAAAGCTTTATATAATGTTTTGAAAGAAATCATTGGTAACAGTTTCAAAAGTGAAAAAGAAGTTGTGTGATGGCAATGAGGGTAAAGAAATCATAGAAGCTGCTGAGAAACTTTCACCATCTGATGCACTTAAACATTTGCAGAAAATTGATTGTTACGTACAAAATGAAAACTTGTTAACAAAGGAAATTAACATGTATGTTGAAAAAATAGAGTGTACCTGTACAGTATTAGACAATGCTGCTAAGAAAAGAAACAGAGCTTTGACTTCATTTTTCAAACTCATATAGGTTTGTAAAATTGTCCTTTCTTATAATTTTTTTTATTACATTTAAATTAGCTGGTTTTGTTTAATGTATAGCATTATCAGGGGCCGCGCTAACCATTTGCCAAATGCAAATACATCGTAAAATTGGCGGGAAAAAATTATTATGGCGAAAAAGCTGGCGAATGATTTTTGGGGGTCTCTTTTGTTGTGTAATCTGTTGTGTAAATAATGAATTCGTTCATGTTGTGGAACGTAAATGAATTTCTGTTTTTAGTGCGAGTTCGCGTACGACCGTATTTCCAGTCTATATTCCTCCTCTTCTTCTCGGCTGGCCAATTAGGGTTGATTCTGTTGTGATTTTTCTGAAAATTTAAGTAATTAATATCCAAAAATTAAAAAAAAAAAATCAGTCGCCAATCCGAAAATTCGGACATAAAAAATATCGCGAACTTCGACAAATGGTCACCGAAAAAAATTAATTTTGTCAATCGTTTGCAGAAAAATTGCGAATTTCGTCAAAGGATTGAGGGAAAAACACAAATTTCGTCAAAGAATCACGGAAAAATGCAAATTTTCATCATAAGATCGCGAAAAAACACGAAAATTTCATCTAAATATCGTGAAAACCCCTGCAAATTTCGTCAAAAGATTGTGAAAAACCGTAAATTTCGTCAAAAGAGCAAAAAAACCCTTGGAAACTTACGTCAAAAGACTGAAAAATTTCATCAAAAGATCGAATATACTTTTAATATACTTTTGGCTAATAATAGATAAATTTGGCTAATGTGTTGGCGAATAGTCTTAATTTCTTAGCGCGGTCCCTGATTATAATATGTATTATATACTGATTGATTCAAAATAGAGGTTATGTCGATTATCTCTTAAACCAATGATGATAGAAACATACTACCCATTACAAAATGTATGCAAATCAAGTGAAACTTTTAGATATGGCATTTGTTTTGCAAAAAGCTGTATACACATTAAAATAGAAAATTAATTTTTTTTATACGTTCTCCGAGTTCCATAAGTTGCATATAAAAAAATTCTCCATGCTCTCAGATGTAAAACAGTAAAAATTCCATTCTTCCATGATCACAACTCATCAAGTTATGCTACTTTGAATTTTAGGAATTTTCAGAGCTTTCCAGCGCTAAAAAATCTTTTATCCATTTTTAGTGCCGGAAAACTCCAAAATTTCATTATTCAAAACATCACAACCTGCAAAGCTTTGGTTGTAGAAAAATGGAGTTTTTTATTTTTCTCGTCAGAGCATGAATAAAAGTTTCTTAAATATAAGTTGTAGGACCCAGGGATCAAATGAAAGTTTAAATTTTGCATTCTAATATGCATACAGCTCCTTGCAAAACAAATGCCATATCTAAAAGCTGTACTTAATTTGCATAACTTTTGTAATTTGAAGTCTGTTTCTATCATTAATGGTTTAAAAGATAGTTGCCATATCCCCTACTTTGAATTACCCTATATACCATTAAAATAATACAATAAAACTCTAATCATTCAGATCTATATCACAAAATAGGAACTTGCAATTTAACCCCTTTGCGACTAGCATTGTGTATTTGTAACATATAGGGTGCTCGGAATCCTTTATTATTCCTACCAGTAATTTTGAGTAGAAATTTTTGTCTTACTTAATCACAGAATATCTCTGATTCAATTTGTCAAAGGTTTCTATTTGGAATAATCGGGGATAAAAGATTAAAAATTCTTTAAAGGATGCTTGAAGTGAAGGGATTAAGGGGAGAAAAAAATCATGAAATGAATTGTGTGTATGTAATTATAAAACATAATTTCTTTGAAATGCCTGTTTAAATCAACCCTTTTTTTATTCTTTTATCACTATTTCTAGCAAAAGTAACCCTATTAAAGCTTAATATGAACACTTAAATTGTACCTTTTTTATTAAATAAAAATGATTTTAAGATAAATCTGTATTTAAAAAAAATGTCCCTTTTTATAATTGTCCTTATTATCTGGACTTCTGCATACCTAGATCATGTTCAGAACATATCATGGATTGTCTTCAGTCTCAGGACTGATTTAAACTGATAGTATAGTAAATTTTACTTTATATACTTAACTAATAGCAATTTACTATCAAGAACTTCTAATCATTATCTATTATTGTAAGAGATCAATTTTTAGCCATAAAGCAAGACATAGAAATCTTCTATTTCATTTCCATTTTGTTATTCCTAATATTCATAAATTTTCAGCGTTGGTTTGGATGGACTTCTTACATCCATGGAACACATATGATTATGTCCAGATAACTGGAGATTTTACTGTATAACGAAAAAGTTTGTTATAATGTTTTAACAAAAGCATGTTATAACAGGCAAATTTTTTGCAGCACTTTAGATTTTATTATAAGGTACTTTGACTGTATTCTTTTTTATAGATGCCAATTTTTTCCCCTCAAAATTTACGTTGAAAATCAAGATACACATGATACATGAGTATTTGGGATTTGACTAGCCTCTGTATGCATGTCTATTCATTACTACACAGAATCGTTAAGCAGCAATTTTATATTTAAATTTACGAAACCCTGAAGCCATACATTGTGGATGCCATGCAATTATAGTTCTAACTGATAGATTTTCATAAAATTAGGGTGTAAAAAAATCATGATTTTTTTTTTTTTTAAATCAAGAAAATCGGATTTTATTTATTTAAATCAGATTTTTTTTATTTTAAATCGGATTTTTATGATTTTTTTTCCCCCAGCATTCAAATACTGAATAGCTACCAAGAGTTTTAGGTTTCCAAAACAATTAAGACACTAATTGCTAACATAATCTATGTTTTTATATTTTAATTAACAAAATTATAATTATTAGTTAGTAATTAGAGAAATTATAAAAACTGCAAATTAGTAGTTTCATTAGCTAATGTCATACAATAAATAATGTTATATACATTAATATTGTAATAATTATGTAAAACTTTATTAAATACTAGTGATATTTAACATTTATTAAAATTATTAATAACTGCATTTAATATTAAATAGTTAACACTACTTGAAATTAGTAATTATTAAACAATTAACTCTCTAATTAGGAACATATTATTACATTTTTAAGCTTTAATTATTAAAATGATAATAATGTATTCATTTTAGAAAGAAAAAGAGGCAGGATGCTAGTTCCAAAAAAGAGCACTATTTCATGTGGAAATATATTAGTAATGTGTTAGTAATGATAAAAAAAAAAAAAAAAAAAAAAAAAAAAAAAAAATTAGTATGATAAATAAATTGCCCTTAATTTTTAATAATTTTATGAATCACAAATTGAAAAATACAATTAAATAACAACATGTTTTAATAATATCCTGTTTTTTTTTTTTAAGAAGTAAAGTTCTATTATTTTTGCAAAATCTTGGGCACATGAATTTAGAAATACTGTTGAATGGGGAAGTTTTCTACAAGAAATATCTGGCTACAACTGTAGGTGAATTTAACTATATATATATATATATATATATTAAGGCAGGGTGCATTTTGCCAATTTCAAAAGGAGCAGGTGTGGAAACCTTAAAAAAGTGGCCTAGAAGAAACAGTAAGTAATTACAGATTTAATAAAAACTGTAAATAAGTAATTTCATTAGCTAGTAGCACAAATAACAAAACTAGCAAACATTATTTGCAGCTCGTTTTGCATTTGTACTTAAAAAAATTAGTATTGTTCATTACCAAAATCTAAACTTACACACATGTATGTGTATGCTAACCAAAAAAATTATGAAAATGAGTTAAACCCATTCAAACATATATGCATAATAAATATAAGGATAGCCAGTTACATCTGAAATTCTCAAAATATTTTAACAGCATTATTACCTCTCAGTGAGGATTATGAGCTTTCAATGGTTCATTTTTTTTTTTAAGCTCTTGCTGTTCTTTACATTTTTATACCAATTAGTTATTTTTCTCTTATGCATTCATTTATAAATTAGCTGTTGGGCAGATGTAACTCTTTCATTCTCCTTTGCTCGAGATTGCTATTAATTTATTATTACAAAAGTAGAAGGAGAAACTAAGACATTGACTATTTATTCTTTTGCTTGCAAAAATTTATTACACTTGCTATGTTTATTTTATATAAAATAATGCATAAATTGATTACTAAAGGCTTGACATTGCAAATTATGTTAGATTCAAATATCATTTTTAAATTAAACTGTTTTATATTGTATAAAAACAATGCTTTTTAAACTCAACTATTTTTAATTTTTTACAATACTAATGAATTAAGCTTAGAAACAATTATTTAAAGCTCTTTTTTTTTGTTTATTCATAAGTCAAAATACCTGTAGAAACTTTCAAATTATGTTCATCCTTGAATTTAATACTTTTTTTGACATTTTAAACATTTAGAAAATTTTTGATTTTAATCAATGATATAAAAAAAAAATCGGTTGATTAAAATCACGATTTAATCACTGATTTAAATAAACTGATTAAAATCGCTGACACCCTACATAAAATAGAATCTAGTTGAAATGTTTTTCTCCAAAAATTTTTTTACTTTAAATGATATTAAAATGAGAAGGCACGTATAGCATAAGAACATTTTTTACACGGAAAAATGCTTTATCTTAATCATTTTAAAGTATAGTTCATGTTATTAATTTATTTTTGTCGGAGCACAGCTTTGGCCTCCCCTGAAAAATTACACTTTTGGGAATTTGATAGCGCCAAAAATATTAGTTGCATTGACACCAAAATTGGACTGGTGGTAGTGTCAAAATCTCGCCGAGGATTGAAATTAAAAATATTCGTCAATCCTAACGCCCTGAAATGTTGGTCCAAAAATTTTCAATTTTCCCATAGAGATAACATTTATACAGTCCACTCTCTCTAATACACAAATGCCTATAATCCGCACTATATTTCAAATGTAAACAAACATGTAAACAAAGAGTTAAAATCTTTTTTTAAGCAGGATAAAGCATGTTTTGACTGTAATAAAAGTTGACTAATCTGATGAATTTATTAGGAATTTTAATTAATTTTAAATTCACTAAAATTTTTTAATGCATTTCTGCATTCGTTATTATAAAGAAATATTCTGCATATCTTATAAACACCTATTAGACTGCTATATTCTGAATGCATTTGTTGACTATGTAAAAGGTTAAATTGCTTTCAAAGAGGGGTTAGTTCTTTTGGATAAATGTCTTAATCTTTTAGAAAAACAAACTTTTGTTATTGATCAAGAAATCCTGACTCTTGTAAAAGGCTTCAAGATTAAATTGCAGAGTATAAATTAAAAACTATAAAGCAAACCATTATCACTGCGATGTTTGAGATCTAAAAATAAGTAGAAATGTTTCTATTAATTGTGCATTGTTATATCATTTAAATGTATTTCTAATATTGGGTATAGTTTATATATATATAAGCAATTTCTTTTATTTCTGTGTTATTTATTTACAATGTGGTTACTATATTTGTTGATAAATTCCAAATATTACAATGTAAACAAAGAAATGACCTGTAATCTGCAAAACCCTTGGTCCCAACCTGTGCGGATTAGAGGGAGTGTACTGTATATATAAATATATATTACGTTATCATACGTGGCACAGAAATCTCGATTATTTGTTAATTGTTTAATGGCAATGCCGGAATGAAGCACATCTCATTGGCTATTGTGTAAAAGGCCTTTGACAGGATTTAGGCCAAAATAAATCGGGTTCATTTACATTTCGCTCTTTCACTGCAATTATGGAGCTTCAAAATATGATTAGAAATGCCCGTAAAAGATCTGCTTGAAAGTAATGAAGAAGTCAAATTAAGAAGAGAAAATCGAAATAGATTGGATTGAGAATGCTGTCAAACACAGAGCATAAGCGATCGCCAAAACAGGCTTACTAACTGTCACATGCACGAACGTGTTGCTTCTGAAATCCAAATTACTGAGTTAAATGTTCCGGAGCATAATTGACTGACAGCTGGACTGATAACTGGACATTTTGTAAAACGTGCAATTTCTGCCAAGCACTGTATTGGAAATGTGAATTAAACAGCAGCAAGAAGTTTACAAAATGTTGTCATGATGGTAAAATAATTTTGTCTCCCTTATCAGAAACTCCCCATTTGATAAAAGATTTGTTGTGTCAAAATTCGCGTGAAACCAAAAACTATAGAGAGCATATCCGGCAGCTTTTTTTGGTATTACTTGATTATCCCATTGACCAATTTTGCCAAATTAAATAAATCGCCAAATTATACAAATGGAAGAATGTTGCCATTCTAAAATTTTAAAATAGGAAAATTAATGAGTTTAAATTTTAAAAAAATCACTAAAGAATAGGGTTACTAATGGTGACATTCACTTATGGCGTAGCGATATGCCAAACATAAAACTTGATTTATTTAGATGATTTCAGACAAAAGAATGCTAATAGTATACATATTGAAATTAAATGTAGAATTATTAAATTAAATAATACTAGGGGGGTCTGCCCCCTATGAACTATGCTCGTCAACCCCCGTCCAGACACCACAGATTCTAAATGCATGCTAATTTGATTGGCTTTAAAAAGATTTCGAAAGACTGAATTATAATTTAAAAAACAGTGGCGATCTCCCTATAAACGGATTTCTATTCATTTCTCTTTGATTGGGGAATTTTAACACCAAATCCTCTGCGGCACTACTTGATTATCCCATCAACCTATTTCGCCAAATTATATAAATCGCCAAACCACCCGCCAAATTATACAAATTGACATAATTTTTATTTTAAATAACGAAAGAACAAATAAATTAGTACAACATTAATAAAAATACAAATAAAACGTCGAAATAAAAATAACTTGCTTAAAGTCAAGTTAATGTGACATTTATGATCAACCATTATTGGCATTTAATCTTATAGTTTGGCGCAGTGTTGGTAAAAAAACCGTTTTTCTTTCAAAAAAACCAAAAAACCTGGTTTTTTTGGTTTAAACCAGGTTTTTTTGGTTTAAACCAGGTTTTTTTGGTTTAAACCGGGTTTTTTAAAATATACTTTCCTATTACATATACATGCATATTTATTGATAAAAATAAACATTGTTGGATATATAAGTAATATAACTTCATTTAAAAATAATTTAAATTTAAATAATTACAGTAATTATGTAGAAAATTGAAATAATTTAAATATTTTTAGTAAAAGCTATGTCTTGTGTTCCATGAATAAAATGCTCTACATAGTGAAACATTGATACCTTGAAAATCTTAATAAACAATCTTTTGATTACTGTAACTGTAAATAAATATATGGTGTAATAAAAAGTTACAATTTCAGTGCAAAATTCACCTTGATTACTAATTAACATACATAAGATACAAATACATTGCTTAAAGGTGCGTCATATTAAATAAAATCCTTTAAAAACACACATTAAAATGACTTTAATGTGTTTTTAAAGGATTTTATTAAATATGACGCACCTTTAAGCAATGTATTTATATTTATTTGCATCTTATGTATGTTAATATATGGTGTAGATTCATAAATACAATATACTTTCCCATGGCTATTCAAAACAATTTCTTTGAAATATTTGCAATCTGAGATATCTGATTTTTCTGTTAGAACACTACATGAATAATTATTATCTTTTATTGAAAGTAAAGCTTTTTATAAAGAATTCATGGAATGATTTGAATTTAGCAGTAGAGTTTTTACACATTTCAAGAAGCATTGTATATTGTCATTTGACTCTTCTCAGAAACTGCCAGGTAAAAAAAAAATAAAAGGCGACAGTAAAATAAACAGAAATACCTTTTTACCAGCTTTTTAGACTACTGAAAATATTGATCTTAAAATGGAAAGTAGATTTTCAAAACTTGTCAATCTTAAAAAAATTCAGAAGGTATACGTCATATACCCCCCACTACATCCCAGGTTAAAAATAAAAATCATTTATATCCAATAATTTGAAACACTTAAATTACAGAATTGAGAAAATATTATATAAGATTTTTTCTAAAAAACCAGTTGGTTAATCAATTGATTTAAACCATGCCAACCCTGCTGGTAACAGAATAAAATCATAATTCAAAACCCCAATCCCAATGTAGGAATGCAAGAAAAACAAAGGCTTACTAAACCCAATAGCCATGATACAACAAAGAAAACTCACAGCCAATCATTCATTAGCATACAGAACAGAGAGTAACCAATGGAGAGAATTACTTATGATTATGTCTTCATTGAGGCATAATGTAATCCTTAGTAAATCTTAACTAATCAAGCAATCTAAGTAGTAAAAGTGTATTTTTAGCTCAAATCTGCCATTTTGGCTATTTTTAAAAATAAAAGGCTTGAAAGAGAAGAAGAAAGAAAACTAACTACTTTTTTTCCCAGCTAATTTTAGAAAAATTAGTATGCCATGTAGATTTAAAGCTTATAAGGAAAGTTTGATTGGCTAAAAATGTTTGTCACTTTACAAGTTTATTAATTCATCATTTTTCTAAAGTTTTGATTGTAGCTTCTGCATAACTTGGATTTTGCATTTTTCAATAATGTGTAAAATAAATGAAAACATTAGGAAAAAAGAGAAAAAAAAACAGATGAAAAAAAAACCAGCATGGTTTTTTAAAAAAAAACATTTGGTTTAAACCAGCTTGGTTTAAACCAAACAACCCTGGTTTGGCAAATGATAGATTTTTGGTCGATGGGATAATTAAGTAGTTCCAAAGATACAATCGCTGTTTTCGTCTTTGATTAAGTAAAATAAGTTAAACATTTCAAAATAAGCTAATATAAAATGAATTAAGTAAACAGAGTCTTTGTCTCCTGGTATTTTTTAACAAAGCGAAAAGAAAGTCCTTTTTAATGAGGCATTTTAAATTAATCGTTTTTAATCTGATGTAATTTTGACCAAGCTATTCTTTCTCTTTTAAAAATTCACGTAAAAATACTTTTGTTAGAAATAAAATATTATTTGCGCCTAACAAAAATAGTAACACAAATTCCTCACAAAAAAAGTTGAAAAGATCCTCTCAAAATATCAAATAAATGTCTAGCGCAATATCTAAATTTAAACTATTTTGCAATATTATTTTGTGTTCATTTTATGTAATAACTGTAATGTGACATAAATATGACGTAATTTCTCCTATTTAAGACTTCTAACGCATGTTAATGAATTTATTATTTTACAATATCCTTTCTCTTTTTTAAAATTCACGTGTATAGTTTTTATGATGTAATTTTTAATAAGTTCCTGCTTTTTGTACATAATTATTTAATTCTAATTCCAAATGATTTTTTCTGTTTATAATAGTCACATGTCAATAAATTTTTAATTTGAAGCAAACATTATTGTTTGCACTGTTTATACATTTGGCAACAATTTAAATTAATACCATTTTCTAAAATAATGTAAAAAATATCTCTAGAAATGCTGAAAATTTGAATTTAAAATAGAAATAAAACCTCAAAAGATGAGTCAAATTAAAAAAAGAAATACAGTCTGCACACCGGGAACTTCAAACGTATAAAATGATCTAAAAATGATTGAACTCCCATGAATAGTTTTTGTTCCTATAAAACTTTTTTAGTGGAACGATTTTGTCCAACTTTAGCATTAAATATCTCTTAAAATAATTCTTTGATTTGAAAACTGTCTGCATCAGCGTGTTTATCAAACATTTCTGTATAATATCACCGATTTTCATATTTTTGTATGCATTATTTTTCTTAATATTAACGAAGAAAGACCTCCGGTCACAAAAAATTCAAAACCGGCGGTGGCGGCGACAGCGGTAGTTACTTTTTTTTAGAATAGAGAGCAACAAACAGATATTTTTAAGATAGAGCATTTGTGAATAAAATGTAAGTATTTTAAATGTAATAATCGAATTTATTAAGGGACACAAAAATATCAATGATAACGGAAAATTGTAAGGAACCTAATGCTCTTTATTTAGTCAAAAAACAGAGACAGATATAACTGTGAAATGTATATTAACATCAGATATAGGCTTGGGGAAAAAAAAAAAAAAATTCAAAATTTGCAGTAATTTAAAATAACGAAATAATAAATAAAGGTACCACTTGGTTATCCCGTCGACCAATTTCATCAAATTATACAAATCGCCAAACTATTCACCAAATTATACAAATTGACATAATTTTTATTTTAATTAACGAAAGAACAAATAAATTAGTAAAACATTAATAAAAATACAAATTAAAAGTCAAATTAAAAATCACTTAAATTATTTAAAAACAACGTTTAAACACACAATAAAATAAGTTGATTTGATCAGTTGTTAACGTTTCGTGAGTACTAGGACTCACATCCTCAGTGTAAAAAACTTTAAAAACAATATCCCCCCAACTACATGAATGGTGAAAACCCAAATGTCAAAACAAAACACACAAAAGATCATCAAGTTCTAACAGCCAATGAAATTAATGCGGAAGTGAAGTGTCGTGACACAACAGATCCACCCAGAAAGTTGAGATGTATGGTGTACTAGATAAATCATTAACCAAGGAGTCTTTAAATTTATGGATATGAAGAGCCTCAAAAAAGTCTAAATCCAGAGGAGTAATGCATTTTTAGGGTTTCGTTCATCTCACGAAACCCTATTCGTCTCGCTCCTCTGTCTGTCTGTCTGTCCGTCACAGAGCCCGTTCTCAGAAACTATACATGTTGGAGACATGAAATTTTGGGTACTTATAGCTGAATAGCTCACAACATACGGCAAATCATAAAATTTCGAAAAAGTCGTACATTTAACCCTTTGGGCTCCCGCATGTGTATTTTAAACAATTCTTTCTAAGTGAGCTCCTAATTATGTTAGAGACATGAAATTTTGGGTACTTATAGCTGAACACCTCACATTATAAGACAAATGATAAAATTTTGAAAAAGTTGTATATTTAACCCTTTGAGCTCCCGCATGTGTATTTTAAACAATTCTTTCTAAGTGAACCCTAATTAGGTTGGAGGAGTGAAATTTTACATACTTATAGCTGAATACCTCACATCAAACGACAAATCCTAAAATTTTGAAAAGTCGTACATTTAACCCTTTGCGCTCCCACATGTGTATTTTAAACAATTCTTTCTAAGTGAACCCTAATTAGGTTGGAGGAGTGAAATTTTGCATACTTATAGCTGAATACCTCACATCAAACGACAAACATAAAACTTTGAAAACGTCGTATATTTAACCCTTTGGGCTCCCACATGTGTATTTTAAACAATTCTTTCTAAGTGAACCCTAATTATGTTGCAGGAGTGAAATTTTGTATACTTATAGCTGAATACCTCACATCAAACGACAAATCATAAAATTTTGAAAAAGTCGTACATTTAACCCTTTGGGCTCTCACATGTGTAATTTAAACAATTCTTTCTAAGTGAACCCTAATTAGGTTGGAGGAGTGAAATTTTGCATACTTATAGCTGAATACCTCACATCAAACGATAAACCATAAAATTTTGAAAATGTCGTACATTTAACCCTTCGGGCTCCCACATGCCTATTTTAAACAATTTTTTCTAAGTGAGCCCCTAATTAGGTTGGAGGCATGAAATTTTGCATACCTATTGCTGAACACCATCATGCGACAAATCATAAAAAATTGGAAAAGTCGTACATTTAACCCTTTGGGCTCCCACATGCTTTTTTTAAGAAATTCTTTCTAACTGAGCCCCTTATTAAATTGGAGATTTGAAATTTTGCACACTTATAGCAGAACACCTGAGGCCAGGCGACAAATCATAAATTTTGAAAAAGTCTCACGTTTAACCCTTTGAGCTACCACATATGTATTTTAAGCAATTCTTTCTAACAGAGCCCCTAATTAAGTTGGAGACATGAATTTTTGCAGACGTATAGCTGAATACCTCAGAACACACGACAAATCATAAAATTTTCTAAAAGTCTTATATTATTTACTCCTCCGTGCTCTAACTTGTATATTTTAAGCAATTTTTCTAACCTCCGCCCTTTTCACCCGGGGAGCACTTTTTCAATTTTTGCCGACATCCCTTTGACCATTCTTTCATATTATGCACCATAGCCTTACATATTTTAGTTCCAATTTTTACCAATAGGGACGCCTACTGATCTCGGGTGATATGGGCCCAATCCCCACGACTAATATATCTACGGATAGTATGTAAAACGGGTTTTCGTTCGGATAGATGTTTGTTTAGAATCTAGTGCGCCCCCTGGTTGCGAAATGTGGAACTAACAGATTTTTCAAAAAGATAAAGTGTTTTGAGAGGAATATTAAACGAAACCCTCTGTGCGATCTGTGATCACACTTACCCACTTGTTTGATAATGGTAGCTGAGTCAAAATTAAAATTATGTCCCTCCCCCCAGCAATGAGAGGCGATAGAGGATTTCTGTAATTCTTTTTTCTTTACATAGTGTCTGTGTTAGTTGACTCTGTAACGGAGTTTTCGTTTAGTTTGTCCAATGTAGGACAAACCACATTGGCATTGAATGTTGTAAACTCCTGAATTGTGGTTTGTCCTACATTGGACAAACTAAACGAAAACTCTGTTACAGAGTCAATGAACACAGAAACTATGTAAAGAAAAAAGAATTACAGAAATCCTCTATCACCTCTCATTGCTGGGGGGAGGGACATAATTTAAATTTTGACTCAGCTACCATTATCAAAAAATGCATTACTCCTCTGGATTTAGAGTTTTTTGAGGCTCTTCATATACATAAATTTAAAGACTCCTTGGTTAATGATTTATCTAGTACACCATACATCTCAACTTTCTGGGTGGATCTGTTGTGTCATGACACTTCACTTCCACATTAATTTCATTGGCTGTTAGAACTTGATGATCTTTTGTGTGTTTTGTTTTGACATTTGGGTTTTCACCGTTCATGTAGTTGGGGGGATATTGTTTTTAAAGTTTTTTACACTGAAATGTGAGTCCTAGTACTCACGAAACGTTACCGTCTGATCAAATCAACTTATTTTATTGTGTGTTTAAACGTTGTTTTTAAATAGTTTATATTTCCACACAAGTTCTGTATTTACTAAAAATCACTTGTTGACATAACACACGTGTATCGTGTTTAATGTCAAGAGATTGTGACATTTACGATCAACCATTATTGGCTTATAGTTTGGCGATATTATTTTGGTTGACGGAATAATCAAGTAGTATTCAAATAATTAGTAAAACATTAAAAAAAATTCAAATAAACCGTTGAATTTTAAAGACTTGATGACGTAACAAACACATGTTTAA
This sequence comes from Maratus speciosus, assembly GCA_963932465.1. Lineage (NCBI taxonomy): Eukaryota > Metazoa > Arthropoda > Arachnida > Araneae > Salticidae > Maratus > Maratus speciosus. The sequence goes on from OZ010793.1 coordinate 167,574,336, forward strand.
TGTCAAGTGAATTTGACATTTACGATCCTCCATTATTGGCATTTAATCTTAAAGTTTTGCTACAGTTTTTTTTTTTTTTTGATGGGATAACCAAGTAGTACCTCTTTTTAAATGTACCTGTTATACTTTTGAAATTTTAGCTCTTATTTAATTTTTTTACAAGATCTTAGTATAAATAAATATTATTCAGTCTTTTTTTTTTATGAAGTCCACTGCACTGTTATATTTTTCAATGATAGGTCTGTTCGACATCCGTGCAATGCTGGGCGGGTCAGCTGGTTATTTAAGTAACAAAATATTATGAAACAACTTTTCATCAAAAGGTCTTAATCTCCGTCTCAATCCGGATTATTTACTAAGTAGGTGATTTGTTGTTCAGATTAGATGAAAAACGAATGAAAATTATGTAAATTAGAATGCAATCATTGTAAAAAGGTGCAGATTTCTGAATAAAAATGCAAGTTAATGATGTAATTTACAGCTGTAGAGGTATTTTACTTTTCTGAAATAAATTTTATCTAATCATAAAACATGTATAATGAATAGAAAGTTAAAATTGTTTTAGTGCACAATTCACCTTGATTTATAATTAACATATATAAGATACACAAAATGTAAATATATTGCTTACAGGTGTCAAGTATGATAAAATCCTTTAAAAAACATTAAAGTCATTTAAAATTCATAACGTTTTCGACCGACACTTACTCGGTCATCCTCAGTGAAAAACTAGCAGTTGTTCTGTCTCTGCGTCTCCAGCCTTGTCCGGAACAGACCATTTCACTATGTTTTTTAAAGGATTTTATCATACTTGACACCTGTAAGCAATATATTTACATTTTGTGTATCTTATATATGTTAATGTATAATGAAGTTTAAATCGTATTAAGCAGAAGAATTTATGTTTTTTTTTAAAAATCGAACTCAGCTATTGGTGCACTTTAACTCTTTGTTTTCATATCAACATAAATTTTTCTTTTCAAGTTTATTGTAAATGAAGCTTGAACTGAATCTGTTTATTTTTATTTAGTCCAGACAAAAGGTACAGGATTATAAAAGGTATTAAAAGCATTTTATATATGAACGGATTATATGTTTTTTAAATACATTATATCGGTATGAAATACAGATTTATTACCAAAGAAATATGACATGTTAAAAATGATAAGTACCAACTTTTCCCCGTTAAATTGATGATTAAAATTTAACAAGGGAAAAAAGATAAAAATGTCTTCTACAAAATAAGTGAAGCTGAACCTTATTCAGTGTACTTTTTAATAATGTAAATATTTTTATATGTAGTCAGAGTTTTTCCTTTTGTAAAATATATATTCCTTTAAAACTATGTTTAAAAAAAAATCTAATTTGATTTTTGAAAAAACAAAACAAAGTTATTTTTTGTCCTTACGTGGAATATTTTTGTGTCAAATTTCATAGTTGTGGGCCTTCCTGTAACAAGTCTAGTTTGTTCATAAATAGATATAGGTTTCTTATTGGCTACTGTATTTCTTTGAATTGTCACCTCTGTATTTTATCTTAAAAAAAAAACCAAACAAACAAGCTCTTCATTTGTCTTTTATTCTAATTTGCTTCTATCTATACATTATTAAAGGCACATACAGCATCTCGACAGTGTGAATGAAGCAGATTTAGCATGATGTTTATAATTTTCTAATGTGTTTATAAGTATATATATGTATATACATTATTATTATTATTTTTTTAATATCTGTCTATTTATCTATCTATATTTATATATAGTACAAAAAAAAAAAAAAATCTTGCTACATATATTATTGTATTTAGCATGGATGTTTCATGTTTATTTATCTGTGTCCAAATGTTTGACTACATGCCAGTATACTTTTCTAAGAAAGTTTTGCTGATGACTTCTTCAAAATTTACGTAAATGTTAAGAATGTTTAATTTAATAAGGATTTTTTTTTTAAGTTAAGAGAATTTTTGCAGATAATTTATATATTTTTTTAACTATGACAGAAATATAAATAACATTTTTTTTTTTTTTTCTTTTCAGTAAACCTCCAGATAGTACCATTTATTATGCCAGGGAACTTCTTTGTTATTCTTCAGAAGGTAATAGAGTAGAACTTTTAACTGTAACATCATGTAAAGGTCTTACATCTGAACGGGAATGCAGATTGCCAGATTTGTTTCCAGAGCACACAAAACCTAGATGCCATATATTTCAGAATAAAAAGGTCCGTATATAATACAGCTAAGAGAAATATTTAAAAATATTAATTTATTTTGTTTTATGATAGGTATAGCATCAATTTGATGGTTGAATTAAGGATACTTAAGGCTTTGACTTGATTAAAAAGAAAAACACTACAGATTTACAATTTTTTAATTGTATGATTTAACAAATATAAAGTTTTATTAATCTGGTTTATTAATCTGGATTCTTCTTGTATTAAAGAGCATTTATAATGGGTAACTCAGTTGTTGTAAAATAATTTTAAATACATGGTTATTATTTTTTTTCACTTTATCACTTTTTTAGACAAATCATTAAAAAATCTATAGTTAAAAAGAAAATATTTGTGTGTGATTATTTATAACCTGACTGATTCTTAAATTATAATATTGTTTAGTTTGGATATTTATTGAATATCTTGTTATTTATTGTTTGTGGTTGGTGAGTTGGCACTTTGTTTCTGAGAATAACAGTTCTTGTTTTAAATAAAATAGATTATACTATATATATTATATTTTTTCAGACCATCTTGGTCACCTTGAGACTGTATAAAAACATTAAATCATATAAAATCAAAATAAATTATTTCAATTTACTAAAAAGGTGCTAACAGTAGTTACATAGATTTTAAAAGCTTAAAACCATTGTAAATACGAAAATCATGTTAAAATCAACCACCTGAGTTCTTTCGACTGTTATTACAGTCATCATCAGGGGATGAGGAGATCAAGGCCTTGACAGCTTTTGCATCAGTAGCTGTTTTGTGACAGCTCCAACTTTCTTTTCAGATTATTAAATTTGTAAAGGGTTTATTTTGGAGATAGAAGAATTTTGTAAAAGATCCATTAAATTTTTTTTTTTTAAGTGAAAGGTACTGTTTTAATTAATTAATTATTTTTTAATGAACAGTCCTATTTTTAATTGAAAAAAAAATGTGAAGGGTGTGAAAAGACTCAATTTCTTTCTAAACAGATCCTTGTTTTTCTTTTTAAAATTTAACTATTGCATAGCATAAATATTTGAACATATGATTTCTGATTTCTTTGTGATTTTCTCACATGTAACACACTCATAATTTTTTTACAATTGCATTTATTTCTTACTTTTTTTCTCCTATAGGTCATTTTTGTAAGTAGTAGAGTCCATCCTGGAGAAACACCCTCTAGTTTTGTGTTTAATGGCATGTTACAGTATTTATTAAATTCAAAAGATTGTATAGCTAACAGGCTGAGGAACCTCTATGTTTTCAAATTAATACCTATGCTGAATCCAGATGGTGTTTTAAGAGGCCATTATCGAGCAGATACTCAAGGATTAAATCTCAATCGTATATATATGGTTGCCAATTTTCCTCAACATCCATCAATATATGCTGCTCGAACAATGCTACTTCATTATCATACAAGTTATTCTATGCCGGTAGACTTAAACTGCAAAAATAATATGAGAAAACCTAAATCAAATCAAATCAATATTAATTTATCTGTAAAAGGAAATTTATATTTACAAGGCAATTCTTTATCATCTTCAAAAAATTCACCCAAAGACTTTTTAAATCAGATTCATCAGAAATTAAGTGTTCGTAAACATTCATTACATACTTGTGAAACCATTACTAAGAACTTGAATTTTTTATCATATGTTCCAACACCATTATCATTGCCTGCATCTAGTAAGAATGTCATCAATGAAGCATCTGATGTTTCTAGTAGAGGAAACTCACCCAAAAAATCAAAAAGACTTCCAACGACTTTGTTACCACAAGATTCCCGCCTTACTTTATCGATGGAGGATGTGCAAGTAGAAGATACTTCTGATGTTTGTAATGAGTGTATATTATCTGATAGTCCATCCAAAAAGGTTATTTTAACTTTTTTATTAAATCATTTTTTGGCTATAACCAAATATTATTTTATCCTTTATTGACATAATCTTGTGTTATTACACATGGCATACCTTCCAGTTGTATTTCTTATGATAATGTGCTTCAATATAAAAATCTGAATCAGTCACTAATAATGCAAGTTTTGAAAGAAGAGGAATAACAGAATCTTGTGCTTTGTAGATTTCTTTTCAAAATTTCTATTATAGAGCAAAAAAAAAAAAAAAAAAAAAAAAAAAAAAAAAGTTTATGATTGGTCTCAATTTTTGTTATTTGTTGAATCATGTACTAAGTCCATGTTAGTTACATTGGTGAAAAGTGGAATAAATTATCCTTAGACTAAGACTCTGGCTGCATATTCCCCTCTTAATTATTATTATTTTTTTTAATATGTTAGATATACTAATCACGTTATTTTCCATAAATTTGTTTTTAGAGTTTTGACAGAAAATATGAGATGCATGCCAGAAATTGTTTGAATCAGTCAGCACTAATAAACTTAGTGATTGTTTTATCCACTTTAAAATAGAATGCTTAAATTCAGGATATAGTTCAATTTTTTTGTTTTTGTCATCTTAAATAGTTAGTGTATGTTAGTTAATAGTTAGTGTACTATATTAATATATATTAGTATATTAATATAGTAATTGATAATGATTGCTGCTTTTCAATATTCCTGCCTTCATGTTACAAATGCTAAAAACAGTTTGAAAATTTGAATTTTGAAAAATAACCAAAAATATGTGTAATAATACTTTTTATAATTTCATGAAATTGTACAAAAAAGGCATATATATATTTAAAAAAAAAAAAAAAGCAGTTAACTTAATTATTATTTTAAAATATCGTGAGAAATGTATTTATTTTCATATATGGGTTGAATTAATAATGCACTTTAAAAAAGAAAAATACATATGCAGTTAAACATTAGCATAAGATCATTCCTATTATAATATCATGATTTGTAATTCCCTGTGAAATTCCAAATGATATACTAACCTTTCTTATAATATCACCTCATATCATAATTGAAGGAGATCATCTGTGCATTTTGGGCAAAACTGAGTTATTGTCAATATACTGTTATCTTCGTAAATAAAAAAATTGTATTTTCTTATTTTTCAAAATATATAAATAAAATAATAATAAATAAATAAAAAAGTGTCATAATTAGTTTGGTCTCTTCCCCCTCCTCCTCCCCATAAATTCTCGATACCACAATGAGTGAAGTCAGCCCACTTGTTTTTATTATTAGGTTATGTTTAACTTATCTTTTAATTTTCAGTGTTATTAAAAAAATGAAAAAATATATCAGATTATATATTTTATCTGCATCCCCTAACTCTGAATTCCTTATATATAAAGTCATTTTTGAATGGTTCTCTTATGTGACCCTATATTAAAGTTTGACTCTACAATCGATAAAATTAACATAATCAATGGTAAATAATACTTTTTACTGTCTTCAGTAAAATAAAGATTTTTTTTTGTTGTTGTAAACATTTATTGTGAATTAAAAAATAATACTATAATGGGTATCATTATCATGAGTATTATAAAGTAATAATGTAACTTTCACTACTTTAAAATGTTTGTATTAACTGCTGAATATTTATGATAAATGTATTTTAGTTTGCTGTATTTTCACAAGTTTGACATTTTAAATTTTCTGTTTTCTAGATTATAACAATATCTTGATAACATTAACTAATCTATAAGATAAATTTTGAGGCAGATCAATAAATATTGATTGTCATCGGGACTTTTAATAAATCTGGAGTTTATTTGAAAATTTTATTTCCATAAACCATCTTTTAAATGGAATATTTTCCTTTTGAGATAACTATTGGGGGGGGGGGGGGGGGGAACTGGAAAAAATGTAATTTTTGCTACTCTTTACTGGTTTTGCTTTTAGCAATCCCATGTTAAATTAGATATTTATTATTATTTAGATCACAAATAAACAGCTTTTATTTTTTTTGTAAATTCAAATATGGCATATTTTTAGTATGTTTTTATTTTATTTACTTATTATTTTTATTGTATTATTAAGGATTTGGATGACAAAAAATGAAGTCCTTAGTTTTATTGGTATCTTTTACATTTATTCAAAACAAAGACTTTTTTGTTTTTGCAGTTTTAATTATCTTTGAAAATTTAGTAAAAGTGAACAAATTTCTTCTAATAAATAAATAAGCATGTAAAAATACTTAGAAATAAAAATATTAGATAAAAGAGTATTTTTTTCTATGTCATTTATTTTTGAACCATAATTTCGTATAGAAATTTGTTCCAATTTCATTATATTTCTTATAATAGCTGATGGTATCTTTGTGTGTAAATAAAAGTGGAAGTTTTTTATTTTTACAAAAGTGTTTTTTTCTTCACTGAAAAAACAAACAAAAAACCTTTGAATTATGGAAATACACATTAAATTTGCATAACTGAATTATGTTCCTTAAGAAAAAATATTTTAAAAATAAATTTTATATATTTTATTGTTTATTAAAGAAAGTGGGGTTTTTGAAATTCAGGCATTTTTTTCTTTTTTTAAAAACTTAGCTTTTAAATGTCACCACATATGACATAATCAGCTGAAAATGAGGTATTTTATTCAGATATTAATAATGGTTTAACATAAAAACAATTAAAAATTGATGTACATCATTGTAACATGTTGTATTATAACAAGAAAATCTGTGAAAATGAAGATCATGCTTTGCCAGAATTCTATATTATTAGCTTAAATTATTTTAAAACTAAATAAACACTCTTTATGTATTTTTAAAATTTTTCATTCTAGTAAATGGTGTATAGAAACAAGAAAAAACGAAAAATTGATTTCAGTAAAATATTTGATGAAATACTAAGGTGGTTTTTTTAGGAAACATTTCACTCTGGATTTTTTTAGAGGACAGCACAATACCTATTTGCGATTGTATTTATTAAACAAAGATCAATACTTTCACAAAAATAAGGTGTTTGATGCTTTTAAGGAACATAAATTTTTATCAAAAATGACTATTATGCCTTGAAAATTATGTATTATATAATGTGAATTCATATACAGCCTAGAATTTATAAGTTTTCATTCTTTGGGCTTTTCAAAAGAAAAAGACTGTTAACATTTTAAAAATTGTATATTCTATGTTTTTAAATCATTTTAGTTTAACGTTTTCAGTACTCCTTTTAGTGTTTCATGCTGTTTTCCATTGTGTTTACATATGGTATCGAATATAATAAGTAGGGAAATATTAGACAAATAATAGAAGCAAAGATCGTAAAATAATTCAAATTCCTTATTATACATTAGTCTGTAAATTTATAAAACTACACTTTTATGCACCTTATACTATATTTTTTTTTATCTTAAATAAAAAAGACAAACTTATTTCTGAGATATCACATCTTTAATAATTCTAAATGTGTATCCAAAATGTCCCAATTTATTTTCTAAATGAAACCTTGATATTCATTGAAAGTGAAAATTACTTATTAATAAATGAGAAATTTGAGAATTTGAATCAAATTTCTTGGTCTTCATTTAATACAAATTCACAAATTTTTAGCTCACAGACTATCAAAGCCTGAGAGCTAATGTGCCCGCCGGTTCTGTATGTATGTATGTATGTACGTAACACAATAACTCTTGATAGAAATATCCAATTTGCTTCAATTTTTTTTTCTAGGTTCATTTTGATAAGGCTCTTCGCTGATTAGATTTATAGGTTCATTCTATAAGTCTAAAGGGGAGAACAGGGGGCTAATACCCTTAATTTAGATAAATGAGTTTTTCTATCTGATTTGCTTCAAATTGGGTATACCGGCTTATTCTGATAAGGCACTTCCCTGATTAGATTTGAAAGTTCATTGGTTAAATATAAAGGGAGGAACGGGGGGCTAATACCCCCTTAACTTAGATAAATGGGTTTTTCTATCCGATTTGCTTCAAATTTGGTATACCAGTTTATTTTGATGAAGCGCTTCCCTGATGACATTTTGAGGCTCATTGGTTAAGTATAAAGAGGGGAAAGGGGCGGAGTGGGGGGTTAATCCCCCTCTTAATTTATTTTTCGAGGGGCATTATTCTTTGAAATAAGAGTAGAATATACAATTAGTGTGAATAGTCTGTGAGCTCAATGCCACCAGTTTAACTGGAGACTTTTCTTTTTTATTGATATATTTATTATAATTCATTTCTAATTTTTTTATATAATAGCAGCTCTTTTAAAAAACTTGTAAGCAATTTTTCAGCAAAGTTATACTATTAAATTTACAAATTCCCCCCCCCCCCCCTCTTCCATATATTTAAGAGGTAATGTTTTTGCATAGATGCATCAATAAATACAATGCATTGTATTTATTGATAAAAGGATACATCTATGTAAAGGGATACATTTTTAAATATTTTCCTATCATATTAAACTAAATCTTTAGATGACAATCTATATACCCTAAGAAGTTAAACAAATCTCTTTGTTTAATCAGCAAATATAACCTATTTTTATGAACACAAGAATTTTTAATAGGATTTGTGAATGATTTTTGTAATTAAGAGCAACTATTAGACAAGGCCATGAATCTGAATTCGTTAAAGTTTTTAATATCATTGGAACAAGGAATGTTTTCCCAGTTACATTTCCTGTTATTTATTATGTCATCAATTTTTAAAAAGTTGTACTTTGTTTGTAATTGATTATTCAAAGAATTAAGAACCAAGAATATTTTTTGCATGACTAAATTAACATTAAAAGCATATTATAGCAAAGTATAAATAAGAAGGATATATGTAGAGAGAACTGGACTTTCAATAAGAAACATAGTCAAGTTGTTTAAAAGATTATTGATCAAAGCATCTTACAATATTTGAAGATTTTTTTGTGAAAGCATCTTATTATTTATTTTGTTTTGCTCATATGTGAAAATATGAATAAACAAAAATATTACTTCTTAAATTGTTAAAATATATTTCACAAGTGTTGCAAAAAGAGGCTGTTGATACATACATCAAAATAATGGATTTCATTCAACAACAACAACGATTTTAATTTTGAACCAATGGCGGATCTAAGGGGGGGGCGAATGGGCGATCACCCCCCCCCCCCCCTTGGGCTAATAAAGGGTTTGTAAAATGACATTATGCATCCTTTAGGGAAAAGATCCGGGTCGCGCCACTTTAAATCCACGAGACTCAAACTGGGTCAGGTCTTTTCCCTTTTAGAGTAGAGTCGTGCCCTGATCTTAATTTTTTCTGCAGATTCGGGTCGGACCAGACTTTTTTTTCCTCCAGATTGAGCCTGGCCTGGACTTCATTTTTCCTAAAGGTCTACAATGGCCAAAAGTTACAGGTCGGGACTCGGCCCAGAATAAAAGCTAAACATTCGGTCTGTGTCAGCCCGTATGATAAGCATTATTGGCCCGACCACGACCCGTGCACTCCTCTAAATTCTTCCTCCCGAGCCCAAGTTGGTTCGACCCTACCCGGGTCGTGCCATTTTAAATTCACGAGACTCGGGCTGGATCAGGTCTTTTCTCTTTTAGAGTCGGGTCGTGCCCTGATCTTAATTTTTTCTGCAGATTCGGGTCGGGCCAGACTTCTTTTTCCTCCAGATCAAGCCTGGCCTGCATTTCATTTTTCCTAGAGGTCTGCACTGGCCAAAATTTCCGGTTCGGGGCTCGGTCTGGAATAAAAGCTAAACATTCAGTCCGTGTCAGCCTGTATGATAAGCATCATTGGCCCGACCACGAACCGTGCACTCCTCTAAATTCTTCCTCCCAAGCCCAAGTTGGTCCGACCCGACCCGGGTCACGCCAGTTAAAATCCACAAGACACTGGCTGGGTCAGGTATTTTCTCTTTTAGAGTCGGGTCGTGCCCGGATCTTAATTTTTTCTGCAGATTCGGGTCAGGCCAGATTTCTTTTTCCTCCAGATCGAGCCTGCCCTGGACTCCATTTTTCCTAGAGGGCTGCACTGGCCAAAATTTCCGGTTCGGGGCTCAGTCCGGAATAAAAGCTAAACATTCAGTCCGTGTCAGCCTGTATGATAAGCATTATTGGCCCGACCAATGAACCGTGCACTCCTCTAAATTCTTCCTCCCAAGCCCAAGTTGGTCCGACCCAAACCGGGTCGCACCAGTTAAAATCCACGAGACACTGGCTGGGTCAGGTCTTTTCTCTTTTAGAGTCGGGTCGTGCCCGGATCTTAATTTTTTCTGCAGATTTGGGTCGGGCCAGACTTCTTTTTCCTCCAGATCGAGCCTGGCCTGGACTCCATTTTTCCTAGAGGGCTGCACTGGCCAAAATTTCCAGGCCGCGGCTCGGCCCGGAATAAAAGCTAAACATTTGGTCCGTTTCAGCCCGTATGATAAGCATTATTGGCCCGACCACGACCTGTGCACTCCTCTAAATTCTTCCTCCGGAGCCCAAGTTGGTCTGCAATCTTACTTATTTCTCCTTCGTAAAAATTATATTTGTTTTGTACATTTGTTTAGCGAAATCTTTAGAAATTTAATTTGATTTGATAAGTTACAGAGATGCATTTTTTAAAATTTACTTTTTTACTTTTTAGAGCTTTAAAATTATAATTTTCTTTTATCAACCGTTTCTTTCATTCTAAACTGATTATCTTACTGGATTTTTATTTGAATGTAATTGTCTGAGTCATATTTTTACGTAGTGTTTACGTACATAATTGCCTAAATAGTCATCATTATAGTCATTAATATTGTTGTTTTTCTGTATTCGTGAATTTCGAACATAATCTGAAAATAAAATATGAGCATAAGCAAGTGTACTATATGAATAATTTTAATTGCAAAATGCAGGCAGGGCTGGAGTTGATTATCTAGCTTTTATACCGGGCGGGGCCAATAGTTTTATTTTTTTTTATGTGGGTTGGACCTGGGCCTGATAACTTCAGTCCAGGTAAACCTTTAACTGACATATCGAAGCCAGCTTAACTTTTTTTTAATGCTTAATTTCAGCCATCATCCCATAACTACTGAATATACCGGGTGTCCTAAAATGGATTGACTGATTTTAAAATTCAATAAATTGCAAATGGTGACAGATATTAAAAAAATACTTGCAGGAGTGTTATAGATGCCGGAAACAGGGATGATTACGTTCCGAAATTTCCGAAAATTTAACCCTCTCGCTGCGCAACCCGCGATTTCCACGGCCAACGTAAAAGTGGCAAAATTTGCGCAACCAGCGATTTCCGCAGCAAATCTTTTTTTTATGATCTAATTCTATAATAAAAAAACCTGTTTCGGACATATTTACTCTAAAATGTGTAATAAAAAATATGAGCAATTTTTTAACCTATTTTGATTAAATAATAATAATAATAATAATAATAATAATAATACGCAGCTCCAGGGTTAAGGCATTCAGTTCCAAAAATTTAGAAAATTCACCTATCCGAAAATTCGGACATACAAATAATCGCAAATTTTGAAAAATAGTCTCCATAAATAATCTATTTCGTCAATCGTTCGCAGAAAATAACTTCAATTTCGCCGAATGATCACAGAAAAAACGCGAATTTGGTCAGGGAGCCACGGAAAACATGCGAATTTCTTCAAATGATCACAGAAAACGCGAATTTATTCAAAAGGCAGCAGAAAAAAACTCTAATTTGTTAAAGGATCACGGAGAAACGCAAATTTTGTCAAATAGCCGCGAAAAAAACCCCCGCGAATTTCGTCAAAGGATCGTGGAGAAAACACGAATTCCTTCATAGAATCGTGGGGATAAAAATGAATTTAGTCAAAGAATCGCTTTAAAAATGCGAATTTAGTCAAAGGATCGCTGAAAAAACGCAAATTTTGTAGAAGGGTCACGGAAAAAAACGCGAATTTTACCAAAGATCTGCAAAATTACACTAATTTCGTCAAAGGGTTGCAGAAGAAACGCAAATTTCATGAAAGGGTCGAAGACAAGCGAATTTCATCAAAGAGTCGTGGGAAAAATGCAGTGATCTCTTTAGAAAACAGCACACTTACATACGTTTATTATTATAGGTATAATTTTTAACTTGAAATAATACACTGAACTAATTTTTGAAAAAAAAAAAAAAACGAGTTAACCCAAACCCAGCTTGCGGGAATCTACACTCAGACTGAAATCGATCCGAATCCAAAACAGCTAACCCGACCTGCAACAAAAATAATTAGGGCCAGAAGGGAGTCCCCCCATCTGCTGTAACCTTTCAGAAAATTTTCTTTGAATTTCAGAATTTTTTTTTTCTTTTTTACTCTATCCCTGATAATTTTTTTAACTGCGATTCTTGATTTTAGTTTAAAATAGCAACGAAGATGATGCTGGAAGCAAGGTGCGCTAAATCGGTTCCCGGAGGAGATAGGCTTAACGACCATTGTTTACAGCGCCATCTATCGCTGCTATTATACAGTAAAATCAAGAATCACTGTAAAAAATCTTATGACATCTTACATAACCCTCCTGCAAGATATTTTTAAATAGCTGTCACCATTCGAAAAGTACTGAATTTTAAAATCCATTTAAGGACACCCGGTATGTTTTTTAATAAGTTTCAAAACATTCTTTACTGAATTACAACTCACCTTATATATAAAGAGACAAGCAGCCTTATACCAAATTAGTATTTTTTACATAATTCTGGAGATTAAAAAGTATTCTTAAATAATTATTTGGACCTGTCTACTATGGCGATTTTACTGCATATAGTTTTATCTTCAAAAATACTTAGACTTTCTCTTAAAAAAAAGGGTCAACCCGAACCTTCTCGCAAATCGCAGTGGTGAAAACCCAATCCGAAACTAACCCGAACCGGATATAACGTATATCAATCTGCCCCAAACCCAACGCGCTAGGCGCAGCTAAAAAGTAGAAGTCAACCCGACCTGTAGCAGAAAAGTAGAAGTCAACCGGGCCCAAACCCGACCCGCATCGAAAAAGTAGAAGTTAACCTGACCCATAGCAAAAAGGTAGAAGTTAACCCGACCCACAGCAAAAATAGGAATCAACCAGACCCAAATGCGACCCACAGCAAAAAAGTATAAGTTAATTCAACCAGCAGCAAAAAATAGAAGTCAACCGGACCCAAACCCGACCCACAGCAAAAAGTAGAAGTAACACGACCCGCAGTGAAAAAATTAGACCCGACTTGCACATCAGATTGGAGTTTCCAAATTTCTAAAATCGCCCCCCCCTTGAGGACTCTCCAGATCCGCCCTTGTTTTGAACACAACAATTTGAATAATAAAACAAATTACTTGCAAGATGTAACAAATTACGTATTCTCACTACAAACATTGCATAAAAATACTTTATTGGGCATTAAATAATACATTTTTCCCAAAGCGTTTTATTGATGCCATTTGTGGATACAATAACATATCTATCGATTTTGTTTACAGTGTTATATTTGCAATTACTCCGATTACTCTGAAGCAAAATAACAAAATTTTATGGGCAAAAAATCTTTGCATCTTTTATTTCTTTTTGTAAATTTTGATAATTCTCATGCAAGATAACTTTTTCTTCCCTTTTATGGTAAAAATCTCTTTTACATAAAAGGTGCCTTTTATGTGTTTTAAATTATAAAACATATTTGCTGCTACATTTAGTATTTACTGCTTCAGCAAAACATTTATGTGAATAAATTTCAACTAGCTGTAACTTTAAAATTTTAATTAGATGTAGTAGTCAACAATGACGACTAAAATAAATAAAGTGAACAAGAAAGGAAAAAAAATAACCTTTTGTAATGTATTCTTGATTATTAATTAATGAATGCTGAAAATAAATATGTAACACAAAAAACATATTTAAAAAAAAATTATTTCTGAAAAAAATTGAAAAAGCACAGTATTTTGCTACAAATTTTGAAATGTTACTTTTATTTCATTTTTAATCAATTAATTTATTAATTTTCTGTTTGCTTAAAATTTTTATATGTTGTTAATAGTAATATAATTAACATATTTAAGGACAAGATTTTATTTAGTCACATTATTTTGTGTGCGTGTGTGTGTTTTGTGGTGGAGGAGTCATCGACCTTTATGTAAGGAAAAAAAATCAGTAATTTCATATTTTATTTATTTATTTTAAGTTTTCAATATATTGTACTGCAGATTTGATCCTGTCATCTCTTATGTTTGATATAACATTCAAGTAAAAATAAAATAAAATTAACAGTTTTATAAACATCTAATAAAGCCACATTTTGAAGCAACATCAATTCAAGAAAACACAAACTCAGATAAATTATTTTAAAGATTTAATTCAGTTTAACAAATAAAATTTATAGCTAAACTTAAACTTACACTATGTGCAAAACTACTTAAAAGATGACAGAATACTAAAAAGATGTTAAATTATTTTAATACCTTAGTACTTTCAACTATAAAAAACATAGTCTTCGTCTGAGGAATATAAGAAATACAATTGTTGTTGACGTCTAATTTTCCAAATTCACGTAGATGGTGACGAAAGGAGTGAAGGTTGAAGTTAATCTTTAGATCCGGAAAACATTAATAAATAAAACATGGATATAGGGATTAATCCAAATTTATAGCTATTTGTGAAAACTTATTGTTGTATTCTGATAAAAGTGTGATTCTGAAAATTTTCTGTGATATTCTTTAAGATGTATGAAGTTTTTTCAATCTAAAAACTAGCGGCCTGGCAATCTGGTGTATTGCACAACATCTTGAATTAAATTGCATGACATCTTGACGTTAAATTGCATAACATCTTGAGGTAAATAGAAAACTAATTTTATTGTACATTTAGAAAAGATTTATAATTCAGCAAAACTTCTGAATAGCAGATACCCCAGGATCATGGAATTTGTCTGCTTTAGAGGTAGTTGTTATTTAGAGGTAAAAATATACAAATATATAGGTATGGAGGTTTTACTGTATTAATTTTATTAAATACTAAATTTCAAGCAGTAAATTATGTATACAATGTAGGTCCAAAGTTTTCTCATTGATAAAACTTGTTTCAAAAGACATTATTTGTTAAAAGCATTTCATTCTTTTAAGATTGGGGCATCTTTTATTTCATTTTTTTAAGATCTTTAAAGCTGGTGGAATGAAAATACCACCATTTGATAAACTTATTCAAAAATATTTCTGTTTTATGAATTAAAATAAATGCTTGAAAAATGTCATTTTCACTCGATAAAACTTCCCAATTGTAGAATTCTTGTCAAAAGTTTTAAGCTCCATCTTTTAGAAGTAATTAACTGAAAATCTTTCCTTTTTCTTTAAATATAATTCTTGTGAATTGTGGGCTATATTTGTTTTGAAGTGTAACTTGGTTAAACTGTTTGGCTGAATATGAAACTAAAAAAGCAGCTGAGATGTAATGATTTCTAGATGTCACTTTGTCAACAGGCAATTTTTGGTTCTGTAGAATAAACTAATTCATGGAACTTTTTATTTCTTCAAGGTTTCTTGAAAAATTTAATTTAATCAAGATATTTATCTTCGTTCCCTATTTAAACTAAGAAGAATTTTTTCTTGCCGATTTCAATGAGAAAATTGTTTGAATAAAAATATAATAATTTCTATTCTTTCCTCTTATCTTTCTTTTATCCATGCATTTATCCACAGCAAAGGAGTAATTTAGTTGCCAACATTACAGAAATTTTATTTAAAAAAAATAAAAAAGTTAATGTCTTGAAAAACTAAAATTTTGAAATTTCAAAAGTTTTGGCATTCTTGGATCTTATGAATAATTGGTGTTATTTCAAATACTATAATTCATCCTATTCTTGGAGTTGTGCATCTGAAATACAAACACATAGCCCCATTTTAATATAATAGATATCAAAATCAATATTTTTTTTAAAATTCAAATTCCCCTTAAGCTGTAAAATTGTTAGCAGCTTGTGAAAATTTGGAATACATTTTCATATTTGAACTTCATCAGCAATTCCATCAATTCTTCCAAAAAATTATATTAAAGTATATGAATACAGATATGGGAAAAAATATTGATAGAAAATACTATAGCTATGTATATATGTAGAATTTAGTCTTCTAACTACTTAAAGATTAACTTGACTTATAACTACAAATGAATGCATCTAATAACTTTTCAGTTTTATACAACATTTATTATTCACTCGAACAAATAATATGCTTTGCAAATCATCGCAATTCATCCATGTTCCACCTTTATGTTGAGATAAAAACTATGGAACAGAGCATTTTTCTCACTTTTTTTTAAAAATTCACTCTTCAGAAGATTGCTCCATAATCATTTTGCAGTTTCTTCACACTCCTCATGTTATGCTTTTTCTTTAATATGATATCGTCTATCTATTAATTAAACCTTTGAATTTGTTATGTTGCATTGTTGAGGATATTCATTTTCCCATAATTGGTCATCCTGGCAGTCCAGTGACCCAACGGAATTGATTTTAAAAATTTACTTATATAGTTAAATATGTGTTTAGACTTTGAACTTCACACTTAAGATGGTTTTACTTTACACACATAGTTCTGCACAAAAGACACTACATATAATACGATACATCACATAGTATAAAACATTTAATTCATCGGCCAGGGTTTCATATACTCGGCGGATGAAGATGTTTATCACAGTCCATCATGTTCGCCACATATCTAAGTAATTTCTACTCCCTCTATAAAAAGAATGATCTTCCTGCCTTTCTTCTATATGTCTATCCGATTTGAAAGTGGGAGAAATATTACTGCGTTTGGCTCTTCTTTCAAATCTATCATCTCTTCTGTCAAATTTAGCTTCATATCCTCTATAATCAACACTACTAGTGTATACACCTAATGTGTACATATTAGTATACACCTAAAGACTGTTCATGTTGTCCATGGTTACTATAACTCCATAAGTATAGATCTCTATGAGGACCATTAAAATATCTTTTAATGCTTGTTCTATCTTCTAATCTCATATGATCTCTTTTACACAATTCAATTGTTTCTCTTTCAAATCTTTCCCATTTTCTTTTTATCTGTTGTACATCTGAAAATCTCTGATCCTCACAACATCTGTGACGTCTCAACAAAATGACTTCTTGAATAATGTGATCTTCTTATTTCCTTTTTAGCTCACAGGCTATCAAAGCCTGAGAGCTAATGTGCCCACCCGTTCTGTATGTATGTACGTATGTATGTATGTATGTATATATGTCTGTATGTATGTATGTATGTATGTATGTATGTATGTATATATGTCTGTATGTATGTATGTATGTATGTACGTAACGCGATAACTCTTGATAGAAACATCCGATTTGCTTCAAAAAAATTTTCTAGGTTCATTGTGATAAGGCACTTCCCTGATTAGTTTTGGGAGTTCATTGGTTAAGGATAAAGGGGGAAAAACGGGGTTAGTCCAACCCCTTAATTCAGATAAATGGGTTTTTCATGCAGAATCATTCGATTTGCTCCGAATTTATACCGGTTTATTATGTTAAGGAACTTCCCTCATTAGTTTTGGGGGTTCCTTGGTTAAGGATAAAAGGGGAAAAGGGGGGTTAGTCCACCCCTTTTAATTCAGATAAATGGGTTTTTCATGCAGAATGATTCGATTTGCTCCGAATTTGGTATACCGGTTTATTATGTTAAGGAACTTCCCTGATTAGTTTTGGGTGTTCATTGGTTAAGGATAAAGGGGGAAAAACGGGGTTAGTCCACCCCCCTTAATTCAGATAAATGGGTTTTTCATGCAGAATCATTCGATTTGCTCCGAATTTGGTATACCGGTTTATTATGTTAAGGAACTTCCCTGATTAGTTTTGGGTGTTCATTGGTTAAGGATAAAGGGGGAAAAACGGGGTTAGTCCACCCCCCTTAATTCAGATAAATGGGTTTTTCATGCAGAATCATTCGATTTGCTCCGAATTTGGTATACCGGTTTATTATGTTAAGGAACTTTCCTGATTAGTTTTGGGGGTTCATTGGTTAAGGATAAAGGGGGAAGGGGGCTAGTCCACCCCCCTTAATTTATATAAATGGGTTTTTCATGCAGAATTATTCACTTTGCTCCAAATTTTGTATACTGGTTTATTATGTTAAGGAACTTCCCTGATTAGTTTTGGGGTACACTGGTTAAGGATAAAGGCGGAAAAGGGAGGTTAGCCCACCCCTCTTAATTTAGATAAATGCGTTTTTCATGCAGAATGATTCGATTTGCTCCAAAGTTGGTATACCGGTTTATTATGTTAAAGAACTTCCCTGATTAGTTTTGGGGGTTCATTGGTTAAGGATAAAGGGGGAAGGGGGCTAGTCCACCCCCCTTAATTTATATAAATGGGTTTTTCATGCAGAATTATTCGCTTTGCTCCAAATTTTGTATACCGGTTTATTATGTTAAGGAGCTTCCCTGATTCGTTTTGGGGATTCATTCGTTAAGGATAAAGGGAGGCTAGTACACCCCCTTAATTTAGATAAATGTTTTTTTTTTGCAGGATTATTCGATTTGCTCCAAGTTTGGTATACCGGTTTATTATGATAAGGAGCTTCCCTGATTAGATTTGTAGGTTCACTGGTTAAGTAAAAAGGGGAAACGGCGGCTAATTCCCCTTCACTTATTTTTTTGTGGGGCATTATTCTTTAAAATAAGAGTATAATATACAATTAGTGTGAATAGCCTGTGAGTTCAATGCTATCAGTTTAGCTGGGCACTTTTCTTTTTTATTATAATTATAATTGTGTTTCTTAAAATTTCCATGAAATGTCTTTTTATTTAGTATATTTCCTTTTTCAGTATTAATTTCTTCTCAACACATATATTTGTTCTTACGTTGGCGTTGTTTTTTGCTTTTTATAAATTCATAGCATTTCTTCACTGTGCGCCATTCTCATTTGTTTTTGTAATCACGCTACTATGATAGGCTTGGGTGCTTTAATTTCTATTTGTACATTTTGCGGCGATATGGCCTGGCAATTTGCAAAGATAACAAATAACTCTTGAATCAACGGCTCTTTCACCTCATCTTATATTATTGCACTGTGCATTTTGTTGCCATTTGTTATCTTTTCCCTCCTTGTTCACGCTACTTTACACCTTATGCAATTTGGCGGTTTTGCATCCTCTCAGTGCTGTATCAAAATCATCTAGTTTTTCAACCAATACATCCACATCCTTAATCCTTGGCAATTCCTCAATAAAGCCTTCCCTAGTTTCTGGTGGTATTTTTTGCTTTGTTTGATGTGAGATTAATAATTCCGTTAATTCCTCAAAATTTGTGTCATCTACGTACCCATTCATTAAAGTATGTTCTCAACTGAAAGCCAAAATCACGCCAATTATCCATTGGCTCCTTTTTATGTGACATGAATTTTTGCCTAAATTCTTCCGGTGACATTTTGAATCTTTTCAACAACAAATTTTTTGTATACTCTTAATTAATTATCTCTGGTTCTTTTCACCTTCTAATTATCTAACAGTAATACGTTTAATAGATACGACACCCATTCTTCCTGCTATTTTCATTTAAGATACTTGAGTCTCATGTAATGTTAAAAACATACAGATATCGCCATGTCATAACGATTAAGTAGCTTTAACAGATCAAAATTTTTACCTGTTCCTATTCTTGGAGGTATTATTTACACATCCTTCTGATCATCGGCTTCCATTGTCAATTTCTTTAGTTAAAATTCCCCATTTTCCCTCTGTCTTCTATCTCTAACATCATTTTCCTCTCCTCAAGTTGTAACTTTCTTTCTTCAACCATTATTTTTTACTCTGCTACTAATTTTCTTTCTTCTCTTTCTGCTTCTATTTTTCTCTGTTCTTTCTCCTTCTCTGCTACCATTTTTCTGTGCTCTCTCTCCTTTTCTGCTTCTGTTTTTCTCTGCTCTTTGCTAGCCGATGATATTACTACAAGGCAGTCTTTTATAAACTCTTCATCATAACTTTCATAATTTTTTATTATCTCAATTAGTGACGGATTGGTTACTTTTTCTAGCATACTTATTTCACATTCCTGACATATCTCAATTAAAACACTTCTTCCCACTTTGTTCAAAATCAACATAATTAAAGTGATTTTCTTTCTTACAATTATTTTATAATCTATAGCTTTCCTTCAACTGTTATCCCAGCACAAAATAACTTTTTATTCAGATGCCTGCTCAAAATGGTTATGGAAGATATGTTCTTATCCAGTTATTCTTTGAATTCAAATTCACAGTTCAAGCAGCTCAGTTCAATTCACCTTTTATTTGTATCAATTCAAAGAGTCTTTCTATTTAGATCCCGGATGAGCCCCCCATAAATTGTAGGATTTAGTCTTCTAACTACTTAAAGATTCCATTGGCTTATAACTACAAATGAATGCATCTAATAGCTTTTCAATTTTATACAACAGTTATTATTCACTTGAACAAATAATATGTTTAGTAGATCACAGCAATTCATCCACATCAATAATATAATACATTTGTAAACATAAATACTGAAATTCACCTAGAATTCTTACTGAAATCTTTTATTTGGCATTTAACAGATCTTCAACCTTCATGTTCAGATAAAAACACATGGAGCAGAGCATTTTCCTCACTTTCTTTTTTTTAATTCACTCTTCCCGAGAAGATTGCTCCATAATCAACTTGTGATTTCTTCACACTCCTTGTGTTATGCTTTTTCTTTTATGTGATATTGTGCATCTATTAATTAAACCCTTAAGTTTGTTATGTTGCATTGTTGAGGATATTTATTATCCCACATATATACATAAAATAATAATAATAATTTAAATAATAATACTTTAAAAGTCATTCTAAAAAACTTGATAATGAAAAAAGTTAGTTAACTTTTCCAAGATGATGAAAGTTTTATCATTTAGATCTAAATTACAGAACTGCCTTTGTTACATATTGATAAATGTTGATTTTTAATGATAATTGATTTTTATTTCCTGAAGCAATAAATTAAAAACATTCTGTAGATAAGGGCAAAAAATAAATAAAAGAATCTTTATTATGCAAATAGTTTGCTCGTTCTGAGAAATTTTTCTCAATTAGAATTAGCAAAACCAAAAAGTATGAAAATGGTTTTGAATTAATTGGTATTTTGAGTGCAACTAATTCAATACCTTTTCTTTTGATATTACTACTTTTAATTAGTCTTTAAAAAAAATAATAATGAAATAAAATATGAATAAAATAACTGAAAATTCAGATTAAAACTTACTCAAATTACTTTGATGTAAAACTATGTTGCATATTATTGTAAATAATAATGATAAAATCTGTTTATCTATTTACTTAAGTTTTTCAAACTTTTGGATTGGCTCTGACAAAGTTTTCAACAATATGTTATGTAATTTTTTGCAAAGAGTTTAAGGCTTTACCAAATTCCATGATGTTATATAAAAAATTGCGAATTTCTTTATATTTGTTGATATTTTAAAATGATATTTAATCTCATACATTTAGAAAACAATGATTTATTTATATAAATGATAAAGCTTTTTGTAAATAAAATTACTTTAAATCATAAGATAAAATTGATGTATATACACACACAAACAAACAAATAAAAAAAAAAGACCAATGGTTAAATTTCATTAGAAATAAGTTTGAAAAGTGCTAACTGTAGTGTATTGATAAAAATCTAAAAAAAAACGAAAAAAAAAAAAAAAAAAAAAAAAAAAAGACATTATCAAATTATTATTCCACAATGCAGGGAAGTCACAATGTTTTATGTGAAACACTGCATTTAAGCAAATTTGTCTATCTAACATTGCTCAATTGAATGAGAGAAATGAATCATACCAAAATAATAAAAATTATGTTTGGATAAGTCACTTATTCCATATAAGGAAAAAAAAAAAAAAATTGCAATGGAATACCAAGATAAAATAATCATATTACAAAATGATTTTCATGTGATGAATGGGAATGGGGGGGGGGGGGATATTAAAAATGATTATAACATGTGATATACTCTGTTGTTTACTGTTGTGAACATTTGTAAGAATTTAATCTTAAATTTAAATATTTTGATTACATCTAAATAACTTAATGGATTTAGATATAAAAGGGAAAATTGAATTAAATGATGATGGATTGGAAAAATAGATATGAAAAAGTGTGTATATATTTAATCAAAAAATACAAAATATAAATGTGAACCACTTCAAGAATTCAAAAATTAAAATGTGTTAAATGATTATTCTGTAAGTATTATAAACAAAATCTAATTTTTAAAAGAGAATGGTAAAAAAATCATCTAATTGATGTGAATGTCCATTTTGAATAAAAAATCACCATGTTATCAGAAAACTGATTGCTGTTAATAAGTATGGAAACACATAAAAATGGACAAAATTTAATATACTATATATATCTTAAGTTAATTTTATATAAAAAATAAATAAATAACAGAGATTTTATGCATAAAATAGTTGTCACTAACAAGTCGAAACTATGACTGTATTTGTGCTAAACTTCATGAAGCCTATGTTTTTATTTTTGAACTTCATAAATTTGAATCTTTATTGATAAACTTAATAGCAAGCTGGCATACTGTTTTTAAAACATTGATAATGCCTAGTTAAAAAATGTGCAGTCTTGAGGTCTTGACCAATTTACCAAAGATGAATCTTATTTTGGGCCTTAAATGAATACCTAATTAGCTTATGTTTCAGTAGCATCTAGTTTGCTACACACTGTTCTCTTTGTTAGTATCATTTAATTGTTAAAAAAAGACAGGGTTGGCATTTTTGCCGGCAAAAAGGTATTTTTGCTAGGACAGTGGCAAAAACTGGAAAAAACCAGGGCAAAAATGGAAAAAACAGGCAAAAATGGCAAATTCTTATTTGACTTTAATGTGTAATAAAATCTCTAAGCTAATAAGGATAATAAGGGTATAAACAATTAATTTTAATTACATATCATTTAATATTTTTATTTAATTTGCTAATTAATAAATATAATTAAATATTTTTACATATTTTAAATCTTTATAAAATAGGTAGGTTTCAGTCTAATGCTTAGGAATTTAAGAACCAAATTAAAAATCAGATATCTATTTTTTTTTCTTAAGTAAAGTATTTTGTCAGGCATTAATATTTTTTTAATTATCAAAAGGTTATAACTTTGTTACTTTTGTTTTATGTAATGAGTCTTAAAAATATGTAAATATTTAAGTCTTTGGTACTAATTTATAATTATTTATCTGATGAAAATAGTGTGTTACAGATAAAAAAGTAATTAAATTAAATATTATATATTGAAAAGACTATCTGTTATGTCTTGTTAGGAGGCTAGAATTTTTTTACCCCTTTCTTACACTCCAAGAAAGGGATAAAAAGTTACATTCTTTACTTTCAGTAAGTAGTCTGTAGCCATTTTATCTTTTTGTATTATATTCACCCCCCCCCCCCCCCAAATACTTTTTTGAAATTCTCAAATCCAGCAGTCTATTGTCAAATGACCACAAGACAGATAACAAAATACCAGAGTATTGCATCCTGCTTACCACATTTTTCAAAATTCAAAAAGCAATTTGAACAAGCAGTTTTGCCGTGTCATCTTGTAGCATATTTGTTACATCGAAAGTACAGAGGTGAACTTTTAAATTATGAACAAAAGGAAAACTGTAAAGCATGGTTGTGTAAAATTAATCCTGACTTTATATCTTATGTTATTAATTTCGAGCTAAAAGTAAAACCCTTCCCTAATTCATATTTCTCAGAAGAAGTGATTAGTAGTGTCAGTGCTCATAATTGGTGAAGAAGTATCGAAAAAGCTTGTGAGATTTCAAAAGACTTCTTTTCATTAGTCGCACACCTTCAAATATGTCTAGCAAGTAGTGCTGCTATTGAAAGATTTTTTTCAAATTTTTCATTTGTGCAAACTAAAATTCCAAATAAACTGTCAACAAATACTCTATCTAAACTAGTTTATTGTTATGCTATGCTAAAACAGCAAAAATTAGGTTGTGATGGAGATATCACTGAATTAATTGAATAGTTTTCTGCTTTGAATATAATTTTATATTAAAAAATTGAATTTAGAATATAATTGTTCATTTGAATTTCTAACGCATATAAACATAAATGCTTTACTCATTTAGAGCCTCCACAGTTCTATTATGTGTATAATCATTAATAAAATCAAATTTTCTATTTATTTATAGAAAATGAGTATTTTTTTCATTTATAATTTTGTTATAAAAGTTGGTATTTGTTCATAAAATGCATAATTATACTGATTTAAATTAAGGAGTTCAAAAATAAATTTAGAGTATTGATTTTTTAACTAAGTATTAAGTTTCTTTTTCTTTCATGAAATATTTTTTTCTCTTTTCTGCGAAAAAAATTAAATGGACAGCCTATTTTTGCCACCACTTTGGCAAAAACCTATTTTTGCCGGGACGGTTTTTTCCGTGGTTTTTTCCACCTATGGCAAAAACTTGCCAATCCTGAAAAAAGATATTGAGTCTTTTTTGTGTGTGTGTGAAAACAAATATTAAAGCACAGTAATTTCGTTTTAAATGTATGACACAACAAATCTCACTCATATATTTACTCATGGGATTTTCATGTATACGTGGGAACTCATGTATTTTAGGCTATCATTTTGAAACTAATTATAAAATTTATTTAATAAAAATTATTACTCTCTTTTCTGTAATTTATTTTTTTCACTTTTTAGTGTTTAAATATTTCATTGTTGCAGTTTTACAGCCTGTTGGCCTATTTTAGCGAGCATTGTTTGGTGCATAATTTACTCCATTGATGTCGTAATTTGTATACAGTTGTAACCATAAAGAATATTTGGTGATTTATCATCTGCGCTCAACTGACGAAAAATTGTCTTAAAATTTATTTATTAATTTATAATTATTCTAAAAATATTAAAGTGTTTTAATTTTTATGATTCTAGCATGTCAGAAAATGAATAAAAAAAATTAATTGCAAAATTCCATCTTTACATGCATGAACCAAGTTATGTTAAATAAAAGAGTATAATAACATAAAAATTAAAATTAGCTGAAGAATATATCACATAGTGGGATTTTACATTTTCCTATTTTCTAAGTTATCTTGTAACTTTTGGAAAAAAATATTCTGTTTTTCTTACCACACATGCAAAAAAGAAAAAAAACCCACAAATCAATGACAAATACAGCTAAAGCCTTTGTTATAATAATTAAGAAAATTAATATAATGCTGATATCTTGCTGTTTTTATTTGAATGTATCACTCTGTGATCAAATAGCCTCCCCTCTGGGTTAATTCCCATAAAGCTTATGCTTATTAGTTCCCATGTAGGTGTTGCGTTAACGATTAAATTGAAATATGTATAATTTTATCTGTTGATATAGTTTTCTCAAATATTTAATAGGATTCAGATCTGCTGATTGAAATGGTTATTACCGTTGCTGAAAATCTTTAGGACTTACTAAAATAATAATGATAAAATAGCATTGCATATTGAGTATCGTTGCAGCATGAGAAACAAAGCAAGGGTGGTGCGAGTGGTTCCTCCCTACCAGGCAAGCAGATTTCATCAGCGCCATCAGTTGTCATTACTGATGTGCTGACGATGTGTAACAAGGTTTTCCGCACCAGGCACCAAATGCAGTTGTTATGGTGCTGTGCAGAATATATGCAATAATATCTTATCTAATAATGATTTTTCTCTCTCAATACTTCTGTATATTTAATGGATCTTAAGGAAACTTGCAGAAGCCCTTGTGACAGTCTGAAGAGGTGTCTGCTTGATTCTGTTCTGTTAACTTCATTCTATTTAAGAGGATCAGAAAAGCTTGAAATAAAAAAAAAAATGACTGAAGGTTGATTGTGTATTAAGAAGCATGTAATTAATTTAAACTATTAATTCTTTTTCTGCTTTTATTTGTTTATGTTTATTAGACATAAAAAAATATTTGTTAAAATGTAAAAAACAATAAAAAATGTTTTAATATTGCACGTTAAAATCTTGCGAAACTTGTTTTGCTATGATTTTGAAGTCTAGGTTCCATATTTCCATTTCATTTCTTTATACTGCCTATTATATTGTTAATTATACCTAAAACAGCAATAACAACAAAAGTTTTAAAAAATTACGATTAATTTTCAGAGATTTTGAATTTTTTATTATAATTCTTGAAATTTTTAACATTTTTTTTTTCAGTTTTAATTAAGAGACTATGTAGTAAGCAGTATAATGAAGAAATGACAACTAAAAAAATATGGAGCCTGAACTTCAAAATCATGGCAAACAAGTTTTGCAATATTAATTTTGTTGGGCAATATTAAAACTTTCATTATTGTTTTCTACAATTTAACAAATATTTTTTATTTCTATAAAACATAAATAAATAAATACAAAAGATAAGTGTTAGTTTAAATTAATTACAGGCTTCCTAATCCACAAGCAAACTTCAATCAGTTTTCATCATTTCAAACCTTTTTGATCTCTTTAATCATAAAATGATTCATTCTTTAGAGCAGCAGTTCCCAACCTTTATTGGTACGCGACCCATCTTTAAGTTAAAAAATTTTTAGCGATCCACCCAATATGAGGATGTATCTAATATCAGTATGGAAATTATTGTATGACCTCTATAAACTATCGGCTATCTTATCAAACAAAAAAAGGAAATTTTCGTACGTAGGTTGCACTATCATTGCAATAAATATAAAATCAAGAATCGGTAATCCTAGTGTGTGTAAGGTGGAATAATAATTAAAACAACATGCATATTACAATGATAATGAAAAATATGTTTAATTAATATCAAAACACAACTTTACAGTCTCTGAGATTTCTGGCACTGGTGTTTACCGATGAGAGCATCCATAGGGTTAAAACTGGTTAATTTTAACCTTAAGTCACTTTCTATACGCAGTTTGTTTCTGTGCTTGTTTTTCAAAACCAGAAAAATAAAAAAAGCGCATTCACACAAGTATGTCGTGTTGAACAACATCAAGGACCTCAAAGCTGATTTAGGTATGTCAGGTTATTGAGCTCGTATATTCATTATTCAGATTTTTCCTTGAAAACTGCCTTCAAAGAGAAATTGAGAGATAGGTCAATTAAGGAATCTTCTTCAGGTTTTGAGAGATTTGGCCTTTTCAAATGTTCTTCGAAAGGATTTCTAATCCACAAGCTCGAGAGCAGGGATCCAGAGTTGCCATAACGACTGTGTGACTGCTGCCATATCCATCAACGAGGTCATAACACAATACCGACTAATTGTTTAAGGAAACACTGTTTTCTCACTAAGTATTTAAGTTTAATCTAGGCGTTAAGGTTAAGCAGTTATTTAAGGTTAAGCAGTTGTAAAATATTGTATTTGTTATATTTTTAAACAGATGAAATAAAAGATATAATTTTGTGGGAAACTTCGATTATTCTGCTACCATTGGTTGTTAACTGCTGCTTTAGAGAATATCTAAATTAATAGGTAGTGCTTAAAAAAAAAAAAAAAAAAGTTTATGAATATTCTTAGTTTGAATTAAGAAAATCCTTTTGGCAATAGGTCTTTGAGTGATTTCTGTCCAGAGTAAATGTAAATGTCTTTGTTGCCAGCAAATTATAACAAATCCCATAAATATCTTCAATACTACTGAAGTTGGTTAAATGGAAATTTCAAAATTTAATACATTTTTTAAAATCTCATGAGATTCACAAAATCCTTGGGTGCACATACGCCCTTGTCCCCTCAGAAAAAAAAAAACATCTGGTTATATGTGTACATTAAGTACACATTATGCATACTTTCATTATAGGACAATATTAGTTATTGCCTCATAAACCAATTTTTTGAGTGGAAAATAGCAAAAAATAGCCATTTAATGGTTCCTCTTTCACAGCTTTAACTTCTCGTGAACATGCAATAGATATTAATTTGTGTGGTCATCTTTTCATCTGATTGGTTTATCAGAGCATTCTGATAACTTTTATTTTTTTTTACTTAATTGTAAAAGAACATCTAAAAAGTACCACTCAAAAGGTATTAGAGTAAACATAAATATGATATGTGATTATTTTTAGTAGGACTTTTTTATGTCATTACCATAGAAGCTTTTATTTAGAAGATACAACAAATTTGGATTTAAATTTTGAATTCAGACTTTAACCTGAAGGGGGATTTCTGTACTTTTGGGTGGAATTCTCGGGATCAGAGTAATTTTTCTTTTTGGACCATAAACAAAATATTTGAAATCTTTGAGGAACATTGTGATAACCTGTAAAAAATTATCAAAAGAATTTATTATGACATAACCTGTAATTTATTTTCTTCAAAACTTGATTTGTTGAAGAACTGATTCATAATCTAGTAACACCACTGCAGTTTGTAATTAATTATCTTGACATTTCATTCTTTATGATGCACATTATTAGTTGCGTAACAATTCATTACATATGAAATCAGAAATTTTCTCTTATTCAACATTTAGAATGTTTAGCGAAAAAATTGTTTACGACCACTTATATTTTTCTGAAGCCAGTATGTTTTCACAGAAGTAATATGTTGAAACTTTTTTTTTTTCAATTCTGTTTCCTTAAAGTAGTTATACTTTAGTTGTGTGTAATTTGTCTTGCATTTTTAGTTTCTTCTATCTTCAATAGAAGAAAGTATTGTAATCGAAATTTTTTTAGACTGATTTGTATGTTTTAGGGGTCAGAGATCTCCAAAAACATATTTGTACAAAATGTCTGTCTGTCCATGTGTCACCATTGTACCATCAAAAAGTGTATGAAGTTATGCATAGAATTGAACCAAATTTTTTTTTTGTATGTTTTTGGCTGTGGCTAGCAGATCCTCCTTGAATTTGGAAATATACTGCTGGAAGGGAGCGTTCTAATAGCGATTTTTGTGCCATTTTTATTATTGTACTATCGAAAAGTATATGAAGTTAAGCATAGAATTGAACCAAATTTTTTGTGTATGTTTTTGGCTATGGCAAGGTAGTCCTCCTACAATTTCGAAATATCCCACCAGAAGGAGACGCTGCAATAGAGATTTTTGTATAATTTTCTCAATTTTTCATAGTTCTAATGTACATCGGCAGTTCGTGCAGTAGCAGGAACTTCTAAGCCGGCTATTTGCAAACAGCTGGTATACAACAGAATAACGAAAAACTATTGATTTTAATAACTATCATGATCGAGATTAACTAGTTTTTACTCTTATTAATTGACAAGCAGACATTTAAGATGAAAATCAAAGTTATGGTATAGTATTGAACTTATAATATTGAAGTATTAACATGTGTAACTACTTTTTGAATAAGATGTATGAGATAGAAGAAAGTTTTGGGATTAGCACATCCAGCTAGTTTCCTTTGTTATTATTATTATTATCATTAGCTACAATTCATTTTTAATTTTATGTATGTCACTTCTTATTAAACATTTTCAAACAGATTTATAACCATTGTATTGTTTTTTCACAGTTAGTGCTTTATTCATTTCTTGTCATATCATATGACATTGCTTGCATTGGATCTCAATTTCTTTTCACTGAGATTTATTATCTTTCTCAGATCGAAATCATTTTACAACAACATTGATTCACAGACCAATGTTTATCAAGTATTATTGCTAGAAATCATATTACTGCTTTTTTTCTGTCTATTTATAGTTAATTAAAGAAATTAAGATTTAGTTTTTTGAGTGTTGATTCAAAATTCAATTTAAGAAAAAATCCAAATTATTGACATTTATTGTTCTGCTTTAAAGTTGTTGTATTATATTTTTTAGAAAATATAATTTGAAATTAATTAGTAGTTTTTAAGTTTTATCATGCAATTAAAAATCAAATGCAGAATTAGAATAATTTTAAATGCGTGTGTATTCTTATTACCAAATAAGCTTTATTCTTTCTGAGTTTAATTCTGTTGTTTAACATTTTATAATTTTTTTTTTAATCTTTTGAAATATTTAATGAATGTTACATATAGTCAACTCCCTCTAATTAAAAAAAGTTTTGATGAAAGGGTGTGTGGATTATAGAATTTTGCAGATTATAGATCATTGTTTATTTACTTTTTTCAGATGCAAAATGAGTTATTATTAATGCATGAATGAATGCTGAAATGGGAAAATAATGATTTGAGATAATAAGTTCTGTAGTGGCAGTACCTGTCCAATTTTTAAATTGCCCTTCAATTTCATAAAGTAAATAATGCAAGCATAATTAAATACTACATAGCAATAATATATATATTTAAATATACAAATCCAAATGCACATTCATCAGGGATTACTTTTAATATTCTTAAACAGTGATGTAATTGTTGTTTGTTTCAATATTTGTGGAAATTTTATCTTGCAAGTTATGCAAACAATATAAGTCCCTATTCAGAAATGAAAGATCTGTTTTGATAAAAAGTTAATGTAATTTTTTTAAATTATTAGTTTAATTATAAATTTATGGTTCAAAGAGAAACAAGGATTAAACTGAAAATTTGATTAAATTAATAATTTAAGAAAAGTTGCTGCTACTGATTTTCTCAAAATTTTTAACTATAAGTTTCATTTTCTACTTCTGAATATGCATTGCAGATTATAGGTCTGTGGATTAAATGGAGCTGACTGCTTTTCTATTTTCTGTTTAGAATTTTGCTCATATTTTAGATCTTGTATTGTGTTATCTTCAGCACTGGCTCAGAGTCATATGATGCCTCTTGGCGGCAGTTCCTTTTATTGGTGCCCTTTTATATAGTTAACATATGAAAAATTTTTATAATAAAATAATACATTATTTAGACCGATGTGAGTTGTGTCAATTACAAAGACACTTCTAGATTGTGTCTGGTGTGCATAAACTTAGAAGCAACCTAGAACATAATGTCTGAATTTCTAATTCTAAAATTAAAATTCCTTTTTTTTGAGGGGGGGGGGGAGGGGTTATTCTCTCCCACCTGTTCTTCTTTTACCCTTTCTTTTCTATTGCATTTCAGCCTGGATTCTGCTGTCAAAGTGGTTGCATGTTTTTTTGCGACTGGATGAATTCTTTAAAAACTCGTTTTTTTTTTCATTTTTTATGGTATATAAGGCATAAGGGGCAGTCAAAAAGTTCTCAGAACTTTGTTGTAACTCTTTAATACTACAATATAATTAATTTATTTGATTACTACCACTATATTTTGAACACAGAATGGCACACAATGTCCTCTCTTTGACCAAAGAAATCACGTCATGTCAAATTCAAAACAAAAGTGATGCTCATTGCATTTTTTGACAATGAAGGCGTAGTGCACCATGAATTTGTACCAGCTGGACAAACTGTTAACAGTCCTTTGTATGTGCAAGTTTTGAAAAGACTAAGGTAGTCAATCTGAATAAAACGTCAAGCCAAATGGCAAGGAGGATGGTCACTGCATCAAGACAATGCTCCATCCCACACATCAATTGTTGTGCAGACATGGCTCACAGAAAAGAACATTCCACTCCTCCACCAGCCTGCCTATTAACTGGATTTAGCATCATCGGATTTCTGGCTCTTCCCCAAGATCAAAATGGGCTTCAAAGGTAATTGTTTTGACATCGTAAAAGACATCAAAACCAACGTAACAGCTGAACTTGGGAAGATACCAAAACAGGACTTTCATCATTGTTTCCAGCAATGGCAGGAGCAGTGGAGCAAGTGTGTGTGTTTTGACGGAGCCTACTTTGAAGGTGATTAAGTAAATGTGTACCTATATTGTGGTAATAAAGAGTTACAACAAAATTCTGGAAACTTTTTGACCGTCCCTCGTATTTAAGATGTTCTTTCAAATATGCTTTGTAAATTTACTTTTGTATTTTTTAATATTTGTGCTTTTAATATTTTTGAATTTTATGTTTTTAAAATCTGTACTATAATAACCAATTTTCCCATCCTTTAGATTACCCTTGAGAGTGACAATTCATGTAATTGTATAGAGCCAAGTGAAGCAGATGATTCTTCGTCATTCGATTGTGAAATGAGACTTGGTGAAGGAGATGCTTCTCAGCTTCTAAAAGATGTACCTTGCTTGAAGCCAGAAGAAAGTGGGATTGCATATTATTTTGATTTACATGGCCATGCTTCAAAAAGAGGATGTTTCATATATGGGAATTATTTTCCTGATGTTGAAAAGATGGTATGAGTATTCTCAAGGATTTATGGATAGATTGCTATTTAATCAGAGTTTCATTTTCAATGTTTTATATCAATTTTTCAATGTAAATCATCTAATTATTATTGTTATTTAATATGAAGAGTTTTTTTTAAATGCTTGCAAAAAGTCTATAATACATAATGCAATTTTGCAGAAGTGCTTAAGATTAATTACAAGTGTTCTGTATAAACAAGCATTTTATTAAAAGTTTGAATTTCATGCAAGTTGTTAGATACCACAGAATCAACTTATAACTCTTTTGTCCCAAAAAAGGAGTTAAAACAAAAAAGCACTGCCAGGCAGCATTGTGTGCATGTCTGTGTGTGTGAGTTGGGTAGTGTTTCATCTCTATAATAATAGTCTAAGTCATGTGACTGTCATCAATAGTTCCGGGTTGACCGCTTCACTTTTTATATGCCAAACAGCCAATTTGGTAATTTAATGTTAGCCGGGCACAGGTGATAAATCGCCAAATATTGTTCCATCGCCATCATATCATCAGTATTTTAATAGTCCAACTCATGCGACTGTCTTAAACAATTTTTTGTGAGGTAAATTACAACAAAACTTTGATGCTGAAATTAAATGTCATAGTTTATGGTATTATTTATTCCTTTTTTTTTTTTTTTTTTTTTTTTTTTTTTTAAAGAAATAAGAGAAAATTGAGAATCATAAATTTTAAGTATTTCTGTTTAAATTAAAGTTAAGTATTTTAAATAAAATGAGTGAAAGTATTATATTTTAAATGAAATTAAAGGTGTGAATCGCCAGGTGATAAATCGCCAAATATTGTTCCATCGCCATCATATCATCAGTATTTTAATAGTCCAACTCATGCGACTGTCTTAAACAATTTTTTGCAAGGTAAATTACAACAAAACTTTGATGTTGAAATTAAATGTCATAGTTTATGGTATTATTTATTCCTTTTTTTTTTTTTTTTTAAGAAATAAGAGAAAATTGAGAATCATAAATTTTAAGTATTTCCGTTTAAATTAAAGTTAAGTATTTTAAATAAAATGAGTGAAAGTATTATATTTTAAATGAAATTAATGAAATAAGAAAAAATACGACGGGTACAATGTTTGGCGATTTATCACCTGCACTCGGCTAACATAAAAATACCGAGTTTATGATTTCTGTATCAGAATGTTCCGATTTGGTGAAGGATTGAGCAAGTAAATTAAATTATGAATAAAAGTAACACGATGCAATGCTTAGCATAGATTTAAAGGCGACCAAACTAGTTGCCAAGGGCGGCTAGTTACAAAAGAAACAGTTACAAATATGGAACACCTCCCCCAACGTTGAAATATTCCATATATATCTATATATAAAAAATACTAAGGTATGTGGCGGTAAAAAAATGGTTACTTTTCTTTTGCCTATGGCAACAAGTGGTTTGTGACAGTAAATTTGATGACAATTATCACCAATTGGCTAAAATTAAGAAAAGTAATCAAGATATCGATTTGAAAATTTCAGAGCAAACATAGAAATTTCTTTTGCTTCGGAATATCCAATTTGTTTATAATCTGTCGGTATTTTTTTCAAAAAACTGATGGTGACAGTATGAAAATTCGGAGAAAGAAACCAGACAGGGGCGAGAATATATATTATAATAGTCCAAGCCATGTGACTGTCATATACAAGAGAAACCAAACATATAGACAACTGCATTTTTCATATGCAAGGTGGCCATTTTTAATTAAAATTATTTTTTCGACTAAAACTACATAAAAGTTACCATGATTGCACAGAGTTCTTGGTGCTTTTATGTTAGCCAGGTGCAAATCTTGCCAATAGCATTTTTTAACTTGCCAGTAGCATGCTTTATTTTTCGTGGGGTAAATTAAAATAATGCTTTGATGTTAAAATTAATGTCTTGGTTTATTTTATTATTATTTAAAGAAATAAATGAAAGTCACGAATTTTAAGTGTTTCAGTTTTAAATTAAAGCTTTACATTTAAAATAAAATGAGTGAAAAGATTATATTTTAAATGAAATTAATGAAATACTTAAAAATGTGACAGGATCAATGTTTGGCGATTTATCACCTGCACCTGCCTAACATAAAAATATCGAGTTCTTGATTTTTCTATCAGAATCTTCCGATTTGATGAAGGATTGAGCAAGTAGATTAAATTCTGTACGAAAATAACATGATGCAATGCTTAGCATGCATTTAAGGGAGACCAGTGGTTGCGGCTAGTTTTAAATATTACCAAAAGTATATATAATACAAATTAAAAGCAAAAATCAACATAATAAATACAATTAAAGGATAATAGTTTATATCACACAATTATTTTACAGAAGTTATACAATTATCTATAATAGGCAGGGTCGGACTGGGCCAGGCAAAAGGGCGCAGACCTTGAATTTTCAGAGGGCGCAAAAATTTTAAAGAACACAAGTCACTTTTACTGGATTGTGTTGTATCTGGTTTAACAAGGTTTAACACATTCGCACATTACCAAGTATGAAAATGGCTTATTATATCTTTTTTTCTAAAACGAATGATGTAATATCTAAAAATTCCAACAAGGTGAACATAGATTTGCCTGTAATAGGTGACTGATATCATATAACATATAGTTTTTTATTCAAAAAATCTAGCATATTTTTAAATATTGTTTTTATTTAATGATAGATTTTGTCGTGATTAGATTAAACAATCTTTTTAAATAAATACAAGCTTTTCTAATAGTTATTTTACTATGAAAAGTATGTAATTAAATAAAGAGAAGATTAGTATTAACCGAAAGTTGTGGTGTAAATTCTGTGAATGGAAAAACGCTGGCCGCAAGATTTCACAGCCTGCAGGATTGTAATCTGGAAGTGTCATCAAATTTTTATTCCTCAAAAAGAAAGATCATATTTTTTGATCAGCAATAAAAACACCACAAAATGTCTTTTTGCTTTCTGACACATCTTTCTTTCTTTACTCAAGTTGCTTTCAAAAAGCACGGTTTAAAATATAGGTGCATTCAGGGCCGGCTTTAAAGGGGATGGAGAAATAAGTTAGTAAAAGCAGAAGGAATGAAAATATGCAAAATATTTCTTTAAAATTAAATTGTATAATATATCATTCAAAGAACTGATGAAAAAAAATCTAGCCCAGGGCGCCATGGCTATTAAAGCTTTCCCTGGATGCATGTTTTCCCTCTCAATCGCAGGCCGACTTTGATTTTCGATCCTATCTTTAATTTCTTTGTGATAATAATAAATAGTGCTGTTTGTTTATGAAATGATTGCTACTCCCTAAACGAATTCTCGAAATTTAGTACATTAGTCAAAATGTATAATGAGGTAAAAATATTAGAGCGGCTTAGGGCGCGAATTGTTTTCTTGACGAGGGCGCACCGGCCCTCGGGCCGATGGGCCGGCGGGCCAGTCCGAGCCTGATAATAGGTAACACATTAATTTTGGGTATTTGTCTCCTGAAATTGCTCATTAGGATGCATATATCAGCAATTCTGATCAGTGGCGTAGCTAGAATGGGTGACACCTGGGGCTGTTGTAAATGGTGTCACTCCCACCCACATACCCACCCATCGTATTTTATCAATCACAATTTTACATTATTAGAAACATATTATACATTGTTATATTTTTTAACATACCTCTATAAAAGCAATGAGATCACACAAATCTGTCTCTATGCCATAAAGTGTTTTGTTGTTTCTTGCAAACTTAACTTAGTGTAAAACAAATTGTTGTATCGTCTGCATTTTTAAATTCAGAACATTTCTTGAAGAGACTCATATTTGGCGTTAAATTTAATAGTGTTTATACATTTTATAATAGATTTTAATAACTCATTAAGAACTAGTATAATATTTTTGTACTCACTAAGATTTCATTAAAAATAACATAAATATGATTTGACTTAGGAACAAAAAAGCATTTCTTTCCCTTATAACTCATGCATGTAGTCAGATTTTAAAATTTCATATATGTCGTGATATACAGGGTGGTCATAAAAAAAACTTTGCCAATATATGGAACTCGAGTGGCCGATCCGTTTAACCGATCGAGATGAGATTTCAGATATAGTTATTCAGAGGTATGAGCTCAGGGTTTCTGTGAATGGCAATAAATTGGCACTCACGGTTACGGTTATAGGTACAGAAACTTGAAATTTTTGAATGGCAACACCCATTTTTTTTCATCGCAAAATGCTCAGTGCATGCGAAAACCCTAAATAGCGCTGGAACGGTACGTATATAGCAATAAACAGACACATTATGCACGCCAAAAAAACACGATCGGGGTGCACGCAGGAAATTTGCATACGACAGAGGCAAGAATCTGTTTTCTACGCTGACTATCTGTCGAACGGCGTTCTGTGATTGGTGTCTTGCCTCTGTCATATGCAAATTTCCTCTGTGTGCCCGATCATGTTTTTTTTTTTTTTTTTTTTTTTTTTTTGCCATTCGCAGAGCTGTTTTTTGTGCGTACATAGCGCGTCTGTTTATTGCGATATATGTACCGTTCCAGCGCTATTTAGGGTTTTCGCATGCGCTGAGCATTTTACGACGAAAAAAAATGGGCATTGCCATTTGAAAATTTCGAGTTTCTGTACCTATAACTGTAACCGTGAGTGCCAATTTGATGCCATTCACAGAATCCCAAGCTCATACCCCTGAATAACTATATCTGAAATCTCATCTCGATCGGTTAAACGGACGCTAGAGTTCCATATATTGACAAAGTTTTTTTATGGCCACTCTGTATATTCATTTAACGTGTATGAGGCCTGCACTAAAGCCATAAGAAATTTACCATTTGAGCCGTTGATTTTGAAAATGGGTCATGCCCATTTTATGTTTCTAGATGATCACTTTGAAAATCAACACATTTGAAATATAGTTGACCAATTTAAAGAATTAGGAAGAAATTCATACTGATAGTTAAAAGATATTGTGAATAGAAAAACATAATGTTTTTGGTAATTTGTAACAAGATTTAGGTTTAACTAATGATGGTGTTTTTCACAAAATACCCCACTTTCAAAATCAAAAACTTATTTAGCCTTTTCCTTTTTTGGTGCACATTTGGTATACAGTCAGTATCGAATATATGGTCACCTATGCGGTCCTGAAAAATATGACCTTATAACAGGGGTGACCTCATATGCGGTGCAAATAGGAATTTTACTTTACACAATAAGATATTATTAATATGTTAGTTTTATTAGTAAAACTAGTATGGTGTGGCCATCACAAAACTTTCTTCTATATAAATCACATAAACAGCACTAACTGATATCAAGGTATACCTGAATCTGAAGTTTGATGAAAATCCGTGCATTAGTTCTGGAGATTGAGCTATTGCGGAAATAGCAAAAAATGCTGCATAGCAGCGCCACCTGTTGTGTGATTTACACCAAAATGTATAAAACTTCAATTCATGCCAAGAACTAACTGAATCTGAAGTTTGGTGAAAATCCGTGCATTAGTTCTGGAGATTGAGCTATTGCGAAAATCGTGAAAAATGCTGCCTAGCAGCGTCACCTGTTGAGCGATTGACACCAAAAACTAATCAGCACCAATTTATATCAAGGAATAACTGAATATAAATTTTTATTAAATTCCATGCATTAGTTCTAGAGATAGAGCACTCACAAAATTTGTGTCACATACATACAGACAGACATTTTGTAAAAACATGTTTTTTGGAATCTCTGACCCCTAAAATGTGTAAATACGTCGAAAACTGAAGGTTGAAAATTTTCACGAATCCAGTATTTTCTTCTTGCAAAGATAGAAGAAAGTAATAATGTACAAAGAAGGCATGGAGATGTAATTTATAAAAGAGGAGGCATAAACAAGAATTTCTTTATACTTAAATTTTCTAATTGATGAGTATAGTAGTAAAACTTATTTCTTTAATTAAAATAATCTTTTATGCATATTTGTTTGTTTATTATCGTAGTTTTTATAACTACTTTTTCTAATTGACGAACATATTTAAAATGTTCCTCTATACTTTCGAAATGGGTTATAAAACATCTCATGATATTTGATGATTTGATTGTTATTATTATTTGATTATTATATCTTTAAGAGCTTCTGCTTGCGTTCTCGGCCCAGCTTCAGATTCGCTGTCTTTATCATCGCTGCCATCAGTGTTTATATTTAAAACTTCTGAAACGATTCATGGTATGGAAGCTTCACCATTAGTAGCGACCTCATTGTCAATAGCTGCATATGTGAGTTCGTCTTGTATTGTGCAGCCAGAATTCCATATTTTTTGTGTAATTTCAAATATGGGCAATCAAATTATCACCATCATAGTCATCATTCTCGTCGTTTTCGAACAGTAATTCTTCACATTCTGGAAGCCAAGCATGTCTGAAACAATTTTTAATGATTTTCTTGTATACCATATTCCAACTCTTTTCTACGTACCACATGGTATCTAACACATACACGTGAAACTTCTCTGTTTGATCAATTGCAGCAATGAAGTTTTTTAGAAGCCGCTTTCGTATATTTATCTTAAAATTTTGAATATAACTCCTTGATCTAAGTGTTGTACAACACTAGTTCAGTCTGGTAGCTAGAAAACGAGTTCAATCGAGTTTAAATTGAGAATCATGCAATGACCAATACAGCTGTCTGAGATGATAGCCACTTTTCTTTTTTTGTCTATCCAAATTTATCCAAACAACGAATTTCTTTTCCCAAATACTTGCTGCCATCTGGGAAATTCGGTTCACATCATAAGATACAGGCAAAGATTTGCAGTTGTTCAAAAACGAGGCATTAGAAATTTACCAATAACTAATGGAGTCAATTTCACCAAGCCATTCACATTCGCTGCTAATAAAAGGGTCAATCTTTCTTTGCTTGTCTTCTCACCACTACATTTCTCATTCTTAAAAGTAACAGTTTTATCCGGCAAAACAAGAAAAATCATTAAGTTTAAAACATCACAAGGATTGTACCTATTGAGAATGGCACTTTACGCCAATTCCTTGTATGCTTTTACTTGTACACTATCATAAACATCAGCAGCTGCACCACACATCTTTTTAAAAGTAAGATTGTGCTGTAAGTTGAACTGTAGTAACCACCCGTTGCTGGTAGTAAAATTCTGTTTTCCTAGTTCAGCAGCAATTTCCAAAGACTTTTCTTTTTAAGTAATTCATGGTGTTGGAACATTCTGTGATCTGGCATATTTTATCCAAGTAAAAAAAAAAAAAAGCTTTCTCAACATTATCAAATGTTGAAACATGTCACTTTCTCTTTTGATTGATCACATATTCTGAGTAACAAGGTTTGGACCCAAGATGTTATTCAGTGTCGTT
The DNA here is from genome assembly GCA_963932465.1 of Maratus speciosus. Taxonomy (NCBI): domain Eukaryota; kingdom Metazoa; phylum Arthropoda; class Arachnida; order Araneae; family Salticidae; genus Maratus; species Maratus speciosus. The sequence goes on from OZ010793.1 coordinate 167,613,857, forward strand.
CTCGCTATTCCATGAGTCTTCACGAAAGCTGCTTTCGAAAGAATCGATTTTTCAAAAATTTCTATCAATTTCTTTTTTTCTGCAGTTGTTTTTTTTTTTTTTCGTTTTGCTGATATGTTGTATTCACAAACAGCAATTAACAAAAAAAAGACACGCCAGTGAAAAGTAATGAACAATGCAAAGACCTTGAAACCCTTGATTTTCTGTTTCTCTGTGTGGAGGATAATTATCATTCGGCCACAAATGGTGATGGCATGTTTTCCAAGAATCAATATCTCAACCGATGGTTGAAGGAGAAATCCCCAGAGCCTTCTAAACTCTTCCCTGTCAGGAAGAGTTTCTCTTACCTCCTGCAACAGGAGTAGACAATCTTTGACCGTGGAAAGCTTTGATGCAGAAAAATGAGTTCTTTCCTCGTCTCCTGCAACTATAATGTTTGACTTTGACTGATAACAGTTCAATAAGCAGTCTCTAATTCAAGTCTGGGCTAAATATGGCAGATGCAGGAGGGGTGTGTGTGATAGGAACGGCATCAAGTGACGTCATTTATGACTGCTTCATCTTTTGGAGCCTCCTTGGCTGCAACCTGCAAGAGTAGATCTTATTCGGCCAATGGTGTGCTGTGCCTTCTTTCCCCCAGCGTACATGTGCGCATCTAGTCACGTGGTGTGCAATATTATCACAATCTCTAAGACTGAGTTTAGACGGTTGTTTTGCCTTCTTTTAAAACATGTCCAGGAAACACTATTAGCACCCATTCTTCTAACCGTTTGCAGTTATTCACAAAAGGATGGGGAGATTCAACAGTGGAAAGACAATTAGAAGATTAGATGGACTTGACAGAAAAATTTTCCTCCTTCAGAATGTCTGTCCATTTTCTTCTAAAGCTATTAAAGATTAAAATCACCACATGACCGCAAAAAAGCCACCAACAGTTGAAAATAATTGAATGATAAGCCTATTTGAACCTGTGTACACCCTAAAAAGAGGAAAGAAATAGCATAAAACTATAGGATTCTTTCAATAAAAAGGGCATCAGAAAGTGACCATATATCAGATAGTAGCCATTAGAATCTGACCATATAGGCGGTGTATTTTAACACATAATACCTATCCAGTTAGTACGGACTTACGAAATGTGACCTTATAAGCAGGGTGACCTTATAAGTGGGTGACCATATAGCCGGTACTGACTGTGTATGCATTTTATAAAGTTTGTATTACCTCATTCAGTTATTTCATATATTTTTTAGATTAAATGTTAGGCAGTTAGTTTAAGATACATCCTTAAGTAGTTTCACGTATAAAAGTTCTTTTATGTGACATACAGCAGAGCGAATGAAAAGAAGTCTTATTCAACAAACAATCCCAAAAAAAAAAAAAAAAAAAAATACCAGAATAATTATAGAGCTTTTTTAGATTAAGAATATTTGATGTAAATAAAAGATAAAACAGAAAAAAAAAGAGAACAGAAAAGATTTTTATATAATTATTCTGGTATATATTCTATCGATTGCCAACTTTTTGAAATTTCAATATAGGTATTTTTTTACTTTATTTTCAGTCTATAACTGCGTTTCTTAAACTGTGGTCCGCGGACCCCTGGGGGTCCGCGAGCTTACAGACGGTGGTCCTCAAGCTCAGTGTTGAATTTAGATTTTTTTCCTTCGGCAGGAATTTCTGTAACTGTAGTTGTGGATAAATGCAGGACTAGAATTCTAATCATAGGAGTATTAATAAACACAAAATACCTAAATCTAAATCTTTCCAAGGAGAAATTTCAATGCTGAGGAAGGAATTTTATAAGATTGATAAAATTCCTCCTCAAGACTTTTGGGGTATTTACAATATACAATGCCAGTCTGGTTTGTCCTATATTGGACAAACTAAACGAAAACTTCGTTACTGAATTTATGAACACATAAACTATATTAAGAAAAAATAATTACAAAAATCCTCTGTTGTTTCTCTGTGTTGGGGGGGAGGATGTAATTTCAATTTTGATTTGGCCACTATTATCAGGAAATGCAACAATCTTTCAGATTTAGATTTTTTGAAGCTGTTCATGTTCGTAAATTTAGAAACTCCCTGGTCAACGTTTTTTCAGTGTACCTTACATCTCACCTTTCTGGGCAGATTTGTTATGTTACGATGCTTCACTTCCGCTTTCATCTCATTGGTTGCTGGAACATGGTGGTCTTTCGCTTCACCATTTACTGGCATTTGGGTTTTCGTCTTTAAATTTCATGTGTTTGGGGAAATGTTGATTTCATTTTATGCACTGATGATGTGAGTCCCAGTACTCACGAAATGTGTACTTCTGTTCATTTTCATAGTGCTTGATTTGCCTATATTGTATGTTCAAACGTTGGTTTTTCAGTGATTTAGTTTTCCAAAGAAGTTTTTTATTTAAATAAGGTCTATACCATTAAATTATTAATGCATATCATATCAAAGGGGGTCCGCGAGATTCCAAAGTTTAAGGAACACTGGTCTATAACATTATTTTTCAGAAACAAGGTAAAAAAATTAAAGAGAATGGGCTTAGTACACTGTTAGAATTGCCCCCTAAAAGATGAAGTTTGTGTGGAATGCCCTACGTTGGGAACCACTGGTCTATTATAACACCATTAGGCGTCTTAGAATTTTTAGACCACATTCTTTCATATTAAGTTTTTCCTTTCTAAAAAAAATTTCTTTTCTAATAACAGCAAAATAAAAACATTTTAAAGGAAAATGTCATCGCTAACATCGTTTAAAATACGTATTTATGTTTTCCCTCAGGCAAAATCTTGTAAACGTAACACATATACACATAATTTTATTTCCATTCTACATCAAAAGGCGATAACTAAACAAATAAGGTAATCATAAATCAAAGCGCTTTGTTGAAAAATTCTCTTTGGATTCCTCTGTTTGCTAAATTGCTGAAATAAACTTTTCTGATCACATGTGACTCATGCGTCACTGCCGCTTTCTCCTGATGATTGAATATTACAATGATTGTAAGCATGAGGTCCACTAATTTACAACCTAAGGTATATGCTTTCCTTGAATTCAATGGTGCAATCATATACTACTATACTACTGTGGGTGCAATCTCTTTCGAAAAAAAGGGCAAAAGAACCCAAGGCAACAATAGCAAGGAAATAACCATACCATTCCTTATTTACCTTTCGTCCTCCCAAAACCACAGGGGCGACTCATCAGTCATCCTATAGTCCACATAAGTAAATGCGATGCCAATATGTAGAAGAATATTCTTTCTTTTAAAGTTTGTTTTTGTTACCCACTAGTTGAATAGGTAGGATTTTGTTCACTGGTGCATACAGTGTACTTTCGATATCTCAAAAAACCTTTATATGTTGAAAAATTATTTTTCCCTTTGATATTACATACTCCCCTAATGTTAATATTAATTCTTATCTCGAAAAGTTTTCTCGCAAAACCTTGTTATGTCGAATATTTTTTGAAGTAAAAAATGAAGTTTTCCGGAAAAATCGCCATCCATTTGTGTCGAAGAAAATAGAGGTGTTTCCAAGAATCTCCTCATTATCTCTGTAAGGGGTCAGGGAGGATTCCGATATTTCCATCTGGTCACTTAAACAGCAAACAAAGGTTAACAAGATTTTCCTTGTCATATGGATGGCATTTTTGTATGTAATGCTCGGAAAACATTGAAAACGATTACTTTACTGCTATTTTTTGAACAGAGAAATTGGTTGAAGAACAATATCAAAAGAGAAGTCACCAGGCCACGATACTGGACTTTAAGAAATTCTAGCAACGTAAATTCATTTATGTATTTACTAATTCTTTTCAACTTAATGTAATTATTTTCTACTATTTAAAAAATTAAAATTATCATCTTGTATTTAGATTTATTGTCAACAATCATTATATATTTATACTTATTCTTGTTTCTCATGACTCAAATTTTTATAATATTATTCCGTATCTTATGCTTTCACATGAATTTTTATGTTTTTGTTATGACCTTGTTATCTCGAAAACTCGCTATCTCGAAATTTTTTTAGTGCCCCTTCGACTTCGAGATATCGAGAGTATACTGTATCTAATTTAGACACCTCGTTCTGTGTAAAATTTCTGATTCTCCAAGAAAAGAAAATTAACTCTGTTGCGTGATCCATTAGAAATTTCATTTTATATCAGAATTATTTTCCAAATTTTTATAAGATTACTAGGGGGCTCTGCCTCCTGCAAGCTACGCTCGCCAACGCCCGTTCAGACACCGCAGAATCTAAAAACACGCTAATCTGATCGGTTTTAAAAATAATAGAGAAGATTGAATTATACTGAAAAAAGCTGTGCGGATATCCCTGTAAACGGGTTTCCATTCAATTACCTTTGATTGCAAAAATTTAAGGCCGAATCAGTTGCTGTTAAGGCATCCAATGGTTGTTTTCGTGTTTGATTAAAGAGGATCGGTTAAACATTTGAAAAGAAGCTAAAATACAATGAATTAAGTATACAGAGTCTTTGTCTCCCAGTATTTTAAAACAATCTCTGTAACAATAGCCTAAGTCATGTGACTATCATCAGCAGTTCCGGGCAGACCACTTCGCTTTTTATATTCCAGGTGCCATTTTGGTACTTTAATGTTAGCCAGGCACAGGTGATAAGTTGCCAAATATTATTCTATCGCCATCATTTCATCTATATTATAATAGTCCAAGTCATGTAACTGCCATAAACAAATACGGTCTCATCCCTTTGCTTTTCATATGAAAGTTTGGCACAGATGTCATATATGGTCCCATATTCTCACGATTTTTTTCTGACGGCAATTTAGGGAAAACATCAATAGCATAAACAACAACATCCGGCTTATCATATCAAGCAAAATAACAATACTTTGACGCCAGTTAAGTACCCGTTGCGTATATGACATTAGCGCCAGAAAAAAATCGTGCCAATATGGGGCCATATATGACATCTGTGCCGAAAGTTTTCCATTTTGATTAAAAAATCAAAACTTTTTTTTTAAAATAAAACTACATAAAAGTTGCCATAGTCGCAAAGAATTTTTGGTACTGTTACACTAGCCAGGTGCAAATCTCGCCAATAGCTTTTTTTCTACTCGCCAGTTATCATTTTTTTTATTTTCCGAATGGTAAATTAAAACTTTGCTTTGAAGTTGAAATTAAATGTCATGGTTTGTTGCATTAACTTAATATTTGGCCAGATGTCATATACGCACCGGGTTTGGTGTGATTTTTTTTTTTAACGAAAATTTGGCGAAAACCTTGTTTTTGAATACCAGTTACATATGTATTTTTGGTACTACTTAGCTATCCCGTCAACCAAAAATCTATCGCCAAACTATAAGATTAAATGTCAATAATGGTTGATCATAAATGTCACATTCACTTGACTTTAAGCAAGTTACACGTGTTTATGTCATCAAGTGATTTTTATTTTGATGTTTTATTTGTATATTTATTAATGTTGTACTAATTTATTTGTTCTTTCGTTATTTAAAATAAAAATTATGTCAATTTGTATAATTTGGTGAAATTGGTCGGCGGAATAACTAAGTAGTACTAAATTTTTTAATTATTTTCTATTATTTTTAAAAGAAAATAACCAGAAAAAATAATTAATAACTATAAAACAAAACAATTTATATAATTTAAAAAAAGAAAATAAAAGTGAATAAGCATTTATTATTAAATAAACAACAATAGCCAGGTTACCATGTCAATCAAAATAATGCCATTTTGGCACCAATTAGATACTCCAGAGTGTATATGACATCTGTGCCTAATATTTTTCTTTTTGTTTTGTTTAAAAAAAAAGAAAGAAGTGAAAACCATCAATTTTAAATGTTTCAATTTTAAATGAAAGTTTTGTATTTTAAATAAAATGAATGAAAAGGTTATATTTTAAATGAAATACAAAAAAAATGTGACGGGAAAAATGTTTGGCAATTTATCATTATTTGCTAACATAAAAATACCGAGTTCTTGATTTCTCTATCAGAATCTTTCGATTTGGCGAAACATTGTTCAAGTAAACTGAATTATGAATAAAAGTAACATGATACATTTCTTGGCATACATTTAAGGGAGGCCAAACTGGTCGCCGAATTAGTTTAAAATAATAACCTTTTCTAAAATATGAAAAAAAATATCTGTTATGATTGAAATTTGAGTTGCCATCATTAGAGAAAAGTATTTAAAATTAGAAAAAAAATTAATATCTCGAAAACTAAGTCGAATTTAAAAATTCTAATACCAGTTTTGAAATCTGCGGATCAATACGGATTTTTGGTGTTAATTTTAACGCATAGTATTCCACATTTTAGGAGAAATTGCTGTGAAACATAATCAGTTGTTTAGTCAATCGTTTCATAAAATTGTTCCATAAATTCAGTCCATTAATTCATTTCATTTCAGTCGTTTCATAAAATCGTTTCATTAGGATTTTATATATATAGGGTAGATATATATTTTATCAAATAAAGATAGGGTGTCACCCCTTAGAGGGTGACATCCAGGGTGGACTGCCCCCATGCCCCCTTAGCTATGCCACTGATTCTGATGTTTCCATCAGCACCTAGGATGACCTTAGATCTAGAGACTAAGTGCAAAGGGGAAGTTGCGAATCCTTCAAAAACTCTAACATGTTTGGTAGAATATTTGTCCTTTTGAACTGCCATTTATTTATTTTTTCTAAATGACTCAAATAATTATTTTGCCATCGCTTCCAAATGACTTGAACCATTTTTTGAATCTTTTGCGATCTATTAAGAAGATCATCTTTCTCTTCAATCAAACTAGGTTTTGAAACACAATTAATACTTTTTCCAATAAGGAAATTATCAGGGGTCAATATCTGCAAATCATCAGCATCTATCAACAAAAAGAGAATGGTAACGAATTTAATATACCCTCAATTTGTATATCTGCTGTTAGAAATTCTTCCACCATCAGGTGAGTTGAGCTGCCGCTCTTTTTAGATCAGGATGACATTTAAAGGATTTCACTTCTGCCTCCCAAAGTTGAGTGATCTAGGAGGTGAAAATTTTCAGCTGATGCCTTCTGTTGCCAAAAGGCTTGAAATTTTTTCATTATTTACTAATTTGCATAAACACTTCAGTTCTGTTAAAGCTCAACAAAGTTACTAGCATTACCGCTAAAAATTGCTGATCTTTCACTCCTCTGAACAAAAAGCCTTTTTAAGGTTGTAATCATAGACTCAGACATTAAGTTTGAGATAAATTCAAAGTGTAGAGCCTTTGTGGCCATACATGCAAATATAGCTACAGTGAAATACATTTAACATGAAAAATCGGTTAACATGAAATGATATAGCGGTCTGGACAGTATACGATGCATTTCAATACATTTTTATTCTTTTAATGCGAAACAAAAATCGTTTAACACGAAAAAAAATTCGCTTTCGAGCTAGTTCATTTAAGTTGAAATTGATGAATTTTGTGTTAAAACCACTGAATTTTGGATGAAAATCAGAGAATTTCATGTTTTTTGTAAATTAGCTTATGTTTTATGATCACAAAGACTAAGAAATCGGTGTGAAAACAAACTGCTATTTCGCTTCAAATGAAGATGAAGCTGCTTAATGCAGTTGATGAAAAAGAACTGCAAACAGTTTTGCATTGCCAATTCTACATTATAAACAATGATAAAAAACAGAGATCCCATTACGTTAACGTTTGAGTGCAGTATGTTTAAGCCTGAGAGAAAAAGTATGAGAACTGCTAAGCACGAAGATTTAGAGACAGCTTAGCTTATTTGGTTCAAACAAGCTAGATCTCAGAATGTTGAAAAAGACACTTCAAAAAAAGATATGTGATCCCCCCCCCCCCCCAAAAAAAAAAAAAAAAAAAATTGTTTACTTGCTTTTCATCCTAATGGATACAACTTACTGGTAGTTTAACAGGAAATTGAAATAAAATTTGATGACATCGAAAATATTTGTGAGTTTTATTCTTTTTTTAAGTATCTTTTAACACAAAAAACATTTTCTTTTCCCCCAGTTTTGTATTAAATGTATTTCACTGTATATAGATTTTTTTGCATATGCCATTTCTCTGACCCTTATATTTTATTTCACAGGTCCCTACACAGATCTAATCCAACATTTTAAAATGGAGAACTAGGCACTATTTTGTCCAATTCTACTAATATTAACTATTCTATTAATATTTATTATTGTGCCAAAAGCCCTGGAAGAGCATCAACAAAGCCTTTCAGTACAGTAGAACCTCTTTCATCCAAAACTCTTTTAACCAAAACTCTCAGTTAACCGAAATCAATTTTTAAATCTTTTTTTTTTTCCTTAAGTATTACATTCCTTGTGCGCAAAATCCATTTTCAGAGCTTTTTTTTCTTACTTTTTTTAAAAAACTATCATATTCCTTGTGTGCAAGCGGCCCATTCCGAACTACGAGTACATATAAATATTTTTGATTCCCTTTCTTAGAGATCCTTTGAATTTAACTTGAGTGCCCGTAAGCTGCAGAGTGGAACGAAGAAAACGAACAAATTACCAATTCTGAAGCTTTTGAATGTTTTTCAAAAGGTTTGGCATGGCTGAAGCAGTAGAAAGACTGTGATACTCATGAACTAATAATATTAAAAATCTTTGTGGTAGAGTTTTAAAGCAAAGGCTGCGACAAACAAAACATTGTTTCAAACCCTTGTGAAATATGTAAAAGGTACTTAATTTCAAAATAAAAATTCAGATAATTTATTCTTGTTCCTATTCTGTTATTGCTTTATTTTTATTAAGCACTTGTTACCATAATAAGAAATAGCGCATATATTTCTCCTTAATATTAAAATTGAAGCATTCTCAATTATCCGAAAATTTCGATTTTCCGAAAGAGGGTCAGTCCCAATTACTTCGGATAATTGAGGTTCTACTGTACTACAGATTTGACATCTGACTTTAGAAAGCATTTTGGCACTTTAATTGACTAATTCAGGTAATGTTCAGGTAGTTCTCACATTGTTGGGATACATATGGAGGTAGTTTTTCATTCCATTCTAATTTAAGCAGACACAATTGTTGCATAAAAGATTTTTCTTTAGCAATCACTGGTCCAAGGCGACAAAGAACAGTAAATGCCCTCAGGCATCAAGGCAAATCAGGAGAAAGATCTCCATAAACTAATTGCCAATAATAGCCTTATTTTTGAAGCATTGTATACATTCATGCAATCTTATGTGCAATATTTTTTACACTAAGCAACCAATATTTTAAATAAACAGTGTTTAATAAGACCTGTTATCTCACATGAAAATCTCATAGGTACCAATACTGAAATATAAGTTTAATTAATTTGTTGGGTACTGGCAAAACTATTGGAGGTTTCTGATCATAATTTATACTTGATTCCACCTCAAGTTGGCAGCGTTGGTTATGCTACGAATGCCGAATCGCAGCCGTTGCTGTAGCAACCAGGGTTTGCTTGAAGAGCAAAGGATCGCTAGTAACCAAGGAAAAGCGCCATTTTGGCAGAAAAGTATAATGCGTGTGCAAAAATCTACGTTTTGAAGTTCCTATGAAATTAATTATATAATCTATTAAAATAACGAATTGTATTATTATTCTTTTCTTATTTTTACATTTTTTAGACTGATTTTAGAAATATCTTATATTAGCTGATCCGCCCAACGTCGCCCGGCCCGCAAAATGCGAAAATTTTTTTTAAATAGCGAAAACTTTAAAAAAGAGTGCACGAATTGTGGAAAAACTTTATTGAAAAAATGTCAAAATTTACTGTTTTAAACTAAAAATTTGAAGCCGAATTGCATGTACTGATGTTGAAAAAATCACATCGGAAAGAAAAAAATCACTTCGAAAATTGTCTAAGAAATTTAAAATTGCGAAGGGCAAAATTTTCTATATTTAAGCTCCAAGTTTAAAACAGAATTCCTCTTACAAATGTCAAAAAATTGCCGCAAAAAGCAAAAAATTAAAAATCAGATTAAAAAAATTGAGAAAATTAAAAAAATCGCTGGACGAATTCCGAATTAAATTTACTGAAAACAAAACAGTATTATCTATATTGGGTTAAAAGATTAAAACCAAATTATCCGGAAATCTATTTAAAACAGAAAATTTGTTATTTATACCAAAACCTCTGGCAGAAATTCGGAAAAGGCTAGATCTCACACTGAGCCCATCTCATTTTTAATGTACATTTTTAATTATAGATATTAGGGTGTAAAAAAGTCATGATTTTTTAAAATCAAAATAAGCTGATTTTAAATAATTAAAAGCTGCATTTAATATTAAATTGTTAACACTGCTGAAAATTAAGGGGCTATTTCACTCATGCAAAAACACCCGCTTGCTAATTCTAATCCTATGGAGAAAAAAAAAATTAATATCTCGTTTTGCATTTCAGTATTTTTAAATTATTTTTTTTTCTTTTGCGTTGAATAGTTGAGGTCGATCTCCACAATTAACCTTTTTTACCTTTTCAATTTTGTTTGCAAGATTTTTTTTTGGGGGGGGTGGGGGGGGGGGGGGGAAGGGGGGCTCTGAGTATGCCCTTCATTTACCCATGTTTCATCAAGATAATAAATAGAAGCATTTTTTTTTCTTATACTCTGTAATTTTTTTCAAATAGTTTCTGCGCCACAAAATAATATCTTGCCTCTCAAGAAGAGCTGCCTCTCTTTTTCGTTTTTCAAAAGAGAATCCCAAATCTTTTAATATTCTGTACAATTTAGTCCGGCTAATATTTTTCGAAAAAAATTCTTTATCATCGTTTACAACTTGCAAAACTTTATCCAAAGATGGTATGTCATTTCTGCGAAAAAAACTATGGATTTTTCGTCGAATGCAAGATAACGTGAATTCGTCATATTTTCCCAGCCTTCTGTGTTTTACCCACTGCACCAGGTGTTTCTTTCCGGGTGTACTTAAAGGGCTAGATGCCTTTTTCTCTTTTTTCAAACGAAAAATTGTTCTTTCCGAAACACCTGTAAGTTGGAAAACTTCCTCTACAATTTCATTAATTAAATGTTGGGGATTTTCTTGACGAAGTCTGGAATAAACATTTAATATATTTCTGCGAGCTGCACTTTTGATTGGCTTTCCTCGCCTTGAAGGTGTGTAAAGCGTGGATGGAGATAATGCTGTATCAATCAGACTTGCTATAATTCAAATAAATTTGATTCAAATAAATATTAATTAACAAATATTATAATTAACAAATATTAATAAACAAATTTTAGAAATACTCAGTTAATAAACGAATAAATAATAACAATAATTAACAGTAAAAATAAAAAACTATGAACACGTTAAAAAGAAAAGTAAAAGCGAAAGCAAACAGCGAGTATTATTAAAACTATTCATAAGAACAATAAGAATGCGCGGAGTAGCAGAGCATTAAAGCGCGCCAGATATTTAACCTTGAAGATTTCTTCCTCGCCAAAGGAGAGTTTTTTACGCCAAGATTTTTACTTTATACGTTCGCTTTAAATACAAAATACTTTTAAATTAAATACTTTTAACAGAGAAATTACATTAAATATATGCTTCAAAATACCGAAATTTGTAATTTATAAACATAATCATATAAATTTGTATGCATTTTCACCATTTAAGATTAAAAAATAACGGAGAACTACTTTTCAAGGCGGAATGTTACTGTTTCTACCTTTCACAGTGCTGCCAAGTTGAGTTGGAATAGAGTGTAAGTTAGTATGGTCAAGTCTCTGATGTAGCTCTCCCATTGTTGGTATACATATGAAGGTAGTTTTTCATTCCATTCTAATTTAATCATTCGCAATTGTTGCATAAAATCTTTTGCTGTAACAATCACTGGGTCCAAGGTGACCAAGCGGATCATAAATGCATGCAATTTGAGAAAGTACATTTCTTTTAATAAAATTATGATCTGTACTGATATCGACTTACTTTGTAAATATATCATTTGAACTGTTCAACTGCACATAATGTTTTAATGATTATTTCTTCAGCATTTCTATTGAGAGGAAAAGATATGAAACATAAAACTGAAGCATATCAAATTCATCTAAGTTTGATGAACCAGAGAGACTGTCATCCATATAGACATTTTGAAGTGCAATATTTGAAGCAATAGTTTCGGCAAAATGTTTTGGCACCTGCATAAAATATTATGCATAAATTAGTCATTTTGTTGGATGATCGCAAAATTCTATGGTTTTAGAGATAATAGATGGAACTTCCCTTCACGGAAATAATTAATTTCTCTTATTTTTTCCACCTGATTCAAAATTTTATACTCTTATTTTTACCACCTGATTCAAAATTTTATATTCATGGTAAGTAATTCTATGTAAAGGTTTTTTGTAGTAGGATCGCATTCTAAACGTTGCCATAAATAATCTAGGCTTTTTGATTTCTTTGGAATTTCCTAACATAATTTCAGAAAATTCTAGCTTGAATGACAATTCAACTACATATTTGCCATCTGTTAGATACGTAACAGTACTTTATTATATTATTTATAGTATTGTGTGAAATATTACCTAAGATGAGATATCCAAAACATCTTGACTGTAAGAACATTTCATCTAAATTTATTTTCTTTGTCATTAAGAATTCAAAGAATAATTTTGAACCTGAAGAATAGAATTTTATTTATTTATTTATTTATTTATTTATTTTTTGTTTTTTTTTTGGGGGGGGGGGGGGGGGGGGATAACAAACTTCAGATCTGCGAGATGTAAATTTCATGGAATATTTTTACATGGGAAGTATTAATTTTTCTGGATGAGTAAAGTCTGTTATTTTTGGAACAGTTAACAAGTGAATATTCCATTGATCATCGCTACTTCAATTTGATTTGTTTCAACTTTACATTTAATGCTGAATCACTCAAACCACTAATACGAATATTTATTTTTTCAAAACAAAATTATCTTCCCTACTAATAATTTTGGGTCTACAAAAAGGCTTGTTGAAGGTAATAGAATTTCTCATCTTTGGATAAGTCAGGATTATCAATGATTCATACATTAAATATTCTTTTAAAGAGATTCTAATCTTCAAATTTACTACTAAAAATAGGTAATAGTATTTTTGGCAGTTTTATAAAAGGTTTGTCTTATCATGATTAATAGATTGTAAATATTATGTAGAAGATAGTAATTCTTCTGTTTGTTCAAAATCCCTACTAACAATTTTGTAATAATCCTTCTTGAAAGAATCCAGTTTTTCTTGTATTTTGAAAATCAGTTCTTAATCAGCTTTTGGTTAGGTGACATATAATGTGTTTTCATTGACAAGTTTAAGAAATCTTAGTTAGCTGTGTTTTTAAGTCCTCTGTTTTGTTAAGTGCTCTGTTTTTAAGTCCTCTGTGTTGTTAAGTCCCCTCCTTTCTGTGTTTTGCTTGCAGTTTAGCATTGTTATGACAGCATCTGTCATTTTAGTGCTTTTTTCTTAAAAAAATATAGTTGATTTTGCATTCTAAGTTAATAAATAATAGTTTTGCGATTAGTACTAATTCTTACCGATCCTTACCAATCCTCTGGCTTGATGGACCAAAATGTGCAGAGGTTATGTAAGATTAATTACAAGTGGACTGTATAAACAGATATATTTAAAGTTTTGAATTGCATACATGTGGCTAGTTACCACAGAGTTGACTTCTAGTATTCTAGAAGGAATTCTTGTTCTGCAGCAGGTTCACTGTCACAAATTTTATGGCAAACATAATTTTTCTGACACTTTACTCTCACAAATGGCATAAAATGAAATTTAATTTTTACTACTGGTGTTACTCTCACAAATGGCATGAAATTAAATTAAATTTTACTACTGGTGTTCTGTCGCTATTGCAGCAGATGCACTGTTACAAATTTTATGACAAACATGATTTTTTGACACTTTACTCTCACAAATGGCATAAAACTAAACTTAATTTTTACTACTGCTATGCATAGTTGCTCTTCTAACATATCACTCATTACTGTTATGAAAAATTTTGCATTTGTAATAGTGTAGCTGCCCTAAAAAAATATGTCACACTTCTGGTCTTGCAAAAAATTTAAGCATGCTCACTAAAATGTTATGTATGAAGTTACCCCTCTCTGACATATATAATACAATAATAAAAAGATGGAATAATCTTTTATTATTAATCCAACCACTTTCAGAAACATGCAGCTTCGTGTTCATGTTCAGCTGTATTTGGAGTTAGGAAGCTCAGACAGGACCTTCCTAGCATCTTTTGTGATAATCTCATTTCTTAAACATATAGATATTACATGTAATTGTTTTATTTCTTCCAGTACTTTTTCTAAAACCAACATTTTATAGGGTTACCTTTTAGTGGGACTCCCTGTATTTGTGAAAATATTTCGAATAATTTCTTATTTTTGAAACATTATTAATGACACTTAATTTTTTTTTTTTTTTGTAGGTCGAATGTATGTTTCTACCTAAATTGATGTCTGTCAACTGTCCTTATTTTGACTTTTCTGCATGCAATTTTTCTGCAGAAAACATGTATTCAGGTTCCAACTCAAATGTACAAAGTAAAGAAGGGAGTGGGCGAGTATCTTTATACGTTCTGACGGGTATAATTCACAGGTAGAAGATATTCATCAATATGTATTTTTCTAAGTCATACACAAGTGTCTTATTTTATGCTTTGTGGAGTTATTCTCCCAGATTATTATTATTATTATTTTATTTATTTTTTGTTGGTAGTAAAAAACCCTTGGTGGAAGCTTTACAAAACTTAGTAATACAAAAAACTTGGATTTTAAAATTTAATTAACCAAATTTTCTTTTTCTCTCATGATTTTGAAAAATAAAGAATAAAATTTATTCTTCTGAAATGATTTCAAATAATTAAACACTAAGAGGAAAATAAGCTAATTTTTTGTTAGCCTTCCATAAAAGACAATTTTTAGTTAGGTTTTCCTGTTATTATTATTATTTTTTTTTAATGTATCTTATATGTGGTTTAAAAAAAAAATACTAAACTGTTTGAATTCTTCGATTTGGGGGAAGAAAAAGAAAGGCAGAAGCTTTTTTTTTTTTCTTCTTTTTTTTTTTTTTTTTTTTTTTTTTTTTTTTTTGCTGTATTTCTATAATGTTTTTATGTTGAAATATTTAAAAATTGTCTTTTCCCATAGGTTTCTGATAAAATATTTTCAGTTTATTATATTCCATGTTTATATCCTCCCTAGATTTTGTTCTGTGGGTGCCCATGGCTGGGCTATCAATTAAAATTGTCAGGTGACCTGCATTTCATAATAATAATAGCTCTAGATTTTTTTTTTTTTTTTTTGCTTGGACATATGCTATGTTGTCTAATATTGATGATCATTCCTACATATTCTTTTTAATATTTTGTGATGACCACAAATTCTCAATTTATATACACTTAAAACACTTTGAGTTTTGTACGTTTGTTCTGTATGTTTGTTGTATACACTTAAAGCATACTTAAAACACTTTTGTATGTTTGTTCTTGTATTAATTGATAGTGCTGCAATTTTATCAATTTTAGCTGCAATCTGAAGAAGTCTTTAAGATTTTATTGTTTTGTTATTGTCATTCATCGTAGATCTTATATCCCAATGTTTTTTTAGCTGTCATTATTTTATTTTGGACCATGAACAGTGTAGTAGGATTAAGGATCAAGTTTAGATATACTATCCATTGTTAGCACTACAAATCCTGCTGTGGATATAAATATTAAATATTTGATTTCCAGCTGTATTGAAAATATGTCTGAATAAGAATTATGAATTTTGTATATTATTCTTCCTAGTACTGCTTGATAGGTTGATATTGTGGGAATATTTGAATACAGCTATTGAAAAAGATGAAATCACTAAAAGTGTGTAATTTCAGCATTTTTTTAAAGTATATAAAAAAGGGCAAGTTTGATTATAAATAAATTTGTAGGTAAAACAATTCGTTGTACTAAACTTTATACTTTACTGAGATTATTTTAAAATTTTTGTTAAGAACTTACCTAAATTTTGTTAAAGAGGCATAAAAATTATATGCTTCAGGTTAACTTTTCAAAGTCTGCAGTGTGCCACATCATGAGACCTGATTCAAAGGTATTTAAGAATGTTTGCTCTTTGCTTACAAAACTTATATATTATGTATGAATAAAGGCTGATCAAGAAGTGCACATATCAACATTATCTAAATGAGTTGAAGCTAAAGTAGAGATATTTTATTCAACTGTAATTTCTTTAATATTCTAATGAATCTGAAAATAAAATTACTGTGCTAATAAACTGTTCCTTATCCATCATAATTAATGTTATGCTTATCAAGGACAGCTGGTAAAAATGTAAACAGTATGATGTAAAGAGTAATAAATCATAGCACATGACAAGTGAAGTATTACAACACAGAGCTGCCAAGTCTCTGGCTTTTTGGATACCAGCATTTTAATACAGAAAATGTTGTTTTATTTGATTGGAACATTTGGACGATTTAAAAAAAAACAGATTTTCTCTAAAATAATAGTGGTGTGCAAAAAGCCAGAGACTTGGCAACTCTGAAAACATATTTTGTAAAATATTATTATATGTCATTGTTTCAAAATCTGTTCCATGGTTTTAAAATAAAACCAAGACAAAAGTTTAATAACTGCATCAAGAGCTTAGGCATTTGAAAGGTAAAAAATATTATCTCTGGAAAAAGAATAAAAACAAATTTTGTTTTATAAAGTAAATTTACCTCATTTTGTTTCACAAAGTAAATTTACTTCAATATCCCAGATGCTGGCAACAGTATTTGTCTTCTAGTTTAAATTAAAAAAATCTAATAGACAATATATATTATTATAATATAACAAATATTTATATGTGATAAATTATGCAGCTACATGTCTGCATGGATAAACTCTGAAAATTTATATTCACACTTTAAGTGCTTTCTGTAATTTCGCATCACCTAGATATCAATGTTGGCAAAAAAGCATTTTTTTTTTAACTCAAAAAAAAAAAAAAAAAAATTGGTTTAAAGCAATTTTTTTTGGTTTAAACCAGTCTTTTTAAATATCTTTTCCTATTACATATACATGCATATTTATTGAAAAAAAAATACATATTGTTGGATATATAAGTAATATTAAATCATTAAAAATCATAAAAAAAAAAAAAAAAAAAAAAAAAAAAAAACTTCTTTGAAATACTTGTTATCTGGTATGTCTGATTTTTCTGTTAGAACACATGAACACTACATGAACAAGTATGATCTTTTATTAAAAGTAAAGCTTTTTATAAGGAATTCCTGAAATGATTTGACATTTAGCAGTACAGTTTTTACACTTTTCAAGATATATTGTCTATTGTCACTTGACACTTTTCCTTTGAAACTGTCAGGTTTAAAAAAAAGTGACTGTAAAATAAGCAGAAACACCTATTTACCATCTTTTTAGACTACTAAAAATATTTATCTCAAAATGGACAGTATTTTGACAACAGTTGTCCTTGTCATCCACTGAAACCTTTAAACAGCCATCAGACTTAATAAACAGGCTTTTTTCTAAGCTATGTCATAATACACATTACTTTAAATGACTAAACTAAAAATTAACAATGTTTCATTTTAGGCATTTTTTATGAGATTTTTTTTATATCTCAAGCTAATCTTACCTCAATCTTTCCCACATTTTTTGTTATATCTAAAATACTGGGTTTGATTATATTATAGAGGATTTAAATATATATCTTATTATATATTTTTGTTAAAAGTATACAGGTGCTTGTTCAATAGAATTTGGATTTAAAATGATAAACTAACTTTTTTCTAGTTTTTTTTTACTATCCAATCTCTGGTGCGATTTTGGTTATAGGAGTCAACACCAATAAAGAATTTTCTCTACCTTGACTAGTTTTTTTTTTCTTTTTCAAATACTCCTTGTGGTTTTCTTTTCTGTTTGATAACTCCAAGCCAACATTTTTGGCCATTAGATGTAGCAAGTAACACAGAAAAAAGAGATTGGTAATATTGAACTTCTATAACTAGCACCCAATTTTTCAATGTCCTCTTATTTGACTTCATATCTTGAGTTTCTTTTTTATTCTTAAAGGATAATCTCTCCAATCAGGAAAGTTTTTTTTTAAAGCTTGACCAAAATCTTAAAAACCATTTTACGTTATTAATTGCTGTAAATAATCTGCATTTTCTCAAATCATAATATTTTGTGCTAAATATTGAATATTTTTAATCTATTTTATCTTTGTTAAATTAAGATGTTTTAAGTTTTCTCTTTAGAGTCCCAGATACATGTATGTTCATCAACACATGCATTTTTCATTCTACATGCATACAAACATGACCTAGACTCACAGTGTCTCATGTTGACTGCTGAGATAGACTGTTAAAAGTAGAAATTACTTTATATCCAATTATTTGAAACAAATTACAAAAAAGAGAAAATATTATATTAGACTTGTTCTAAAAAATAAAATAATTGTTTGTTTGTTTGTTTTTTGAGAAAAACCACCCATTTTTTTTAAAACCATGGTTAAAACCAACTGGTTTAAACCATGCCAACCCTGCTAGATATAACTTAAACTAGTTGTAGATATGTTTAAAAACATAGTTTTATTTTTAAAATATCACAGATGGAAAAATATTTAAGCTATTTTAGCACCAAATTGCTTACAGAATTTTAGTTAGCTGGTGTTTTATACTTAGTTCTTGAAATTGTAAAAATGTCCTGAAACTCTTAGATTAATAGAAAGTATTTCACGATCATCTTAAATCATCGAGTTTCTACCAAGTGATTTTGTGCTGAAACTCTAGAAGAATAATTCTCTTTTCCAATGGTTTAGAGATGAAAAACTTTTTTACTTAAATATTTTCATACTATAAATTTTTTAATTAAGTAGATAAAGCCATTTTTTAATCTGGAAAAGACAAAAATGATCAGCATACCCCTTTAAAGTTTAAAAACCTGATCTCTTCAGTGTAACATAGTGTGTTCAAGAACATTAAGCAAAATAGCAATCTTTATTCATTATTGATGCATGAAATGTAATAATATTGATTTGCATAAGTTTAATTGATTTTAATGAAAATGGTTATATAATTTATGAACAATGTTTTTCTTATTTATTCCTAATAATCTTTTAGTATAACCTTTCATTGTATTATTTTAAAGTGAGGTTCTCAATACTTTTATATTTCATCATGCATTATGTTATAGTTATGATAAAAACAAAATATTTTGTTTATTATAGAATTTACCCTGCTTAAATGATTTCATTTTTCAAGAAACTGTGAATCATTAACATACGATTTCTTAAGAATAATACTTTCTTTGTGAGCACAAATTCACCAATAAGAAATGTGTAAAATTGTTTTAGATATGCAATAAATTTAAAAATGGGTTCATACAATTACTTTAGAAGGTTTAGAAAGTTTTAAATGTGATGAAAATATTAAAATCGTCTATCAAGATATACATATATAAATATATATTCATATTATTTAAAGTTTGTTGGTTTGTTGTCGTGGGATATGGATTTGTTTTTAAGTTAATTTAGTAGTAGTCATTTTGTTCAGTTTATTTATTTTATTTTGGATCAGTTCAGTGGCTTTGTAATTTTTGGTTTAGTTTTGGGGATATACACTAGTTTATTTATTTTATTTTGGATCAGTTCAGTGGCTTTGTAATTTTTGGTTTAGTTTTTGGATATACACTATATTGCCATTAATGACCGGCAACTTTCAATTTTAGACATTTTGTCGAATATATAGAGGTATACTTGACAGATTCTTCTGGAATTTCAGGATTGAAAAGAACAGGTATGACCTCATATTTAGCAATGTCGATTTGATAAGGGGAGCAATAAGGGGCCCAACAAAAAATCAAAGAAAAAAAATAATGCTTGGGATCACCCTGTAAAATAAAATGCACAAAATGATCTATCGCTTCCAAATATAAATAAGCAGACATTATGCAATATGTGTATTCTTTTGTGTGAGAATAGCATGTATATTAAGAGAGATATAGCGATTTATTTAAAAAAATTAAAAAATTCTTGCATGTTTTTTGCTTATAACATGCAGGGTTTTCAACCAAAAATAACTTCGGTTTCAGAAAAAATGACAAAATATAGTAGAAACAATATTGGAATATAAATATATTAAATATTTTAGGAAATATGAGCAGTTGTATGAAATAATTTTTATCTGTGCATGTGCGAACGATAACAAGGATCATTTTACATAATTTAATAGTAAACTCTATGGAGCAACTTATTAAAAAAAAAATCTAGCCAAATATCGTAAAAATTCAGAAAGATATTGGCGTTACAGTGAGCAAATTTTTAGTTGTTCTCTAAAAGCAGCTGAATGATAAGGGATTTTCCACAAATTGTCATTTTTAATTTTTTTTTAATTTTCATTTTTTTATGGATGCTTTAGTTCTTCTTGGATAACCACCAGAATGAGCCTATACCATGATCAAGAGAAGTATCAAAGTCGAAGCATTTTTTCCAAATCTACTCGCTGATACTCATTAAATACTAACTTTTCTCTGAAAGTCAGTTAATAAAAAATGACAATTTGTGTAAAATCTCTTGTCATTCAGCTGCTTTTAGAGAACAAGTAAAAATCTGCTCACTTTAAAGTCGATATCTTTCTGAACTTTTGCGATATTTGACTAGATTTTTTTAATAAGTTGCTTTACAGAGTTGACTATTAAATTATGTAAAAAGATCCTTGCTATCATTCATGTATGCGCAGATAAAAATTATCTCATACAACTGCTCATATTTCCTAAAATATTTAATATATTTATATTCCAATTGCACTATATTGTTTCTACTATATTTTGTCAATTTTTCTGAAACCGGCATTAAATTTGGTTGAAAACCCTGCATGTTATAAGCAAAAAACATGCAAGAATTTTTTATTTTTTTAAAATAAATCGCTATATTTCTATTAATATACTTGCTATTCTTACACAAAAGAATACACATATTGCACAATGTCTGTTTATTTATATTCAGTAGCAGTAGATCATTTCGTGCATTTTATTTTACAGGGTGATCCCAAGTATTATTTTTTTCTTTGATTTTTTGTTGGCCCCCTAATTGCCCCCCTTAACAAATCGACATTGCTAAATATGGTCATACCTGTTCTTTTTAATCCTGAAATTCCAGAAGAATCTGTCAAGTATATTTCTAAATATTCGTCAAAATGTCTAAAATTGAAAGTTGCTGGTCATTAATGAGCATATAGTGTATATATATATATAATAACGATGACAACACAAATATATGAACAAATGGACATATATATTCGAAGAGCAAATATATGTCATACAAAATATGGGAAAAAGATTTCAAACAGATTTTATTATTTTAAAATTTAATGATTATATTTGATATGGCACAACAAAATATTTCATGATTTCGTATGAAAAATAATCACCCGATGATTATGTATACAGATGTCAGTGATGAGTAATAGAATTGGAAGCTCCACAAATAAACCTAAAGTTCAGTGTACAAACTATTGGATAAATGCAAAATAAATAAGTAAATAAATCAGATAAATGCAAATGATATTTCTAAAAATTGTGTATTTTGTACATACATTGATTTTCACCATTGCTGCTGAACTCTCCTGCATAGGTCTTCAAATATCGGATCCTTCTGTATCTTGTGATCTTCGATTTTTTTAAAATAATTTTTTGGTATAAAAACTGTTTATCATACATAAATATAAATGATATATTCATTTATTTATCCTTGAATTATATTTTTCATTTAATCAAATGGAAATGTGAAATTCTCAGAAATTGAAAATTTCACTGATGACTCAGATTCTCTGGCATGATTAATAATTCAATGCTAAATTAATTAGATAGAAATATTTATTACCAGAAGTTAATTTTTTTTAATGCATGGCTGTAGTATGAAATTATGGGTAACAATTATTAAATGTTTTGATTTATTTTTTGATGGAAGATATTAGGTGACAAAACAGTGTTTAACCCTCCGTCTACCAGACGGGTCCATTGGACCCGACAGGTACATACAAAATATTCATTCAAACCAGAAATTTCTTTAAAATAAACTAAGTATATAAACCAGACAAAAATAAGGTAAATAAATAAGTTAAATAGTTTTAAATAAAAATTCTGGTGTAGAACGTTTTATTAAAACTTGAATAAAATTCCCGGTAGACCTAGGGTTAAAAAAAAAATTGTTTTTGAAAATAGGCAGTCTGTTTTCCATATAAGTTTGTACAGTATGTAGTGTATCTATAATTATTTTTGCTCATGCTGAGACAGCTAACTGACTCGTAAGTAATTTTTAATTTTCTCCTAGCTATACTCTGGAATGTAATTATAACACATGTCGCTTTACAACAAATCAAAAGAGGCCAAAAAAATCTTCTTATGATGTGCCTTCTCAATTTTTTTTTACTCCTGAGATATATCAACAGGTAATTACATTTCTTTTGATTATTTTAAAACATTGAGTGCCACGGTGACAGACACTGAAGTTGAAAAATTTAGAATGTTTTAAGTAATTTTTTAAGAAAGCAAAATCCTGTAATAAATAAAACATAAGTAAATTTTAAATAAATTTTCAGAAATTACTTAAAACAATATATATATTTTTAGTTTTATATCATATTTTAGACTGTCAGTCATCGGTGAATGACACATTCTAAACGGAAAGTTCAGTGTCAGCCATTAGTGACTGACGTGGTGCTTAACATGTTAATTGTTTTGCAATGTTTTTCTATTTTTTTTACAATTTTATTTTTATAAATCATATGTTATTGTTATACCTATAATAGTATTTTATAATGCTTCTTAAAATCATGTATGTTTTCAAGATTTTGAAGCCATTATCTGATTACTGAAGTCAATACTTGAAATAATTATTTTTCATCTAAATTGTACCATCGTCATCTGCAAATTTTTATTGTTTTTTCATAAAATATATCGTATTATATTAATTACGGCATAATGTTCATTAGATTAGCTTGTTCTGACTTCAAACATCAAAAGTTTAAATTTTTTTTATTTGATCATTGTACATTTTAGGTGAGATGTAACTTACTTACTTTAAGTTATAACATCAGAAGGTTAACAACAAATAATAATATTTATTAACATCTTGGAAAATACGCGCAAACAACACACACGGAAAGGCAAGCCACAATAACGGCCGTGGACTGTTGCCAAATTACAAAGAGAAAAGTTCTTGTAATCAGGGTTGGCAGGTTTTTGACACATGTCAGTTTTTGACAGTTTAAACTGCGGTTTAAACCGTCATGTCAAAAACCCCTTGTCAAAAACCTCGTCAAAAACCTCAAATACTTACAGTGATCTGTAAAATTTCACATTAAATGTCACACATTAGATGTAATATTTAAAATTCACTATTACTGTAATTGTATAATTAGTATATAGTATTAGTAATAATTACAGGGTTGGCAGGTTTTTGACATGTGTCAGTTTATGTCGGGTTTAAACCATAGTTTAAACGGTCATGTCAAAAACCTCAAATACTAAATTGATCTGTAAAAATTCAAATTAAATGTCACACTTGACAACATTACATGTAATATTTTAAATTCACTCTTACTGTATATCAGTAATTAGTACATAGTAAAGTATTATTGTTAAGTACAACTTTTTAACAGGGTAAAATTTTTATTTATTTATTTATTTTTTTTTTTTTTTTTTTTGTAAAATTGTGTTTTTCTAAAAAGTAGACATTAAGCTCACCTGAGCTGTACATTTTTTCTCTTACTTAAAATCGTTTTAATTTCGCTTACTTTTGAGAGCTTAAAGCATTAGCTAGCTTTTTTTATAGGGGAAAAAAAACTTAGAAAAGTGTAGATTTTTTTGTATGTATAACAAGATAATGTGCATCAATGTTATTCTAGTCTAGGCAATAACCATTCCATTCAAAATTGAAATTGGATTATTAATTTTAAACATTTACAAAATAAGAGAAGTAATTAAAAAAAAAAAAGCTTAAAGTCAAAATCTTTTTAAAACATCCTTTCTTTCAATATATAAAAATGTTTTCGATTTTAAAACTGAACAAAATTGGCTCAGTCATCTAAAAGAAAATTCCTGTAAGCCCATATTGAAAAAGTGCATAATAGAAGGGATCAAATCATGAAACCATACCATTGTTTGGCTTATACTTTGCATCCCAACCATCAGGGGCAAGGGTTGACTGCTGTATCAGTTGATTCAGTTCGCGCTTGAGCTACGGAGAGAGTTTATGGATGCTTACCCATACTGATTGTGTATGAAACTAAAGAATCCCCTTTCCAGTCTTCTTATTTCAGTGCTATAGGGAGGACTCCATTGTTTGGTGGAAAGGTATCACTAAATGCAACAGCTTTTTGAGCCTGCTTCAAAACTTGCTCATCTAGCAATGCTTTTGCTATCAAGCCCTACTAGCTCAGCATCAATTAAGAGACAGACTATTTTCTAACGCTTCATACACTCTAAACTCAAAAATCTTTTGGGTGTAAATAAATGTGCTAAACACGTAGTGTGCTGCAGCATGCTGTGTGGTAAAATTGATCCGGATTATTTAATTGTACAAAATTATTTTCTTCTGGTTGAAAAATCCAAAAAAAATATATATATATATTTTATTGCAAATAATATATTTTTTAAATTATTAAATTTCAATAAAAGATCACATAAATCATTGACTTATTTAAATGTTTATCTATTGTTAAAATGTTTTAGCGTGTTACATGTATTTGGCAGTTTTCGACGGTTTAAACCAGTTTTCGACAGTTTAAACCAGTTTACGACAGTTTAAACCAGTTTTTGACGCTTGTCATGTCAAAAACCACTTTTTGACGTCAAAAACCCAACCCTGCTTGTAATGATATCAGTTCAGTTCAGATTCAGCCAAAAACGGCTATTGCATGTTGCCACATCACCCCCTTCCCAGTGACGAAGTGGCGTCAAGATAATGGGGGTTGAATTTAACTCGGCGACCAGATTTGGTAACATATGGCTGTTGACTGGTAGATGGGTCAGAAGACAGCAGTTGGCTGGTTGTCAGGCCAGAAGGAGACTGTGGTAGGTCAGGCATTGCTGAAGGGAAAAACACAGTCTGTTCTGGAGGCACAGCATCAGGAACTACATTGATAAATGCTGGCTTCAACCGATCAATGTTCACAGTTGAGGTTTTGTTGTGTAGCTAGATTGTGAAGGTTTTATCACTGCGGGATAACACCCGAAATGGTCCAGTGTAAAATGGTTGAAGACTTCTACGAGTAGCATCCTGTCGTAAAAAGACATGACTGCACGAAGAAAGTGCATTATGCACAAAAATAGAATGACCAGTGCGCAGGCTGGTTGGAACAGGACGGATTGTAGATATGTGGTCTTTCAAGCGACCAACAAATGTAGCTGGACCTATATAGTCCTTGGATGCAGAAAAAAATTCACCAGGTAAGCGAAGAGTTTCACCATAGACGAGTTCAGCAACACTAGCTTGCAGGTCTTCTTTGATGGATGAGCAGAGATCCAGTAGAATAGTGGGTAGGATCTCAACCCAGCGTTCTGTGGCATAGCAGCGAATGGCAGCCTTAAGACTTCTGTGAAATCGTTCAACAAGTCCATTCGATGCTGGGTGGTATGGAGTCGTGTATATATGGTGGGTGCCAATGATTTTAGACAAACTGTCAAACAGCTGAGATTCAAATTGTCGTCCACGGTCTGTGGTGATCCGGAGAGGTACACCAAACCTGCAAATCCACTCAGAATAGAATTTGAAGGCTATAGTGTCAGCAGTTATGTCCTCTATTGGAAATGCCTCTGGCCAACGTGTAAATCTGTCCACTAGTGTTAGTAGATACTGGCAGCCTTTTGATGGAGGGAGAGGACCCACTAAATCTAAATGGACATGCTCAAAGCGAGAACTTGGAGTGGCAAACTGACCTGGGCGACTGAATGTGTGCTTGTGGACCTTGCTGCGCTGACACGGAATGCAGGAACGAGTCCACTTGGTAATGTCAGTTTGCATAGACGGCCAACAGAAACGTTGTTTTATCAGCTGCACGGTTGACTTGACACCAGGATGGGAGAGTCCATGAAGACTGTCAAAGATCTGGCGACGCATCACTAGGGGTACAAAATGTCTGATTTTGTCAGTCGAGACATCACAATAAAGTTCAGACGAGGAACCACTTTCTACTGGAAACTTTTTAAGAACTAGATTGATGCAGTAGGGTTTTGCAGTAGCTCACACAGTTCACTGTCACTCAGTTGTGCTTCAGCCATTGTTTGTAGACCGAGATCCAGGGATATTGCATTTATGCGGGAGAGTGCATCAGCAACACTGTTATCCTGCCCGCTGACATGTTGAATATCCGTCGAAAATTGAGCTATGAAATCAAGATGCCTAAGTTGTCGAGGAGTACATTTATCAGGTTTCTGTGCAAATGCAAAACACAAAGGTTTGCGGTCAGTGTATATAGTAAATGATCTAGCTTCAACCATGTATCTGAAGTACTTAATTGCCTCGTAAATAGCTAACAGCTCTCTATCATAAGCCGAATAGCTTTGCTGTGCAGGAGAAAGTTTTTTTGAAAAGAATGCAAGTGGCTGAAGACATTGTTCCGTTTTTTGGTGTAATGCTGCACCAATAGCTGTATCAGATGCATCTGCATGCAACACTAATGTAGCAGTTGGATCAGGGTGACATAGCATTGTGGCCTGAGAAAGTTTTTCCTTACAAGTTTCAAAAGCTTTTGTCGTAGCATCAGACCAAGAAATTTCACGTTTGTCATTCTTTTGATAATTTTGCAGCAAGTGATTTAGTGGCATTTGAATGGAAGCCATCTCAGGAAGAAAACGTCTGTAAAAATTTAAGTCACCTAAGAATCTGCGGAGTTCTTTCACTACTTTTGGTTGGGGAAAGTCTATAATTGCCTTAACTTTATCTGGAAGAGGTTTACAACCATGCTCAGAGACAAGGTGTCCAAGGAACTGAATTTCATCCTGGAAAAACTCACATTTAGATGGATTGATAGTCAAATTATATTTGTCAAGACGACTTAACACTTGCTGAAGGTGTGCTTCATGCTCAGCTGGAGATTTACTGGCTATCAAAATGTCATCCAGGTATGGAAAACAGAAATCAAGATCACAGAGAACTTCATGAATGTGCCTCTGAAATGTTTGGGCAGCATTCGACAGCCCAAATGGCATAAAAACAAATTCGAATAAACCAAATGGGGTAGTAATGGCTGTTTTGGGAATGTCAGTAGGATTTACAGGGATATGATGAAAAGCCCGCACAATATCCACTTTTGAGAAAATTTTAGCACCATGCAAATTATGAGTAAAATCTTGAATGTGGGGTATAGGATATTTATCAGGACGTGTTATCTTATTAAGTGCTCTGTAATCCCCGGTGGGACGCCAGTCACCTGAACTCTTACGAACAAGGTGCAAAGGAGATGCCCAATTAGATTTAGATGGCCGACAGATACCCTGTTCTAACATAAATTGGAACTCCCGTTTAGCTGCAGCAAGTTGTGCAGGGTGGAGTCTTCGCGGTTTGCTAAAAACAGGTGGGCCAGAAGTTTCAATGAAATGGTAAGTATTATGAGGAATTTTGCTGTTAAAAGGGCGGGGACGTGCAAGGTTAGGAAATTGGTTTAGAATTTTATGAACGGTTGAATCCTTACAGATACTTTTGACAGATGTAAATATACCCTTTACAAATTGGCCTTTGCTAGTTAATTTCGTTAGTGGATCGATAAGACAGTGGTTTTTAAGATCAATTAATAACCCGAAATGAGCTAAAAAATCTGATCCAATAATAGGACGCTTAACATCTGCCAACGTAAATTCCCACTTGAAGCTACGTCTAAGGTTTAGCTCAACTTCAACAAGTTTTTGCCCATAAGTGGATATCTTAGTATTGTTGGCAGCAAAAAGACAAAAAGTTGATGGGTTTGATTTGGTGGTGTTGGGAATTACAGAGACATCTGCACCTGAATCAATTAAATAATTTGTCTTAGTGGCTGGATCATAAATACATAAGCGACTATTGTGTGGAGGTTGTGTGCGATCACATGCCGCTACTGTGATGCACTTGTGTCGTTTCCTGTTTGGGAAAAAGAACATGGCTTTCTACATTTTCTAGCTTGAGGGCCAAAACGTGTATGATAGTAACAAATATCGGCATTATGTTTCCGGCCATTTGAGAAACTGCGGTTTCTATAAAAATTGCCTCCTCTGTTACGATGTGGAGAACGAGAGCGATTCTCGGACAAAGATACTGTTAATGCTTCAACCTTTTTTAACAATTCAGAAACCTGAAGACGTAGAATTTTTATCTCATTGGACTCTGACATTGCAGCTATTACATGATCATTGTGGGGGGTGCTGATTTCGGACACTTTATCAGCCAGGACGGCAAGTTTGTCCAATTCATCACCCCCTACAGCTAAAACGGCTTGAATGTTACTTGGCAGGTGTTGTAGCCAAAGAGTTCTTAGAAAATCGTCTGTAACTTGACCGGAGGCAAGGTCCTTCATCTTTCTGAGCAACACACTTGGTTTCTGGTCCCCAAGTGTGAGCTCTTGCAGGAGCGCCTTCGTTTTTTGGGCAGTAGAGTTTTCAAAAATTGTTAGTAACTTGTCTTTTAGAGTAGTAAAAGGGTTTACATCGGGCGGTGTGAATATAAGATCACTAACAGAGGACAGGATATCAGTATCTAAAATGTTGATTAGATAATTATATTTAGTTTTTTCATCAGCGATTTTATTAAGTGTGAATGCCGAATCAAGTTGCGTGAAAAATAGTTTGATATTGTGCTTAGAAAACGTTGACATTTTTGCCTGCATGGCAAGAACTCCTGTCTCTTGATCGACAGACATATCTTTATTTTACTTTTGAAGGCCGACAAAATAAGGAAATAAAAATTACTAGGTGTGATAAGAATGATTAAAATTAATATACATTTACATTACACAATAAAGTTGTTCCGATTATGATACGATTTGCAACATGAGAAGGGAGAAAAAAATAAATATTTACATATCAAGGTGCTAGTACAGAACAAAAAAATAAAGATGTTCTAACAGATATTAGATGACAATTGATTTCTTAGTAGAAGTAATACTTGCGATTGACAGAAAACGGGGAACAGCCATTACGAGAAAAAAAAAAAAATAAAAATAAAAACTGTAACCATACCTGGAGACAGCGTATTTATTTACACTGTTAGCGTTTTATAATTAAGCAAATACGAGGCATAATGACATGTTGCGAACTTATCATCGAATTGGAGATCTTGAAAGCACGTTGCTTGAGGTTAGGCCTAAGTAGCCATCAGGCTGATCGATCACGCTGTTTTTTTTATTTATCGATGAATCGCGTTCAGAGTCCGTGGTCACCACTGTACATTTTAGGTGAGATGTAACTTACTTACTTTAAGTTATAACATCAGAAGGTTAACAACAAATAATAATATTTATTAATATCTTGGAAAATACGTGCAAACAACACGCACGGAAAGGCAGGCCACAAAAATGGCCGTGGACTGTTGCCAAATTACAAAGAGAAAAGTTCTTGTGATGATATCAGTTCAGTTCAGATTCAGCCAAAAACGGCTATTGCATGTTGCCACAATCATGATGTTCTTCAGTTGATAGAAAAAAAAATATAAAAGAATTATTAATGATTATTTAAAAATGAAATGAATTCATTTGATATAGTTATTGCATTTATGTTTTATAATGTTGTATAGTTCTTTATGATATTTTATTTTGTTAATGTGTATGGCTTGTTGTGATATTGGGCATTCTCACAAGCTTTTAACTTTCATGTCCCTGAATAATAATTTTTTATTTAATACACTTTTTTGTGTTTTTTTTATTTCATATACTTGGGAACATCCCATTGCATGATTGCACAATAATATTAATGAGATAAATAAGTTTTGGACGATGTTGGGGGTCCAAACACATGGAAAACTCATCTACCGTCCCGTGTCCCTGATGCTGATTTTGAAGTTTGGAGCTGTCTGGATAAAATTGTTTCAATAAAAATAATTCAATGTAATTTTTTTCTGAAACTGGAACTATTATTTTATATAAATATATAGCTAAAAATTAACTGGCACACATTTTAGGGTTGATATTATTTTTTTAACTCTGTCCCTGGCTTTTAGATTTTTTACCATCCCTCTTCTAAAATTATACAGAAAATCACTTCAGATGCAGCGACAGAATTTTTTTCAAGTTTTTGCTCATGCAGAAGTATGCTAGAGAAAGAATATCTAAAATTCTTTGACAGGAAATTTACTGCAGAATATAAATCAGCATTTAAATATCAATTTCAAGCACCGTGGCTTTATTGGTAGTCTTACCGTCCCCAAGGTTTATTCCTGCACTTTTTGAGGTAAATAAATTTTTTTTTTTAATTTAATCCAATGTTAACAACTGTTTCGAAAAATCAATGAACATTGTGGCTATCACTTAGTCTTAACATAATTTTCCTAAAAATAGGTGGTAATTTTCCTTACCGTTCCATCCTTACTGTCTCTTTTTTTACATTTCATCTCTTTTTTTACCATTTCGTCCCTTTTTTAATCTTACTGCCCCTTCTTTAACACCCCTTTAGGACAATGTTGTACAAAAATTCTGTATTAAAAGTACTACATTTGTATTATTTCTTATTTGAATGTGCTGTGGGTACTATGCAAATTCATTATAAGTAAAAATTTAGAAGAAAATAAAAAGTTATAGGGGTAAAATGGTAAGGAAAATTAAACTCGCAAGTTTAACCTAAACCTCAGTTAAATAAAAATTTTTTCACTGCTGACCATTTTTTCTTTATTTTGAATCATTAAAGCATTCGTCTATCAGATTAAAATGTTATTTTAGCAAGTTTAATTTTGCCAGATTTTTTTCTCTAAAAGTCAAAAGATTGTGAGAATGCCCCATATATATCCATGCTGTATCATCTGTCAATTTAGCGTACATGCAGGCGGCATATTTTCAAGGGTTATCATGTATTTAGAAAATGAAGTATTCAATTCATCACATCAAAAAATTGAAAAGAAAAGAAAAAAAAAATCCATCATTTAAATTTTTAATTTTCATACTTAGCACAATATACAAATACACCCTTTTAATTATGTATGTCAAAAATTTATTAAAATCAGATTTTAATTTCTGTTAGATTATTGTTTTGTTAAATCAACTTCTAAAGCTAAACACATTGAATATCTATATAAAATATTTATCTAAATATGTATACCACTCCTCCAAATTTATAACTACCATATGAGGCCAGTAGTTGCATTTCAAAAATACCATGATTGAGAAGATTGACTTATAAACCTATATTGATTCTTATATGCAAGTTTGCATTTGAAAGCTATTTTTAGTTTAATTTTCTCTTAGCAAAATACACTTTCACATTTCTGTAACAACAAAAGTTGGGATTTTTCAAGTGTTCCATATTATCAACACAATCAGTTTGCCTTAAAATCTCTGTTACAATTTCTTTGATTTAGTTCATAATATCAAAATCAAAGGATTTATATCAAAACCAATGAAACAAGTCAGTTTAATTTAATGAAGTCTTAAAACATGATTTAAATGTCTCTTTATTTGTTGTAGTTTATCAAGCTCTTTGAAGTTAATGGTATTGGTATTCAACAATTTTTTTAACAATGCAATTTAGCTAATTTTCTAATAAGTAATTCAGTATTCATGGATAAAGCAAAGTAAGTTGATGAAAGCTAAACAGGAAATTTACAGCTTTTCTGTGTGGTGACTGCTTCAATTTAAGTAAAGAAGTTGAATTGTTTTCAAAATTATTTGCTTTAGGAAAGAATTGGAGTAAGATTTTAAAAAACCCCGCTGCTGAATGGTTCATAGAACTTTCAGAAAATGCGGGTGGATATGAAGCAAGAACATATTTAAATTCTAATGAATGACTGATTTTTTTCTTTTTGCTTGCAAGGATATTAGCTGTTAAAAATTATTTTTCTAATTAGACATAAAATGAGGAAAAATCTCCAAATTTTAACAAACCTGTTAAAATTTTAACAAACACATGTCATCTGCACCAAATGATGACATTTGTTGGGTACTTTGTAGTTGCTTCAATGCAATCAGGATGCAGCTCTTCCCCTACCTTGCATATTTTCGCCCATCACTACCAAAGAGTGATATTTTACTTTCATCGCTCCAGATTATTTTCTTTCGCTGATTTTCTGACCAATTAATGTGTTCTTTTGCCCACTGAACTCGTTTCTTGCATTGCTGAAGATTTAAACATGGTTTTTTCCTTGGAATTCTACTTTACAGTTCAAAACTTGCTAATCTTCTCCTTATTGTTCCTGAACTAACTGAAATATACCCATTGCATTCATTTCACGTCTTACAACATCTGATGAAATTCTTCTATCTTTGAGGCATATTCTTTTTATCTTTCTATCGTCATAAGCACTTCACTTGTGCATTTTTTTTGGCCTGATCTTGCCTTATTTATCGCTGCATTACATTTAGTTTCTTCATAATGTAAACACAACTTTCGTATGCTAGATAAAATGACTGATCCACCAACCTGTCTTGCAATTTCAGCATAAGAGAGACCATTTTCTCTCAATATGACAATTCTGCTTTTTTTGTAGTTGTCCAATCAGTTCTTGTTGTTGATGACATTGTTTTAAATTATTCACATAAAAAAAAAATAAAAAAAATATATTTAAAAAAACAAACAAACATTCTATTTAGTTACACTAGTATTCACCCTTCTGCAAAATTCATTACAGCAAAATATTGCTTTTACAAATCAATATTTACTACAGTTTAGTTACTGACATTTGATTGGCTCTCAGAACAGTCATTGTGATTGGCCAGAAAGCTTTTATTACAATACACTTAAGCATTCATGACTAATTGTGTTTGTATTTTAGACTAAAGTAAGCGTAACTTTTTTTGTAATGCAGATATTTTAATTCTGTTTTTTTAATTAAATTCTACATTAAATTTCCTTGAATTTGATATATAAACATTTGTATTTAAATGAAAATTAATATATTCTATATGGACACAAAATTATAAGACATGAAAATTTTAAAAAATGTCCACAATTTTGGCCACCACTGTATATACTTTATTGAGGAAGCTGCAAAAGTGTGAATGAACCATGCTATATGTTATCTGTACGCTTAATGTTTGCTTGAATTCAAATAAAACTTGATTTTAATTTACAATAAAATAATTTATTAAGAAAAGCTCAGTCCTTGGAAAAAAAGTGCATTTGTTTTTGTGCAAGATTTGTTTTGTGCAAATATAGACATGTTTGTACTTATTGCTTGGTGAAAGCATTTCAATATGTACCACAGTTTATTAGCTTCCTAATCTAGTGGTTATGGCATAGTTGCCAAGAGTTCTGAATTTTAAACTTTTTTCTGATAATACAATTCTGGTTCAATTTTCTTCTGCTATAACCCTTCTATAGTTGTTTTATATGGAAATATTCTTTGTCTTTCTTATGAAATATTTATCACTCTGATCAAGGTGTCTGATATTGAAAACGGTGAAAGTCGCAAAACAATTACTAATTTCAAAAGTTGAAAAAAAAAAGAAAGAATGCAGTTGACAACTGAAATAAACATCCTTCCAAGGCTCGCATTTCAATCCTTCACCATCCATGACACGAATGTTAGCATTTATTTTGAACTAATTTATTAAAATCTACATTCCTAGGGAAAAATAAAACTGGACCACATTTCTTGCAAAAAATATTTATATATATATTTAAAAATCTTTTTTATCGTGATAAGAAAGGGGTTTAATAAATGAATTTCAGAACTCATTAAATTTATTGCTTGTTTTACCTAAAAAATCTCAAGTACTGTCTTACTTAAGAAAATTCATACTAATCGTAGCATGTTTTCTTGTTTGATGTTTAACAGGATTAAAACTGTAGATAATAACAATTTTAATGTATTTATTGTTAGATATTGTATGTTTTCATAACCTTCTTGCTTCTTACAAAATACAGACTTTTTTTTCCACTTTTCAATCCATATAAAAGATTTTAATGATTTTAATTTATCTAGCTCTAGGAATCTATTATTCAGCTTTCATAATAATCAAAAGATCTTTATAGAATTTTAATGTGAGTGAAGTGGGTTAAAAATATATATATTAAAATCATACTGAAAATTAGATTAAATTTTCCTGGGACTAATTTTTTTCTTAAATGCCAAATTTTAATGATATTTTTCTTTTTTCAAATTAACTGGGATTTATTTAAATAGCTTTATTTAGTTTTTAATTGTAAATAATCTCTTAATAATTGTAAGTAATCTCTGGATAATTTAGCATTTTTTTTTTTTTTGCTAATTTATTGTTTAATTTTGTTAATTAAAAATACATAATTAATAATTACTATTAATAATAGAATAAAAGCTTGGGAACCTGTTGCCTCATTCTTTTTTTTTTTTTTATGGGGTAAAATTGACAGTTATGTTATGGAACTGTTGATTTATAAAAAATGTAATAATTTGAATTTGCATTTCATCTGTGATCAAATCATATCATGCTTTTTTAAAATGTTGTTGTGTGTAAGACTAGCAAAAGCCATGCTTTGTTTGGATTCATGAAGCATTATTTAATAAGACAAATATTTGAAAGTAACAATATTTTTTATATTATTTTTGCATCTTTATTAAGCAAAAACGTTATTTTATGTTTTGGCGCATTTTAATTTTAGAAATGTAAATTCAGCCAAATAACTAAGAATTTCCTCTGAGTTTTTTATTTATGATATAACAAATTTAACAATTAATTTTATTTGTTTACAAATCTTTTGTTGCCACTTTACAAAAAAAAAAAATAAAAAAAAAAAAAATAAAAAAAAAAAAAAATAAATAAATAAATCATAATATAATTCTTTTAAAATGTGTAAGTATCATCTGCGTAAATGATTTCACATAAGAATAAATTGTGTATTGGAATTCTTAACACTGAAAAATACTTTTATAATTGAATAATTGAATTTTCACAAATTTTAATTCATCAAAATATGCTATAATTTTCATAAAAAAAGGTATTTAAAAAATTTCATAAAAGAAATCGTGAAGCTATTTAATTAATCATGATTCTATCTATAATGACTAACTCCATGTTTTATTTTTTTCTTCTGAAAATATACGTGTTTCATTTTTTATTTGCAAAAGTGTGTCCATAATGGAAAAAAGATGTAAAATAAATTAATTAAAATAATAAATTTTTTAAGGTTTTTCTGTAAAAAAATAATATTGTGCAAATCTACAGATTATAATTTATTTTTATGTTTAATTTCAAGTCAAAATACTGAATAGTTTTTTTGTAAAGTGTACGTCAAAATGTAATTTGTGTAGCCTAGTAGAAAATTTGCTTCACCCATCCTAATAACAAATTTAGAAAAGGCGTGAAAAGTGAGTGTAAATAGTAATAATAAAAAAGAGAATTTTTTTCTTTTAATTTAACAACGTAAAACCTTTAGCCTTAGTATTTAGTATCTTTTAAACTAAGCTGTAGGCACTGCTCTATATAATGCACAAACTAACTAATAAAGCAAATTCAATGAAATTTTTTGGATTGTTAAGTATAGCATTACTTGTTACAATAAACAAAACAGATTGATGAAAAATATTTAAATTAACTAGAAAAACTTGATTAAATAACCTATTGTTTTTCTCTTTTCATAATCTATATAATAAAAGCTCAAGTCATGTAACTGTCATCAACAGTTCCAGGTTGGCCGCTTCGCTTTTTGTATGCCTGGCGGCCAATTTGGCAATTTAATGTTAGCCGGGAGCAGGGTATATTATAATAGTCCATTTCATGTGACTGTTATAAACAATTTTTGGCGTGGTAAATTAAAACAAAGCTTTGATGTTGAAGTTAAATGTTATGGTTTATGGTATTATTTATTACATTTCTTTATTGCTTTCTTTTCTATTTTTTAAAGCAATAATTGAGAGTCATAAATTTTAAATACTTCAGTTTTAAATTAAAATTATGCATTTTAAATAAAATGAGTGAAACTACTATATTTTAAATGAAATATGAAAAAATACGACGGGAACAATGTTTGGTAATTTATCACCTGCACCGTGCACCCGGCTTACATAAAAATGCCGAGTTCATAATTTCTGTATCAGAAACTTCGGATTTGGCGAAGGATTGAGCAAGTAAATTAAATTATGTATAAAATTAACTTGATATAATGCTTAGCATATATTTAAGGGAGACTAAACTGGTTGCCAAGGGTGGCTAGTTACTATATATCACTGCATGCATGATTTCTCAAAAACTATCAAAGATATTGAGTTGAAATTTTCTGAGTGCATTAATATCTGCACAAATCTTTACATCTGCATAAAATGAACTAAAATCTTAGAATTATCTTGAATAATAAAAATTTTATTTAGAAAAATCTGCGAGAAATTTTACAGATTTTCATTTTTATTATTAGTTATTATAAATGAAGATAATTAAAAGATTTTAGTTCAGTATGTTAAGTAAAGTATTATCTTTAAATTAAAATCTATTTAAAATTAATAAATTAAAATGAACATGAGATATCATGTGCGCATTGATATATAGTAATTACGAAAGCAAAAAAACAGTAGGTTACTTAATTAAGTTTTCCTAATATTTTTAAATATTTTTCATCAATCTATTTTGTTTATTATAACAAGTAATGAAATACTTAACAATAAAAAAATTCTCATTGAATTTGCTTTATTATTTAGTTTGTGAAAAGGTATGGAAATTGAATCAGTTTCTGACTGGTTGTAGGGGAACTTTGCCCTTAGAGAAAATTTTAACAGCTGTTATACCTATCGTCTAGTTATGTCATGGACTGCCTGGGGGTCGGGCCCTACATTTCAGGACCCCCAAATTAGAATGAACAAATGAAAAACATTGTTTTTTATATTTCGTGTCCCTTTTTAAAGAAATTTTTTAAATTGCAAATTAATTATTGTAATTGAAATTTAGTTCACAAATTATTAGCAGGTTCTAGTCTCCACTTGAGCTTTATCGGGTCCTGCAGTAAACATGATCTTTTACAAAGGGATGTCATTTATTTTTTTAAATACACCACGACAGGAACAAAGCCATCAAAATATGATCTGCCCATATTAAATAAGGACGTATATAAACCATATTATAAAGAGAAGATTTATATTATTTTTTATGTATTATTTAACTTTTAAGAACGAATTAATTAAATTTCGATACAAATCAATACAAAATCTATGACCAGTTAACGAACAATTTGGTTTGCGAACACTGTTTTGGAACGGATTAAGTTTGTTAACCGATCACCCGCTGTATGTCTTTCCTTAAAATTTTTAAGGCCTTAATTGTTCTAGTATCTTGTATTATAAGATTAAAGAAAAACTTTAAAGTATATTTTAATACAGATAGTTAGTTGTATTTTCAATATTTGATTATTTCTAATTCTTTAAATAAATAATTGAAATGAGCAATATTATGTTGCAAATTATTCTTACATTTATTTTCTTTTTCATTTTTCAGATTGGTGAATCTCTTTTAGTTTCGATTTTAGATGCTTCAGGTCATAATCCAAAGTCATTAATATCATCCTCATCATACCTCTCAATTCAAGGGGTTAAGGAGTGGTTAAAACAACATGCTTTGTCATTAAGAGGAAGATGTGGGCCTGGCTATGTTAGTAAATACACCGCCTTTTCACGTGCAAGGTATTTATTTGTGTTTGTTCATGTGGATATTACAATAGTTTTTAAATGTAAATGAGAAGGCAAATAAAAGGATTATTTTGGGTAATAGTAAAATCTAGTATCCTGCTATGTAAGACACTCTACTAATTAAGATATGGAAGAATGCTCTTTATTATTTTTTTAATGTTGTTTATTATTGTATGTTATTTTTTCATATATTTGAAAAGTGTTGATCGCTTAAGTTTACTTGTCCATCTACAGGATAATTTTTGTAAACAAATCTTTGAATTAGAATAAAATTTGAATGAATCTTGAGATATGAGATAAAGTACCGTAATTTCCGGCCTATAATCCGCACCAGCGTATAATCCGCAGTCGCAATTTTTAGCCCTTATAAAAAAATTTCAGCAGATAATCTGCATCGGTGTATAATCCGCGGATTATACGCCGGACTATACGGGGATTACTCTTTTTTTTTCAACATTCGAAAGTACCACTAATAAATTACCTCCCTATTTATTTAGTTGCTCTATTTAAATGATAATTGTATTAAAATAATTGAAAAAAAATAACAGTAAAATAATTACAAGTTAAAAAAATACAAAAAAAATTTCCATTGAATCTTATATCTAAAACTGTAGAATGTGTTGTGATCGATTTGGCTGTAGATTTATGGTAATAATCGACACCTATATCGATTAGACTATAGATTTATGCTTGATTATTTTGTAATTTTATGGTATGGTTCAAAACAGCTGAAACCAATTACTGAATCTTCTTATCTTTCCAAACAATGACTCTTGTAATAGGCATACACGAGGGAATACATGTCTATATTGACTCAAACAAAATCTAAATCATTTCAGAATAATCGAGCTTTAATCGATATTTGTAATCGAATTATCGGATGTTAGTTCTTTTCGTTGGACATGATTGATGTGGTATATTAGTATATTATACTATTTTTAATTTTATATTTTTTAACCCCCAATAGCACGTTAGTATCTAAAATAATGCTTTTATGTTACTACATATATTGTGACAGATTAAATTCTTATTGAATATGTAATCTAAAAGATTATTAACACAATGTTAACAAGTTATTTTGAAAAGTATTTCACAAAAATTGACCCACTGAAGCAAACAAAAAACAACTGATTTTATAATAACGTTTATTTTTTACTGTGATTGTATATCGTAACCTTCAGCGCGTTACAGTTTAAAAAGCTTTTTCATATTTGACAATAGATTTATGCTAATTAATAAATATAAATATCCATTTTGGGCCTACATTTATGCTAATTCCGATCCCTATATCGATTTGGCTATATATTTATGGTAATAATCGGTACCTATTTCGATTTAACTATAGATTTATGCTAATTGCGATATCTATATCGATTTGACCCTATGTTTATCCTAATTCTGATACCTATATCGATTTGGCTATAGATTTATGCTAATAATTGATACCTATATCGAAATCACCTTCCGCTTTTTAAATAACGTTCAGTTTAAATTCTGTAGTTTTAAATAACACGCTTTCTCTTAGACATTATTATAACTTTCAACGACATAACAATACAATATTTCATAAATGATTGAGATTGAAATTTTTGAAAGAGATGAGTTGAGAAACGCTTTGTTCATCATCGAAACATTTTGCCAAAAGGCTAAAAAAATAACATAAAAATTGGAAGCCACTCCCACTAGCAAGCACGTCATATGTGAACCAATCAGGAGCAACTCCGTGAACGGTCGGCAGTAGACAATTGTGCGGTAGAATCTGGATGTCTGACGTGAACTTCTGCTTAAAAAAATTTTCAACAGATAATCCGCACTTAAAATTTTTGAGGTTTTTTAACAGATAATCTGCGGATTATAGGCCGGAAATTACGTTAACAGTAAAAGAAAAATTTCATAAGCATCAGATATGATTTAAAATTTTTATCTCTGAATATTAAATATAGCATGTTATGATAAATATAGGTACATATCACTGAGCTGCATAATAGAATAAATTCTACTCACCGATCCATTTTCTGCAGTGATCATATAAACTTTTAATGCATTCAAGTAATGAAGCATCATGTTTCTTAATATTAATGGCCTTTTTTCAAACTTTTTTATATACTTTTTATCACTTTTAGTTATTTCTATGCCTTTTCACATTTTTTATGAGCAACTACCTAATCTGCCTGCTCAAGTCCGTGATAATAATCTTTAAGAGACCTAAAATCACTGTTCAATGATTTTATATATTTAAATGAAAATCTTTCTGAATGATCTTAATGCTAGAGGCTTCAGTAGTGTGCACCCCCGATTTTGTATTATTTTTTATTTCCAAATGAAAATTTATCTGAACAAATTTATAATTGGTAGCTCCATTGTGTTTGGCCTCATACACTCTGGATAATTCTTTTTTTTTTTTTTTTTTTTTTTTTTCAAACTGACTTCTTTTCAATCTTTATGCCTAAATCTCATAATTTTTAAACCCAAATATTATTAAAACAACTGTTAAAAGATTAGTTTAAAGTATTAAAATTATAGATCAATAGTGCAAAAATACCTTTACGTTACACATGTAAATAAGAGTGCGTAACGTTAACCCCATGGGAATTTTTTTTTTCCAAACTGATTAACCCCTAAAACTCATAATTTGACCAAATTTATACTTGATTATTATCTAAAAGGCTAGTATTTTCTATAACAGGGTGTCTACAGAATCTGGAAATCAGGGAATCATGGAAAAATCAGGGAGGTTTATCAATCTGGAAAAATCAGGGAAATGTCAGGGAACTTTGTAAAAATAATCGAAAATCAGGGAAATTTGCCTGTATTTCGAAAATATTTGCATTTCCACCTTGCCAGCAAGACTGATTCGTCTATTTTATGTGCCATATTTTTTCACATGCTGATGAGTCTTTCCCATTATTTTTTAAAAGATGCCCATGGTATGAGTTTTTGATATTTAACGCAAATTAAGGTGATCAGATGTTTTGATTTTCTGTACATAGTGCTTATATTCAAGGCAATTTACCCATTTAAAAAAAATTTTTTAAATGATACATTAGCATAACCTGATCAGGTGGCCAGCTTAATCCAATAGCTATCCCATCAGATGTAGATAAGTCTTAGAATTGAATATTTTTCAGAAAATGAGGAAATTTTCTCGTCACCCTACATCATATGGCCACTATATAAAGTTGTTGGACTAAATTTTGAGTTCGGATTTATAAAAGTGTCAACCAATACGTAATGAATATTAGGCAATTTTATGTTTTTCTCTTGTCTTTTCTCCCAAATGTGATATTAGTAAGCTGGATAAGTGTGTTATACAAGGAATCGGCATACATGAAAAAGTACCGTATGTGTATTGTTAATAATGGGAATCAGGGAAGTCTGATAAAGATAGTCAGGGAAATCATGGAAAAATCAGGGAACTTTTTTTTAGAATTTCTGTAGACACCCTGTATAACTTTCTAACTAAAAAAAAGTAATTAATGCTATCACACGCATAAATGAATTTTTTGTAGCCTGAGGTGTTTCTAGGCTGATATTAAGGAAACTACTGCATATAAAAATATAAAAATTGGTAATTTTATTGAGAAATAGTAGATAAACACGTTGATCAGATAGTTTTTTAAACCAAAGGCTTATTTTAAGAGCTATTTAATGTTGAAGTTGGTCAAAATAGTTCTGTTATTATATATATATATATAAGAACAAAAACTATGCATAACAATTTAACCATATTTTTCAGGGACATGCTTGACAAGCTTGTGGTGTGCAGTGTGCAATCATTTTTTTAATTTGACTATTTATTTGAGGGGTTTTTTTTCAATTTTTTATTCAAAATTTCATCATTTCAATACAAATTTATTTGATTTTTTGAAAAGGTGATTTTTTATATTGTTGCCAAATTCTAAAACAGCACAAATAATAACATTTCCTTCCAATTAAAAAATGTATTTACATGTGACTATTAAAAACAGAAATGAAACTTTAAAATAACAATTCAGTGATCATGTGTTAAAAACAGTAAGTGGAGACAATTACGTCATATTTAAAATGTCCAAATAACAATATTCACAAACAGTTTCAATTTAAAAATATATTTACATGAGGGACTTATTTCATATTTTGAGATAGTCTTTTGAACTATTAAAAAATATTTTCATGTGAGTAATAAAAAGCGAAACAAAACTTTAGTGAAAATTACATCATATTTTAAATGATACATTTAAAACAATTTTTTATAGTGTCATTATAAAATTCTGGGAGGCAGCAATATTTTTTACTTAATGATTTTATGGAAGTTGATTTTCAAATGTTTAATTCATCTTATTTAATTAATCACGAAAACAGCCATTAGCTGTCTTGACAACAGTTGATTTGACCTTGAAATGCTCCTGTCAAAGGAAAGTGAATGGAAACCCGATTACAGGAAATTGCCACTGGTCATTTAATTATAATTCAATCTTTCATAATCTTTTTAAATCGATTCAGATTAGTGTGTTTTTAGAATCTGAGCTGTCTGAACGGTAAGCGTAGCCTGTAGAGGGCCGAATCTCCTAGTAATTAAAAAAAAAAAAAAAGAGTTCTTACTGTCCAAACTCTTTGAAATTTTTATTGGTTATAAATATGTTGGTTTTTCAGCCTGTGTAAAATATTCATGAAAAAATTTTGATATCTAGTTGTAAAAGAACTGTATTTTTTCTTCTCACATTTTTTTTTTTTTTTTTTTTTTTTTTTTTTTGTACGCCAAGATCTTTAACATTAAAAAAGAATACTTATTTCTGTCCAAACTCTTTGAAATTTCTATCAATTTTAAATATAATGGTTTTGGAGCTTGGATAAAAATTTTGTGCAAAAAATATATATTTAGATGGAAAAACTTGATTTGAAGCAGCGTCAAAGCTGCCCTTGTGCTTCTATTCTGAGGGAAAATTTCAGAGATTTTAGTTTTCAAAAAATACTTCTAATCATCTGAATGTTATAAGATTTTTATAGATGATGTAAATCCAGTCTGCGAAGAATATGTAAAAAGATTGTATCAAAATATCAACATATAATTAATTTTTTGCGTAGAAAAAAGTGTGTCTCCAGGAGTTGCAAAGTGACTTGCTGTTGCGAATTTTTTCAAAAAGATTGAAATTCAATATTTTGAAAACAAATTGCTAGAGAACAAAGTCTTCATATTAAAAGGGTATTTTTGTCTTTCATGTATCTCTGAAATTGAGCCTGATGTGAGCGTCTGTGATATAACTATAAATGTGCCGTGATATGAAAGGTATAATTAAATTTGAAGTTCTTTTTAGTTACAATGCGTTGTGTAGTATTGCAATAAGACCCTTCATTCTTTGAGGTCAGCAATTGTAAAAAAATAGAAATAAATGAAACTTCTTACTTGGATTGTGTTGTCTGTAAAATAAATGAAGAGGAGACTTATAAGCATCAATCAATCCTTTATTTTCATCTTGAGAAGAGAAGATAAGGCTTCCCGTTGGTCACCGTTCATAAATTAATTCTTGCCAATAAAAGCATCTACTCCACTTGAAGATGGATATTTCTTTTAAAAAATAAAGTGCAGCATGAATCAAGAAATTATTAAGAAATAATTTAACCGGAGTTGTTAAAATCGTAGACATCGTTTTTGAAAAACTTTTTATCGGTTTCCACATCCATCGACGTCGGCAGACCGGAGCCGGAGATCTTTTTAAAACAAGAACTAAGTCATGACAGCTCTCCAACAAAACAGATTCTGATTTTAAAATTAACGGAATTTTTAATTTATAGTAAGAATACGGGGACTTCAAAAGTTACTGAAAGAAAAGATGGTACTTTTCGGTTAGCCGGGCGCCAGTGTTATGTATACCTATATATGTATATATACATGTATGTATATATACATGTATGTATATATACTTATAATATGCATATATATATGTGTGTGTATATATAAAATATATGTATATATATAGATGTGTATATATACATATATGTATGTATATTTATACGCATATATAACACTGGCGCCCGGCTAACCGAAAAGTACCGAAAAGATTTAAATCTATTAGAGAATTTAAAATATTAAATAAACAAATCCGAAAGAAAACATTTAAAAAGCTTTATTTTTATTTGCTCCTCACACGGCGAATAGACACACCTCCGAAAGTTCAACATCCATTCAATGCATATGCCGTGAGAGGCTTGCTCCGATGACGTCATCACAATCGTACAAAGTTCAAAGGAGAAGCATCCCATGCCAGGCGCAGCCGAACGTCAGCGAACTTGTTGATGTGCGGTCGAAACGAATCGCTCGCGCAAAAATAAATATGGATTTAAGTTTAAAGAACATCGATGTATAAGGCCAAAAGAAATAAAAAAAGTAACATGATTTAAACACTGTGAGATTTTATCTCACAGCGTCTGGAAGAGGGAGATTTTTTTTGTTGCCAAAATTGAACTTTTTGAAAGGGTTAATATTAATATTTTTTTAAACGGATTGCAATGTTTTAAATGTAAAAGTACAAAAATTTTTAATGTGTCTTTCGTTTTTTCTATTCTGAACGGTTTTGCCGTGTATGCTTCAGCAAAATGGTGATGAAAAATAGCCCTTAATTCTTCTCTGCTTTGGCATTCTGGTGGCGCAATCAGCCGCACCCTGCTATACTTTTGTTGCCGATGGTCTTTTTGATTGAAGTTTTAAATTAATATCTTGGCTAATTTATCAAAAAATATAAAATATGAGCCTCTGGTGCATCAGGATCTCCCTGAATTATCCTCCCTCAAATTTTCAAACTTCTACATGTGAGAGACTTTCCTATGCATCCCCAACAGACAAACTCTTCTTTTTTATTTGTATAGACGTTTATTAAATTTTCCTTGCTTCTTGTTGGACTTACATGAGATTTTATTTTTAAATAAGATGAAATTAAAATAATTATTCAATAAAAATATAATTGATGTTAAATTGTATAAAGATAGTCATATTTCAAAAAGAAAATGAAACTTGAAAATATCTACCTCATACTATATACTATAAGAGAATATTGTTATTTTGCCTCACTTTTTCTCCGAAATCATATGGCAGTTTGTTGTGCTCAGCGCTACAAATATGTATCAATATAGATGAAGGATTAAAAAAGGCATCTAGTTTTAAATGTAATAATTTGATAATTCTCTTTACCAAGCAAACATTTGCATGATCTGCAAATGATAGAATGTAAGATATCCAAAGTAAGCACAGGTCT
This sequence comes from Maratus speciosus, assembly GCA_963932465.1. Classification (NCBI taxonomy): domain Eukaryota; kingdom Metazoa; phylum Arthropoda; class Arachnida; order Araneae; family Salticidae; genus Maratus; species Maratus speciosus. Next base: position 167,658,840 of record OZ010793.1, read on the forward strand.
AACCTGTGTTCTACATTGGTTGACATGAAGATAACTGATTGATTAAGAAAGATATTAAAATTAACCTTGAATCCAAGCATTTTTTAAAAGCACACTTCAATGTTGTTTTGTCTTCATTGTTTTTAACCCATACTGAACTACAGCGTATTTTGTAAATTTTTTTAGCACTGTAATAGCCTCACTTTTTTAAGGCCTTATTAAAAAAATAATTAATTGAACTATTGCTTGAATTGAATTTTAAAAAATTATACTTTTTAAAACTCAAGAAATTTTTGTCTATTATTTAGTTAGGTACTCTAGAATCTGGATTAATAATTTTCTGTTAATTATAATGAATGGATTATTTAGGTTTCTGTTCTATTTGCATTTTAATTTACTGACACTTTTCCAATCTAACTGAAACTTTAGAATGTTATTAAGTTAGATGTGCAAAAGTTAGCTGTTGGAAATTATTGCTAAGAGTTTAATACTAATAGTTATTGTTTTATGTTGCATTAAATGGTGAAGAATAATATTGTCTAGGGGTGAATCTTTAAAAATTGGTTTTTCATGAAACAATCTTTTTTTAAAACTGAAATTTTTTTTTTAGGAAGATATTTATCTCGATTTTACAAAGTTCCCTACCCAAGATACGCATTTTTAATTTGATAATTTGGTTCAGATCTACTTTGGTTTTTCAAATGTATTACAGTATGGAACCATTTATCCGGAAACCAGTTAACCAGAAAACCAGTTATCCGGAATGATATTTCTAATAGACTTATTTCAGAATCTTTATAGAAAAAAGTGTCATATACTGTCAGTTTGACATATGTATTGCTTGAAACAATTGTATAATTTGATGTCAACGTCTAGTATTTGAAATGGAAACATATTTAGTTGTACCTATTTTAGGTGTTTTAATTTTTATGCAGAGGAAATAGAAGAATTTTAGTTCCCAAGGGATCCCCATAAATTATCTCCTTTCAAACTCTGGTTAACTTTTGATCTTTCTTGCATCTGATTTTTAATCCAAGTAATCTAATAATTTAAAATCAGAAATAATGAAACAACCAGATATTCCACAAAACTTATTAAATGGATGCTGTTTTAATGCCCAACCAGTTAACTGGAAAAACCAGTTATCCGGAATACATCTGACCCCAACCATTCCGTATAAATGGTTCTGTACTGCATTACTTCTTGCTAGCATTTTAAAAGTTAGCACTCATGTGAATTTATTTAAAGAAATTTCAATGTATTTTTTCAATTAGACTGTTTCGCAGAAATCAGTCTAAGCATTTTAGCTTGATGTAATTATTCATCATGTTGGATCATACTTTTCATTATTTATATTATTTCATTGTTATTCTTCACATTTATTTTATAAGTATAGTTCTGTACATATTAGATATTCAGTTTTTAAAATTACATTTCAAGTATACTTAATTATGATCTAAATGTTATTTTATTTCATTTCTTAGCTTTAATAAAATTGGACTTCAGTTAAGGTATTCTTTTCTTTAATATTTTGTATAGATCTCAAGATAAAGTTTCAACAAGGTCAACTACTTTAAGAAAAGCTTCATCATTAGCTTCAACATCTAATAAAGGTATTTTATAAATAATAACAATAATATATGTTTACTAAAAAAATTGTACTTACATATTAGCTAACTTTCTTACACCATAAAAGTTCACTGACTGTGTATTAGAAATAAGAAGTTATAGGTTGATTTTTATTTTATTTAGAAATTTCTAGTAGTTTTCTCTAGAAGGTTGGAATTACAGTGTGTCCCAAAAATATAGACAAAAGCATACAATACAATTTACAGTAAAAATAAGAATGGGATGAAATTTTTTTTATGTGTCTAATACAAACACTACACAAAGCACAAGTTAGGATTAGTTTCAATTAGAAAACACAACAAATGCTGAATTTATTTAGAAAAACAAAAAAATGGGTGTACCGTAATTATAGATAATTTGTTTTATGGATTATTTAAGGTTGAGAAACACAGTTACAAATATTAGTATGTATTTAATTGTGTTATCCTTTAATCACATCAAACACACGGTTTTCCTTTAAAAGTACTAAGTTATGCATTACCTCTGGAGACAGTTTATACCATACTTGCTCTATCGCTGTTGTAAGGTCCTTGGTCAAAAAATATTGGCGTTTATTTTCGTGCAATATGTTTCTACGCGTTCTCCATGGGATTTAACTCCAGACTAAGCGATGGCCAGTTCATAACATTGATATTATTCATATTAAGCAACATCTTTGTCAAGTTAGACACATGGATAGGTGCCCTGTCTTGATGAAATACACAGCTTGGTCCTCCCAGCAAATCCTTTAGTTGAATAAAATGATCCTCTAAGGTTTGCTGATAGTCCTGGGAGTTTATTTTCTTATTACAAAATGCCAAATATGTTTGTCTATTAAATCCAAAACCACCCCAAGTCATAACTGATTCTCTATCTTGCTGTCAACTGAAAAAACTCCTTGGTTCACTTCTTAAATAATACCTAAAAAAAAAAAAACTAAACCTGTGGCTGTACGATCCATGAAAGATCAGGACCTACAGTGTCCAACTCTGTTTACTTGAACCTGGACCCTGAGGGGCTATGCAGCATGTGTCCTGGCCGGGTGGTCAGCACAATGTGAGACCCTTGGCATTTAGTTCCCAAGCAAGCTTGGCACTCATTTTATCGACCCCAAAGGAATAAAAGGTTGAGTGAACCTTGCTCAGCCAAGAGTAGAACTCGTGACCTGTAGTGTGGCAGACAGGCATGCTGACCACTACGCTACTGGACTTTCCTTAAATAATACTAGTAAAATTTATATTCATCTGGTACATTCAAGTTCCACTCTTTTTCGTTTCTAAATATTGTTGACAACCATTTATCACCATATGACATCATTTTCTTAGCTTATTTCAAACGTACAGTTTTGTGGTGTTTTCTTAAGCATAGTTTCTTCAACATTTTCTTGAAAGTTATTCATTTAGATTCCAGTGTTATTTTGTGAATGGTATTTTTTGACATTCCCAATTTGGATGCAATTTTTCACAGTGAAATATTTTTTTTGGATGTTGCTGGGGAGATCCAGGTCCATTTACCGGAACCAACTTAACTACCCAAACATACCCTGAAGGCTGGGGGAAATAATAATTGGGTAATGGGGGTAATTACTCAAGAGAGTAAGAGAGGTTAACTACTCCTCAATTACTGAACCTGAAATACCTGAATTATTATAGTGGGTATTTAAACATTACAATTTATAGACAAACATTTGTGATCGTAATTATATAATACTGGTCCTGGCTATTCCTGATAATTAAACTAACCTTAATTATCTTAAATTGAGGCATCAGGAAACACATCTCCAAAACGCCTCAGGCTGCGTTGTGTAATTTTAGTGAAGAAATAGCGTATAGACCGCGCAGTTGAATCTAAATAAAACCTATCTAAACTACGCATAAATAGCATCATAAAGCAGACTGTCATCTGAAATAAAACTTACATTAAAGTAAAACAATGGACTCATGTTGAATTAAAAACATAGCCAAAAGTTAACCATAAACAAAAGGTTTATTTACAGTAATGTTACATATTTACAAAATAATAAAATAAACAAATAGAATTGTGTCATAAGACACCAGCGTTCCAAAGAACGAAAATGAATTAGTAATTACATTAAATTTACTTTTTAAATTACCATTACAATTAATACTTAATTGCTTGAGTACCATAAATTGTACCTCCCTAATAACATAAATTATTCACACAATGGGAAAACAAAAAGGTTAAAGAGGAAATACCTTCTGTAGAGAGGGATCACTTGTGGTTAAGGTCACACTTGAATCCTTGGCATATTGAATGACTTTTTTTTTTTTCACTCACGGTAAAGTTCACTAATTTAAAACACTTAACAACGAAGCAATGTCCGAGGACAGTTTATCCATAGGGCCATCCCTTAACGGGAAAACACGACCCAAATAATTCGACATCGTCATTCTGGAACTCAAACTGAACTCTATTTTCAAGACTGCATAGTTTTGGAGTATCCATCGATCTCTTAAGTCATCCTGGTTTAAAGACTTGAACCAACATCTATGTTTTTAGTCTTCATGGTATAGGAGCTTGCATCAATATATATTATTTTAGTACTTCATAGCTTTACAACTGGCATCAATCTCTAAGACTTCATGGTTTAGGAACTTGAATCGAACTATATTATAAGTCATCATGGTTCTGCAACTGATATCGATCTCATATTTTTAAGTCTTCATGGTATAGAAACTTCAATCGATATATATGTAACTTCTTCCTTCAGTTACGACATCACCTCGTGATGACAATGTGGAGGAGGGTCCTCCACCCCCTCCGTCGAATGATCGGTCAGCCTTGCTGACCCCCCATTTCTTCCTTCAACCTGCAAACCTCTGATTCGGTATTGCACTTTTTCCGCGGTATACCATACTCTGCCCCTTGAGCGTCAGCGATCTTGGTTTCTGGACCCTGAGTCTCGCCTGTGTGGCCTGTTTTATTAGGTGTCATAAATAAAGTAGTATCCCGTCATAAATACGACTTGGCATTTTATGTCAAGCTATTGTCAGGCTTGCAGACTCCGTGACTCGCTGAAAAGATCCCCTCTACAGATAGGACTCCTTGTGTGGTCCTTCTCTTATTAAGACCTTATAGCATAAATACATATATGAGTATATTTATATTAAATAATAATAATAATAATAAAAATACCTATATGTAAGACACACTCTAAATATATATATGCATTTTATAAAATAATAATAATAATCAAAATATATAAATAATAGTATTTTTTTTATGACAATAAAATAAAATAATAACCTGTTGAAGTGGTATCAAGGGTATTTATGTAAGTTACATGATACACTTCCAGCAGATGTCATGCTTAGAATGATTCTGTCATCGCACACAGATGTAATATTTTGTAGACCAGGTCTTTTGTCGCCATTATGCAAAATTCTGTAAATGCTTTTTAAAGATCTCTTTAAAATCATGGATATCTCTTTTGGATTTTTGTCTTTAAGTTTTAAATCCAAAACTTTGATGATCTCCTCTTTCGAAATCTCTTTATCTCTAGGCATCTTGTCGAATTTATAAAAAGATTGATTAGTCAGTCGAAAACAAACCGAAAAATATTTTACTAATAATATTTCTAAGTAAAGTCAGATGATGTCTATATTTATGGGACAGGCTATATTAATTTTTAAAGAAAAATTTTCATAGTTTTACGTATATTCTAATTCTTTTTCCAATAAATCAGAATAAATCAATTAAAAAAACATATCTGAATCATTTCTGAAAATACGTGAAAGGTATTTTAGCTTGGTTTGTCATTTTTGATCTTTGTCTATATTTTTGGGACACACTGTATCTATGTGTGGTTTTATTGAATTGTGTTATAACATTTCTTTGAATGATCATTTAAAAGAATTCATTTAAGTAATCATTTTAAAAGTCATAGTAATTCTGCAGCTTTTATTTTGCTGTTTTAGAAAATTTTCCCTTCTTTTCTGTATTCGTAACATAAGTATATATAAGCATTATTATTCTGTATAACATAAGTTTTATAAGTTAAAAAATATTCCATTGAATTTAAATATGTGACTTTACTGAAGAAAGGTTGGATAATTTCCTTTGTTATTTTAGAAACACATTGTTCTTTAGTGAGTTTTAATTTTAGGCTTCTTATATCATAATTATTTCCATTTAGTATTGTTAGGAAATGATACAGTGCAATATTTTGTTGGTCACTTGACATTTACATCAAAAGTCATGCAGGTTTATAAAATTTTTAATCTAACCATAGTTTATAAATCACTCATCTATTGAACCTTAACATAAAAAAAAGAATCATGTCTTTAAGTATAAGTCATAACGAAGATGCAATAGTCATGATAAAAATCATCATAAATCATTGATTGACACATGCTCTTTCAAAACTTTTGAAAGTAAGTGCTTTTTGAAAATAAAAAAAAGTTAAATTGGAGAATCAAGGAAATTTCTTAAGTTAAAAGGTAAATAAATTTTTAGATTTAAGAGCCTATGCTAGTCACATGAAGACACTCTCAAGCTAATGTTAAACCGATGGCAGTGTTCTTTTCAAATTATTCTTGTGCATTCTTTTTCGATTATTCAATTTTTTCAAATTTTATTTAATATTTTTAAATGATTTTTTATTTTGCATAGAATATCTGAAGTTGATTACTACATGTAACAAGATATTTTTTTTCAATGAAGACACTTTCATTCTTGGAACTGGTTTCAAAATTGAAAGTGTCCTGAGAGAAAAAAATCTGCATCCAAAATCAGAAAAGTAAAATGATACTGAATTGGACTTTAACGTCAGACATCCTCTGCAAAAAAAAAAAAAAAAAAATACTAAGTTTGAAGTGCAAATTTGAAAAGAATGCTCCCATAGGTTTAAGATTAGCTTGCGAATGTCATTGCATGAATAGCATATGCAGCAGTGCATATTAAACAAAATTAATAAACTCATATTCTTATATCTCTACTTTATTGACAATGCGATGCGATGCGTGCACTCATGGCAAGACCAAAACATAAACTAGAATGAAGAAAACGAATTACATTTCTATGGTTACATACATTAGAGAACAAGTGCGTTGCCAACATTTGGCACATAATAACAGATAATTCCAACATACCCCCTGACATTGAAGGGTCAACTTCAATCAATTATACAATAGAAACTAAAATATTAACATTACAAATGTTTGAGTAAATATGATACAACACAACAGTTTTCTTTTAACAATGAATAATACAATTATAAAAATACAGCAATAAAATTAAGAGAAAAGACACAAGCAAGCTCCCTCTTTTTTTTTTTTTTTTTTTTTTTTAATAGCTCATAACTAATTCTCTGAACTTGGTTGTGGCAATAATGCAATTTTGGATATACTTCTTTTAAGTATTACCCTTGAGGCTTTAATTTCTACTACCCTAATCTTATGATCTGTACCTGGAAAAACACTTGTAATGCGTCCTAGTAAGTATTTAAGGTGTGTCCCAACAAAGCCACCGTAATTGTGTGTCATAACTGGCCACGAAACAAGCAAATAAGAACGAAACAAATATATTAAGAAAGTCTACATTCAAATACATATTTACAGGGAGTAATGCAGTCCTGCCGCACATGGACAGGAGAAAAACAGGAATGTATAAAAAAAGAGGGGAAAAAGTGTCCCGCCGAAATAAAGCCACCAGGAAGATTAGTGTTTATTGTTAACTACCGACATTCAAGCTGCAGCAGTTGAACATGTTTATGACGTCAGGAACTTGCTAAATACCTGATCTGTGCCAATCAAACTTTCTGAAGACTTTAGGAGGTTGTATTTTCTATTTCTCCTGCAGTATTGCAATGGGAAAGAAAACTCAGCTATCAAAGTTTGAGAAAGGACAGATAACAGATTTTAAGAAACAAGGTCTTTCACATAAACAAATATATAAGCAAATCAAACTATCTAAAACCGTAAAAGACAATTTTGTAAATCAGGGAAATGCGTAAGGGTATAAAAAAAGGAGGTGTACATGCAGAAAAATGCCTTACAGGCAGGAAAGAGAAGTTGTGCGTCGTCTTTTATGAGGTGGTATTTCCCTAAAACATTAACTAAAGAGGGTAACATACCTGTGACAAAATCAACCCTGCCACGAATTGAAAAACGTACAAGCAACTTGTGATATAAGAATAGGAAACAGTAGCCCATGTTGAGAGCTATTCACACGCAAAGGAGAATCAATTGGGCCAAATATCATCAAACCTGGAAGGACCAGTTGCATCGTATTATAGTCTCAGATGAGAAAACAATTAATTTGGATAGTCCAGACAGCCTTTCTTTATATTGGTATGACATGAGTAAAGAGGAGAAAAATTTCTCCAAAATACAGCAAGGTGAAGGCTCATTAATGGTGTGGGGAGGTTTCGGCTATGGAGGTAAACATAACCTGGCTTTCCTCTCAGGTCACATGAAGGCTACTGAGTACCAAAAATGCTAGAAAAGTATTTACTGCCATTTGCAAAGGGAAAAGGTGGACAAAGTTGGTTTTCCCAGCAGAACAAGACGTCCATTCACATTACAAAATCCTCCTTGAAATGTTTTTTGAATAATGGAGTGCATGTCATGGAATGGCCTGCCCTTTTTTCCTGATCTCAATCTCCAAGAAAATGTATGAGATATCCTCAGTAGGGCTGTATATGCCAATGGCATGCAGTTTCAGTCTGTGGCAAAATTGAAATTCGTCATCATTGAAGAATGGGAGAATATTGTTGCTACTTTCCTTTAAAGATTGTTAAATGGTATGCCATATCATATATTCCAAGTCATATATAACCATGGTGGATATATTGCCTATTAACAGTAGTGGCTTTATTTCGGCGGGACACTTTTTCCTCCTCTTTTTTTATACATTCATTTTTTTTCCTGCCCAGGTGGGGCAGGGAGTGAGTTATTCCTTGTAAATATGCATTTGTATATAAACTTTCTTAATATATTTGTTTCGTGTCCAATTACAACACAAAATCACGGTGGCTTTATTTCGGTGGGACACACCTTATTTGTACGAATTTCGTCTTCCTTTATCAACACTAGGTTACCTATGATTATGTTATTTTTTTTAAATTGCCATTTGGAACGCTGTTGAAGCGCATTCAAATACCCTGTATTCCAACGATTCCATAGCAATTGAATTTATTTTGTAATCCTATGCAATCTAGACAGCCTATTTTTGCTTATATTAATTCTGGTTCAACTATGGCTGTCATAGGTCTCCCGATTAAGAAGTGGCCTGGTGTTAAGGCCTCTAAGTCATTCACGTCTGAAGATAATGGAGTGATTGGACGTGAGCTTAATATAGACTCTATTTGAGCAACTACAGCTAATAACTCTTCGAAAGTTTGCATTACCTACTGTTTGCTTTAGATGATATTTTACCGATTTTATTCCTGCCTCCCACAACCCACCAAAATTAGGTGCTCAAGGAGGAATAAATTCCCAAGTAATATTCTCCTCTGATAAATAATTTGCCAACCTCTCTTTCGGACATCTTAGCAAATTATGGAGTCTCTCTGTGTTCGTGGCAACAAAATTTTTTGCAAGATCTGAAAAGATTACTGTGCATTTTCCACACCTAGCATTGAATCTTTTTAACGTTGCAATGAATGCATCTGTGGTAAATTCTGACACTAATTCGAGATGCACTGCTTTATTTACAAAGCAAACAAAGATTGCCAAATACACCTTATTAACCCTAGAACTACCGGAAATTTTACTCAAGTTTTATAAAAACATTCTACACCAGAATTTTTACTTAAAACTATTTAATTTGTTTATTTAACTTATTATTGTCTGATTTATACATTTAGTTTGTTTTGAAGAAATTTCTGGTTTGAATAAATATTTTGAATGTACATGTCGGGTCCATTGGACCCTTCTGGTAGACAGAGGGTTAAGAATTCCCTTTCTTTGTCCCGTATATTTTATAAAAAAGGGGCCACCAAAATCTGTTACCACATAGTTAAAAGGTACGCTAGGACGTACTTTCTCTGTGGGTAGCAAAACCATGATTTGTTGTATAGTTATAGGATTGTTTTTCCTACAAGTTATACACTCATGCGTTATTTTTCTAACTAAATTTCTACCCTTTAATGGCCAGAATTTTTGCCTCAAGTAGCATAACAATGCTTGTGCACCTATATGAAGATATTTTTTATGGTAGTAAATTGCAATTAGGCTACACAATTTACCCTTAGCTGGCAATGTATTGATGTTTTTGAGCAAATTTTAGGTGGGAATGAATTAAAAGGTCTCCTATTAGCACCTTATCTGCATCCAAAAAGGGGTTTAACAATCGCAATTTACTTTTCTTAGAAATTTGCTTACCTTCTAACAATGCAGTGTATTCTGCCTTAAATTCGCTTTTTTTAACCTCCTGTATCAAAAATGTTTCTGCTCTTGATAATTCATCTATACTTATGTGTTCCTTTCTTTTTTCAGTTGATCTTTTCGTATTACAGTCAAACCTCGTTAACATGAACACGCTTAACGTGAATTACTTTTAACATGAATTATTTTCACAGTCCCCTATAAAAACGAATACAAAGATTTGATACTGATAACATGAATTGCTGTTAACATGAACAAAATTTTGATTCCCCTTGAGGTTCATGTTAACGAGGTTTGACTGTATCTAAAAACCTGAAAATATAACTTAAAACACGTAATATTTTGGTGTAATTATTGCTAATACTTAAAATCTCATTAACAAATTCAACATAATTAAAGCAAGTTAATGTAATATTGTTTTTCAGTTTTAACTCTGATGAAAACTCAGTAATGTCTTTCATATGTTCCACGTTAATGTTTTTATTGGATGTGAAGCCTCCTTCTCTTAGGAAGGAAGGGCTATGCCACCAAAGTTCACAATCAATTAACTTGTCAAAAGTTAGTCCTCGAGAAACAAGGTCTGCAGGATTGTCCTCTGAGCATATATGTTTCCATTGAAAAGTCTGGGTCAACTCTTGAATTTTGTAAACCCTGTTGGCCACAAAGCTTTTGAGTAGATGAGGAGGAGTCTGAATCCATGCTAAGACGGTGGTTGAGTCACACCACAAAATTACCTTATTGATATGCAACTTTAGTAAATTCACTACCTTACATACGAGTTGAGACAATAAGGCAGTTGTGGACAACTCAAGTCTTGGGATTGTCAAAGGTTTCAATGGTGCAACCCTAGACTTGATGCACAGTAAATTTAAAGATGTATTAAATTTTGTGAGACAGCGTAGATAAATGGCTGCTCCATATGTGAGCTTGGATGCATCAGAGAAATCGTGCAGTTCAATTTCTGAATGTCCTTCATTTAAAACAAAACGATTGATTTTTAAATTGTTTATATGTTGAAGTGTTCTGATAAAGCGTCACCATTCATCTTTAACATCATCTGGATGTGGATTGTTCCAACCTAACTTTAATAACCAAAATCTCTGTATGAAAATTTTAGCCTTAGCTATTCCAGGACCAAGTAATCCTAATGGATTGTAAATTCGAGCTATATCTGATATTATTACGCATCAATTACTTTTAGAGCTTAATTAAGCATACAGAAAAGAATAAATAAATCTATAAAGTTTGAAGGTGTTTACTTTTAATATTGATGCATGTTGGTTTTTCACCCTCTCTTGGATTGTTTACATATCCGAAATGACTGACAGTTTCATTCAATTCATTAGCTCCTGAGGCAAGTGCCATTACTGAATAACTGCCAGTAACAGTGATTTCGGGATCACGTCTTTCACCATGAGTGGTTGACTCGCAATGTCATAGTTTGTAGCCAATAGCGTTTCGGATGTGTTTACATAAGTTTATACTTACGGATTGGCAACAGTTTTATGCAAAACAACTGCTAGTTTGTTGTATAAATGTCTGGACATATTGTGGATCTGTAGCTTCTAGAAATTTTTGCACGTTTATCATCTGTCATCATATAGCTGCATTGAAATATTATTTTTAGTTTTCATTTAATTTAACGGCAAAGTAACACTGTTCTAGTGTAAATTATCATGTCATCTCGCTTTTAATAAAAAGCTGTTTTATGCAACTGGTGTTTTTAAATTAAGTCTTCCACATTAACCACTGTAGCTCTGTTCAGCCATGTTTTCACAGACTGAGAGGCTATGGGCCCAGTGGCGCTTGTGGCAGTGAAGATATATTTTTCTTGCTGAGCGCTGATGAATTTTCCTTCCTGCTATAAGATGTGCTTTTTTGGCTGGATTTTCTGATGTTTTTGAACGATGTTTTTCGTGGACTTTTCCGATGTTTTGTGGATTTTTCCGATGCTTTTCATGGACTTTTCCGACGTTTTTAAAGTTTGTTTACGATAGCTTCGACGGAGGCCATTAAAAGATGGAGTTCGCTAATGTTGCTCTCTTGAGCTCGTCGAATTGGGAAACATGGAAAGTCAAAGTAAAAGTCCTGCTGATGCATTTTGGTGCATTGGAATACATCGAAAATCCTGACTCTTGACGTCCAGGTGAAGGAAAATAGTGAATCGAAAGAGCAGAAAGATGCAGAAGGAAAAACAGTTCCTGTGACAGACCAGTTGACTTGGAGGGAAAGAAGTGAGATTAATTTACGGAAAGCCAGATCATACACAATCATATACCAGACTTTGTCACCTGAATTCAAGACATTCATTGCTAGTACCACTAGTGGAGCTGCTGCCTGGAAAATCCTGAAAGATCATTTTGAACCTACTACAAGAGCTCATGTGATACAGCTGTTGGATGAGTCTTTTGGTGTCCGATATGCTCCCAGGGAAAATCTTGGCCTATTCCTCTGTCGAGTGAAGCAAGCTGCCGATCACTTTTGGGAGGTAGGACATACTCTACATCCTCTGTATATGGGTTACCAGATGATCAGGAGTTTGCCAGAGGAGTTCCAATCTACAGTCCAGGCAATCTACTGTTGGCCTGATGGCGAGTTTGTTCTGGACAAGATAGAGTCTGAAATCCTGCTAGAAGAGAACCGACTTAATTACTGACACTAATGTTGCTTTTTCTGGAGAAATAACTTGATGTAAAACAGGTAAACCTTCTCCTGAGGCAAGTGCCGTTACTGAATAACTGCCAGTAACAGTGATTTCGGGATCACGTCTTTCGTCGTGAGTGGTTGACAATTATCATGTCATCTCGCTTCTAATAAAAAGCTGTTTTATGCAACTGCTGTTTTAAAATTAAGTCTTCCACATTAACCACTGTAGCTCTGTTCAGCCATGTATTCACAGGCTGACAGATAGAACAGTTCTTTTCGTGTACACAACTGGCTCCTTAACTGATGAATTAAACAAAAAAGAGTCATGAATTGGATTCCATAACAGTCCTAGAGTTTTAGTGCTCTGGTCCTCATCATGATCATTGAATGAATATTGCTTGTTACTAGTTGCGATTTTTAACAGTTCGGGGTGGTTAGCACGCCATCTGTGCAAGCTCATGCCACCACGTTAAAGCAATACAATTAATTGTGCTTGCAGGTGTTGGGCTTCTGCTAAACTGTTAGCTCCTGTTAGCACATCGTCGATGTAGAAATTTTGTGATGCTAGCGGAAAATTATCTTTTCCATCAATTGCGAGCAGATTTAGAGTCTGCGTGGCAAGATATGGAGCGTTTGATGTTGCTTATGTAACTGTCTTTAACTAATATGTTTTGACCGGTTCTTCTTCACCACATTTCCACAAAATGCGCAACAAATCTCTCTGATTTTCCACAATTAGTATCTGGCGATACATCTTTATGATGTCGGTTGTAATGGCATATTTGTGTGTTCAAATTCGACAAATGATATCGAAAAGCTCCTCTTGAACTAATCCTCCGTTTAATAAAACATCATTTAAAGAAACACCACTAGTAGTAGCTGCACTACCATCGAAGACAACTATTAATTTCGTGCTGGGTTTATCAGGTCTGTATACCCCAGGATGCGGCAAATAATATGAAAATCTGGGATTAGTTTCCAAAGAGATTTCTTCTAAGTGTCCCAAATTACTATATTCGTTAATGAAATCTTCATACAAGAATCTCATGGCTGGATTGTGCGTAAATCGCTGAAGTAAATGATTTAATCGCTTATTTGCATTTTCTTTTGATTTTCCTAACCATGCAAGCCCACCAGTTTTAATTGGCATTTCCACAACATATCTGCCATCTTCCCTTCTAGTATGCGTACACAAGAAATATTCCTCACAATATTCCTCTTCTTTACTTTCTATTGGATTTGTATTGCGAACCACTACAATTTCCCAAAATTTCTTCATTGTATTGGATAAATCGTCCACAGATCGAATAAGACCACAATAATTACTGAAATAGTCTTCTTGTGGCATAGACTTAGAACCACTGGCAACATAGCCAAAAACTGTTTCTTGAAAAACCAAATTTTGCATATTTATTTTATTTGCTCCCATTAGAAAATACTTTATTTAACAATAAAACATGTATTGGACCTGGTTTATCAAATTGTGGATCAGCTAACTGAAATGTCTGTAATTGCGTAATAGGCATAATGTTTAGATATGTAGCTGGTGTTATGCATGTAATTTTAGGAGCAACAAAAAATTGCAATGTATCACTAAAACTGCTATTTTCATTTGCAATGGTTGTTATAACACTTTCTTTTATGTTCATAACTGAACCATTTAGCCTTGAAACTGATACGTTTATTTTCTTTCCCTTCAAGAACAATAACTCGATACATTCCTTTGTTATAAAGTTATTTTGAGATCCTGAATCTAGCAATGCCCTAAGAGGAACAAATTCTCTTCTAGCATTTGTACATATATTATCGCAGTTGAAAGCAGTACTTGTTTACTAAAAGAAGATGTCATATTAATTACAGTATTGTTAATGGTTGAATGCGTGTTATCAAATGAATATGCATTTTCACCCAAAGTGGTGACAGACATCTGACTATTTGTGTGACTATGAGGAGAAAATGCAGTTGCGGTTGGCGACAAGTTACTACTAAGGTTACTTCTGTTTTGAGTTGGTATAGCCTGATTAGTATCACTACCTTCTTCACTGTGTTTCAGCATCAAGCTGTGATGACGCTTGCTACATTTTTTACACATACTCAGGGTCAGACTGGGCCAGGGAAAAGGGCGCAGACCTTGAATTTTCAGAGGGTGCAAAAATTTTAGCGAACTCATGTAAATTTTTCTTGTTTGTGTTGTTCCTGGCTTGAGAAGGTTTAACACATTCACACAGCACCAAGAATGAAAGTGACTTAATATTACATCTCTGAGTCTAGATAGAAGACTTTGATATATCACCCGTGCAATTTTAAAGTTAAATCAAATCTACACAATACTACGCAATTTTTTAAAACGAATCTAGTAATATCTAAAAGTTCCGAGTTGAACACAGATTACTTTGTAGTAGATGACCGATATCAAGGCTAGGGCTTTATTATTTTGTTAATAGGTACCTTATAAGACTCAAGGGGGAAAAAAAAGTGATCACCCCTACCAATTCTCTTGCAAGTGACTGTATAAAAATGACATAGGTTCCAATTTGGAGATTGTCTAGGTATTAAAAAATGCACGAACATTAATTTTTCAAATGGTGAACGTTGATTTTTCAAATGGTAACATCCACTTTTGATACCCTATTTGAATTCTTTGCCAGCAAATAAAGAGATAGAGTTTATATAATTTTCTTAAATCTGAATACAGTTATAAAACAAAAAGTGTTAGGGGTTTATCGACAAGTTTCGAAAAATAAAATGAAATATCTTACAACCGAAAACACTCAATTACTCACCAGTCTAATGATACAGAAATTTTAAATTTATTATAAACTTTATATTAAGAAAAATCTTACAAAGTATTTCTGTTAAGTTTCTACGATTGTTTTCAGTGGCTCTTTTGATAAAAGAAGACGGTACCCTTATATTGTGGAAAGGCAAAATTTTTCCGTATCTCGAAACTAATTATTCAAATTAGCTATAAACTTACACATTGATGTTTTAAACGATTGTTCTTTGTTGTATGCAAAAATTAATAAATTAAAGTAACCAAAATAAGGTGTCAAAAATGGGCGTTATTGTTTGTAAATTCAGAGTTGGTGCAATTTTTAATATGTAGACGAGTTCGGAAACATAATTTATGTATAACAATAATTAGTAGACATTATTTACAGACAGTTGTATCTATACACTTTTTTACGAAGATTTTCTGCTGAATTAGCAATGGTACCCCTTTTATTCCCTTTATTCCCATTGGCGCACTGAAAATCTGTACGAAAACTAACAAGATTTTTCGCACCAGGCACCAACTAGAGTTGCTGCGGTGCTGCTAAGTGTTTCAACCCATTTTTAAGTATACTTTTTTATAAAATGAATTAGTTATCAGTCAGTTTATAATGAGATAGATTCAATTTCTGTTACAATCCGACAACAATTACCTTTTATTTACTACAGTTTTAAGTAGAATTTTTAAATATGGTATCTATCAGTATCTCCCTCATGATACACAAAAAAATTCAGTATGCAAACTTCGCTTAAAATTTCTTTGTATCTAAAACAAAAATGTATAAAACTTTTCATATAAAAGTAGAAATTTTGAAAACTAAAGCTTGTGCTTCTTTTGTTCTTTTATAAAAAGTACCACATATTATAAGGTATTTAAATGTTGAAACATAAGAATATTTAAACATTCAAATCAACATCCCATTAAGGAATTTGAAAATAACACTTGCTTGTGAAAATAATGCTTATTACACTTGCAACATTTATATAAGGCGAATTATGTATTTTGTAGGAAGAGGCACTTTGCGTTTGTGTCCTTAAAAAAATGACTATGTATCCGTAAAATGCTGCATTAATGTTGCACTACTAAAAAAAAATTATACATAGAAAGTACACCAAAAATGCCACTTTGTTAGCCTAAAAATCACCAAAATAATTGAGTAAATTTACTCTTTTCAGCACCCTCTTCCTATGATTTGCAAAGTTCTTATCCTAATTAGAGATCAAGGGAAATATTTAAGTTTACACAATTGAGAGAAATGCCCCAGGAATTGTATTCATACAAGCTGCAAGATCCCGTGGCAGCGTTTTTTTATTCAAAAAATCTATCCTAATTTCTGAATAGTAGTCATAGCTTTATTTAATGATAATTTTTCCGTGATTAAATTAAAACAACTTTTTATTTAAAATACACACTAGAATTTCCTAATATTTATTTAGCCACGGAAAATCTATCATTCAATAAAACAAAGATTACTAACTGAAAATTATGGTGTAGATTTTGTGAATGAAAAAACGCTAGCCGCGGGATTCCACAGTTTGCAGGATTGTAATCCAGAAGTCTTATCAAGTTTGTATTCCGCGAAAAAAAGGTCATGTTTTTCAACCAAAAACGAAATCCGCACAAAGTTTTTTTGTCTTTTGATATTTATCACTTTTTTTTCGCAAGTTGTTTTCAAAAGGCACGATTTCAATTGTAGGTGCATTCATGGCCGTCATTAAAAGTGTAGGGACAAGGTACTAAAAGCTAAAGGCCTGAAAATATGCAAAATATTTGGTTAAAATTTAAAACGTATCATTCAAAGAAGTGACGAAATAAATCTCGCTCAGGGCGCTGTGGCTACTAAACTTTCCCTGCGTGCGTGTTTTCCCTCTCATTAGTATGCAAAGATGCCACGATTCGTTTTCAATCCTGAAATTGCTTCGATGTATTTTTAATTTCTTTGTGATAAAAAATACCTCTTGTGCTGTTTGCCTAATGATTATTCTGATGATTATTTCTAAACGAATCCTCGAAATTTAGTACACTAGTCCGAATGTATCTGCACAACATGGGGGAAAATATTGGAGCGGCTTAAGGCACTTAGGGGCGCGAAGTTTTCCGTGGACGAGGGCGCACCGGCCCTCAGGCCAATGGGCCGGCAGGCCAGTCCGAGCCTGCACATACTTAAACTTTTACATTGACTAATGTTGTGAACAGATGATAAATAATTATAGCATAGTCTTTTCCTTTTAACAATACTGAACCTTTTTGTAGCGGGCAAATTTAAGAATTGCGAACATTTCATTAAAATGTGATCACCCTTATACATTAAACAATTGTGTGGACCTTCTGCTAACAAGGTCAATGACTTAGAATTGCATGAACGTTTCTGATCCTTAATGAAGGGTTTTGTGGAAGTGCATTTATGGATATTTTCCAAAATTTGAGAATGTTTCTCCAAAAATAAAATTAATTCATGTAATTTTGGTACTTCGTTTGCACTTATATTCATTTCATAATTTTTTCGAGTATCTTTGTCTAACTTTTGAAGAATGATGTTTATTATTAAAACATAAGAAAGATTGTTTCTATTATAGTTTAAAACGCTTAATGCATGAATACTTTTTCTTACATTGTTGACTAAATTTCGTAGGTCTTTAGCAGAAGGCTGCGTGAGCTTATATATGTCTAAAAGTGAATTAATGTGTATTTCTATTACTACTCTATCATTTTCATATCTGTCCTTTAATGCTTGGAACAAGGATGAAGACGTATCTTCTGTTGTAATCATAACCCTTGCATCATTTATTAATACAGTTGATAAATAATGCAGTTTTTGAGCATCCGACAATTGTTTATTTGAGGTTATTATGTTGTTAAATTGTAGCTTAAGCGCATTCACTCTTCGGATTTTCCGGAGAATTTCAGAAGTGGAATTCCAGGTAATTTAATGTTTATTGTGTTGTTTATTAGAGTAGATTTTGATTGAATTTCACTTGGAACTTTACTTTCTTCTAAACACTTAATTTGTTTTTTTATTTTGAATTTAGTCTTCATAATGTTATCACGATATTCCTCACTAGTGTTAATATCAATTTCATAATCTTTTTCTATAGTAATGGCAGATTCTATTTCCTTATTTAACTTTTTTAGCGATTGTTCTTTATCATCTAATTGTTCTAAAATTTCTGAGTAATTATCAATTTCTAGATTTTTGTCATTTATTAATGTTTCGAATTTACTAATCAATTTTGTAACAGACGTTCTTAATGTGGAACATTTCTTTTTCAATTTGTCAATAGATTCCATTTCAAAAATTTATAATACAGCAAAAAGGAATAATAAATATTTCCTACCTTATTTGCTGAGCAGACGATTTCTTCTTCTCATTAATCAAAGCATACAAGCTTGTGAAATCAACCTTCGATAAAACTTCGACGAAAAAACTGGTGAAAATAGTTCATTTACAATCACAGAATTTTTTCAAATTACGAAAAGTACCTTTTATTTTCTCTGGCTAAACGATGGCCATTCTGCAGGGGTGCATATTAAACAAAATTAATAAACTCACATTCTTCAGGACTGTATCTCTACTTTATTGACAATGTGATGCGATACGTGCACTCATGGCAAGACCAAAACATAAACTGGAATGAAGAAAACTAATTACATTTCTATGGTTACATACATTAGAGAACAAGTGCATTGCCAACATTTGGCACATAATAACAGATAATTCCAACAGCATAGGCTTTTAAATTTCTAGAAATCTGAAATGAATTTTATATACAGAGTTTCAAGAAAAAGAAATAGTACAATGTAAAATTCTGTTTCCCAGAAATTAACCAAGGTTCATTATTGAATAAAAACTAAACTCTGTGGTGCTACAATTCATTAAGGATTATGATCTATTTTGCCCAATCTAAATCACAATCCCTGATGTGCTATATACAGCATACATTCCAGTCAAGTGGCCAGTTTAATACAGAACCACCAGTACAGTAGAGTCTCGAAAATCTGAGGTATTGGGGCTGACACCACCTCGGATTACTGGAAACTACCGAAAAAGCTGAAAATTCTTAACAATTATAATTTTACTTAATTAGGATGAGAAAGAATGTACATACTTTTATTCCTTTTCTAATGATATACAGGATACTTTACAATGAAAAAAAATTTCAATTTTTTGCTGCTTTAACACATTATTTCTCATTTTAGATGAAATGTCTAGCCAACGCTCAAAAGGCATAACGTCAGCAGGGGTGGCTTCATTTTGCTATTCTTCATATTTTAAAGCCAGTACTAAAGATGCAGAACCTTCATTATGAAAGATTTTTTTTAAGATGGCAGAGAGCCGTTTTCTTCTGTATCATTACATTCCTCCTCATCTTGTATCATTTCTACAATAGTTGATTCAGTTATTTCCAGCCTATCATCACTGTTTAGCTATTCTTTAACGTCATCTGCATTACAATTTTCACAGCCAGGTACTTCCTTAACCAAATCTTTCAAAACAATGTTTTCACCATTGTCATCATTAAGATTCTCAATGGGTGTTACCACTTTAGGAAAAATTTCCACCACGATTTATTCAGTGTTTTAGATTGAATTTCTTACCAAAAATCAGCTATCCGGTAAACAATATTTCTCACGTTTACACTTTTCAAAACGTTCTCAATACTTTTACCATCAGACTGCACTAAATTTTCCAATAAACGACGTCAATATCTTTTCTTTAAATTCTCTAATACACCCTGATCCAGTGGCTGTAGTAAACTTGTAACGTTGAAAGAAAAAAAAAATAGCACGAATTTCCCCACACTGTAACACATCTTTGTCAGCATGAGATGGAGGAGCATTATTCCAAAACAAAATTGCTTTGCAAGGCAGATTTTTTTTTTTGTTTCAATTTCTTTTTTGTTTCTATAAGAAAATGTTCAAAAAACCATTTTTTTGAAAATTTCTCGATCCATTCAGGCCCTTTTCTGATTTGTGTAATTTACTAGTTGGGCTTCTTTATTAATGTTTTTTAATCCTCTAGCCTTAGTAGATTTTCCAATCACAGTAAGTTTCAATTTATGAGTTCCAGATGCATTGGCGCTTATTTTGATACCTATTTTTGACGCCTCGAATTGAGCAGAACCTCGGACTTCCAAGACTCGGATTTTCGAGACTCTACTGTATTTAGTTTCCAAGCACACTTGGGAACCATTTTATTGACCCCAAAGGGATGAAAGTTTGAGTCAACTTTGCCTATGTCCAGAGGTGAACCTCAGACTGAGTTAATGGGCCAGACTTGTCAAATCT
Organism: Maratus speciosus; assembly: GCA_963932465.1. NCBI lineage: Eukaryota > Metazoa > Arthropoda > Arachnida > Araneae > Salticidae > Maratus > Maratus speciosus. The sequence continues at coordinate 167,679,480 of OZ010793.1, forward strand.
CCTGATTTCCTGGGTTTTTTTAATATTCTGTTATTTTATCCTGAAATGTACTGTGACTGAGAGATAGAAATTGCAAATCATGTATTTGTTCTTTAGATCAGTAATATTTGTTCTGTTTAACTATATTTAGATTGAATGTAAGAGATGAATCTTTATAACCAGGGGTGTAGTCGTAAAAAAAACAGAGGGCATACGTTCTAAGCAGAGGGTATACGCTCAAGGCAGAGGGTATACCCTAGCGTACATATACTATAGCTTTCTTGAGAAACAGAGGGTATACAGTGTTCCTTAAAAAAATCCAGAGGGTATACGCCGTATACCCCCGTATACCCTCCACTACATCCCTGTTTATAACTTTGTTACATGTATGTTTTTGATTGTCAATAAATTGTCTGCCACCATTAAGACTTAAGATCTTCACTATAGTTTTGTATTTGTTTATGGGAAATTTCTTTTTCTCTATTATTCATAATTAATTAAAAATTATGTTTAAACATCCTAAATATCATATGCTTATAAGAAGTATGCATTTTTCCTTATTTGAGTAAGAATTATATGCATCTTTTAATCTTCAACAATAACCAAGCAATATTAGAAATTAAATTTGTACTAAGCATGTTTACATTTAAGAATAATAAGTTTTCATTACAACAACATTTCCTGATTTTTGTCTTTCCAAACCTGGCAAGTCTGCTGGGCATCCATTATTGAATGAAATTGCTTAAAAAAATTCTGAATAAAATTGTTGTGTAATTGAACATTGTTGATATGTTTTATATAAGTTTTATATAAGTTTATTGTGTTTTAAGCTTATTATTAAATTCCTTTGCGATGGTGATTTTCTCTGCAAGCTCTGGGGGGGTGTGGGGGGGGGGGATAAAGTTTCAATGTGCAATTTGCGCTTACAGGCAAAGAAATTTTGTTTATTTAAGTCTAGATTAAGAAAAAATTTTATAAAAATTCCATTTCAGTGAGGATTTTTTTTTTTTTAGATTGATATAAGTTGTTATTGTGTAAAATCAAATGAAAAATCAGAAAATTTCCTTGAAATTTTAATGTGATCATGTTCATTTAACATTGAAAAAGTACATTTTTTGCTGTGAAAACTAGAAGAAATCACATATTTAATTTGTTGCATTATTAATTCACTAAAAAAAAAAAGAAACTTTGCTAAAATATAAGATTCCTGCTAATACGGTTGGTGCTGCTTAATGCAATCACCTTGGAATTATGAGATTTTGGTAACAATATCTGATTGATAACAATAAGATAATTTGGAAAATACTCAATGATACTTTCTAGTATTAATAAAAAACTGATAACTTACCTTTGATTAAATGAACTCTTTAAAAATAACATTAATATTATTATTCATCGTTATATGTATTCCTTCACAAATAGTGACAAATTTCTGTTTCTATGAACTTCACAGCTACAAGAATGTCACTGATGATTGCCATGCAGGCCTAATAATATTCTTTCTTCGTTTCTCCAGGATGCTTTTTGGAGTTTATAGTAAAATTTTCAGTTCATCACCTTTTACAACTTTACAAAATCCTGCACTAACAAACAACTTTTAATTATGGCAGATGATATTCCATTCCATGACATCACCAGAAGATGTAATGCTTCTTAAACAGCAGTTCCCAAACTTAATTGTTATGTAGCCCACTTTAATGTTTGAAAAATTTTCATACCCTTCAAATAAGTAGGTATTTATATGTATTTAAAGTCTATTGTATAATCTATTCTATGGAAAAAGCATATTTTTGAAGAAAAAAATTACACATGAGAACAGTAATAGTTAATGTGAAAGTGCAATAATCATAAGACAGATTTTTTTTTTTTTTTTACTATGTACAGAAAACAGATTAATGAATTTACTATAAAAAATACAGTTTAAAAGTAAATAATTCAATTTATAACATTGTTTTTCATCCATGAAGAAATTTACATCAGGGTTAAACTTGTTAAGTTTAGATTAAAGCTGATCTTTACACAAAGTTTAAAACGCTTTCTTTTCACAAATTTAATTTATCTGTATTTTTCCATGATCTTTTTCCTTTAAAGTTTATCCATATGGTGTTTGCTATGTTTACATTAAATAAAACTAATAATATATAAATGACCTAATTGATTGTTCTCTGACTCATCAAAACATTGCCCCTAGTTTGGGAACTACTGTTCTAGAGGAATAGTTTTGTTTTCTGTTTGTTAATTCATTCTCTTAACTCTCCTGTTTATTTTCTATTTTATCTAAAGTTCATGCATGCATTTCATGTGAGTAATAAATGTTCACAAGTTATTCCTTGATAGACTGTATCACAGAGGTTGAATTTGTGTTGTAAAAATGTAACACTGATATGTGTTAATGACAAATGCAGTTTATGTGCAGTATGGTTATCGAGCAAGTGATGAATGCTGGGTTTTAATTCATTATTCCATATTAAAAATAACTCATTAAATATGTTTGTCACTGATGTTAATTTATTTGTATAGTAGTCAACTGGAAACTTTTTAACTCCACTTTTTCCAGCAACTAAAAGCTTTGTTTTCTATTCAGTAATACTAACACAGCTTAAGACAGTGATCCCTGATTTATGTCCTTTTGAATTTTTGTTCCTAAATGAACATGTGTGAACCAGAGCCATGTGAACCAATGCATATCTTACCAGAATTCATTTTCTGCTAATGCTTGAAAACAGAACCTTGTATTTTGTTGGGATTATTGATATTTTCTGTTGAATATGAAGGTATAAGTTTTACTTACACTTCTTTGATCTGTTTTTCTGTAGCCGGCAGATCAAAACCTTTTTTATTGTTCATGGACTCTTTTAAAAACTGCATTTTTATGTTTTCTCCAACTCTGAACCAAGCATTAGTTGCAAGAAATACACATTCCCACATTTTTTTTCAGTTTCTTCTATATTGTATTATTCTGCTTTTCATTTTTTATTAGCACTTTGGGATTTTGCAAAGAAGACACTGAGAAACTTTTAATTGAACTGCAGCATTGTTATGGGTTATTTGAGATGTAAAATATTGATTTTTTTTTGTTTTAAATTTAAATCCCACCTTTTTTATTTGTAGTTGCCATTTTCACTTTGTTTCATGAAGCTAGCTGAACAATATCTGGCTAACAACTAATTATGTGGCTGGAACTTTTGTATGTGACAGCTGCTTTAGCTATTCTGAAGTTTATCAAAAAGTTTTTCCTATATAAATTAAATTTCTGGAAGTTGTTTTCACTGCTATTGTGTTCTCTTTACTTACATTTTTTGATTGATTATGTATTCCTTTGTATCTACAAAGTAAACATGAAACAGTACATAAACTTAGTGATAGAGAGCTAAATTCTTTTTACTTATCCATCATACCATAGTATAAGGTAAGTCTTGTAATCGTTTTAAAAATCTAAAAAAATTTTTTTGATGGATTTACATGTTTCAGACAATAGAGATGCCAAAAAACATATTTTTAGAAAAAAAAAATTGCTGTCCATCTGTCTGTGTGTCTGTAAACATGCTATCTCCCGAACAAATTAAGATAGAGACTGGAAATTAGGTGTGTACTTAGTATGTAATAATGGAAAGAAGCCTATTGAATATCAGTAACCTCGATTATCCGGAACTATTTTTTTCTCACTCTCGAAATATTCGTTCTGATAAAACGTATATAAAATTTTTCGAAATTGTTCATTTTAAGGGGTGAATATACAAGACAATATAAAAACATAAATTTTGCATAAAGAATGAAGTCAATTGGATAATTAGTTGCCGAGATATTTGTAATCATATTTTCCATACTCTTCGATTTTTCATGACCCTGTATTCCATTCAAATTTTAATTCAAAGGTATGTTTTAATTGAACATGAGACGTTTAATCCAATGCAGTAAACTGTTAGTTAATATGATTATCATTTTTGGAGTTATAAGGATGTTTCTTTTACGCAATTCAGTACTACTTGATTATCCTGTAGACCAAAAACTATCGCCAAACTTTAAGATTAAATGCCAATAATGACCTATCGTAAATGTCACATTCACTTGACATTAAACATGTTACACATGTTTGTTACATCATTAAGTGATTTTTAATTCGACATTTTATTTGTATTTTTATTAATCTTTTACTAATTTATTTGTTATGTTATTTAAAATAAAAATTATGCCAATTTGTATAATTTTGCGAGTAGTTTGGTGATTTATATAATTTGTCAAAATTGGTCGATGGGATAATCAAGCAGTACCCACAATTCAGTAATAACATTACTATGTATTAGGGTGTAAAAAAAAAATATGATTAAAAAAAAAAAAATCGGATTATTTTGATTTAAATCAGTTTTTTAAAATTTAAATCGGATTTTTATGATTTTTTCCCTAGCGTTCAAATACTGAATAGCCACCAAGAGTTTTAGGTCTCCACAACAGTTGAACCTCTAATTGCTAACATAATCCATGTTTTCACACTTTAGTTAATAAAATTAATTATATAAATTATAAAAAATGCAAATTAGTAGTTTCATTAGTTAGTAGCATACAATATTGTTATATACTTACATTAATATTTTGTAATAATTTTGTAAAACTGTATTAAATGCTGATGATATTTACACTTATTAAAATTATTAAACAATTAACTCTGTAATTAGGAACATAATATTATATACATTTTTATGATTTAATTACTAAATTGATAATTAATAATTTAGTACTCATTCTAGAAAGAAAAAGAGGCAGGATGCTAGTTCCAAAAAAAAAAAGTCAATGTTTCATGATGGGTTTAGTAATTATATAAGGGGAAAAAGTACATAGTTTCTTATAATGATAAATAAAGTGTCATTAATTTTAATAAGTTTATTAATTACAAATTGAAAAATACAATTAAATAACAATATGTTGTAATTTTTTTTCTAAAGAAATAAAATTTATCATTTTCGGAAGGTCTTAGGGCACATAGATTTAGAAATACTATGGAATTTGCAAGTTTTTTACAAGAAATCTCTGTCTACAACTACAGGGGAATTTCATTATTTGTTTAAAAGGCAGGGTGCATTTTGTCAATTTCAAAAGGGGCAGGTTGTGGTGCCCTAAAAAAATACCTAGAGGAAACAGTAAGTAATCGCAGAATTAATAAAAACTGCAAATAAGTAATTTCATTAGTTAGTAGCACAAATAACAAATCTAACAAATATTATTTGTAGTTCATTTTGCATTTGTATTGTTAATTGCCTAAATGTAAACTTACACATGCATATGCTAACCTCCCAAAAATATGAAAATACTTTAACACATTCATACACACATACAGAGTAAATATAAGGAATAGCCAGTTATATCTGAAATCCTCAAAACATTAAACAGCAGCATTATTAGCACTCAGTGGGTATCCTCAGCATTCAGTTTTTCAAATAGTTTTGCCATCTTTTTAATGCCTAACAATTTTTATTTGGTGTATTTGAGTTCAAAAATTAAAAACATTTATTCAGCCTTTACTGAAGAATCTCTTGTTGTGCTTAACATTTTATGCCAGTTGGTTCTTTTTCTCTTATACATTCTTTTACAATAGCAGTTCTGTCAATATCATTCTTTAATTCTTCTTTATCTCCAGTATGTGCTATACATTTATTATTGCAAAAGTAGAATGAGAAAATAAGATTCTGGCTATCTTATTCTTTTACTTGCAGAAATTTATTATACTTGCTATACTTATTTTATATAAAAGAATGAATAATTTGATTACTAAAAGGAAATTATGACATTGCAAGTTATGTTAGATTTAAATATTTTAAAATGAAATCCTTTTTATGTTACATTAGATAAAAACTAGGCTTTTTACAAACTTACTGTACTTAAAACTTTTTACAACAGTCAGGAATTAAGCTTAGAAACAAATATTTAAAGCTTTTTTGTGTATTCATAAGCCAAAATACCTGTAGAAACTTTCCAAATTATGCTCATCTTAGATTTTAATACTTTTTTATGTTATTTTAAACATTTAGAAAATTTAAGATTTTAATCAATGATTGTTTTTTAAAAATCATTTGATTAAAATCATGATTTAAATCAACTGATTAAAATCATTGGCACCCTACTATGTATTAAAAATATTTAAATATACGTTTAAGTTTTATTTTGGCATTGCAATGCATTTTATAAATAGTTTACACATGTTTTATTTTCATATTTATACTATGCATATCCGTGATGCGTAAGTATTATGGTGGCCCCAGCGACTAGTTTCCTTGGAAATGAAGTCATGTTTTAAATGAATTTTATAACAGAACTCTGTTTTCAGTTGCACAATTTTCATGAATTGGGATACTGTACTGAATAAGTGCTAACATTAAATGAAAGTGATGATTTAATGAGATTGATTTTAGTGAAGAATTGAATATTGGCATTTAGTCTGGCTAATTTTGATAACATTAAGCGATTGATAACAGTAATTGTGTCCACATCAAATAGAATATATTGCATTTTTAATTGCAATTTTTGTATGAAAGTTAAATTATATATTGGACATGTCATTTTAAATTAAGAAATCTTAAAAATCCAAAGTTAAATTTCTATCAGCTTTTTTAAAATGAAGAATTGAAGTTCCTGCTTTTTTCTTCTGTCTGGAAAGCCTCCTGAACCTCTCATTTAAGGTAATTTTTAACCATATAAATGTAAAAAAAAAAAAGCTAAAAGTTTTCATCCTCTTCTATAGTAATAACTTTAAATTTAATCCTTTTTATTTATTTATTATTTTTTTTATTGACATGTTCTCTGTAAACCATACTTAATACCTAGTGTAGTCTTATTTTTTTCATGTTTTATGCAAGAATGATTTTAAATTTTAAATTGTGAAAATTCTATGCATTTATCACATTTTCTTAAAGTTAAAAAAATTTTTGGTACTAGTGTTTTAACTTGTCCTTCTCTTTTTAAAAAATTGAAAAATTATGCACATTAGTACAGTTTAATATGAGTAGTATAGTATGTTAGTGAAATTAAAGTATGTACCAAATTGTCTGTGTTTGATATATATGTACATCTGTATATATATATATATATTTTCTGTTTTATTATTAGTTTTACAAAAAGAGTCTTCATCAAGTACAGCAAACTTATCATCAAATGCTTCAGATTCTGAAAGTAAAGTTTCAAATACAAATAGAGTCACTCGATCAAAGGTTGTTAGAGGTACCGCTTCATTACTTTCATCACCTGTATCTCGGAGACCCACAAATTTACAGAGACGTCACACTTTTGTTCAAGATAGCAGTAAAAAATTGTTTCAAAAGCCTGCATCTGTGACCAAGATTTCTCCCACGTGAATTGCCAGTTGTCTCAACATTGGTTGAAATGTCTCCAATGAAGATTGTCATGATCAAATAGTGTAGGTTTAATTTTTTATTTAAAATTATACGTATGAATTTACAACTTGAAAGTTTATTTCAGATCGATTTTATGTTTGTAACAAACTGTTTAAAAAAATCCATTTAACTTTCAGTTGTAATGTATACTAACTACTAGCAATATCTGTGTTTGTTCTTTGACCAATAATTTGAAATATTTTTTTTAATCCATTAAAAAACTGAGAATGTCAAAAACAGCAAATTTGTGCAATTTATGTTATATGTATCATTTTAAAAGTGTTATAAAATTTTGTGTGTATAATTGAAATACATTTGTTTTGTTTGGCACAGTGTAAAGTGAATTGTCTTTTTAGTCTTAGGTCATATAAGAATTGGTTTTGAAGAAAATATTTATAATCACTAATAATAATGATAATGTTGTTTGCGACTTAATAGTACTTTTCGGATGAAATGTGCATCTTATATAATAACAAAAATGGTTTAATAATGGCCATTTTAAACAGATTTTTTATAGTTATTTCTAACATATTTTTTAAATTATTGTTTAATTAGGGTTACTCGTTTTTGGTAGTTGTTTATTTGTATTTTTATCACATCGTTATACATTAATTTTTGTCGGTATTCTAGCCAAGAAAGATAGTAGCATAAGATCGAAATTTTTATATTTTCTATGTATTTTATGCTTCCTATAACAACAACAACAAAAATAAGATTAAACCATTATCGGTATTCGCATGCAGTAATTTGCTTGATGATAAACTAGAACAGTGGTTCCAAACCTTCATTTGTTTCTGTATCTCTTACTTATGTTTTTTATGTATGAGTGCCCTTTCTCTCCTAAACTTGTTTTTGTTTATTAATTATGTTATTATGTTAGTTTGGTAATTAAACTACTCAAATTAATGTAATGATACTTATAAGCTTTCATTTTTATCTTATATTTTACAATTTATTTCATTTTTTTAAATGTCAGCCCAACACCAAAACAACTAATTACAGCATTAATTTTTAATCACAGTAACTCACACTGAAAGTTCACAAAAACATTTTATCTTATTATACAAGTAGCCCAGTGGTTAGGGGGTTGAATTCAGAATTAATTAGGGGAAAGCTGGAAATTGTTTTAATCCCTTCTGTTTAGGTCTAGAATGAATATGCTATGTTTCCCCCCTCGTACTAGGTGAGCGTTAGGAAATATGTATAGAATTATTGTCAAAAAACATGTTTTTTGCATACCATAACAATATCTCAAAACAGCTAACTCTGTCAAAAACATTGCCAATACAAATGTTGTAGAGCTTAAAATTCTGAGTAAAATGAGTACCTACACTCAATACTTATGTTGAATATTAAGGTCATAATTTTACTTCAAAATTTTAGACCCATCATCAGGGGGATGACCTCTGAATTAATTAGGAGAAAACTGAAAATTGTTTTAATCCCTTCAGTTTAGGTCTAAAATGAACATACTATGTTTTCTTCCTCGTACTTGGGTGAATGTTAGAAAATATGTACATATTTATTTTCGAAAAACACGTTTTTTTTTAGTTTCCTTAACAGTATCTCAAAACAGCTAACTCTATAAAAAACATTGTCAATACAAATGTTGTAGAGCTTAAAATTCTGAATAAAATGAGTACCATTATTAATATTTTTGTTCAATATTAAGGTTGCAATTCTATTTCAAAATTTTTCAAATCAAGAGCTTGAAGCCAGGAGAGTCCGAGTTAACTTAACAATATCTCAAATTGCGGCCTTAATATTGAACAAAAATATTAAGTGTAGGTACTCATTTTACTCAGAATTTTAGGCTCTATAACTTGTGTACTATCAATGTTTTTGATAGAGTTAGCTATTTTGAGATATTGTTAAGTTAACTGGGTCTCTCCTGGCTTCAAGCTATTGATTAGCGATTAAGGCAAAATTTTGAAATAGAATTGCGACCTTAATGTTGAACAAAAATATTAATGATGGCACTCATTTTATTCAGAATTTTAAGCTCTACAACATTTGTATTGACAATGTTTTTTATAGAGTTAGCTGTTTTGAGATATTGTTAAGGAAGCTAAAAAAAAATGTTTTTTTTCGAAAATAAATATGTACATATTTTCTAACATTCACCCAAGTACGAAGAAGAAAACATAGTACGTTCATTTTAGACCTAAACTGAAGGGATTAAAACAATTTCCAGTTTTCTCCTAATTAATTCTGAGGTCATCCCCCTGATGATGGGTCTAAAACTTTGAAGTAGAATTGTGACCTTAATATTCAACATAAGTATTGAGTTTAGGTACTCATTTTACTCAGAATTTTAAGCTCTACAACATTTGTATTGACAATGTTTTTGACAGAGTTAGCTGTTTTGAGATATTGTTATGGTATGCAAAAAAACGTGTTTTTTGACTATAATTCTATACATATTTCCTAACGCTCACCTAGTACGAGGGGGAAAACATAGCATATTCATTCTAGACCTAAACAGAAGGGATTAAAACAATTTTCAGCTTTCCCCTAATTAATTCCGAATTCGGCCTTTTTTTGCTCCCCTACCACTGGGCTAAAGGGTTCAAATGGGGACTCAATCAATTACTGGGCATAGACCTTCTCGTTTAATTTGCAAATAGTCCATTAGCATAAGTCTTTTAAGTCTCTTTTTTCTAAACCAAAACTTTATAGCTTAGTTTCTATGTTTTCATATTAACTTTCTATTTATTTTTGTTTTCTGCAATAACCAATATTACTTTCACATATCCCTAACTAGCCTGCCTCACGTGCAGATTGGGAATCATTGTACTAGGTAATAATGATTAAGTCAGCGTTCTTGATATATTTAAAAATTGAGGACAGTTAATAAGTCGCCCATTCTTAACTATTCCCATTCATTCTTATGTTAATTTTTATGTAAACAAAATTGACAATGTAGGTGCTTAATATAAACATACATAAATTGCCCACATAAAAAAATACATAAAAAAAAAAAATTCTATTTAAATATTCATTTGTAAAAAGAAGTAATTGTAAACATTTTCAAAAAGATGTATTTTTATTCATTTATTATTATAACTTGTAGAACTGGTGAAAACGGCATTTGTTAATAAGTATTTTTTATTACATTAATCATTATTTCTCTTTATCTGCAATACATCCATAATTTTCTGGATACAAATCTGACAAAAGATGATTGCCAATCTGTATTTCTTAAAAAAATTCAATGTTAAACAAACCTTAATAAATATATTTAAATTTTTTTATATTTTTTAAAACAGGGTTGAGTAAATTTATAGTAAATTTTTAAATTCTACCTAGAAAATAAAGAAATTGCTGCATTTGTAGGTTATTAAAAATTCAAATATGACCACTTTAATAAAAATTAGATTAAAACTACCTTTTTTTTTTTTTTTAAGTATTGGTTACTAGTAAAGGTTAAACAAGCTAGCGTATTTAAATATCACTGGTAGGCAAAGTATATATATATATATATATATATATATATATATTTGCTTACCTGATAAATAACAGTAATAATAATAATAATAATAATAATAATAAAAGTTAACTATATAAATCTGACATTTCAAAATCTGTATATGGCATCAAAATTGCACCAGCACATATCATTTTATGAAACAAATTTTATAATAATAAATAATTGTTATATTCATTTACAATGCTAGATAAAATAGAGACATGAAAAAGGTAATTGCACAGTCTTGGATAACAAATCAATAAAAACCATCATGAAAATTCATTAAATCCATTTTGTTGACTTTTGTATCACATACAAAAGTCATTGTTGTTTTGGTTTCATTCGCTCTTTTGTGTCCAGCACTAATCCACTTACATATTTTCATTTCTTTTGCACCTTTATCTAGGCCAATGTTTTATATAGACTTTTTTATGGGTTACTTACATTTTATCAATTGTGACTAGTGTTTTAGTAAGACATATTTTAATTTTAAAATCATGCTCTCTTACCTAAAAAATGGTATGTGATACCTTAATTTCCTTCCCACACTTTTTTTTTATTTCGGGAGGCAGCATCACATTTTGGCAACCAATTTTAGCATTGATGATTTTGCTATACTTGATAGATTAAATGGTATGGATACCAGAACTGTAGGCACATCTTTAACATCAGTGATTAAGTTGCCATTCATTTCATATTGTAACAATCTGTACGATGTTGCTATGGTAATACACCACCCTCCCCTGGCACACCAGCTGACTTGCAATTTCATTATTTGTATGTAATCTATCATTTAAAGCAAAATCTTTAACACTAAAATTGGTTGCCAAAATGCTGCCTCCAAATCTATTTCATTTAGTTACACGAAATTGATAAGAATCAACCATAATTTTTACTGGGTAGATTTGGTGCCGACCTGTGTAATTATTGTTATATCAATAAATGAATTTCCAAATCAGTCACTTTTTTGTACATAAACTTTTCTATTTTATCATATTTTTTGTAACCTTTTTTCCTGTTGTAAAATCTACAGTATATATGTTCTCATTACTTAAAGAAAATAAGTTCAGCATTGATGTTGTTTATAAAGCAATTCCAATTTAATTGTATCAGTAATCAGTCGAGGGAAAAAAAAAACAGTGCTGATCTTTTCTGCTTCTATGAAGCCTAACTGTGTACTAATTTACATTGATTAAGGTAAGAAACTGTAATATATAATTTTATTGTATTGACTGTCAAACTAGATAGAAGCAGCCCTTATTCTTGATGTATTTTTAGCCTGGAAAAAGGATTATTTCCTTTAAAATATGTACATTATTTTTTGGTAACATTTTAAAGAAGCTTTGTGCTTTTTATAATTGTATTTTGTAACTGTGCAATATTGCAGCTGAATATTATTTTGCTGCATTTAGATATTATTAGGTGGAGTTCTGAAAGCATTGAAAGAGAAAAATGATTCAAATTCAATTTTAGCCATAAAAATATAGCATATAATAATGTGATTTTAGGTTTTAAATCAAGAAACGTCTTAAATTTTCTAGAAAAAGTACTTTAGGGCATATAATTAGTTTTAAATTTAATTAAATCAGTTGTGAAACATAAAACATATTTACACTAAGCATGTGTTATATTTTTATTTAAAAATTCTCACTTTTTTTAACAGAACCATGATGCATTAAACAAGTCATTCTGCTTTGATATTTTAAAACTTCTTTAGTAGCTGTACTCATTGAAATTATGTAGAAATTTGCAAATATTTACAGATGCCTAATAATATTATAAACTAAATACTTTCAGTTCCTGTAAAAAATATAGCACAGTTTATCTATTCACATTTTCAAATTGTATTTCATATATTATATTATTAAACATAAGCACCATTAGAATGGAAATATCAACCTACAAATTACACTAAAATAATTTCTACCGCATATTAATATTAATACTATAGAATGAAACTTATCCTTAAATAATATAAACTTGAATAGCGATTCTTAAACTGTGGTGTGCGAACCCCTGGGGGGTCCACAACTCATATTTAGGGGTCTGCAAATAACTTGTGTTCAATACAAAATACTTTTACTTACCTAGAAATGGAAAGAAATCTTGTGAGTAAAATCAAAGAAAAAACTATGAATACTGTTAAAAATACAGTATCTGTTATTAGTTTATATATCCTGTATTTAATATTAAGAATATCAATATTAAATCATGGGGGCCTGCAAAAGTAGAGGGTATAAGAAAAGGGGTTCATGATAATTAAGAGTTTAAGAACTGCTGGACTAGAACACTTAAAAAATAAAGAAAAGTTATGAAATAACAATTAACTTGTCATAAAGATAATTATTTATAAAAGTTTAATTTCAGTAATTAATTCTGTAGATAATATCCAGAAGTATAGAGCTGTATACTCCTAAAAATCCATTGAATTCTTTTTTTTTTTTATCATAAAAATTGCTATATACATAACTGCTATACATTGTTTTGAAAAAAATTATGTTTAAAGTCAGAATACATTATTTTCTCTGTACAGTGACAGTGAATTGTTTTGTCCGTAACCTCTTTCTATTAAAAATTTGTGTGCTTAAAAAGAATATTCTTTTAAATTTATCACAGAATAAAACTTTTTGAAAAATAAAATAAAGCTTTTAGATCTCAATGCTTCTTGTCTAACCTTTAAAAACATGGACGACATACTGAATGTACCATTTAATGAAAAAACGACTGTGATTTCCAAATTAATTACATCGTTAGCACATGCACTTCATTTACTCTCATCCCAAAGATCCTTCAGTTTTCAGCCAGTGTTTAAAGTTGAAGTTCGCAATTTTTTCTCTTTCATTATTTTTATTGGTAAGTCACCATTGGCATTTAGAATATACCGATTATGTATTTGTGTAATTTATTTAATTTTCTTTCTTAATTAAATTTCTTTGATTTATAAATTTAATGTTTATTACTTTTATACTATTAATAGACATTGCAATTAAAAATAATATTATTAAAAGTTGGTATTTAGGTTTTGAAAAAAGGCGGCGTATGGAATAGACTGCCTGTGTTTTTATGTTACTACACACTGTCCATGTTATATTAATTTTAATTTAATAAGTTTTTCTTTTTATAAATTTGATGTTTAATTTTTTTATACTACTACTGGATGTTGCTTTAAACAAGAATATTATTAAAAATTGTTATTTAAGTTTTAAAATGCTTTCGCATGTACAGTATGCCGTTCATTTTTTTTTTTTTTTTTTTTTTTTTTTTAAATTACTACAGGCTGTTTATGTTTTTAAAAGTTAATTCTTGTAGTCACAGATGAAGTAGCAATTATGCATTTTCTCAAAAGTTAAATTGTTATTTGTTATGTTTCTGAGAAAGAGAACATTTGTTTATAAAGAAAATACAAATTAATTTTCCCTTTTTTTTTATTATTATGATTAAAAATTACCAGTGTTGCGGTGTAATTATTTTGGTTTAAAAATTTTATTTAATTAACAAAGCATATAGTGTGCTGTAAATATTTGTAGATTTTTTCTTATAATAATTTTTATTAATGGATGATACAAATGAAAATTAATTTTCAACATCATTAAAAAATGCAGTATATAATCATGTACGTTTATATTTTTGTTGAAAAGTCTGAGAATATATTAGACTTGAAAATATATTAATGATTATTTGAATGAATTTTTTGTATTATAAGATGAAAAAAATGTCTTTTTTTCCCTTTTATCTTTGTGTGTATTGAACCATTCATTTGAAACAATCCTTTTTAAGTACATTTTTCTTTAATAAGCTTCCATATTAAGAAGAAGAAATGTTTCCCTAACTTTACTTTTTAGTTTATCTTAAGGGCACTTATGACATCTTGACATTTTAAACAAAACAGATTTCGCATGATATTTAAAATCATATAATTTGTTTATAAATATACATACATATATACAAGTTTCATTTTTTTTTTCTTTCTCATTTAATATAGATTTACTTAAGTTATATGTTATACTTAAAAAAAATATTTGCTAAATATGTAATTTTATTTACTGTGAATGCTTAATTTTTAACTTTTTAAATTTATGTATGAAGATTAAAAATATGTGATTTAATAATAAGATGAATCATTTTCTAATTTTCTCAAAAAGGAATAAAATGTTACGGAAGCATTTAGAAAATTGCAGTTTTTTAAAAATAGAATTAATTCCTGAATATCCTCTGTATTATAATAATTACACGTATGGATACGTAATAGGTTTAAAAAATAGCTAACACAAATTCAGAGAACCTCAGAGTGTTAAAATAAGTTAATATTTCCATTGTCGGGTTTTCATCATGTTTTAATACGTTTCTTCAAACTCACATGACGTTACATATTCACCTGCTGAGGTCCGTTTTATTTCCAATTTGATGCAATATATATATTTTTTTAATTCGTCAAACTATTTATTTCATTTCGAGTTTTCATGCAGAAATCTTGCTCTAGAAAACTTATGACATAATATTCAATTTGTTTCAATTATTCAAACTGTTTATTTAATTTAATTTTTCACGTGAAACCTTGCAATAGAAAAGCAATTGTTGTGGTGAGAATTTTATTGCTTTTTTTTAATTGTTGGCAACTGCTATAACGAAAAATATTTATTTTTTCCTGACATTGTTGTGTAAGAGCTGGTTTTATCCGAATCATGTTAAGGCGGTATTCAAAATTTTTAACCCTCCCCATTTCCATTCCTTTGGGCCGATTTTGCCCATTTTCAATCCCAGCCGAGATATTAGCCATCTCAAAGTTGTTGGCGAGTTTGAAGACGATCCTTGCATAATTGCGACTTTTATCGTGTGGACAAAATTTAGTACATACATACATACATACATATATATATATAAACTTTTTAGGTGGGGGTGGTTTTGGGTTCCTGGGGTCCTATAATGAAAAGTTATGAAGGAATTTTTCAAAAGTCGCACCATGGTAACGACTGCAATAGGTAGTATTTCTTACGAAATCTACCTAAAAAGAGAGAAGAGAAAAACTTGTAAGAAAGATTTACACATACATGCATATTATTTTTTGTTTACTAACTTAAAGCCACTCTTTTAGGGATTTATATATTGTGAAGCTATATAAATGACTGTTTGTTTTTGAAAATGTCTGAGTTTGCTTTATTTTTTTTTCTGCACAAATTTGATAATTTGCAGCATTTTATGTCTTCTGTGTCCTTAAGAACCATTGTGCTATTTTTATGCTTGCAACCAGATGAGTTTTATCACAGTTTTTTCCCCCTTTAGGTCATTCATTATGTATGACCAATTATTTTAAATCTAGTGATTTTTTTAAATAATTGTCATTGAATTGATTAAAAATCTTAATTAAAAATTTGTTTTGATTAGTGAAATTCATCTCTAAAATTTTAATATTTTGTTAATAGATGAAGAAAAACAGACCCTACAATATTTTTTTTTATCCCTTTAATTTTTTAATTAAAAAAAACCCTTCTTATTAATACATTTTGAAGAGGTTTATATATATATATATTTTCCATGCCTTTTTATAATAGGTCAAAAAATAAGATTTTGTTTTATTTTATTGCATACAAATTTAGTTAAATTTCTGATTCTTTATTTTATTTTTAAATATCCCAATGAATGAAATATTTTGTTTAAAATAATACTCTCAGTTTGTTAAAATTAATCAAAATTAATTCAAAAATTAATTTTTAAAAAACTAATTTGTATATGTGTTTGTGCTGTTTTCAGATACGGCTTTCACTTCTCTTCATCATATTACTAGCACTATTATTAACAAAAAAAGTTATAAAATTTTTCTTAAAAACTAAAAAAAGAATGCAATTTGTATAAAATGTAATTTATTTATAAGCTTTAGAAATAGATATTGCATCTTGGTTTCTATAACTCTTGTTAGCAAAAGTTAATATTCATAGTAGTTGGTCATAGATCTAATTAATGAAATAAATAAAGCTTTGTTGATGTAAAATATTGAATGTGAAATTTTGTTTAAAATTTATTTAAACACATTCTCTTAACTTTTCCCTGAAATATATTCCCTTTTTAATTGTCTTAAAAAAATTATTTAATTGTATTCTCTAAACTGTTTTTACTCAAATATATCCCCTTGTTTAAACGTCTAATTAAATGAAGAATTTAAGTTTACTGAAAATTATTAGAAGTCTTTTGATATCTAAACTCATGTAGAGTTTCAAATATTTCTCTTTTCTGTTAAATATATTTCTATTGTCTTATCATACCTGTATTATTCATTCTATTTCTGATGTTTATGAAAAAATATTATATATTATTGCTTTTTGTATGAAAACCTAATAAGTTCTCAAAATCTCATAAATTACATTAAATTAGTTGAACTGTGGTGAATATCAACATAAATTACATTAAATTAGTTGAACTTTGGTGAATATCAACATAAATAACATGTCTTATAGTGAAAAAATATACATTGCCATTTTTATCACCCCAAAAATTATGAAACTCACCTTTGAAGTTTAAGGCAGGTATATGATGACAGTACAGAGTTCAGTGTAAAATATTAACTGTATTTAATGAACATGTTAAAGAAATTTTCTGCAAAATAATTTTCTATAGCAGAGTTGTAAGAGAATGCTGGCAGTTCATAAAGATCAAAACTATTGTTAATTTGTTTCACAAGGCAGTTTCGAAACTTTCATAAAATATATCATGGAATCAAACTCTGAATTTATAAGGGAAATATGATTATATGTATATTTATATTAAATTACTTGATTTCAGAAAGGAAAAGTACCACAATCAGGCAATAAATTGTCATGTGATTTCTTGGTTTTGAAATTTTACCTACCATCTTACAAATGTTTAAGTTAATAATTGAATTATCATGAAATGTATTGCAACATATCAGGTTCCATCAACTACAATTATAATTTAATTTTTAAGGTGATCTATGATGACTCTTTTTTTTTGGGGGGGGGGGAGGGGTATATCCTAAAGTAACAGAAATATAGCAATCATGCAAAGTAATAACAGAAAATCTGGAGACCAAGCATAGAGAATAAGATTTTGTAATTTCCTTCTAATCTATCTGTTATTGTGTTGCAAAGTTTGATATACCTGCAGAGATACCAACCTTGAATAATAATTGGCAATAGTTTTTGACAGAGTGTGTCAATGAATTTAATGAGCCGAATAATTATAATTATAATAGTAATAATTACAATAAACTCTGTCTAAGGTGGAACTACAGCTAGCACAACTTTCCAGTTCACTAGTGCATCAAACTTTACTGCACCTTCAAGACAGAAACACCATTTATTTATTAAATAATAAAAATAGAGAATAAAGAACATTTCTTTTTAGTATCATTTAATATGAGACTTTATTACTTGGGAAAGCTACAATTCTTTTTAGTCATTCAATACCTTAATACAGCTTATAAATCATAAAAGTTGAATTTGATTTAAAAAAAAAAAGGCTGATTTTAATTAGCAGATTATTATTATTATTTGAAATCAGAATTTTTCATGGCTATTTTTTTTTTTTTTTTTTTTTTTAAATTTTTTAGTAGTTAGACAGGTGAGTTGGTTAGGCTTCACTAATGTAAATCCTGCACTCATATTTAAAAGGTATTTTAAGTTTATAAATAAAAAAGGGTTTTGTGTAGTGAACTGATAAATTAGTCAGCCTTGCATCTGACCTGTTGCCCTGAGGACATGTTCTGATGTCTCAGTCTGCTAGGGAGTATTAGAAGCAGCAACAACATAAGTAAACTATCATATGTGTATTTACAAACATTAATAAAAATTTATTTAAGGTATCTTCTTTTAAAAGATCAGAAAAGTAAGTATACAAATTGAGTACTAAAACCATAGTTATACAGCTCAGCAATTTGAAGTTAATAATTATGTAGTACTTATTATTAATTATGCTGTAATAATTATGTTTATGAAAATCATGTTTGTAACTGTTATTTCTTTTTATCCTTATAACCTACTGATTCTTAAATTAAACTTAGGATAATTATTTTCTCGTATCTTTTGTCCAACTTGTAACTGGTTGCATATTTGAAGCACGCACAGAGTTACAGTGAATTACAGGTTTGTGCTATTTTGAACAGTTTTTTTTTTAAACGATATAAATTTAATCATCTGAGTATCAGAGAATTTTCCTGCGGTTTCATTAAAATGCTTATAAAATTCTAATTAATTTAAATTTTCCTTTTTTGATTTGGTGTTAAAATATCTTTGATATCACGGAATCTTAGATATTTAAAACTATATAATTATGCTAAAAATAAACAAAATTTCCTGCAGCGAATGTAGATTGTTTTGGGGGAAATAGAAATATATGGACTTAGAGAGTTAAAAAAAGCAATAAGTAAAAATGCTTTTAAGTTTCCATAATTGTAAACTGCTACTGTAACCGTTACAGTAATTTACAGTAAACTGCCAATTTTGTCACCACTCCATTTGGTTACTACAGAAATTGATAGTGAACAGAAGTACAGAACAGAATTGATAGTGTACAGAAATTGTATCGCTTTTCTTTTTATGTGATAAATAAAACTTCATAACCATTAATTAACAGGATAATGTTTTGTATGAATGTAATCCTTTTCCTTTTTGAAATATAACTTTGTGAAATCTAGCCATTAATCCTGAATATAAACTCTCCTTCTAACTGTCCCAGTCTGTATTAGTGAAATGACATTGCTGTTTACGTGACTATCAAAATGACATAAAACATGCAATTACAAATATGACATACTTACAGATATTTTTAATATCCATTTCCTTGAATTTTTGTACTCTAATTATCTGTTGAAATCCGCACATAATTTCAGTACATGTTCTGAATATTATAATTTAAATGCATTTGTGTTATTCAAGACTTATGATGACTAGTCTATATTTAATTGCTTTGTTTTCCGACTAATACTTCATGTTTTCTGTTGAAATCAAATTTCATAATTAGAATTTGTGAATGACTGTAAATGCTTACATGTTATGAAAATTACAGTTTCATAGTCAACAGAACATTATTGACTTTGGATAGTAATGGAAGATGCTTAGACGCTTTTATATTTTAGATATTGACCAATTGTGTGTATTTAGAATTCTTAATTGTAAACCACCTTCATCATTTCCCGCATGCATTTACATTTTCTCACATTTCACAGCATTTAATATTGAAACATAATACAAATGAATATTGTTCACTTTGTACAAAGCATGAAGAACCAGACAGATTTTGTTTCTACACTGTGTCTAAAAATATTCAATTGTTGTGTTTTTCTATACACGACTTTTTAGTGTTATTCATATGAAGGTTGTATGCTTCAAATTTTAGCAAACTTTTCATATTCATGATTAAAAGATAATCAAATTCTGGTTAATGCTATTGTATAATGAATGCTGTAAGATCATGCTTTCTGTGACATCATAATTTATAAAATTTGTTATTGTAGAAAATTGTTATATTTTATATATTTAATATATTCACCTGCTTGTTGATATATTTATAGCAAAATTATCATAAATGTACAAATTCAGAAAGTTAAAAGTTTTTAATTTATTATATTGACATTATGTTCAAAATTTTGTGAAATAAAGCTATTTAGTTTACAAATTGTAAATTATTTTTTGTTGTGAATTACATTACAACTAATAGACTGCTTCCTTTAAATTTATGTACAGACCTCCTCTCCCCCAGAGCAAATGGTCTCAAAGAAATATTTATTTTAATTTTCTTGCATTTTAAAATATAATTTTTCCTACTGTTAAATCTTGCATAAAAGTTGTCTAAAGGTAAAAATCCTTATTATGATAATAACAAACGTAAATTATTGTGGGAATAGTTTTTTGAGATTGTTATATTTTGGTCCAAGAACCAGCAATATCTTTCCCTTAACAATTTTGTACAAGCTGATCTTTAAATATGTGATTGATATTCCTTAATGAATGATGCAAACAGCCTTGAGCTGTCACAACAGCTCAGATTTGGCCTCGGGAGTAGCAACATTTCCTAGTTATAGGGGAATGTATGGTAACCCAATTACAATAATATCCTTGAATCTTCCATTATCAGGATGCCATTCATTTCCCTTTAACTAGGGAGTCTGTGCCGACATCAGAGGTCACATCCAACGCTGTAATAACATCTGATGACTGTTTATGGTGATCAGTTAAATAAGATCAATTACATATTTAAAGATTAGCCTGTATAAAATTATTAAGTAAAAAATGTTGCTAGCTCTAGTTCTGTTTCTGCTTTTACAAAATTTAATTACTATCAATTCCCACCTGATAATAATCATTAAATGATAGTAATTTTTGAATCACATGTGGCAGCACCATGTATATGCTATATTTAAATCTTGAAAATCATTTTATTTCTAATTAGCTGAAATTTGTCCTCCTTCCCCTCATTAAAAAAAATATGCTGTGTCCATCACAAAACTTGTAAGATATAATTATAATAGTATATTATTTTAAATAGATTGTTACACACTACCTACCAATTATGAAAACAAGTGCATTTCTTTGAATTTAACTCTGAGATGTAGTGTTCAGTGAATATAAATAATATAAAAATATAAAAAAGTTAAACAGTTCCCCTGTTGAGTATTCAAATACAAAATTGGATAAACATACATATTTTAATCAATAATCTCAAATATAAAATTTGTTACATTTCTACCCAATGGAAACTGAGACACTTCTTTAAATGTTTATCGGGGAAAAAAGCACTACAGTGCCCCCTGTTGAATGAACAAGGCCAAAATTGAATCAACATAATCTATATATGAGGACCCCAGAAGCCAAGGGGTATAAGTGACAAAATTGAAAAAATTGAACTAAGTGCACAGACGACCTGAAAATATGCTTTTTTCTTTTCAGGTAAAGAAATATAAGTGATTTTCTATTTATGTGTTGTGTTTTAGAGATCAACCACTTTTGCCTAATAATGATCAATATTGATTAATTATAAATTTAAAGAAAATTGCTCTCTACTTTTTTCACTTTTATTGAAATAAGAGTTCAATGACCACTGTGAAACAAGCAGCAGTTTCCTATTTCAATTCAGTCAATTATTATTAATGTTCAACTTTAACGTCAATTATCTTTGAACTCAATTTACTCCAAATCGAAATTTTGTCGCTTGTACCTCTTGGCTTCTGATGTCCTCATATATAAAAGGAAGTCTGGATTGGCAATTGATCAATGCACAGCCCAAACTAATTGAACCTAAAATCTTGAAAATGGCGGTAAAAATACTTCTTATGGCATAGAGTGCCGCTAAGAAAGGATTTTCTAAAATTCCACCCCTAAAGGGGATAAAAAAGAGAACGAACTTCTTAAAAATCTGATTTTATAGTTATTTTTCAACTGATAAGATATTTTAGTGTATTTTTGTATGCTGAATTGAATGGTACTAACCAAATTCTTTTAAGTCTGATAGTTCATAAGATATTTCATATTATTCTAATTTGGCGATGTCTTTAGCGCCAAAACCTCAAATTTTCAAGTGATAATTTCTAAAAATACATCTGTTACTATATCAAGGAAAGAAATTCAAATTGAATAATTTTTTAATCAATTCTTTTTGTTAAATAATTAAAACAACTATGTCAGTTAGGAAAAAATTACTAACGCCTCAAATCTAAAACTAAAAAAAAAAAAAAAACTAAAAAAAATACTGTGGTACTAACCAAATTCTTTTAAGTCTGATAGTTCATAAGATATTTCATATTATTCTAATTTGGCGATGTCTTTAGCGCCAAAACCTCAAATTTTCAAGTGATAATTTCTAAAAATACATCTGTTACTATATCAATTGAAGAAATTCAAATTGAATAATTTTTTAATCAATTCTTTTGGTTAAATAATTAAAACAACTATGTCAGTTAGGAAAAAATTACTAACGCCTCAAATCTAAAACTAAAAAAAAAAATTAAAAAAATACTGTGGTACTTTTTCGTTTTACCACCACCATGCCAAAATGTATGGTATCGCGCCATTTATTTATAGCTGTATCAATGCTATATCCATAGCTATATCAATGGGATGGAATTTCATATTTAATTAAACATGGACATAAGTAGATGGTGATTAGGTTTCAGTGTATATAGCCCAACAAGTGGTGCTGCTGTGCTGTACTTTTCGTGATTTCCATGACAGCTTATATTCCAGCAGCATCTATAGG
This sequence comes from Maratus speciosus, assembly GCA_963932465.1. Taxonomy (NCBI): domain Eukaryota; kingdom Metazoa; phylum Arthropoda; class Arachnida; order Araneae; family Salticidae; genus Maratus; species Maratus speciosus. The sequence continues at coordinate 167,702,511 of OZ010793.1, forward strand.
ATCTATAGCATCTATTTCATCACACTTCGTATTCAGTTAGAGTTAGAGTTAGGGCTTGACATAAGTTGGTATTGAAATTAAGTTTGGGTGCATCTTACCCAACAGATGGCGCTACTCGTGCTGGTTTTTTTTAACGATTTTCGTGATAGCTATTAGAAATGAATGCCGGCTTTTTTTTTTCGGAGTCCGAGTTAGACGATTTGAAATCCGAGCACGACGCCGAAAATACACAATAGAAAATTTTTAATAAGTTTTTGAAACTTTTAAAATTAAATTTCTTATTTCAAAAATTTTTAATCGCATATAAATAAGTTTAAATACAAAATACTTTCTGGTAACAATGTTTCGAGATTTTCATGCTTGTTAAAATAGCAAATTGCTTATTTTATTCCCAACCACTGGGAGAAATCTACAAATGTCACGATTCTTATTTTAAAATATCATTATACAACTGTGTCAGAAAGACATGAGTTCTATTGGAAACGATGATAGACAAGGGGTATCCCACGGCTTCTTATGTTATTAACAATAACAGAATCAGATAGAATATTTCTCTTTACATAAGACCAATAACACTTAAGTTCCCTTTCAAACTTATTTTTAAATAATTGTAAAACACTTTAAGAAACTTAGACTACGCTTTTGTTTCTCAAAATAGCATTTGGATTTTTCCTTTCTCCTTTTTAGGTGCGTTCGTAATTATATGAATGCGTAGCACCTATAGTCGTCGTCTGTTCCGTCCGTCAATCCGCATTTAACAGCGCAAAAACTACCCATCCGAATGGTTTGAAATTTAATGTATAGAATCGTTGCAAAATTTTGTCGGGTCATTTAAAATTTTATGAAAATCGAATCAAATTTTAAAAAGATATTAATAAAGTTTTCTCCATTCTTTTAAATCCTATTATACGTAATGAATTCAATGATATCAAATGATAGGTAATGACTCTAGGTTGCCGTGGTGTGAGTCCTATTATTTCCGTATTACTGAATTTAATATATGAAGATGTGAGTTTCAAAACTCGCCTTACCAGGCGCGGATCCACGGGGGGGGGGGGGGGGGGCGATCGCCCCCCCCCCCAAATAATATAAATCCACCGATTATCGCGAATTTCGACAAATAATCGCCGAAAAAAATCAATTTCGTCAATCGTTCGCAGGTCAAATGATCGCAAAAGAAACGCGAATTTCGTCAACGGATCGCGCAAAAAACACAATTTCGTCAAAGGATCGCGAAAAAACGCGAAATTTCTTCAAAGAGGCGCGTGAAAAATGCAAATTTTGTCAAAAAATCCCTTATTTCGTCAAAGGACCACAAAAGAACGCAAATTTCGTCAAAGGATCGCAGAAAAAAACGCGAATTTTGCCAACAGACCTCTGAAAAAATACGAATTTCTTCAAAGAATCGCGAAAAAAATACGCGAATTTCGCAAAAGAATCGCTGAAAAAATACGAATTTCTTCAAAGAATAGCGAAAAAAATACGCGAATTTCGCAAAAGAATCGTTGAAGAAACGCGAATTTCGTCAAAGGGCCGCGCAAAAAAACGAAAAATTAGCACCGGGAGGAGATTTCACTAAGCGCGCATTCACGGGAGGGGGTTCGATAGGGGCAAAGAAGGGAAGAACAAATTTACCAAGTTGGTTTTTACGAAATCAACACACCATAAGCATTTTAGCTTTTAACTGACTAGGATTAGGACATAATCCTTTTTTGTTCATTCATCAAATACCCCTTGAAATTTACCAATGTGGGTGGCAATAAGAGTACATTTTTTACACATTAGTGGCTTTTTCAGAAAACATTAAGATGCTTGAATTTTTCAAAGGACCTTTCTTTTTCTTGTTTCTTTCTTTCTTTGGAAATTGCTATGAATCCCATTCTTTTCTCAAACAATAAAGCACTCCTCAAAAATATCGTTATACAGAAATTAGAATTGCAGCTTCTTTGAAAGAACGAAAAGTTTCAACACTTTAAAGGGATCCGCATAACGTTGTCAATTTCTGTTGTAGAGATTCAACAAAAGGTACGCGAAGTGGCATCGTCAACCACCTCAACCCACAGTGTCAAAAATTATGGCGCCATATGCCTTTTGACAGGAGATAATCCTATTTTGTTCACTAATTGCCAAAACGTCAGTGAGGTTTACCATTGACACCCGGAAAGTGTTTGGTTTTCGTTTGCTTGTCTGTCTGTTCCGCGAAAATTGCCGTTAAAAGCGTTGGATTTATATCTTGGGTGGGGGGTGACCGCCCCGATACCCCCCCCCCCTTCCCCGTGGATGTGCGCCTAGGGGAATATCATCCTGGTGCTAATTGTGCGTTTTTTCCGCGGCCCATTGACGAAATTCGTGTATTTTTTACGATTCTCTGACGAAATTCGCATTTTTGCGCGATTCTTTCGCGAAATTAGCGTTCTTTCCGTAATTGTTTGGCGAAATGAGCGTTTATTCAGCGATTCTTTGACGAAATTTGCGTTTTTTCTGTGATTCTTTGATGAAATTCGCGTTTTTTTCTGCGATCCTCTGACGAAATTCGCGTTTATTTCTGCGATCCTTTGACGAAATTCGCGTTTTTTTCTGCGATCCTTTGACGAAATTCGCGTTTTTTTCTGCGATCCTTTGACGAAATTCGCGTTTTTTTGTGGTCTGACGAAATTTGCGTTTTTTCCGTGGTCCTTTGACGAAATGCCATATTTTTTGACGAAATTAAAGTTTTCCGCTTCTTTTTGACGAAATTCGCGTATTTTTGCGATTCTTTGACGAAATTCGCATTTTTTCCGAGATCTGTTGACGAAATTCGCATTTTTAGCGCGTTTCTTTCGCGAAATTAGCGTTTTTTCCGTAATTGGTTGTTTTTAGCGTTTTTTCAGTAATCCTTTGGCGAAATTTGTGTTTTTTCTGCGATTCTTTGACGAAATTCTCGTTTATTCCTGTGATCCTTTGACGAAATTCAAGTTTTTTTCTGCGATCCTTTGACGAAATTCACGTTTTTTCCGCGCTTCTTTGACGAAATTCCGTTTTTGCGCGATTCTTTGTCGAAATTCACGTTTTTTGCGCGATTTTTTGACCTGCGAACGATTGACGAAAATGATTTTTTTCGGTGACCATTTGTCGAAATTCGCGATAATAGGTGGATTTATATTTTTTTGATCCAAGGGGTGGGGGTGGGGGGGCGATCTCCCCCCTTCCTTGGATCCGCGGTTGTGAAGAGGCAGTAGCGCCAACTTTTCAAAAATATTGGGTGGGCTTAAAAAATTTTGAATAAAATAACACATATCATTTTTTTCTCCCTTAGTGCGCATGTGTGTGGAGAGAAAGAGGGGAGGAGCGAATGACTAAAGATAATTCAAAATTAAATTATGTTTTTCTAAGCAAATTTTTAAATTATTATAATTTAATTATAATTTTATGAATAATTTTATTAAATTATATTCTTACAAGTCCTTCCTTATATATACATTAATATTTATTTTAAATAACACTGGAATTGCTAACTATTGAAAGTACAAAAAACTAAATGTCAAGAAAAGCATACATTTTAGTCACCTAAGTGCTTTATGAATAAAAGACATCAAAACAGATGGCAAAATATGCAAGAAATTTAACTATACATCCGTTGAAGGGAGTTTTCAGTACTCCTGAAAGTCTAATATATGTCCTTACTATTTTTCAAACAAAACTATTTTGAGAACATTTCCAAAATCTAATTTCATTTCAGCGATTTAATAACTAAAAAAATAAATCATGAATTAAATCAATTGGAATTGGGTGGGCTCGCGCCCCATGGGCCCATATAAGTTGGCGCCACTGTGAAGAGGTATACACACCACTTAGATGACACATTTTGACTTTCAAGGATGTTAAGGCCCCGTCAGATTTCTGAAGCGGATCCTCTTTCAGAAATCTGAGATTAAAAAATGGATGTGATGATTATGTTTTTCAGTTTTCGATAATTGGTTCTTGTGTATTTTTTAGTGCTGAATCCAAAAATAACCTTCATTTTTTACCATACCATCTCGTCAGGATTTTTCACAAATCAAAATTTTTACATTTTTAAAAAGTCGAAATATTGCGAAAATCTGCTACTATAAAATAGACGTAACTTTTTTTTCATAATAATTTATTCTCTTTTTTTTTGCTTTACAGTTAAACATGTAAAATATTGTGTATTTAAAATCTTTATAATTTTATTCCATGCGTGGACGTTTTTTTGAACCATGAATAGCTCATGCTCTGTTTCCCGCTTTTCTTTTAATCTACTCTATGGGGTTCATCTCGGTATACTCTTTATTTTGGCGGTTGATAAGGCTGGCTAATTTGTCGCAGATGCATTTAAAACATTTACTTTCTTTTGTTAAGGCTTTGAGAAATTGCTTTGTGAGATTTTCGCTATTTTACTTTTTAACTTTGAAATTTATGATTTGCGAAAATCGTGACGTGATGGTTAAAAATGAAGGCAATTTTCGGATTCAGTGCTAAAAAATACATCAAAATCAATTATCAAAAGTTAAAAAAACACAATCATCGCCGGATTATGTTATTAACGTTGTTCACTATAACTTAAGATAAATAATTACCATAGTACAAGAGTAAAAAGAAAAAGAAAAAAATAAGACATTTAATAAATAAATTCTGTTATAACGTTTTTAATTTCACGACCTAATAAGTAACAATAAACCCTATTTTGAGGAGAGGGCGGGATTATATAACAAGAGTGTTGGATAACCGAGTATTTCGGTTAATCGGATGTCGGTTAATCGAGTATCTGTAATATTTTTGAATCGCATTAATTATTTCATATTCATTTAATAATTAACTGCAAGGAATGATTTGAGCAACAGAAGTTATGACTACGTTGATTATATGTCACTTGGTATCGCCCCCCCCCCCCAAAAAAAAAAAAACGATTCTCTGGATCCGCCCCTGCGCCTTACCTAGAAAATCAAATTTTGGGAAATCGCGAAAACCCCTGGCTGTGTCCATTGGCTTTCATTATAAATCAAGATTTATTTTACAATGCCAGAAAAACATGATAAAACTAGTGTTTTTTTTTTTTTCTTTTTTCTTTTTTTTTTTGTAGATCGTAGTGTTTTTTCGATGCAGTTTCACTAATAGAATAGATTGATAGAAAAAACTCGATTTTTTAAAATTTTGGATAAGGCGAGTTTTGAAACTCACGTCCTCACATATAATCATAATAAATTTTGTATTCATGCATTTTTGCATAAGTGCGACGGCTATTGCCCCAAGATTTATAAAACTATGTAGTTAAGTACGAACGCGCATCATTTGTCACGTTTGAAGTATACAATTTCAGCCTTGTTTTAGTTTGGAAATAAATTTACACTTTGAACCCGAGACCGAAGACTAGTATAAATCTGTAATATCTATATCTTTGATTCTTTTGGATAGAATCTCACCAAATTTAATATGCAAGACATTTATTGAAAATTATGTTGCTTCAGGTTTGGATTTATTCATACCACAAGGGTTGCTGCTATGATCTGCTCTTCACGAAAGCTATGTATCTCGTCATCTTTTCCTCGGTTGGTTGTGTTTAGGACGGCCAATTATCAGCACGAGGGCTATAGGCCCTAAGGGGGGGGGGGGGAGTGCCCTCCGTGGGGGTCTTTCTAAGGGAACCTTAACCCGTATTTACGCTTGGAAAATCAAGGTTAGAAGAAAACCACGAAAACTGCGAACGATTAGGCCGACGATCGCGATTGGGATCGAACCCAGCACTTCCCGTCTACCAGCTTCGAGAGCAGAACCTCTCGACCAGGGCCGAAACTAAGGGGGGAACATGTGCCCCGGGCGCCAGAACGAAGGAGCGCCAAATGAAGTCTTATATCTTTGGAAAGGATCATTTTCTTCGGATGGACTGATGGCTTCTATTATTGTGAAACAGCCATTATAAATGAAATGTTAGGTGAAGATGAAAGAACAGTCGTAAAAAGTTAGAACTCTGATTTTCTGGTCCGAATGGGGAAAAAAAAATGGCCATAATTTTTTTCTGGTCCGAATGGGAAAAAAAAATTATGGCCATTTTTTTCCCCCCCATTCGGACCAGAAAATCAGAGTTCTAACTTTTTACGACTGTTCTTTCATCTTCACCTAACACTTCATTTATAATGGCTGTTTCATAATAATAGAAGCCATCAGTCCATCAGAAGAAAATAACTCGGTGAAAGCGGAAACTCGGTTAGGCGGGACTCGGATAATCGGGACTCTACTGAATATGTCATTTTAAAAAAGATCTTTAGAATATTTTTGTTGATGTTCAGAGGGATCTCCCCTTGGATCCGCTACTGTAGATTACGTAGTTCAGTATTACATATTTTATGATTACATATTTTAAATTTTAAAATAAGTCGTCTATTATAAAATTAGTAAAATTCTCTTTGTAAATATACTTTGTGGAAGAAAGCGGGGGGGGGGGGGCGCCAAAATCCATGTTTGCCCCGGGTGCGAAAAAGGCTAGTTTCGGCCCTGCTCTCGATCACTGGTGGGGCTCATCTTTTCCTCTGATGGAATTTGTCCAAATTTAATATTTAAGTTATTGCTTAACCTTTTCAGCCGATAATCCTGTTGCTAAAATGTTGAAATGGTTCAATGTCACCAGAATTTACGAATGAATGGATTTGGAAATAAATTATTTTCTTAACTTACCTTATAAAAGCAAAATATTCCAAAATTCTGGATGCTACAGTGGTATTTGAGAATTAAAAGATGTATCGCAAGATTTTGATTGAAAGCATTTACGATTTTTTGGAAAAGCCACCACAAAATGAGAAATTTAATATTTTCTTACATATTTTTATGAAAAAAAGTTTGAGATCCAACCGAATCCAGTCGAATTAATAAATGAGGAAAATAGTTTCTAATCTCACATTTACAGCGTGATGAATTGAATTGCTACTTTGAGAGGGGAAAAATTGGTGGTTAATATTTAATAACTAGCGAACTTGCCCGGGTTTGTCAAAAAACAGCAGGAATTACGAAAAAACTCTGAAAATCACAATAAGATATCGCGAAAAAAATTTAAATCGCTTCTCAAATTCTGAAAAGAGAAAAAAAAAATTTACATTATGTTCGAAGATTGCAAGTTGATTCCTTTCACTAATGTGGAAAAATAATAGCAAATCGCTAAAATACACTAAAAATCACATACAAAATTCCCGAAAATTTCGAAAATTGCTATACGAAATCCGAATAAACTTTATTGAAATGAGGGCAGAATGTACTTTAGGTCAAAAATGGAATGTCAAAAAATTGCAGCAGATCGCGAAGAAACGTAAAAATCGCATTAAAAATCACAAAAAGTTCAAAAATCACGAAAGTCAAAATTTACAATAACTGGATAAAAGTTTCAAATCTAATTCCTTTGACCTGTGGGCTCTCTTAAAATTTATGTTTTGGAAATCATGCTAAGCATTAGATCATGTTACTTTTATTCGTAATTAATTTACTTGGACTCCCTTAAATATAATTAATATAATCCCTTAAGTTAATATTAGTTTTTGTTGCATTAAAATATCTCAATTTGTTGATTTTCTGTAAGCAAGTAAACCCTATTGTTTTACAGTGGAAGTCCATCGGAATTTGGCGAAATATTAGAGATAGCGCCAAGTTGGCGTCACTTTTGGCGAGTAATTTCGGTCGCCAAACTTGGCGTTATTTGGCGACAGAACTGGATCCCCCCCTACGGTAACCCCCCTTATACGTACGGACATGCATTAAATGCTGTTCAATAATTGCATAAAAAAATTCGCTAAAAATTCAAAAATCGCTGCACGAATTCCGAATAAACGTTTTTGAAAAGAGAACAAAATTTACTATATTGGGTTAAAAGAAAGAAACTGCATTCTTTTTCCTAATGTGGAAAAATCGAATTAATATAATCCCTTAAGTTAATATTAGTTTTTGTTGCATTAAAATATCTCAATTTGTTGATCTTTTGTAAGAAAGTAATCCATATTGGTTTACAATGGAAGTCTATGGGAATTTGGCGAAATATTAGAGATATCGCCCAGTTGGCGTCACTTTTGGCGACTCATTTTGGTCGCCAAATTTGGCGATATACCGCCAAGTTGGCGACAAACTTGGCTGCATTTGGCGACAGAATTATGTCCCTCTACGGTAACCTCCTTATAGGTATGGAAATGCATTAAATACTGTTCAATAATTGCATAAAAAATTCGCTAAAAATTCAAAAAATCGCTGCACGAATTCCGAATAAACTTTTTTGAAAAGACAACAAAATTTACTATATTGGGTTAAAAGAAAGAAACCATATTCTTCTCACTTATATGGAAAAATTGCCTCGAAACATAAAAATGCGCTAAAAATCGCATAAAAAATTAAATAAAAAAAAATCTAATCGAAAATCGGGCTTCGAGGTGCAAAACTTCATATATAGACGTACCTTTTCCCCAAATTTTGTAGCTCTACGTGCAGTGGTCTCTTCAGAACACCGTCGACACACTCACTCACTCACACACAAACTTCTTTCTTTATTATTATAGATTTCATCAAATAAATGCACGAAATGGCACTGAATTTCACAAAATTACACTATACGAATTGTACTTTTAATAAAATATAGACCCAAACCCTGAACTCCCTTTTAGTCATTTAGTAACAAACTTCACGATTCTGTTACCTTGTCCTGGAAAAAAACTCAGAAAAGCAAACAACTATATGTGAGTTTTGGGTAAGATTTCGAAAAAATACGCCATTATGTGACGTTCTACTTGTTCGCCAAAAAAAAAAAAAAAAAAAAAAAAAAAAAAGAATGAAAAGAAATATGCATTAATTTCGTGGTGCGTATATGAATAAAACGGTCTGGAGGTGAAGGGGTTAAGAAAGAATAGTTGGATTGATTTCCATACTGTAATATGCAGTGTGTGATTTAGAGCAAACGTCTTGTGTATGACTAAACTTGATTCGTGACCTTGTTCCCTTACAGACACGTGTTTACATTGGCTGATAACGGGCTGTTAAAATTTCCTTTCCGAAACGCGTCCTATGTGTGCTTTTGTTTTATGGTGATTAATTCAAAATTTCATTATTTAATTAAACTGTTTGCTGGTAATGACAATTGAGAAGGGATAAGATAAATGCATTTTGTAATTTGATTTTGAATACTTTGAAAGAATTTTCTCTTTTGTGAAATGATTTAGGCATTAAAAAAAAAAAAAAAGGCCTGTATTAAACTATTTAAAATATTTTATCTCTTAGGCTAATGTCAGACGAACGTTTTTTTGCACGCTTTTTTCGCTCTTACACCATCCCTACACTTTCGCTAGCATGTGTAGGGATGGTGTAAGAGCGAAAAAAGCGTGCAAAAAGACGTTCGTCTGACATTAGCCTTATTCTAATATGTCGAGCTGTAAAGGAAATGCTCTATGAACAGAACTTAGAAGTAAACTTCAGATCACAAAATTTGCATTTTCAGATAACATTTATCTTTATATATTAAATCTGAAAATATGAGCGTGAAACAGTGTATTGATATCTAACTTTATGTACAGAAGAGATTTTTAATACCGGTTGTATGAACGATAATGGTCTTTTTTATTTCCCACTCTCTGGTAAGACATGGGACACATATAAAATTTAAGTTTCGGTTCAAAATATGTAGGTCTGTTTTTCATGACCTTAAACTAGACATCAAATTCTGCCATTTACAAATATTTGAAAACGATCTAAAAATAAAGATTTCGGCAAAATTGACCTACATTCATGGTGTCCATGTTCAAGTTATTTTAATAATACCTTGCGCCTGTCTGTATTAATCCTACGCTATGATAGCATTTCTTTTTCTTTGAAAACAATAAAATTATGCGGAATGGGAGCTCTGCATAACTGGTATAAACTTGCAAAGACTGGAATTTTAGCACCCTGATAACCGATGGGAACTTCTCTATCTCAAATTTTTGTTCATTTATTGTTTTAGTCGCGCATAGCAACTGCAAATGTAACTTGAGAATTCGCAATTACCCATGCATTAGAAAAACAATCCCGGGGTTAATATCACTGAATTCGAGTGCTTGAAGAGGCTGGCGAAAATTATCTTATCCTCTTAAAGCATCTTCACAATTAGATATTATACCTGATTTCCCCCACAATAAATCGGATTTTTATCGGAAGTGGATGGAACTTATTCGTGCGTTTCTTTTTTTTTTTTAATTGAAAATCGGTATCACTGCGGCACATAAAAGCTCAAATACACAAAGATAATGCAGAGTTTAATCAATTGTTATATCAGTTCAGGCACTTCATATATCATAGGCCAATTGCCTCCCCCCCCCCTCTCTGAATGCCAGATTTTTTAAAATCACTATCTCTTTCTTTGTTTTCTTACTATTAGTTGAAAGTTTTCATTTGTTTTTACCAATATCTTAATAATTGCATTTAAATAAATTATTGCCGTAAAAATATTCTTTTGAAAATATGTATGAAAAACAAATGAAAGCAAAAAAATTCCTCCCAAATGGATAGAAAATCTGGATATACTATGTCCAATGAAAGCATTTTTCCTGTTCCAAGCAGGGGAGTAGTGGAGGGTATACGTCGTATACCTTCTGGATTTTTTAAAAAAGCTCCGTATACCCTTTGTTTTTCAAATAAAGCTATACCGTATATTCTAGGCGTGACGTTCATGAATTTAACGTATATCCTCTGTTTTTTTTTTTTTTTTTTTTTTTTTTTTTTTCCGACTATAACGCTGCTTTCAAGCAAAATCTGAAATTACACTCCGGTTTCACAAAATGGTATAAAATTCTTTAAAAAATATAAAAGGAAGTTTAAACTAAGCGGTATGAATATTTATTAACAAAATTAATAAACACAAAATGTATGTATGATGAAAGACTTAACAATGCAAAGTTTATGGTATCACATTTTTTTAATCAAATGTGTATAGTCAGATGTACAGTCGTGGAAAAAAAAAGTAAACACCCCTACTAACTCTGCAACAAATTATCATAGAAGAAAGTTACTGGTACCAAACGATAAAAAAACGCCTATTTTTAAATGATGTATGTAAAATTTGCTTAGGGGGCCATCTATATATCAAAACAAATCCAAACTTTGTTTTTTTCGATAGCAATACCCAACTTTGACACTGTTATATAATGTAATATGTATGTATGTTATGTTATGAATATATATGTTATGTTATGTATATATATATAAGCATAAATAAATAAATTAATTAAGAGCAGGAGGAATAAAAAGAAAGGTAATTTTAAAGTACAAAATTCCAAGTTATCCTCTTTACAATATTTTCCGGGGTTTTTCGAGATATTGAAATATAAATTCAATAAATACAATATCTCCATTGTTGAAAAACCATCCGCAAAACATAATATATAAGAAAATAGACCCAATAGATCCAAATCAATTATCAGGGGTATATGAAATACCTTTCAGCAAAGAAGATTGAACGTGCAATTTTATATAGGAATGACAAATAGAAAGCTCAAAACTAGGATCAAAGAACATATCGCAGACATTACAACAAGAAAACTACAGCTCTGGCCAGACTATATATAATGATAACGGAGAACCTTTACAAATAGATTTTAAAAATAGTTGAATAATTTATCCATCAAGATCTTATTTGCCATCCAACATCAGAGAATCAATAGAGATTTTCTTACGCAATGAGAATATTTGCAAAGATTCAGCCTCCATGGATGTTCCTAAAAATTGAAAAGAAGTGCTATACAGAATAATGAAACAATAATATAAAATAATTCACGTTCACAAATTTCCATTTTTAATATTGTAGCTAATTCCATTATGCTTGTGTTCGCGTGATTTTTGTTTTTCTTTACTAGTTTTTCAATTTGAATTTTTATGCGAAAATATATTTATCGTTTTATTTTCTTGAGAATGTTGCCGTTGGATGCAATGAAACATGTCGAAATGTAAATAAATAAAGGTATCTTTTGCCTTTAAAAAATTTATTTTTATCACTTATAGCAATTATTGAGTACTTTAACATTTCATTGTATGATGGATTTCATTAAAAGAATTTTCTTTTTTTTCTATTTTAAGGATTTTGTTTTTTGTTCAGCTACAATTAAACCGTGTAATTAAATATGCTTTTCAGATATACAAACGTATGCTGTTACAATTGTCTGAAAAGGGGTTCTAGAATATTTTTAATTTGATAAAAAAAAATATCTTCCAATTGTAATAATTTTAAAATTACATGTAATGGTGCTGCCATCTATGTTCTTATTGAAAAAATTAATGATTTAATAATTATAAATTAACTATTTGGATTTATTAATTAAAGGATAAAGTGCTTTGAAAGGAATAGTAAACGAAACCCTTTGTGCGATTTTCGATCACACTTACCAACTTTTTCTTATTACTTCACACACTAAAATATCGTCCAGAAGAGTAAGAAATATCAAAGTAATATATATATATATATATAAACCCAAAGAGATGAATCCTTGACACACAAACAAATGATTCCTGCAAGTTTTCGAAATTGCGTGAAATTGTTTTTGTTCTTAAGTAATGAATTTGTTTTTCTGCCTAAATATTCAGATAAAGTGTACTCCATAGAGCACTTGAAACCTATTATGTGGATGATTTCGTCACGTTTATCATGTTTGAAAAGATATTTTTTTCTCTTTACGAAAAATAATTAGGTTATCCGAAACCCTAAGAAAAAGACTAAAATAAAATTTTCAATCCCAATTGTTATTTTTATTCCTGTCATAGATAAAAGCTTGAGACGTTTTGTTGTTTGACATAATAAATGGCATGTATTATACAAATCTACTGTATCGATTATCTCTTCAAAGCGATAAAAAAAAAATGAAATAAACAGATTATGTGTATCGTGGATTTTTTTTTTAATATAGAAAAATGTATGACCATGTGGGGCTTTCGCACTGAAATCGTTGAAATTATTTGCTGATACGTTTTGTCATTCATTTTTAATTAACTGCAATTTTTAGTCAAACAGCACGTTTTAACGAAGTGTGTGTGTGTGTTATGTCAAAAGCTTGTCCAAAAATATTTAGTATATGATACCCCATTCATTGTTGTGCGTTTTGTATGTGCATAGAAAAAGGAATGTTGACGTCAGAAATAATATGCATGGTAACTAAAAATCTGTAATATGGTTTTAAAAGGTTTAATGGCGCAAAATCCAATTGG